>CM077154.1:14670124-15337805 GCA_039583875.1 Platanthera guangdongensis
TACTACGATCCTAGGTGATTTGCACCAACGATTGGAGTCTGTAAGCGAGTTGTAAAAGCTGTACCTCTTGTAGTCTAGGCGGTATTTTCGTACGACAGAGGACGGCCCATCTGGCTATCGACCCTGGTGATTTGGACCCGACCTGTCCACCTGGGGGCGACTGTGTCTGGTCAGCGATGCCTGAGTGAATTTGGCCGCAACCAGCGCCGCCAGCGTCACTGATTATGGGACAAGCACCTGGTCAGCGAAAGCAGTTTGGATCAGCGTACTATTTGTTAGCATTTCCATCGGCTTGATGCTAGCAACAGTAGAGGTCTGGATGATTAGTCACAGCGTCCTGGAGGTTGACCGCAGTGTTCTGATGCTAGCCAAAGCAGTCTTGGTGTTAGTCACCCGTGGTTCTGAGGTTTTGCTATTATGTATTGGGTAGCTAGCGGTTTGACTGTGTCAAACCGCCCAGCCATGCGGCTTGTACTTAGTCACACATCGCTTGTTGTATTCTCTCTTCTCCCCCACTTTTTATAAATAAGGGGGACATACCTTTGTAATAATTATCTTTTTGGAGCAATAAAATTTGTCTTTATTTAGCTCTTTTTCACAAGATATCAGAGCCAATCGGTCCTTTGCTCCAGTTCACGCGGCTTCTATTTTTTCACGTGGCTTCTTTTCTGACCGCTTGGTTCCCTCCCTGCCCTACCTTGTTTGTCCTTTTCATGTGGCTTCTATTCTGTCCGCTCTGTTCATTTCCTACTTCTCACTCAAACCGGGCAGTTTGAGATTCTACAGGTCTCTTTCTTGTGGTCACTATATTTTTGTGACTTGTTTGCCTCCTACTCTCTCTCACTGTTTCATCTTGTGCCTTGGTCGCATGATTTCCTTGTGTGTTCTCTCCCTTTGCTTCTCCTCTTATTTCTTCTCTACCAGCTGCGACTTCTCTTACCGCTATGGGCTACGCATCCTAGTCGCGACTCTTTTTCTTGCGATGGTGTATTATCACCTAGACCATGCGGTTTTCTCGCTCGGTTCTTCAATGCTTGCCGCTGTGATTTCCCTTGCGCGCTTCTTTCTCTTTGCCTTTTTTGCTGCTTGATTCTAACCGTATGGTTAGTCTTTCGCTCTTTCTGGTTTCTTTCTCTCTCTAAGATGGCCTCTTCTCTCCTCTACAACTCTTGCTCTTGTTACCTCCTCTGATGAGTAGCTTATTGACTCTGGTGCCACTTGTCACATGACCGATGATTCTCGTTTGTTCTCCTCCTTAATCGACCAGAACAGGGTGTCTCCTGTTGTTATTGCAGATTTCACTTCAGCTCTTTGTACGTGGTATTGGCACTGTGCACCTCACACCATCTTTGCTGCTTGAGGACACTCTCTATGTCCCCTCTTTCCCATACAATTTACTCTCTATTCATGCTCTTTGCACGCAGTTACATGCACTGTTACTTTTACTGCTACCACTTGCACTTTCTTTGATTTTGTCTTAAACGCTATGATTGCTACTGGGACTGCGCGTGGTGGCCTCTTCTTTCTTGACCATGACGTTGCTCTTTCTACTTTTTTATACCTTCAGCAGCAGCATCGCCATCTTGGCCACCCTCCTTATTGCCTCATCCACCAACTTCTTCCAGACCTTCCTCAAGAGGATTCCCCTTTGAATTGTGAAGCATGTCAGTTTGGCAAACATCATTGCTCTTCTTTCCCAGCACGCACAGGCCATAGTTCTTCTTATCCTTTTGAACTAGTTCACTCTAATATCTGGGTTCCTGATCCTACTGCCATTGTTGGTAGAGGTTGCATATACTTTATCACTTTCATTGATGGTTCCTCCATGTGTACATGATTGTTTCTCCTGAAAGATCGTTTTGAACTTTATACTGTCTTTACCGCTTTTATCATGAGATCTTGACACAGTTTAAGGTGCTTATTCAAGTTCTTCGTACTGATAATGCCAAGGAATATGTCAGCCGAAAATTTTCTAATTTTTCTGCAACATGGTTTGATTCATCAAAATTCTTGCCCATATACCTCTCAACATAATGGCGTTGTTGAACTCAAGAATCATCATCTCTTAGATGTTGCTCGCATCTCTCTGTTATAAATGAATGTTTCTCGAGATCTTATTGAGGTCATGTTGTTCTTCTCTCCTGCTATCTCATTAATCGGATACCTCCATTGTTCTTTAGGGCATCGATCCATTTTCCATTTTGTATCCCAAGGCCGAGCCATTTCCTATACCTCTAAAAGTTTTTGGATGTACGGCGTTTGTTCGTATACCTTCTACTGACCGTGACAAACTTTCTCCATGTTCTGTTAAATGCATATTCCTTAGTTATTGTCCGACTTAGAAGGGTTATCGCTGTTTTGATCCTCTTCTATGCAAATAGTACGCGTCTGTTGATATTACCTTCTCTGAAGATACACCGTATTTTTATCTTGTTTCTTCTCTCTTGACTTCTGATACTTTTTCTTCAATGTCTATTATCTCGGCACCTCTGCTGGAGCTAGTTCTTTCCACAATTGTCCCTATTGTGCCATCTCTTTCTCTCGAGATTGATTCTTTGCCCTTTGAGCCTTCAGTACCTATTCCCGGGACACATCTTTCTTCTGGTTGTGAATTGCCTCCCTTGGACAAGAGTGATCTTGATCTTCCTATTTCCCTGTGGAAAGGCGTTCGCCGATACACTAAGCATCCAATTGATGTGGTTGTCTCCTATGCTCAGCTTTCCCAGGTTGGCAAGTGTTTTGCACTTACTATCATTTCTACTGTTATATGGGTTACGTATCAAGAAGCTCTTGCCATTCCTCATTGGAAAGCCACTATGGATGAAGAAATGATCACATTAACTGAGAGAGGTACTTGGACTCTTGTTCCCCCACCTCTGGGCATTGATGTGATTGGAAGTTGGTGGGTCTTTGTTGTCAAGTATCTTCCAAATGGTTCGGTTGATCGTTATAAGGCAAGGCTTGCGGCTAAAGGGTTTACTCAGACGTATGGGGTTGACTTCTTTGATACTTTTTCTCTCGTTACTCGCATCAGCACTATACGCATTCTCTTCTCTATTCATGTTAATCGAGACTAGGAGATGTCTCAGTTAGATGTGAAGAATGCCTTCCTTTATAGTGATTTGCAAGAAGTATTTTACATGGAGCAACTTCTTGGGTATGTTGCTCAGGGGGAGTCTCAGGTATGCAAGCTTCGGAAGGCTATTTATGGTTTAAAGCAGAGTCCATGAGCTTAGTTTGAAAATTTTAGTGGAGTTGTTTCTCTTGTTGGGTTCAATCGAAGCTCTGCTAATCATTCCCTATTTATACACAACACTAATAAAGGCCTTATGGTTCTTGCCATCTATGTTGATAATATTTTTTTGAATGGTGATGATAAAGAAGGCATTGATCTAGTCAAACAACATCTTTGACAACATTTTATTACTAAGGATATGGGACCTCCGAAGTACTTTTTGGGCATTGAGATTTCACGAAAGAGCAACTCGGTGGTTCTTTCACAGCGAAAGTATGCTCTAGATCTCTTAAAGGAGACCAGTCTTCTGGGAACGAAACCTCCGCGTTGCCTGATGGCGATTGGTGATGATAAGGGGTGGACTGAAGATTCTCCTCTTCTTCCAGATTTTTCTGTGTACAGACGTCTTGTAGGAAAACTCATATATCTGACTATTACTACACCAGATATCTGTTATGCGGTTGGAAAGGTCATTTAGTTTATGTTGAATCCTAGAGAGTGTTATCTTCGGTATGCCATGAAAATTTTAAAGTATGTGAAATGGTCTCCAGGAAAGGGCTTGTTGTTTCAGAAGAATAATCATCTGAAGATTGAAGCATATTCTGATGCCAACTATGTTAATAATAAAGAAAATGGGAAGTCTACATTAGGTTTTTGCACCTTTGTAGGAGGAAACCTTGTTAGCTAGAAAAGCAAGAAATAGGCAGTGGTTTCAAGGTCAAGTGTTGAAGCAGAGTATAGGAGCATGGCTTCAACTACCTATGAGTTGAAGTGGTTATGAGCACTTATGTTTGACTTGGGAGAAGTCTATGATCATCCTCTTCCTATGTTCTGTGATAACAAAGCTGTCATTTACATATCGAATAATCATGTCTTTCATGAGAGGACAAAGCATATTAAGGTTGATTGTCATTTCATTAGGGAAGAGGTGTTGAAGAATCAGATCCGTACTCCCTTCGTCACTTCTGATAAAGAACTGGCAGAATTCTTCATGAAACTAGTTTCCGCTTCATATGTTTGTAGCAAGCTGGGCATAGTTGACATATATGCTCCAGCTTGAGGGGAAGTGTTAAAGTTTGGCGGTTTGACCTTATAGTTGTGCGGCTAGTTGTTCTGGCAACCTGGCAGTTTGGACCAGCGGCTTATCTAGTCAGCGACCTGGTGATTTGGACTAGCGGCCTGTCTGGTCAGCGACGTGGCAGTTTGGACCAGCGGCCTGTCTGGTCAGCGACCTGGCGGTTTGGACCAACGACTTATCTGGTCAGTGACCTGGCAGTTTGGACCAGCGGCCTGTCTGGTCAGCGACCTGGTGATTTGGACCAGCGTCCTATCTAGATAGTGACCTGGCGGTTTGGATCGACGATATGTTTGTCAGCATTTCCATCAGCTTGATGTTAGCTGCAGTAGAGGTTCAGATGGTTAGTCGCAGCAGCCTAGAGGTTGACCGCAGCGGTCTGATGCTAACCGAAGAAGTCTTGGTGTTAGCCACCCCCGGTTCTGAAGTTTTGTTATTATGTATCGTGTAGCCTAGCGGTTTGATTATGTCAAACCGCCCAGCCCACATGGCTTGTATTTAGTCCCACATCGCTTGTTGCATTCTCTCTTCTCCCCCACTTTCTATGAATAAGGGGTCATACCTATGTAATAATTATCTTTTAAGAGCAATAAAATGTCTTTATTTAGCCCTTTTTCAAAGATGAATATAATACTATACATTTCATTCTATATTTATGGCAAGTTCTTTTATTATATCAATTTATTTCTATGTGATAGATTAATTAACGTGATAAGTGCCCTTAGAATGTTTACTTCCATAGGATTCAAGTTGATGACTTGAATATGAGGGCCTATATTCTCAGAAACTTCATTCTTAAATGGTCCCTGATCGGCATATTATCTTAGAAGCTAAGGGAGATGATGATACATCAAGACTAACATGTGTGTTGACTGATGACCAGTTCTCACAGGTCATGATATTGTGATATCAAGTCATCACACTGGTAATTGTTAGTGAACAAGTTGTACTGGACAAACCCACCATGAGAATACTTTGTGGATTGTTATATGAAAATATCACAAGTAGGTCTCAAGTGGAAATGGTGTTTGTAGTTCTTTGACCTGAAGTCATCAACTGAGGAAGAGAGTACTTTGTTGTCATCCAAAGTATTCCTTGAGAAAGGTTGATGATAAAGGTGGTTATTGAGTACGTTATGAGTCATTTGGTGTTTGCATGTGGGCAGAAATGGGAGTTGTCGTTATATATGACATGAGTTGTATCCATGAGCCCCTTGATGGAATGAGACTGAGAAAAGCATGGTCTTGCTTGGTTGAGTCAATATATGATATTGGGCTCACCAATTTATGGAAGTCCATTCTAGATCAAGAAACTTAAATTAAATAATTATGAGGGTGACACGGTCTATAACTCTAGTTCTATTCAGATATAAGGGACAAAGGGACATGACAACATTGATATATTGGTCATAAAGGCTTATTAAGTTTTAAATTCTAATTGCTTGGGGAGGAATGAAGTATTGTTAGATGCCGCTCATTGTTTTTGAAACTTTAGTTTGATACTTTCAAGATAAAGTGGGAGACTGTTGGTGTGTCCATGATGATCTAGAAGTGGTCAAATAGGTAGTTACACATATAAGAGCATTTAGAAAAGATGGGGGAATGGATTGTGCTAGTCTTACTCATATATGATATGAGTGAAGGACCAAACACTTGAATGAATTGGAATTCGAGAGGACAACTCAATTCATCGAGTTATCTCGAGACATCTTACCAAATTTGTCGAGTTATCCTGTTAGAAATGAACAAAAAACAAGCCAAAAGTGGAGCTAAAACAAACTGGAAGAGGTTTTAACAGAAACTTTATTATCTGAAAAAGGTATCTATTACAAAGGTATGCCCTCCCTTATATAGAATGGAGGAGAGATGAGAGAATACAAGTAAGATATGTGGGACTAAAAATTTACAGGACTAAGCGGACTATACAAAACAAACCGCACAAGCCGCGCGGTTAGACAGAAGGGTTAACCGCACGACTACCATCAGAGAGAAAGAGAGACTGCCAGGGTAGACCGCCAGACCGCCCGGTCTCCAAGCCGGCTGAGACAAACCGCCAGACCGCGCGGTTACCATCTTCAACACTCCCCCTCAAGCTGGAGCATATATATTGATCATGCCCAGCTTGTCGCAGATGTGGAAAAAGGAAGCAGACACCGACTTGGTGAAGACATCTGCCAACTCGTTGTCCGAAGTGACAAATGGAGTGCAAATTTGTTTCTTCAATATTTCTTCCCGAATAAAATGACAGTCGACTTCTATATGTTTTGTTCTCTCATGAAAGACCGGATTTTTAGAAATGTATATCGCGGCCTTATTGTCACAGAACATAGGAAGAGGATAGTTGTAAACCTCTCCTAAGTCAAGCATGAGAGCCCGCAACCATTTCAACTCACATGTAGTCGATGCCATGCTGCGATATTCCGCCTCTGCACTAGACCTGGAAACTACAGACTGTTTCTTGCTCTTCCAACTCACAAGATTGCCTCCAACAAATGTGCAGAAACCTGATGTCGATTTGCGGTCCCCTTTGTCATCCGCATAGCTCGAATCAGAGTAAGCTTCAACTCTTAGGTGACCATTCTTCTGAAATAGGAGTCCTTTTCCTGGAGCAGCTTTAATATACTCTAATATCCTCAGAGCAGATTGTAGATGACACTCCCTCGGAGCTTGCATGAACTGGCTCACCTTGCCAACAGCATAAGAGATGTCGGGTCTGGTTACCGTGAGATATATGAGTTTGCCCACCAGACGCCGGTACCTCGTAAGATCAGAGAGAAGAGGCGAGTCATCTGTCTAAGTTTTGTCATCTCCAGCAGCCATAGGACAACGTGCAGGTTTATCACCAGTGAGTCCTGCCTCCTTTAAAAGATCAAGAGCATACTTCCGTTGGGAAAGGACCATGGAGTTGGGCTTTCTAGAGATTTCAATCCCCAGAAAGTATTTCGGGGAGCCCATATCCTTTGTGACCAGATGTTGACGAAGGTGTTTCTTGGTCATCAATATCCCATCCTGGTCATCGCCAGTAAGAAGAATGTCATCAACATAAACCGCAAGAACAACAAGACCAGAGACGGTTTTCCGAACAAACAAGGAGTGATCTGCTGAGCTTCTTGTAAAACCAATGGCCACAACAATGCCACTGAACTTGTCAAACCAGGCACGAGGACTCTGCTTGAGTCCATAGAAAGCCTTCTTTAGCCGGCATACCCATGTCTCCCCCTGAGCAACATACCCCGGAGGTTGCTCCATGTAAACATCTTCCTGCAGATCACCATAGAGGAAGGCATTCTTAACATCGAGCTGCGAGACGGGCCAATCCCTGTTGACAGCCACAGAGAGAAGAACCCTAATAGTGCTGAGATGAGCCACTGGAGAGAAAGTGTCAAAGTAATAGACGCCATAAGTTTGGGTAAAACCCTTGGCAACCAGGCGAGCCTTATAACGATCCACACTGCCATCCGGGAGAAACTTCACCACGAAGACCCATCGACAACCAACAACATACGTGCCGAAAGGAGGAGGAACAAGGGTCCAGGTACCCCGTTCAGTTAGAGTAGCAATCTCCTCATCCATGACAACCTTCCAATGAGGAATAGTAAGGGCCTCCTGGTAGGAACGGGGGGTGGCAGTGGCCGAGATAGCCAGTGCAAAAGCTCGGCAAGAAGGGGTAAGACGATCGTAGGAAACAACTGCAGCAAGCGGGTCTTGGGTACATGCCCGAACCCCTTTGCGAAGAGCAATCGGGAGATCTAGGTCAGCAGGTGCCTCAGTATCCGGAGTATCCGTGGTGGAGAGAGCTGGCCCGGGAGTAGAGAGAGATGGCAGCGGAGTGGAGGGAGAAAGCGGAGTAGAGGGTGGAGATGATGGTGATGGGGAAGAGGGTGGAGAGGGTGTAGATGGTGGAACATCAGTGGGAGCAGAGTGAAGGGATGGGTTGGTAGGAAAAGTAGGATCAGGAGGAGGAGAGGAGGAAGCGGGAGAGAAGTAAGAAGCATTGGCAAAGAAGGTGACATCCACAGAGACAAATTGCTTGCGGGTAACGGGGTCAAAGCAACAATAACCTTTCTGAGTGGGAGTGTACCCCAGAAAGACACATTTAGTGGCACGTGATGAGAGTTTATCACGGGTGGCAGCGGGAGAGTGCACAAAGGAAGTGCACCCAAAGATGTGCAGAGGAAGAGGAAAGGGATCCTTGTCCGGATAAAGAATGGAGAAGGGGGTAGCACCGTGGAGAACTGTGGAGGGAAGGCGATTGATGAGATAGCAGGAGAGGAGGACAGTATAGCCCCAATAGGAGCGAGGAACATGCATTTGAGTCATCATAGTGCGAGCGACATCAAGGAGGTGACGGTTTTTGCGTTCCGCCACCCCATTTTGTTGTGAGGTGTAAACACAGCTTGTTTGACGAATAAGACCATGGTGAAGACAAAAAGAGGAGAAGTCTTGGTTAAGATATTCCTTAGCATTGTCAGAACGAAGGACCTTAATAGACGTATCAAACTGAGTCTTAACCATAGAATAAAACGAGGTCCAAACAGAGAACAGCTCGGAGCGATCTTTGAGAAGATACACCCACGTACACCGAGAGAAATCATCGATGAAGGTGACAAAATAGGAACTACCCCGACCGATGGTAAGGTTAGGAGCGGGTCCCCATATGTCAGAGTGAACGAGGTCGAACGGACGAGAAGAGCCCCGACTTTGCTTTGGTGGGAAGGATGAGCGGTGATGTTTGCCAAGTTGAATAAGACAGAACACCGAAATTGCTTGCATAAAGAAGTAACCGATAATAAATTGCACGGAAACTTGGGCACATAGAGGGTATCAGCCAGGCACAGAGACGGAGTGACTTGAACCATGCCCGTCCCATGGTCCGGTGAGGGAGATCCATCCGCAACAATGACCGGGGGCAATTGAGCATGTGTTTCAAGAAGAGAGAAACATTGAGGATCGCCGGTCATATGATTTGTTGCACCAGAGTCGATTAGCCATCGTCCACGGGTAACAACATGAGCACTACCAGAAGAGGTTACCACCAAGGCGGACTGACTGGAGGAGGGGAAAGCCATGGAAGCAAGAGAGGAGCAAACCGCGACGATAATAACAAGCCGCGAGAAGAGGAGAACAAGTCGCACGACTTGAAAAGAGCACCAAGTCGGGCGAATAGAAAGCAGGTCGTGCGGCTAGGAAGGCCGCTACCAAGAAGCAAAGTAAAGGGAAAGAAGTCGCACGGCTTGAAAAAGTCGGGCGAACAGAGGAGAACAAGTCGCACGGCTAAAGATGAGGCCGGGGCGACACGCAAGCTGGAGCGGGTAGAAGGAAACAGGCCGAGGCAACTAGAAAACAGACCGTAGCGACGAAGAGGAGCAGCGAGAACACAGTAAGAAACCGCAGCGGATAGAAAAGGACGAAGCTGCGCGAACACAAGCGGCTAGAAAGCAGTCAAAGGCACAGCAGGGAAGAGGTCGCACAGACTGAAAAGGCCGAGCGAACAGAAGAGGAGGCAAGGAGCAGCGACTACAACAAGTCGCAGGCCGGGCGAACAGAAACAGGTCGCGCCGACGAATAGCAGCAGGAGAAGGGAACCAAGGAGAGGCAAGCCGCGCGATCAGGGCAGCGGACAGAAACAAGCCGCGCGAACAGGTCGCGGAAAAGTGGAAAACAAGCCGCGAGAGTCAGAGAGCGCACACAATCAGGAGGAAACGACCGTGTCCTCTGATACCATGTTAGAAATGAACAAAAAACAAGCCGAAAGTGGAGCTAAAACAAACTGGAAGAGGTTTTAACAGAAACTTTATTATCTGAAAAAGGTATCTATTACAAAGGTATGCCCTCCCTTATATAGAATGGAGGAGAGATGAGAGAATACAAATAAGAGATGTGGGACTAAAAATTTACAGGACTAAGCGGACTATACAAAACAAACCGCACAAGCCGCACGGTTAGACAGAAGGGTTAACCGCACGGCTACCATCAGAGAGAAAGAGAGACTGCCAGGGTAGACCGCCAGACCGCCCGGTCTCCAAGCCGGCTGAGACAAACCGCCAGACCGCGCGGTTACCATCTTCAACATATCCCGAGTAATCTCCTGCCATCTTAACAAATTCTTCAAATTATATCGTGTTATTTCAACGAATATGTCAAAGTCATCTCCACAAATTCGTCGAATCATCCTTAGTTATTTTGATGAATGTGTCTGGAGTCATCTCAAGGAATTCATCAAATTATCTCATGTCATTTCAAAGATTCGTCGAGACATCTCAATGAATATGTCTTGAGCAAATTCCATGAGTTATGGGTCTGCCGATAGCGATGATTTTCATTTATTTATTCCTTTGGTTATAATAGAAGATGTCTTAAGGTTTTTCCAAATGCTACTGTGCTAAGCCTGAGAGGAGAATACCAACGGAAAATGTTTCCGGAAGGTCCCGATCCCGTCGTCGTCGCTCAGCCTGACTCTGGCACCCATCATCGTCGACTCTTTTGGAGCTGACCTAGCAGTTTGTGAAGATGCAGAGTGCTTCCCTTTCTCCTTCCTGGATTTTTTTTGTCAAAGTTCTGGCATTCTCCCGATCATATGGATCACTGTAGAGCCATAGATTTGTTTTTGTGTGGACTTACTCACCGACGGGAGACCTACCTTTTGGAGCATCTTTGTTTAGTGCTGACTCAATCCCGCTAAGGTATACTTTATTTTAAAAAAATTCACTTCTAGATCTATGTTCATCGTAAGATCCATTTCTCTTTGGATTTTCTTGATTCCTTGTTCTGCTACGCACATGCGATGTGTCCCTCATAGAAACTCAACAATATATTCATAGCTTTAGAATTCCAGTCTTTTATTCTCTTTTCCTCATCTGACTACTCATATCTAGGCACTGGTTCTAAAATAATATTCCCTTCTACATCTTTCTTGTAAGGCATTGGTGATCCTGTCAAAATTGAACCAAAAATATCATCATCAATAGAATTTATATATAGCTTAATTCGAGTTTTCTAGAGTTTAAACTTTCCAAGATTACATACTGGAGGCCTTGTAGAGGCAAATCCTTTGAAAGTATTTGAAGACATTTTGAAAAATAGATTAATATACAATAATGTAACTATTTTGATCTTTATAATCAAGATATTAGCCTTTTCTTGATTAACCTCTTCTAGGTTAAACTGTTATTGATTAATCTCACTCTTATATCAATTGAAAGGGGAGAACAGTTGACAAAATTTTCAGAGTTTTCTCTAGGGTGATGAATAGAGATTAAAATTTATTTTTATCATAACTATACTTTTCACGGAGTTTGCATTTGCACAGATTATTCACTATAATTTAAAATAAATAATTATAATCATAAAACATCAAATAAGCAATCACAAAAAATAAACAATCGCAGAAAATACAAGGATTATCATGGTTCCCCAAAATTTATGTACATCCACTCTTCTACCCCCTTTGTAAGAATTCACTATCACTGTGTCCGAGTCTTTCTATATGGAGACTCTTAGAACCAATCACTAGATCTTTTGATAAAGAAATCTTGAACAAATACAGCTTGTGTCTTTTCTCAATAAGAGGGTATACCTATGTATTGTTTATCTTTTTGGAGCAATAAAATTTGTCTTTATTTAGCTCTCTTTTTGTGGTCTATTCTTCTGGCTTCTTACTCAACCATGTTGTTTGAGTTTCTCTGTCGGCTTTCTTTTTGTGTTCACATTCTTTATGCGACTAGTTTGCCAATCGGGTAACCGATCTGCTTTTTTGCGACCTATTCTTTTTCAACTTGATCTCTTCTTGGTCTCCTATTCGTTGCCCTTTGTTCACGCAGTTTGTTCTGTTAAACTGTGTGGTTTGCTGTTATTTTTTATGGCCACTCCTTCTCCTTCCTCTTCTCTTGCTACTTTTGATGCTGCTCAGTTGGCTACTATAGGAAGGTGGCTTATTGATTCTGGTTGCTACTAATCATATGACGGGGAATTCTGGTCTTTTCGCTTCTCTTAACAAGAGTAACCATTTGCCTCCGATTATTATTGTGGATGGTTCTTCATTTCCGATTTGTGGGCCTGACACGGTGCATGTTACTCATTCCCTTGAGCTTCAGGACACTCTTTATGTCCCGAGTTTTCTGTGCAATCTTTTTTCTGTCACTGCTTTTTGCAAATAGTTGAACTGTGAAGCTGTTTTTACTGCTTCTACATGTGTTCTTCGGGTCCCTCACTCCAAGGAGTCGATTGCTACTGGGACTGCAAGCGGTGGTTTGTTCTACCTTGATACTGCTTCTGCTTTTTCATCATCTTCTTTACTTCAGTGGCATCTTCGCCTTGGGCTTCCTCCTCCCAGGATTCTTTATCAGCTTCTGCCTGATTTACCTCGAGAGGATTCTTCTCTTAATTGTGAGGTTTGTCAATTTGGAAAACATCACCGATCTACTTTTCCCGCAAAGCATAATTGTAGTTCTTCTCGTCCTTTTGATCTTGTTCATTGGGATGTTTGGGGTCATGCTCCTCTTCTGACTGTTGGTAGGGGTAGCATGTATTTTGTTACTTTTATTGACGATTTCTCTCAGTGTACGTAGTTGTATTTGTTACATGATCGCTCTAAAATATTTTCTATTTTTACTGCGTTTTATAATGAGATTCGTACACAATTTGATACCCCTATTAAAAATTTTCGCACTGATAATGCTAAGGGATATCTCAGTCATCAGTTCACGTCATTTTGTTTGGATCATGACAATGTCCATCAAACTACTTGTACTTACACTTCTCAACAAAATGGCGTTGCCGAACGTAAAAATCGTCATCTTCTGATGTGGCTCGTAGCCTTCTCACGCATATGCATGTTCCCCGATCTTATTGGGGTCATGTTGTTCTTCTCTCTTGTCTTCTCATAAATCGAGTTCCGTCTTTGGTTCTCCATGGCAAGACTCCATTTTCTATCCTGTATCTTGATGTGACTCTGTTTCCTTTACCTCCTCATGTCTTTGGATGCACAGCGTTTGTTCACTCTCTTTCTTCTGATCGTGACAAACTCTCTCCTCGTTCTGTTAAGTGCATCTTTCTAGGTTATTGCCCGACACAAAAAGGATATATGTGTTATGATCATGTTCTCTGGAGGCAGTATGTTTCTGCAGATGTCACATTCTTTGAGGATGTTCCGTTCTATTCTCCTCCCTTTGTTCTTCCATCTTCTCATGATTCTGCTTCTTTTCCTCGTGTTGGCACCTCTTCCAAATACTATCCCTCTTTCTTCTCCTTCTCTTCCTGATTCTCCTACTGTCTCTGATTCTTCTACTAAGCAACTGCCAACAACTCCTGAGCCAGTTGTCCATGCAAATCTTTAATTCCAATGTAGATAAACACCCATAGGGGGTGAATAGGTCTTCTAGCCTTTTTGTTATTTTTCCTCTACTTAGTCTGTTGTGATTTAGTTTATTATGATTTTAATACAATCGCATATAAGACACAGTAATTTTATAGTGGTTCCCCAGAATATGGGTACGTTCACTTTCCCTCCCACTTTTCTAATATTTTGTTAGACAAGGCACTTCACCAAAACTTGGCTCCTTAGAACTTAAAAATGAGATCCCACAGGATCTCTCAGTATCCTTCAAGACCTACAGTTCGGGCACAAAGCCCTACCTCAGAGAAAACTTGCTCCTACAACTCAGTGATCAAATGATCACCTACATCAGACTTGAATCCAAGTACTATAACTCAGGCTATGGAGGTTAGCCCTACAACTCAGAGTGTAACACCCTCCTACCTCAGGCACAAAGGCCCTACGTCAGACATACAGACCCTACACTCAGATCGACACAGGGATGCTACCTCAGATCAATAAATGATCCTACACTCAGCCTTTATAACACAGGCTTACACTCTGATCCAAGAATGGAGCCTACAAAAAGTAAAAGGGTTGTTGATGTGGTTTTGACACCAGAAAAATATCTCTGTGTCTTCTTCTTCCTGGGTTGAGATTGCCTCAGCCCTACCTTCTTATCAGCAATAAGAAAATAAATTCTTCCATAGACTGCTGTTTGTGCTGGAAGTATCTTGGAGTGAAACTGAGGATGAATCCACATCCTCCAGCTCCAGTGAAGAAGACAAAGAGGCAAGGGCCAAAGAAGTATGCCTCATGGACATTGTGCCTCCAGGACTCATTCATATGAAGAAGATTCTGACAGTGAAGGAGCTTCTAAATCAGAAGCTGATCAGGTAATGTCCTCTTTTGATTATAGTTCTGATACTTTTAAAATTGAATTTAAAACAATATGCATTGATTTAATAAATTCAGAAAAGGAAATCAAGGCACTTAGGGAAAAATTATCAAACTAGGAAAACATCATCTCTGAAAATGACTATGTTCATTCTCTGAGCAGAGATCGACGATCTCATCCCATTTTATCGAACTCTGGTCGATGAACTCACAACATTTCGTTGAACCCAGTCAGACTTGGTAAAAATCAAAAATATAACTGCAACTCCAATGAATCAAGGAAACCATTTAACCCACTTGCTGACTGGATAATTCCACTCAGAAGATATCATCCATTAGGATATAAATCACAACCAGATTTTTTTTGTGATTTCAAGCTTTTATTATCAACAATATAAAGGACCCAAGGTAACCTGGGTCAAGAACAACTAACTATTTTTATTGCAGGAAAAGGGTTGTCCAGTGATTAATCAAACATGGTACCTGTACAATGGATGCTCCAAACATATGACTGGCAGCAAGGACAACCTAATTAACTACAAGTCCAAGCTGGGACCAAAGGTAATCTTTGGCGATTCAAAGTGTGGCCAGTGTGAAGGCTATGGAGAAGTAAGTATTGGAGCAGTCACATTCAAGAAAGTGACCTATGTAAGTGGACTCAAGCATAACCTCATCTCCATAAGCCAATTATGTAATGAAGGTTATTCGGTACATTTCAAATCAAAAACTTGTATTATTTCTAATAAAGAAAAATAAAATCTTTTAATTGGAAATAGACAAGGAAACATTTATTTAGTTGATTTCTATTCTGCCAATTCAGACATTTGTTTGCTTAATATAGTTCGCAATCAAAATGAATTATGGCATAAAAGGTTAGGACATGTTAACATGAAAAATATTGCTAGGCTATCTAAAGACAACCTTGTGAGAGGTTTACCTTCTAGTCCCTACAAGAAGGAAGGCCTTTGCAGGGCTTTTCAACTAGGCAAGCAAAATAAATCTTGCTTTAAGTTAGTAAATAAGAGTGATTCACCTAGGATTTTGTATTTACTACACATGTACCTCTTTGGACCCATTGCTGTACAAAGCCTAGGAGGGAAATCCTATACCCTAGGTATTGTAGATGACTTCTCAAAATTCACTTGGGTGTTCTTTCTGAGATCTAAGTTAGATACCTTTAAAGTTCTTACAGATTTTCTCAGGACCATACAGATTCAGTACTCTATTCATGTTGCATTGATCAGAAGTGATCTTGGTACAGAGCTTGAGTCTCTTCTTATGCATGAGTTCTGTGAGAAGGAAGGTATCAGGCACTGCTTCTCAGCTCCTAGAACTCCCCAACAAAATAGGGTAGCTGAAAGGAAGAATAGGACCCTAATTGAAGTTGCAGACACATTACTTGCAGATGCTTATATGCCCCTATCTTTTTGGACAAAGGCAGTAAGCACAGCAAATTATGTACTGAACAGAAGTTTGATACACAAATTAAAAAATAGGACTCCCTATAAATTACTTAAAGGGAGGAAACCTAAAATCACCTATTTTAAAGTATTTGGATGTGCATGTTATATACATAATAACAACAAGAAATACATTAGAAAGTTTGAAACTAAGGCTGAAGAGGGAATTTTTCTAGGATATTCCCAAGTAAGCAAAGCTTATAGGTATTTAATAATTCATCTTTAAAAATTGAAGAATCAATTCATGTTACTTTTGATGAGGCTAACATGTCTTGTAAGTAGAAAGAGATTTCTACCAGTAATCCTTTGCAGGTACCTCACTTGTATGAGAATTTGGATGGACTAAGCCTCACCCAAGAGGCTCCAACACATCCTTCTCCACAAGTTGATGAAGACAGTGAAGAAGAAAGAACTGAAGTGACTGAACTTCATCCAACAACAAACATAGTTCCACAAGAGGAATCAATTCCAAATGTTGTTGCTGAAACAACTCCATCCACTGACTTTGTCACACTATGGTATCACCCTAGATCTCAAATGATTGGAGACATGTCAGTAGGTGTACAGACAAGGCATCAACTCAACTAAGACTTGATGCATGCATGTTTTCTCTCTCAAGTTGAGTCTCAATCCATAAAAGATGCTGAGCAAGATCCCCACTGGATCATTGTTATGCAAGAGGAACTTAACCAATTTGAGAGATGTAGAGTTTGGGATTTTGTTCCAAGACCAAAAGACTGCCAGTCATTGGAACCAAATGGGTATATAGAAACAAACTAGATGCCCATGGTGTAATTGTGAGGAATAAGGCTAGGCTTGTTGCTCAAGGATATACGCAGGAAGAAGGCATAGACTATGATCAAACCTTTGCTCCAGTTGCAAGGTTAGAGGCAATCAGAATCTTTCTTGCATATACTGCCGACAAGAAGTTCAAGGTATATCAGATGGATGTAAAGAGTGCTTTTCTGAATGGAGTACTAAAAGAAGAAGTCTATGTTGAACAACCTCCAGGTTTTATCTCTCCAACCCATCTTTATCATGTATTTAAATTGCATAAAGACCTCTATAGTCTAAACCAAGCTCCAAGAGCTTTGAATGAGACCTTAGCTAGCTTTCTGATAGAGCATGAATTCACTAGAGGCATAATAGATAAAACACTATTCACTAGGCACCATAAGGATAAAATCTTGTTAGTACAAATTTATGTGGATGACATCATATTTGGGTTTACTGACTCTAAACTATGCAAGAGGTTTTCTGACCTCATGTATTCTAAGTTTGAGATGAGTAGCATGAGTGAACTCTCCTACTTCCTTGGTCTCTAAGTGAAGCAGCTACCTGATGACATCTTCATCTCCCAAGCTAAGTATACTAAAGAGCTTCTTACAAAGTTTGGGATGGCTGATGGCTCAGCAAAGAAAACACCTATGGCTACTAATGCTGTAATAGATTATGATCCACATGAGAAACCCGTTGACCAGAAGTTATATAGGGCCATTGTTGGGTCCCTATTATATCTTACAACTAGCAGACCTGAAATCATGTTTGTCACATGCCTTTGTTCTAGGTTCCAAGTGAACCATAAAGAATCTCACCTAATTTTTCTTAAAAGAATTTTGAGATATATAAAGAGTTGTCCTAGTCTAGGCCTTTGGTATTCCACTGAGTTAGAATTTGAGTTAACTGGATACTCAGATGCTGACTTTGCTGGATGCAGGGTGGACAGAAAAAGTACATCAGGAACCTGTCAGTTCATTGGTATGAGATTAGTCTCTTGAATTTGTAAGAAGCGGTCATCTGTATCCACATCAACTGCTGAAGCAGAATATATAGCAGCTGGCAGTTGTTGTTCCCAGATGCTGTGGATCCAAAACCAACTCTTGGACTATGACTTCAACTTAAATAATTCAACTCTCTTATGTGATAACACAAGTGTTATAGCCATAGCACAAAATCCAGTCCATTATAGTAGGACTAAACATATACACATTAGACATCATTTCATTAGAGAGTGTGTAGACAAAAATAAAATTAGACTTGTCTATATCTACACTGATTTACAAAGAGCTGATATTTTCACCAAACCCTTGGATGAAAGAAATCACTTGTTCTTTATAAATCAGCTTGGAATGATCAATGGAGAAGGTTTAATTTAAGTTGTATGTGCTCGATGAATTTTTTTAAAGTTCGTCGAAATCCGAGTTCGACAAACTGGGAAAAGTTCTTGAGATATTCGTCGAACGAAGATTGACGAACTCTCTGTGAGTGAAGTTATTTTCGTCGAACGGAGATCGACAAATTTGCTTTAGAAAACTTTCATCGAATAGAGCTCGATGAAATGTCTTCAAATCTTCAGACTAAGCTCGACGAATTATTTAACTACAAATTATTCCGTCGACCTCAGATCGAAGTAGTTTTCTTTTTTTCGTGGAACGGAGTTTGTCGATTCATATTCTGGAAAACCTTATATCTAGGTTTTCTTCGAACTCCATCCCGCGCTTTCAGTTCTTTTGCACTTGATCGTCGTTTTTCTCTTGTAGGTGCTCTAATGGCGATTCCACTAGGAAATCTTGTGGCAATGAAATTCGACACCAGCTTTGATGTCGATTTTGATTCCTTCCAGCATTCCGACCCAATCTTCCTGGAAATACTGCAACTTCTTGAAGAATATCAATTGAAGAATCTGCTGTCCACTAACATAAAGATATCTGCCACTGAGATCAGAGAGTGGGTCTATACTTCCTCCACCACAGATAAGAACACTATGACAGGGACAGTATCAGGTAATGCTATTTCTCTTACTCCCGCCATCCTAACCGAAATTTTTGGATTAAGTAATGGTTAAGAAGAATTAGAAATGGATACTGAGGAGTTTGATATGATGTGAGTATGATAGGTTACTCTGGAGAAATCCCAAATAAGCTGCTGAATAAACACATGTCTGCTGAATTCAAATTCCTAGCAGACATTATGGGCAAAGTGTTGCTGGGCAAGCACACTGCACATGACTACATAACCAGGCACCAATTCCTTGTTATGTCTGTCGTGGTCAACAAAAAGAAGGTCAACTGGGCTCAGATCATGTTTGATCTGATTAAGAAAAAGAATACAAAGAAAGATGTGTGTTTTGAAAGACTATTAGAGATCTTCCTGAAGGAAAAGGCTGTTGAATCCCTGGTCTCCCAGACCATATTCATAAATGCCTCTAAGAGGCTCACCTGTTGTAATGCCCCGAAACTCAAAAGAGTGACGTGTGATGTTTTGGGCCAGATCTGGAATCTGACAGTAGGAACACGACTTGGGACATGGGCGTGTCCCAGGGCGTGTCTGGCTGGAGTCGATGATTTGGTCGAGAGGTCGACGTATCCGGAGACGATCGTTGAGCAGAGAACACGGCCTGAGACACCGGCGTGTCTCAGGGCGTGTCGAGCCTGTGTCGACGATCGGCCCGGGGAGTCATCGCATTTTGCTCGACGAAGTGTCGAGACAAGGCACATGGCCTAGGACACGGGCGTGTCCCAAGCCGTGTCGGGAAGTCGACGCATTTCGCTCGATGATGTGTCGAGACATGGAACACGGCCTAGGACACGGGCGTGTCCGAGGCCGTGTCACGTGGTCGACGAACTTCGCTCGACGAAGTGTCGAGTGTCGAGACTGTGAACACTGCCTGGCGCCCAGGAGTGTTCGAGTAGACACGGGCTTGGATACGGGCGTGTCCAACAACCCGTGTCCTTCTCGGGTTATTTTCGGGGGTGTGTCGATGGGGGCACACGGGCGACCACACGGTCGTGTCAGTTGGAACATGGGCGTGTCAGGTCGAACACGGGTGTGTTGGATGCCTGTGTGTTGTTCCAGGCGCATCGATTTTGATGGTGAATGGGGGACACGGCCCTGGACACGGGCGTGTGTCAGGCCATGTTCGGCCCAGGTTTAATATTTCAGGCCCGAATCAAGGCCGTTCGTTTCTTTAATTTGGGATCCAACGGCTGGGGGTTACTCCTGATGGGATATACCAGGGATTGGACCTTTGAAACCCTCATTTATTTTGAGTGGTTCTCTTTCTAAGTCAAGAGAGAGGAGAGCAAAGGAGGAAGAAGAAGAAGAAGCTAGATCCGGCCATTGGAGGAGATTCGAAGCTCCAAATCACGAGCCGACTTCGGATCTACGGAGGCAAAGAGAGTGCGGTGCTTTTCATCCGCTTACATTTCCATGGCGCCAAAGAGGAACTCTAGGGTAACGATTCTCTACTTGAGCATGTGAAGCTCTTCTTCTTTGCATAGGAAGCCCACTCTCGCGAGTTTGCGGTGAGTTGGAGGCTTTCCTTCGGGTAGATATGTAAAGTCCCCGTTGTGTAGAGTCCGTGAACGAGAACGGACATAGGCATGATGTGTGAAACCTATCCGGACATGTTGGTCTGGATCGGTGATGTTGCATTGCATAAATGCCAGAGAAGACTCCATGCGATTGTTTGTTTTTCGGGTTTTCTACGTGGTAGATTGCAACAGGGAGCCTTGGGGATTAATCCTAAGGTGTACCCGGAAAACTGGGCGGATGTGTGATCTTGCCAACTTGGTGGCCTTGGAGCCAACTAGAATATAACCGGGTTATGTGAAATTTGTGACGGAAACGGGACTCGGGAGAAGTTTGACCCGCGCATACGGCTTAAACTGTCATTGCGATGTGAGCACGAGTTAGATGGAACCGTACCCGTTCTATGTCGTTCGGTTAAAGAGACCTAAGGGTACGTGGCACTTGCCGTTGGCATAGATGAGGGTCTTCGGCGGTCTATGACTTAAATTGACGTGACCCATGCCAAGAAGACAAAAGCTCATATGCTTGGCTGTCAAAGTGGCGGTGGTGAGTCCGGAATGTCCATGGTTTAAATTGACGTGACATTGGCCGGTTCACTGAGAATGTGCCCTGAGTGCACGGGGTGTGTGGCCGTGCGAGCCTACACCTGTGATGTTGTGACATTACTATAATACCTGTTTATGCTAATAAGTGCAGGGAAGGAGCATCGCCGCCCCGAGTTGGGGGCAGGATCGTTATAATTTGGTCAGCATTGCTGACCGTTGCTCTTTGTTTGCCACCGTGCGGTGGTTTTGTTGCTTGCAGGTGCTGCTGGACCAAGCGGTCAATAGCGGGCTAAAGCCCAAATTGCGAAGTCGGCCCTCGAAGGCCTAATTGAAGTGTTTACTGCTTTTACTCATGTATGTGTCAGGTCGAACACGGGCGTGTTGGATGCCCGTGTGTTGTTCCAGGCGCGTCGATTTTGACGGTAAATGGGGGACACGGCCCTGGACACGGGTGTGTGTCAGGCCGTGTTCGGCCCAGTTTTAATATTTTAGGCCTGAATCAAGGCCGTTCGTTTCTTTAATTTGAGATCCAACGGCTGGGGGTTGCTCCTGATGGGATATACCCAGGATTGGACCTTTGAAACCCTTATTTCTTTTGAGTGGTTCTCTTTCTAAGTCAAGAGAGAGGAGAGCAAAGGAGGAAGAAGAAGAAGCTAGATCCGGCCATTGGAGGAGCTTCGAAGCTCCAAATCGCGAGCCGAATTCGAATCTACGGAGGCAAAGAGAGTGCGGTGCTTTTCATCCGCTTACATTTCCATGGCGCCAAAGAGGAACGCTAGGGTAACGATTATCTACTTGAGCATGTGAAGCTCTTCTTCTTTACATAGGAAGCCTGCTCTCGCGAGTTTGCGGTGAGTTGGAGGCGTTCCTTCTGGTAGATATGTAAAGTCCCCGTTGTGTAGAGTCCGTAAACGAGAACGGACATAGGCATGATGTGTGAAGCCTATCCGAACATGTTGGTCTGGATCGGTGATGTTCCATTGCATAAATGCCAGAGAAGACTCCGTGTGATTGTTTGGTTTTCGGGTTTTCTACGTGGTAGATTGCAACAGGGAGCCTTGGGGATTAACCCTAAGGTGCACCCGGAAAACTGGACGGATGTGTGATCTTGCCAACTTGGTGGCCTTGGAGCCAACTAGAACATAACCGGGTTATGTGAAATTTGTGACGGAAACGGGACTCGGGAGAAGTTTGACCCGCGCATATGGCATAAACTGTCATTGCGATGTGAGCACGAGTTAGATGGAACCGTACCCGTTCTATGTCGTTCGGTTAAAGAGACCTAAGGGTACGTGGCACTTGCCGTTGGCATAGATGAGGGTCTTCGGCGGTCTATGACTTAAATTGACGTGACCCATGCCAAGAAGACAAAAGCTCATATGTTTGGCCGTCAAAGTGGCGGTGGTGAGTCCGAAATGTCCATGGCTTAAATTGACGTGACATTGGCCGGTTCACTGAGAATGTGCCCTGAGTGCACGGGGTGTGTGGCCGTGCGAGCCTACGCCTGTGATGTTGTGACATTACTATAATACCTGTTTATGCTAATAAGTGCAGGGAAGGAGCATCGCCGCCCCGAGTTGGGGGCAGGATCGTTATAATTTGGTCAGCATTGCTGACCGTTGCTCTTTGTTTGCCACCGTGCGGTGGTTTTGTTGCTTGCAGGTGCTGCTGGACCAAGCGGTCAATAGCGGGCTAAAGCCCAAATTGCGAAGTCGGCCCTCGAAGGCCTAATTGAAGTGTTTACTGCTTTTACTCATGTATGTGTCAGGTCGAACACGGGCGTGTTGGATGCCCGTGTGTTGTTCCAGGCGCGTCGATTTTGACGGCAAATGGTGGACACGGCCCTGGACACGGGTGTGTGTCAGGCCGTGTTCGGCCCAGTTTTAATATTTTAGGCCCGAATCAAGGCCGTTCGTTTCTTTAATTTGAGATCCAACGGCTGGGGGTTGCTCCTGATGGGATATACCCAGGATTGGACCTTTGAAACCCTTATTTCTTTTGAGTGGTTCTCTTTCTAAGTCAAGAGAGAGGAGAGCAAAGGAGGAAGAAGAAGAAGCTAGATCCGGCCATTGGAGGAGCTTCGAAGCTCCAAATCGCGAGCCGAATTCGAATCTACGGAGGCAAAGAGAGTGCGGTGCTTTTCATCCGCTTACATTTCCATGGCGCCAAAGAGGAACGCTAGGGTAACGATTATCTACTTGAGCATGTGAAGCTCTTCTTCTTTACATAGGAAGCCTGCTCTCGCGAGTTTGCGGTGAGTTGGAGGCGTTCCTTCTGGTAGATATGTAAAGTCCCCGTTGTGTAGAGTCCGTAAATGAGAACGGACATAGGCATGATGTGTGAAGCCTATCCGAACATGTTGGTCTGGATTGGTGTTGTTCCATTGCATAAATGCCGGAGAAGACTCCGTGTGATTGTTTGTTTTTCGGGTTTTCTACGTGGTAGATTGCAATAGGGAGCCTTGGGGATTAACCCTAAGGTGCACCCGGAAAACTGGGCGGATGTGTGATCTTGCCAACTTGGTGGCCTTGGAGCCAACTAGAACATAACCGGGTTATGTGAAATTTGTGACGGAAACGGGACTCAGGAGAAGTTTGACCCGCGCATATGGCATAAACTGTCGTTGCGATGTGAGCACGGGTTAGATGGAATCGTACCCATTCTATATCGTTCAGTTAAAGAGACCTAAGGGTATGTGGCACTTGCCGTTGGCATAGATGAGGGTCTTCGGCGGTCTATGGCTTAAATTGACGTGACCCATGCCAAGACGACAAAAGCTCATATGTTTGGCCGTCAAAGTGGCGGTGGTGAGTCCGGAATGTCCATGGCTTAAATTGACGTGACATTGGCCGGTTCACTGAGAATGTGCCCTGAGTGCACGAGGTGTGTGGTCGTGCGAGCCTACGCCTGTGATGTTGTGACATTACTATAATGCCTGTTTATGCTAATAAGTGCAGGGAAGGAGCATCGCCGCCCCGATTTGGGGGCGGGATTATTATAATTTGGTCAGTATTGCTGACCGTTGCTCTTTGTTTGCCACCGTGCGGTGGTTTTGTTGCTTGCAGGTGCTGCTGAACCAAGCGGTCAATAGTGGGATAAAGCCCAAATTGCGAAGCCGGCCCTCGAAGGCCTAATTGGAGTGTTTACTGCTTTTACTCATGTATGACCGGCCTGCGTGCCGTGGTTTTTAAAACACGTAATATTAAAGTAAACCATTTTGTAAGGCCTTAAGGCTTGTACTCGTGTATGTACGACATTCCTATTTGGTGTATTAGTGGACATTCGTGCTCTTTTGTGCTGGGTTTTTTATTACAACTTAAAATGCTTCCGCTAGAATGCTCTGTGTAGGACGTTATGATTGGTTGGATGGTTTCCATTGAGTAACCACCCGGTCTGTCTGTGGTATATGGCGTCGGGCCCCGGCCGGACCTACTGTTATATGCTATGCGATGGATAGGGGGCGTTACACCTGTGCTCTCTTTGGCAGGTGGGAGAGGACCATCACCAAGCCTTCCAAGGCTTATTCCTCTTCCACCAGGGCTTCTGAGAGTACTAGGGCTACTCCAGCTGTAACGCCCCGAAACTCAAAGGAGCAAAAGGGGAATAATTTGGGCCAGTTTGAGTTCTGGCTGCAGGCACACGGCCTGGGACACGGGCGTGTCCCAGGGCGTGTCAAGCCTGTGTCGACACTGAGGCGTGAAGTCGACACTTTGGTCTCGACATTGTGTCGAGACTGGGCACACGGCCTGCGACACGGGCGTGTCGCAGGGCGTGTCGACCCGTGTCGACACTTAGCCGTGAAGTCGACATAGTGCTTCGACGTTGTGTCGAGACACGGCACACGGCCTGCGACACGGGCGTGTCGCAGGGCGTGTCAACCCGTGTCGACACTCGTCCCGCGAA
Source organism: Platanthera guangdongensis (assembly GCA_039583875.1). NCBI lineage: Eukaryota > Viridiplantae > Streptophyta > Magnoliopsida > Asparagales > Orchidaceae > Platanthera > Platanthera guangdongensis. The sequence goes on from CM077154.1 coordinate 14,694,863, forward strand.
GTCGACACTTTGGTGTCGACAGTGTGTCGAGACATGGCACACGGCCTGCGACACGGGCGTGTCGCAGGGCGTGTCGACCCGTGTCGACACTTAGCCGCGGAGTGCCGAGACCTTGTACACGGCCTGGAGCCCAGGCGTGTCAAGGTGACACGGGCAAGGACACGGGCGTGTCCGAACCCGTGTCAGCGCTCGGGTTGGAAACGGGAGAAAATGTTGGGGTACACGGCCAGATACACGGCCGTGTCAGGTGGAACACGGGCGTGTCAGCTCGAACACGGGCGTGTTCGAGACCCGTGTGAGGTTCCAGGTGATTCGATTTTGACGGCGAATGAGGCACACGGCCCTGGACACGGGCGTGTGCCAGGCCGTGTTCGGCCCAGATTGGGCATTTCAGTCCCGAATCGAAGCCGTTCATTTCTTTGACTGAGGATCCAATGGCTGGGGGTTGTTCCTGAAGGGATATACCCGGGTTTTGACTTAGAAAACCCTCACTTTTTCCACTTGATCTCTCTCCAAACCCTTGGAGAAAGAAAAGCTAAGGCAAGAAGAAGAGGAGCTAGATCCGCCATTGGAGGAGCTTCGGAGCTCCGAATCGCAATCCGACTCCGGATCCACGGAGGCAACGCAAGTGCGGTCATTTCCATCCGATTACTTTTCGATGGCGCCAAAGAGGACCGCAAGGGTAACGATCCTCATCTTGAGCATGAGTCGCTCTTTTCTTTGCATAGGAAGCCCGCTCTCGCGAGTTTGCGGAGAGTTGGAGGCGTTCCTTCGGGTAGATATGTGAAGTCCCCGTTGTTTAGCGTCCGTATGCGAGAACGGACTTAGGCATTTTGGTTGAAGCCTACCCGGACATGTAGTTCGGATCGGTGATGTTGCATTGCATAAGGCCGGAGAAGACTCCGTGCTATTTGGTGTTTTCGGGTTTTCTACGCGGTAGATTGCAGCAGGGAGCCTTGGGGACTAACCCAAAGGTGCACCCGGAAAACTGGGCGGACACGAGGTCTTGCCAACTTGGTGGCTTGGAAGCCAACTTGAACATAACGAGGTTATGTGACTTGCGGTAGAATGGGACTCGGTGAAAGTTTGACCCGCGCATATGGCTTAAATTGTCGTTGCGATGTGAGCACGGGTTAGACGGAGCCGTACCCGCTTTATGTCGTTCGGGTTAGAGAGACCTAAAGGTACATGGCACTCGCCGTTGGCATAAATGGGGGTCTTCGGTGGTCCATGGCTTAATTTGACGTGACCAATACCATGAAGACAATTTGCTCATAGGAATGGCCGTCCAAGTGGCGGTGGTGAGTCCGGAATGTTAATGGCTTAAATTGACGTAACATCGACCGGTTCACCGAGAATGTGCCCTGAGTGCACGGGGCGTGTGGTCGTACGAGCCAACGTCTGTGATGAAATGGCTATGGTTATATGCATTGCTCGCTTGTGCTAATGAAATGCAGGGAAGGAGCATCGCCGCCCCGAGTTGGGGGCGGGATCGTTATAATTTGGTCAGCATTGCTGACCGTTGCTTTGTTTGCCACCGTGCGGTGGTTTGTTTGCTTGCAGGTGCAGCTGGACCAAGCGGTCAATAGCGGGCTAAAGCCCTTTTTGCGAAGCTGGCCCTCGAAGGCCCAAGTGGAAATGTTTTATGTTTTGTTCATGTATGGCCGGCCTGCGTGCCGAGGTTTGGAAATCATGTATAAGACAAGTGAAACATTTTGTAAGGCCTTAAGGCCGAATATTTTGGGTATTTTTGTATACATTCCTATTATCATGTTAGTGGACATTCATGCTTGTGCTGGGTTCTTGTTTTGCAACTTATAAACTGCTTCCGCTAGAATGCTCTGTGTAGGACGTTGAGATTGGTTGGATGGTTTCCATACGTAACCACCCGGTCTGTCTGTGGTATATGGCGTCGGGCCCCGGCCGGACCTACTGCTATATGCTATGCGACGGATAGGGGGTGTTACAATTTGGTATCAGACTACTGGTTTTGGTCGGGCTTAAAGTGAATTCGTGGGCGAATTCTTTTTAAGGGGTGGTGAGCACATTGTGTGCGTCATCGTTATAACAGTAAACAGAACCCATGAATGTCCACTTAGGAATGAAAATACTCGTGTTTGAGGAACCTGCGTGTTCCTATAATTGCTGTTTGCAATGTTATTTGGTCGCTTAACGGTGTTTTGTACCACTATAGGTGACCCGAAGTGGTGTTGGGCCGTCAGAATGCCGAGGTTCTGAGGCTAGTAGTGCACCAGAAGTTGCTCCAGCCACACCTTTGTCGGCGGAAAATATAAGATTGGTTGCTGAAGCGGTGTTGGCCGTGATCAATGCGCAGCCTGGGAGGCAAGCGCAGCAGCCCGCTCCTGTGTTGGAGCAAGTACCTCTTCAAGAGGCGGAGCCGAGGAGGATGGAGCAAGTGGTTGTAGAACCAATAGTGCCAAGGAGGGCGACTGAGAGGCAGTTGAAGCATGTAATGAGCTTTAACCCTCCGTTATTCTCGGGGTTGGGAACCCCATCTCAGGCTGAAGACTGGCTCTCTAGAGTGAAGAGAGTCATGACAGCGACAGAGACGGAGGAGTGGCAGATGACCACCATCGCTACGTTCCTGCTGGACGGGGAAGCGAGGATGTGGTGGGAAGGTTTGGAGCTGCATCATTTGAGAGGTAGACAACTGATAGACGTTCCGATGGAAGAGTTCTCGGAATTGTTCTTAGCAAGATACCTCCCTTCTACTCAGAGGATTTCAATGGAGAATGAGTTCCTGAAGTTGGTGCAGGGTGAGAGGAACGTGGATGAATATCTCCACGAGTTTACGCGGTTGAGTCGTTATGCTAGCTCCACCATCATGGATGAGGAGCGCAAGACTAATCGTTTTTATGAAGGCTTAAGGGATGAGCTGAGATTGTTACTGTCGGGGCCAATGACGCAGGGTTTCTTAACCTTGGTCAATACGGCCCGGTCCTTGGAAAAGGACATGAAGAATGTACAAGCGAAGAAAGGCTTGGGTGAAAAGAAATCTGAGTTCAGAGTGCCGACTAATTCAAAGTCCGGCTATCGAAGGGCTTTCAAGAAGCATAGGACTTCGGGTCCAGCTCCTTCTGGCGCTTCTGGGGCGACTACGAGTCGGACCCCGGGCGCGTGCTTTACTTGTGGCAAGACGGGGCATTTCGCCCGTGATTGTTGGAGCGGACGTCCTAAGTCCGAGAGGAGGCCGGGAGCTACCTACGAAGAGAAGGGAAAGGCGGTGGAGTCGACCGCATCCCACTATGCTCCGGCCCAACCAAGGGTCTACAATCTTGGCCAACAGGAGGCCATTAAACAAGCTGATGTGGTGACAGGTACGGTTTAATTTACAGCAAGTCAATTCCTTTATATGCTTGTTATGTATATGTTACCTTACCACTGCTTGTTAGGATTTGTGTTGATTTGTGAAAACCCGGCACGAGCACTCTTTGATACGGGAGCTTCACACTCCTTCTTGTCCGAAGGATTTATATCACGCATCGGAGTCCCTTCTTCGATGGCGAAGGACAAGTTGGATGTGTTGTTGCCCAATGGGTGTTCGATGCGAGCGGTTAGGATCTGCGAAGTTAAAGTTCGTATTGGAGAGCAGGAGTTTGACCTGCGGGCGTCCTTACTTCCGTTGGTGGAGTTCGACGTCATATTTGGCATGGACTGGCTCTCGGAGCAGCAGGCCCATATAGATTGCGGTAGCAAGGAAGTAAAGCTGGGAGCAAGTCGTGAGACGACGTTTACGGGCTTAAAGGGGTCGAGCAAGACGTTGATGTCTGCTCTTCAGGTGGTGAAGGCGGTTCGTGCTGGAGCAGAACTGTTCTTTACACTAGTGGAGGTTGCAAAGCCGAAGCCCGCGATGGATTGTATTTCAGTGGTATCGGAATACCCTGATGTGTTCCCCGCAGATCCTTCCTGGAGCCCCGCCTCAGCGGGAGATCGATTTTACGATCGAGCTAGTGCCAGGTGCAAAGCCTGTGTCACGATCTCCGTATCGGCTAGCGCCTAAGGAAATGGCGGAGCTGAAAGTTCAATTGCAAGAGTTGTTGGAGCAAGGGTATGTGCGCCCGAGTTCTTCGCCTTGGAGCGCACCGGTCCTCTTTGTTAAGAAGAAGGACGGAAGCTTGAGGTTGTGTATTGATTATCGGGAGCTAAACAAGCTGACTGAGAAGAACAAGTACCTGATCCCCCGTATTGATGATCTCTTTGATCAGTTAGTCGGGTCGACGGTGTACTCGAAGTTAGATCTCAAGTCTGGGTACTATCAGCTGCGGATAAGGGAGAGTGATATCCCGAAGACAGCGTTTAGTACGAGATACGGGCATTATGAGTTTACGGTCATGCCGTTTGGGCTGACTAATGCGCCGTCAGTATTTATGGATTTGATGAACAGGACGTTCAGGGAGTACCTAGACCATTTCGTGATCGTCTTCATCGACGATATTTTGGTGTACTCGCAAAGTGAGGAGGATCACTTCAAGCATCTCCATTTGGTGTTGGAGACACTCAGGAGAAACCAGTTGTATGCCAAGTTCTCGAAGTGCGAGTTTTGGCTATCCTCAGTAGCGTTCCTTGGGCATATAGTGAGTGGAGAGGGTATTGCGGTGGATCCGGCGAAGATTGTTGCGATACGGGAGTGGCCTGAGCTTGCTACGGTAGCAGAAGTCCGGAGCTTTTTGGGGCTTGCCGGTTATTATAGGCGCTTCGTAGAGAACTTCTCGCGGATAGCGCTACCTCTCACTACTTTGACGAGGAAGGAGCATAAGTTCGTTTGGACGCCGGAGTGCGCGCGAGCTTTTGAGGAATTGAAGTGTCGGTTGACCACGGCGCCTGTGTTGAGTTCGCCAGTTGGGACCGAAGGCTATGAGATATATAGCGATGCTTCAGGCAGCGGTTTGGGTTGCGTGCTACTGCAGCATGGCAGCGTGATAGCTTATGGCTCGAGACAGCTAAAAGTGCACGAGAGGAATTATCCGGTCCACGACTTGGAGTTGGCGGCCGTGATTTTTGCCTTGAAGCTGTGGAGACACTATTTGTACGGTGTGAAGATTGATATCTACACCGATCACAAGAGCCTAAAGTATCTAATTGATCAGAAAGATCTGAATATGCGGCAGCGTAGGTGGATGGAGTTCCTGGGGGACTATACTTTCAAGATCCACTACGTGCCTGGCAAAGGGAATGCGGTTGCGGACGCGTTGAGTCGCCGAGCCCCAGCTCAAGCCAATTGGCTATCAGTGCATGATGAGCGGTTGGTGGAGGAGCTGGAAGCGTTGGAGATTGTTTGTGTGGACAGACAATCTAGTGCTGAAGCAGTGCTGAATTGGACTGAAGTCCAATATGACCTGGCTGATCGGATTCGGCAGGCTTTGGATATGGATGCTCATATGAAGCAGTTCATGATAGAGGCTCTGGATGGGTCAAATTCCCAATTCGTTGTGGAGGACGGATTGCTGTGGAAAGACGGTCGTTTGTGCGTCCCCAGTGTGGGCAATTTACGGGTGGAGTTGTTGTACGAGGCGCATCATACCAAGTACTCGATTCACCCGGGGAGCACGAAGATGTACCGTGATGTAAAGAAGCTATTTTGGTGGCCGGGTTTGAAAAAGGATGTGGCGCTATATGTAGCGAAGTGCCAAACCTGCGCCTTGGTAAAGGCGGAGTGCCAAAAGCCGGGAGGATTTCTTAAGTCCTTGCCTATTCCGGAGTGGAAATTCGACGACATCTCTATGGACTTTGTGCATGGTTTGCCAAGGTCGCAAAAGGGGAACGACGCCATTTGGGTGGTGGTCGATCGATTAACAAAGGTGTCGCATTTTATTCCGCATAGGAAGGATGATCCGGTGGAGAAGCTGGCGAAGCTTTATGTGGATAATATAGTGCGGCTTCATGGTGTGCCCCGCAGCATCGTGAGTGACCGAGATGGGCGGTTCACGTCCAATGATTGGAGGCTGGTGCAGCAAATGCTGGGAACAAAGCTGAAGTTTAGCACAGCCTTCCATCCGCAAACGGATGGGCAGACCGAGAGGGTCAATAGAACGATGGAAGACATGCTTCGCATGTGTGTCTTGGACTTTGGAAAGCAATGGGAGGACCACCTTTATTTGGTGGAGTTCGCATACAACAACAGCTACCAAGCAAGTATTCAGATGGCGCCTTTCGAGGCCCTATATGGTAGAAGATGTCGCACGCCGTTGTCTTGGTTAGAAACGGGCGAGTCGAAGTTGTATAAGCGATCGGAAGTGGAGGATGCTACTTCTTTGGTGAGAACAATTCGGGAGAGGTTGCTTATCGCTCAGGACCGACAAGCAAAGTACTATAATGCCAAGCACAGGAACGTGGAGTTCGCTGTGGGCGATTATGTATACTTGAAGATCAAGCCGTTCAAGGGTGTCTCGCGGGTGCGGCGATTGAAAAAGCTAAGCCCGAGGTACCTTGGACCGTTCGAGGTTCTGGAGCGAGTAGGAGAAGCGGCCTTTCGGCTGAAGCTTTCAGTGGAGCTAAGTGGTTTACACGATGTATTCCATATTTCGGTGCTTCGGAAGGTGGTTCAAGAGCCTACGCAAGTGATCGCGGCCAATCAAGTGCCGGTGGATAGTGGGCTAACGACAAAAGTCAAGCCCGTGCGGATTGAGGACTCGGAGGTCAAGCGGCTACGCAATAAAGAGATCAGGATGGTCAAAGTCCGGTGGGACAATTGCGGTCGTGAGGAGCTCTCTTGGGAGAGAGAGCAGACGATGCTTGACGAATATCCGGAGTTATTCCGCTCAGGTACAAATTTAATTTAGTACATGTTTTTCCCTTTATGTAATTTCGTGGGCGAAATTCTTTTAAGAGGGGTAGAGTTGTAACGCCCCGAAACTCAAAGGAGCAAAAGGGGAATAATTTGGGCCAGTTTGAGTTCTGGCTGCAGGCACACGGCCTGGGACACGGGCGTGTCCCAGGGCGTGTCAAGCCTGTGTCGACACTGAGGCGTGAAGTCGACACTTTGGTCTCGACATTGTGTCGAGACTGGGCACACGGCCTGCGACACGGGCGTGTCGCAGGGCGTGTCGACCCGTGTCGACACTTAGCCGTGAAGTCGACATAGTGCTTCGACGTTGTGTCGAGACACGGCACACGGCCTGCGACACGGGCGTGTCGCAGGGCGTGTCAACCCGTGTCGACACTCGTCCCGCGAAGTCGACACTTTGGTGTCGACAGTGTGTCGAGACATGGCACACGGCCTGCGACACGGGCGTGTCGCAGGGCGTGTCGACCCGTGTCGACACTTAGCCGCGGAGTGCCGAGACCTTGTACACGGCCTGGAGCCCAGGCGTGTCAAGGTGACACGGGCAAGGACACGGGCGTGTCCGAACCCGTGTCAGCGCTCGGGTTGGAAACGGGAGAAAATGTTGGGGTACACGGCCAGATACACGGCCGTGTCAGGTGGAACACGGGCGTGTCAGCTCGAACACGGGCGTGTTCGAGACCCGTGTGAGGTTCCAGGTGATTCGATTTTGACGGCGAATGAGGCACACGGCCCTGGACACGGGCGTGTGCCAGGCCGTGTTCGGCCCAGATTGGGCATTTCAGTCCCGAATCGAAGCCGTTCATTTCTTTGACTGAGGATCCAATGGCTGGGGGTTGTTCCTGAAGGGATATACCCGGGTTTTGACTTAGAAAACCCTCACTTTTTCCACTTGATCTCTCTCCAAACCCTTGGAGAAAGAAAAGCTAAGGCAAGAAGAAGAGGAGCTAGATCCGCCATTGGAGGAGCTTCGGAGCTCCGAATCGCAAGCCGACTCCGGATCCACGGAGGCAACGCAAGTGCGGTCATTTCCATCCGATTACTTTTCGATGGCGCCAAAGAGGACCGCAAGGGTAACGATCCTCATCTTGAGCATGAGTCGCTCTTTTCTTTGCATAGGAAGCCCGCTCTCGCGAGTTTGCGGAGAGTTGGAGGCGTTCCTTCGGGTAGATATGTGAAGTCCCCGTTGTTTAGCGTCCGTATGCGAGAACGGACTTAGGCATTTTGGTTGAAGCCTACCCGGACATGTAGTTCGGATCGGTGATGTTGCATTGCATAAGGCCGGAGAAGACTCCGTGCTATTTGGTGTTTTCGGGTTTTCTACGCGGTAGATTGCAGCAGGGAGCCTTGGGGACTAACCCAAAGGTGCACCCGGAAAACTGGGCGGACACGAGGTCTTGCCAACTTGGTGGCTTGGAAGCCAACTTGAACATAACGAGGTTATGTGACTTGCGGTAGAATGGGACTCGGTGAAAGTTTGACCCGCGCATATGGCTTAAATTGTCGTTGCGATGTGAGCACGGGTTAGACGGAGCCGTACCCGCTTTATGTCGTTCGGGTTAGAGAGACCTAAAGGTACATGGCACTCGCCGTTGGCATAAATGGGGGTCTTCGGTGGTCCATGGCTTAATTTGACGTGACCAATACCATGAAGACAATTTGCTCATAGGAATGGCCGTCCAAGTGGCGGTGGTGAGTCCGGAATGTTAATGGCTTAAATTGACGTAACATCGACCGGTTCACCGAGAATGTGCCCTGAGTGCACGGGGCGTGTGGTCGTACGAGCCAACGTCTGTGATGAAATGGCTATGGTTATATGCATTGCTCGCTTGTGCTAATGAAATGCAGGGAAGGAGCATCGCCGCCCCGAGTTGGGGGCGGGATCGTTATAATTTGGTCAGCATTGCTGACCGTTGCTTTGTTTGCCACCGTGCGGTGGTTTGTTTGCTTGCAGGTGCAGCTGGACCAAGCGGTCAATAGCGGGCTAAAGCCCTTTTTGCGAAGCTGGCCCTCGAAGGCCCAAGTGGAAATGTTTTATGTTTTGTTCATGTATGGCCGGCCTGCGTGCCGAGGTTTGGAAATCATGTATAAGACAAGTGAAACATTTTGTAAGGCCTTAAGGCCGAATATTTTGGGTATTTTTGTATACATTCCTATTATCATGTTAGTGGACATTCATGCTTGTGCTGGGTTCTTGTTTTGCAACTTATAAACTGCTTCCGCTAGAATGCTCTGTGTAGGACGTTGAGATTGGTTGGATGGTTTCCATACGTAACCACCCGGTCTGTCTGTGGTATATGGCGTCGGGCCCCGGCCGGACCTACTGCTATATGCTATGCGACGGATAGGGGGTGTTACACCAGCCACTTCCCACCCTACTGAAGAGATCCCTCCTCCACCTCCATCACCTCCAGCCATCCAACCTCATCCTCAACTTCCCTCCTCCTCCACCACTCCTTCTCTTCAACAACCACAACAACAACCACAACAATCAGTTCATATTCCTACTCCAGCTCCATCTCCTGCAACTTCTCCACACATAGATATCACTGACATCTCCTCTTCCCCCCATCAGGAATCTCAACAACCCTCTCCTAATCAATCACCACAACTAACCCCACCTCAATCCCCCCATGGTATACCCATTTCCTCCCCACCTTCATCTCCCTTACCCCCCCCTCCCATATGGACAACATCCCATTCTTCAATTTGCCTTCACCTCCCCTCAATACATCAACTCCTCGGGATGAATTAATGCAAGATGCACCACCTCCACCTCCACCTCCACCTCCACCTCCACCTCCACCATCCTCCTCCATTCCTACCTCTGTCTCCACTGCGACACCTTCTGCACCACGCTCTGCAGCTCCACTATTGGATCCCTCCATCATGCCACAACTCATTGCACTTCTCACTCCCCTTCTTAAAACAATTATAGTATAGGCCATTTCACCTCTTGCTACTTCCCTCTCCTCCCTAGCTGCCCAAATATCTGCTCTTTTTGCTCCTCCCTCTTCAGTTAGGGGTCTGGCTCTAGTATACACTGAAACCAGGCAGGGGGAGATACACAATGAAGAAGCAGCAGCAGAAATAGCAGCAGAAATAGAAGCATAAGTTACAACAGCAGACACAGAAGAACAAGAAGCAGTTGAAGTCGAAGCAGAACCAATAACAGATGCAAATGCAGATGCTGATACAGATTTATTTGATTTAATTCACTTTATTGAATTTGATATGGAAATAGATGAGCAGGTCCCAGAGGACATAACAATTGCTATTGATTTTATTATAAATCCCACAGTTGATCTTTTAAATTTATTGAGCAGTTTTGATACATCTTATTTTAATAATCTTCCAGCAGACAGCACTAAGCCATCTTTGGCTATAATTCCATATACCTCACATATAAGCCCCAAAGTTGCCAAGCAACTCAAGGCCATTTTTGCTACTCCAGAGGTTCCAGCTGTTCCATCTCCTCCCAGAGCTGTTTCGCCCATTATTTCATCCCCTTCTACTCCATTTTTATTATGGATGATTCCCCCACGCCTGATGTTGATGCATTGATCATGGCTGACATTGAAGAGGAAAATAAGTCAATTGCTGAAAGCACTGAAGTGTACAGTTCTCTAGCTCTAGTTCCAGCTCCTCCTCTAGCTCCTACTCAGGCTGAAAAGCCAATTGATAAATCAGTATTAAAGGCCATTGATGCCTTATATAATGTTACTCATGATTCTTCTTCTAATGATGATGATAATGAGGAGGACTCTGATGATGAGCCCAAGAAAAAGAAAGTGTCTAAGAAGACGAAAGCTCCTCCACCTCCTGCCCCAAAACCCAATCCCATAAATGATACTCCTTACTATATACTTCAGAAGATCACACCATACAAGGGCATGCCAGCATGGATGTAGCTGTCCAAGAATGAACAGAAAGAAAGAAAGAAAAGCAGGAGGTATTCCCCACCTCCTCAAAGATACAGAAAGGATCCTCCTCCTCCTCCACCAGCTGCTGGTGCTTCCAGTTCTTCAACTTAGAGGCAAACCCAGTTTCAAACATATCAAAAACATCAGGGTAGGTCCTCCTCAGGAAGCAGCCAGCAAAGGCATTATTCTTCAGGCAGACATCAACAACATCAACAATATCAAAAGCAACCATTCACTAAACATCAAAAGGCTGATAGCCCCAAGAGACCTGCTTCCCCTCCTGTACCATTTGAAGATCCAGAGTCACCTATAACTGTTAGGATGGCTAGATTCTAGGAATTGGTTGGCCTATCCATGATCAACAAAGCAAGAGCTGAAGGAAAGGATCCATCTCAATACTCTACAATGTCCAAGTACAGAAAGAAAGAACTGAACAGGTTTGCTAAGGCTAACAAGTTCTTTAATGTTGATGATTATATAAAACTGCATCCAGAAGCAGTAGAGCCCAGGGCTACATCTCTTAATATTATTAGGGCTACTGACATGACAATGACCAAGGCTCAAGCTGTAGATCCCAACAGAGAAATTATATTTACCTAGTCTGGAGACAAAGCCAAAAAGGAGAAGCACAAGGAGAAGAAGAAGAAATAAACTTTGAACTGTCTTTAGTATTTTTGAGTTACTTTAAACTGCTTATTTATATTCTGATACAAAGCTCTGTATATATATATATATCTGTTGCACATTTAAATTTTTCATGCCAGATATATGTTTTATTGTTTTGTTATTAATGAGAGTCTGTAATTAGTAACCTTGCCCAAATAAGGGGAGATCGTTGGATCCCTTGCTAGATCTGGGCTAGGTTCACTAAATTAGGATGTCTGACCCAACATGTATAGCCAGGGTCATGATTGTGTCCTAGAGTCTAGGCCATGTCCTTAGAGTCAACACCACATGGTCCAGCCATCAACAGACTGCAAAAGACTCAAGACTTAGAGAAATATCAAAGACTCAGAAGATGAGTTCGACGTTCGTCGAACTCAGGTCGACGAAAGTCGTTCTCAGCTCGACGAAATCAGAGATAATTCTCTGAGCTGAGCTCGACGAACTTGAATCTCAAGTCGACGAATTCCAGAGTATACTTCAACATTCTAAGTCCAGAATTCTTCACTTAACTCCAGTCGACGAACTTAGTTCTCAAGTCGACAAACTTAGTTCTCAGGTCGACGATCTCTGGGTATTCTACTTCAACATCTTACTCCAGAAACAACTTTGTATTCTAAGTCCAAAACCATACTCTAGACGATGAACTCACCTTCTCAGCTCGATGAACTTAGACCACAGTCTTGGCAAGATTTATCAAGTAGCAGTTAGAAGTTCTCAGCTCGACGAAACTAGTTCTCAGGTCGACGAACCCAGTTCTGAGGTCGACGATTTCTGGACACATTACTTCAACATTCTTAAGTCCAAGAAACATGGAATTCCGTTATTCAGTCGACGAAGTTATATTTTCATCTCGACGAACTTGATGAACAGAATTGACTGGTCTAGAGAAAGCAGTTATTAGTTCTTAGGTTGACGATCTTGGATCTTAGCTTGACGAACAACTATTTTTTGGTCGACGAACTCTAGACACGGATCGACGAATTCTGCTCAACGAATTCTGTAAAGTTCCAGGCTTAGAAATTTCCCTCGCTCTGTCTATTTTCTATTGCAATAATTCCTGAGTACTCAATGCATAAATATTCTCTGAATATTATCGTTAGAAGCAAGCATTGATTACGGTCTTCATCAGGATTATTGCTTGCCGTTTTTCCATGGGACAGTTGGGGAAACCAGTCAATGCAAATATTCTCAAGGCCGTCAGTAATCAATGCTAAAGGAATTCAAATTTCAAAAGAAACTTTTTATGGAAAACATAAAAAGGATTTCTTTTCATCTTCCTCAGTAGTGATCAGAAAAACAGAGAATAAGGATCTTCTTCTGCTCTCTCGACAACACTAAGAGACAGAGAGAATATACAGAATATAGAGCTCACAGGGCAACAACACTGTTAAGAGACAAGAAGCCCTAGCCCTTGACCAGAGAAAAGAATAGCAAGCTGAAGAAGAAGAACAACATACATTCAAGATTAAGAGTCTTCTTCCTTCTACATCCCAGGAATCTTCAAAGGACAACAAACACTCTATCTGTCAAGAAGTTTCTGGAGTTCTTCTGGTCAAAGAAAAAGTTTGAATACCTATCACCCTGCAGCAAAGCTTCAACTTCCTGAACCATTCAATATCTCAGGGGGAGCTATTTGCTAAAATCAAGATCCACAAAAGTCTTCTCAGTTGTATCTGAGAAAGAGAAGAGAAAATCACTCTCTCATCCCCCACTGTATAAAGGGTTCTTAACTCGCTTCAAAAGTTATTTCTGGTTGCAAGTCACCTGACTAAAAGACTTGAGGATTGGTTTTTGAGCACCTGATAAAAGCTCATTTGTGGCAGTCACCTGGTCAAAAACCTGAGTGGATTACTACCGGGGTGGTAGAAGAGTGGATGTACCCAAGTTTAGGGGAACCACTATAAAATTCTTGTGTTGTCTGGGTTGCTCTTTTTCTTTTATTCTTGCTGAGGCTGTGTTAGCTAGGTTACTGTGTTTGTGTTTTTAATTTAATTTTTGTAGCACTAGAAATAGATTGAATTAATTAGCAAAAATTTTATAAACCATAAATACTCTATTCACCCCCCTCTAGAGTATTTCAGATCTAACCCCTAGCTTTCATGGTCCATTCTTGATCTATCTTTCTCTAATTAGATTGCTGAAGTGGCAGCAGTACTATGTCCTACCACTCAGACATCTTGACCTTCAATGGCTTCCTTTTTCCAATCCTAAGTCTGGAACATCATCTGTCCAAGTACCATATAGGGGTGGGCACTTGGACTATCCTGCAAAACATAATTTATCTTACCTTAGGACCCCAATAGATATTGAGTCCTAGGTTCTGATTAGTCTGAAATTTAACTTACCTACCAGCAATATTTCTGTCAGGTAGGCTAACTTTTGCTCTGAGCGCAGTAGGATTGTGCCAGCAATCTAGTGCAAAATGCCCCACTTTCTCACAGCACCAACACTCATGAATGATGTATCTTCTCTTATGAGCAGGTCCTGCAGTATGGTTAACTACTGACTGAACAGAAGGAAGAGGTACAGTAGCTTTATTCAAGTTCCTTTCAGCAAGGATCTGTCTAAAGGTGTCTTTCAATAGTCTTTCTTGGCTAGCTCCGACCGCCATTCACCGCAGTCTTCTTTGTAAATGACATGTTGTTTATATCATCAGAGTTATCTAGATTTGGCCTGCTAGCAGACTTACACTTAGTCTAAACCTTTGATGGAGGGGGTTATGTGAAGGCTACTGCCTTGTTCTTGAGAGTGGGCGTTGGGGTATCAAAAATAAATGGTACACGATGGGCCATTTAAATTTCCTCATGGGGAGTCTTAAAGGCACTCATTCCCCTACTATACCTTCCACCATAGCTGTGAACGTCTTTGTTCATACTAGTGGATCTACCATTCATCCAGTGACCATAGATGCTTTCTTGGTCATACCTATTTGAAGGCAACATCATCTTCTTAAAAGGGATGGGAGGCTTAGAAGCTAGAGGCTGAACTGGAGCCTTGTCTTACCCTTTGGAATAGGCCACTCTTCTGCTTCCTGTTCGGTACATTGGACACAATGTATTTGATTTGAAGAAGGAATTTCAACTCAATGATGTACATATAATTGTATTTGATGAATGTACAACCCCGTGTCCGGCGAGCAAGACCACAAGGGGGTGAGCAGATCAGGCTAAGAGCAGCAGGCGAGCTCGGCAGCGGCAGGGGCGAGGCTGAGCTCGGCAAACAACGACTAGAGATCGACGATCGGCGACCCCCGAGCTCAGCGTTCGCCAGGCGAGCCACAGCTCGCGTCCTCACAGTGGAGCTCAGCAGCGATAGGCGAGCAGTACATGCCGAGGTGGCCAGAGCTCCCAGCTTGCCTGGGTGTCAGAGGTACTTTTTACTGTTTTACCCCTGCTGGTCTACCCATAGCCCTTCAAAACAGCGGAGTTTGGCTGTTGGCAGACCCGGCCGAGGGTTTTCTAGTAATTTCAGGTCAGTTATTTTGGTTATTGGCAGTCCGGATTTCAAAAGCTATAAATAGGACTCAAGGGGTACCCCAGAAAGCAGGTTCTTCCTGTGCTCTTCTCCCCAAAATCTTCAAGTGCTTTCTGAGGGTACCTTAGCTCGGCTTTAGGCTAAGGAGGGGAAGCGCTCTGAGATCTTCCGGGTTTGTAGTGGGACCTCCCTGCCGAGCCCCTGGGTCTGTTTCTCCTCGTTTTGTTGTTTTTCTTGCAGGAGCGAAGTAGGCACGAGACCACCCCTTTTCCCCAAGGGCGAGCTCCACAGGAAGCCGGGTTCCGGTTTCAACATTTTGGTGCGGTGAGCGTGGATCGTGGTCAGTGCAGAAAAGTGCCCACGAGCTCAATGACGGGACAAGGATCCGACAGGCTGAGCTCGCCGCCCCCCCGCCTCTCGCGACGGTGGGAATGTTTGAAGATTTCAGAAACGAGGTGCTAACTCTGGTCAAGTTCGCACTCGGCACGCGGGCCGAGTGCTCGACTCCGGCGATCCAGATCGCGGCTGCCCCCTCCTTGGGCAAGGATGCTCCCGGCAGGCGAGCTGGGAAGGAAGTGGCCGAGGAAGGCCGAGGCTGCGAGCTCCCCGGGCGCGAGCTCTTCCCCGGCTCGGCAGGCCGAGGTCGCTTCGGCAAGCTGGGCTCGCGAGACTCGCCAGCTCGCCCATTGGGGGGAGAGAGCCCTTTCAGCGAGCTGGTCTCTTCAGCTCCAGTTCCAGATGGGTTCAGGGAGCCCGAGATGTCCTATTACATGGGTAAGGGTGACCTGGTCCAGCATGTCCAATGGTTCGAGGACGTGGTCTCCATCCGTCAGATGTCGGACGGATTCAAGTGCCGGCTCTTCGCCATCACCCTCCAGGAAAAGGCGAGAGAGTGGTTCCACCAGCTACCGGCCGGCTCCATCTACTGCTTTGAGGACCTACGCGGAGGATTCATGCTGAGATTCACCACCTCGAAGAAGAGGAATAAGGAGTCCGAGTCTTTGTTTCACATTAAGCAAGGGGTGAACGAGACGTTGGTAAGCTACGTGGACCGGTTTCAGGAGGAGGTTACTCAGGTCCAGGAGATGCCGGGCCATAGTCTGATGATGGCTTTTACCCTGAGCCTGCAATAGGGTTTCTTCCGGATGGAGCTGAAGAGAGTTCCCCCCCCTCTCCTACGAAGAGTTGATGGAGAGGGAGGCGAGAGAGGTTGACGGGGAGGCGTCGAACCCGGAATTTGCAAGGAAGCTGGCCAGGTGGGCCACAGAGGAAGAGAAAGAGACGAGGCGAGGAAAGGCACAGGAGGAGAGGAGAGGGGAATCCAGGCAGAGGGAGTAGAGGCAGCTCCAAGGGCCGCAGCAGCCGGGGTGGGGACGTCAGGAGCCCGACCGTAGGTTGGGCTGGAGGCCTGAGTGGCAGGGGCAGGGGCCACAGAGAGGGAACTTCGGAAGGGGTCATTTTCAGGGGAGGCAAGACCAATTCCACCCCCCGGGCTGGAGGCAGGGCCAGAGGCCCCGGCTCCCCGATCAAGAAGAGGCCATGGCCATAGCCTTGGGGGCCAGGAGAGGAGTATGGAGGAGGAGGAGAAGAGAGGTCAGGGTGGAGCTGCCCTATTGCGACTTCCATCAGGAAGAGGGGCATGCAACGGTCACCTGTCTGGAGTTCCTCGAGATGAGGGAGAATAGGGAGCAGCAGCAGCAGCAAGGGAGATAGGAAGTGAGGATTGAGGAGGTCCTGCCTCGGGCGGAGGAGGATCGTTGCGAAGACCGGGTGGATGTGGGGACCCGAGGGGGAATCAGGGTGATCCACGGGGGAGTAGGGATCGAGGCCTCCCGCATGGCCAGTCTCCACACCATGTACCAGCGGAGCGTCGCCTCTACATCCCAAACCCCACCACCGGAGGAGAGGATCACCTTCTCCAGGACTGATATACCAGACCACGAGGATCCGTTCTGCGATGCGCTGGTCATCAAGGCGGCCATCGAGAACTTCACCGTCTCTCGGATCCTCGTGGACAACGGAGTTCCGTCAATGTCGTCTTCAAAAAGGCGTTCGATGCGATGAAGGTGGAGGCAAAAAGGGTGCTGGCCTCGGATGGCCCCCTGTTCGGGTTTTCAGGAGAGAGGAAGGAAGTAGAAGGAGGAGTTGGACTCCATGTCACCTTGGGGGGCAGTCCCGAAACTGCAAGTTCGTCATTGTGGACGCCCCCAGCAGCTACATCGTCATCTTCGGGAGGCCCCTTATCAGCGCCTTCCACTGTGTCCCCTCATCTTTCCATCAGTGCTTTAAGTTCAACGCTGAGGGGGTTCAGGTCAGGGTTAGGGGGGACCCAAAGGTGGCGCGGGAGTGTTATGTCACCGTGTTGAACACCATCTCCTGGCAGGAGGGAGCCGAGGAAATGGGGCGAAGGATGGAGGAGGTCGAGCAGGAAGCAGAAGGGGAGGAGCTGGAAGGGAAGGACTGCGTAGAGAAGGCGACATGAGGAGATCTAGAGGGGGTGGCCGAAGTGGGGGCCGTGGGAGGAGAGCTGGAGGTGGAGGTCCCCGTTCCGGAGGAAGGGGATGCCGAGGTATGGGGGGAGCAATCCAGGCTGGAGACAGCAGAGTAGGTGGTGGAGCTGGAGGTGCTCACCCGAGGAGGAAGGATGGAGAAGATCCGCGTCAGCGGGGGGCTGACCCCGGAGGACCGGGGCAGGATGCTGGAGTGCATCCAGAGGAACGTGGACATCTTCGCCTGGAATGCCGCGGAGATGCCGGGGGTTGACGTGGATGTGGCTTGCCACCACCTCAACCTGGACCCGGGAACACGCCCCGTTCAGCAGGAAAAGAGGTCCACTACAGACAAGCTGGCGGAGCCCATCCGGGAGGAGGTGGCGAAACTCCTCAAGGCCGGCTTCGTGTCTGAGATTCAGTACGCCGGCTGGGTCTCCAAGGTGGTTATGGTTAAAAAAGGGGATGGCCAATGGAGGATGTGTATCGACTTTTCCTTACTTAATAAAGCTTGTCCTAAGGATTGTTATCCCTTGCCTCGGATCGACGCGCTGGTTGACTCAGCCGTCGGTTTTTCTGTAATGAGTTTTTTGGATGCTTTTTCAGGTTACCATCAGATCAGGATGCACCCCCCAGACATCAAGGATGTTTCATTCATCACAGGGGATGGATGCTACTGCTACAAGATGATGTCCTTTGGGCTGAAGAATGCTGGGGCTACCTACCAGAAAATGATGGACAGGGTCTTCAAGGAGCAAAGGGGAAGGAATTTGGAGGTGTATGTAGATGACCTCATGATCAACAGCCAGGATGTGGACTCCCACCTCCGGGACCTGGAGGAGACCTTCGCCACCCTGCGCAAATACAAGATGCGATTGAATCCAATGAAATGTGTCTTTGGGGCCAGCAGGGGAAAGTTCTTGGGGCACCTCCTCACCCCCGCAGGGGTCAAGCCGAATCCAGACAAGGTCAAAGCTGGGGTCCCCGCGGAACGCAAGGGAGGTCCAGCGGCTGACAGGGAAGCTGGCAGGGCTGAGTCGCTTCCTTTCACGGGCAGGAGAAAAGTGTTCCCCCTTCTTCAAAACGCTAAGGGGAGGTCAGAGGTTTGAATGGACCAAGGAGTGCGAAAAGGCATTCCAGGCCCTCAAGGTGCAGTTGACACAAGCCCCGCTACTCCAAGGACCGAAGGAGGGGGAGGACCTGTTCTTATATCTGGGGGTCGGGACGGAGGCCTTGAGCTCGGTCCTAGTTCGTGAAGAGGGGAAGAGGCAGCTCCCAGTTTATTACGTGAGCCGGGTCCTAAAGAAGGCCGAGCTCAGGTATCCGATTTTAGAGAAGCTAGCCTTCGCACTGATCATCTCGGCTCGGAGGCTGCGACCTTACTTCCAGGTACACTCAATCCGAGTGGTGACCGACCACCCCCTCCGCAACATCTTCGAGGGGGTGGAGCATTCAGGCAGGTTGGCTAAGTGGTCGGTGGAGATGAGCGAGTTCGACGTCTCCTTCGTTCCGCGGCTCTCGATCAAAGCCCAGGCGATGGACGACTTTCTTGCTGACTACGTGGTTGAAGTGGCGGAGGAAGAGCTCACTCGCCCGACCCCTTGGAAGGTGAGGGTGGATGGAGCCTCGGGAAGACATTCCCCAGGAGTAGGGGTGATCCTAGAAAGCCCTCAAGGGACCCGAATCGAGTAGACTTTGGTGGTACACTTTCCCATTACCAACAACCAGGCCGAGTACAAGGCCGTGATAGCAGGGCTTCGCCTGGCCAGGGAGCTTGGAGTGTCGGATGTGGAGGTCCTCACGGACTCCATGGTAGTAGCCTCCCAAATCAACGGGGAGTTCGAGTCAAGGGAGCCCACCCTGCGATCATATCTGGCCAAAGTAAAGGGGATCATTGGCACTTTTCAAACTTTCACCATCCGACACGTGCCCAGGGAAGAGAATGAGCGAGCCGATCAGCTGGCAAAGCACGGTCCCCAGGCGGGGGGCACCATCACCGACCTATTCCGCCCCTCCATCGAAGAAGGAGAGCTCATGGAAATCGACCAGCAAACTTCGTGGGTGGATCCAGTCATGGTTTTCCTCTCCATGGGGGAGTATCCGGAGGGGGTAGATAAGAAGAAATTGACGCACAAGTCAGCATATTACCTCCTCCAGGACGGCCAATTATACAGGAAAACCCTCTCGGGGATGCTGGCTTGCTGTGTGACCGAGGGCGAAGTATGGAGGATCTTGGAGGAAGTCCACTCCAGGGAATGTGGAAGTCACTCCGGGAGTCGGACCCTGGAAGGGAGGATAGTCAGGCAAGGGTATTTCTGGCCCACCCTAGGCCAAGACGCTGCAGAGTTCGCAAGAAAATGCCATAAGTGCCAGATGTTTGCCCCTCTCCAGCTGCAGCCGGCCCAGCGACTCATAAGTATCACGGCCCCATGGCCCTTCGCAATTTGGGGAATGGACATGGTTGGACCATTCCCCCAAGCCAGCGGTCAGATAAGGTTCCTCCTGGTGATGATTGACTACTTCTCAAAATGGATGGAGGTGAAGGCGTTGGCCAAGGTGACCTCCCAGGTGATCAGGAACTTTGTTTGGGGAGAGATCATCTGTCGCCATGGGCTGCCCCAGGCCATCGTCACGGAAAACGGGCCCCAGTTCGCCAGTGCCGAGTTCACCAGCTTCTGCGAGCAGCTTGGAATCGACCTCAGGTTCGCCTCGGTCCATCACCCCAGGAGTAACGGGCAGGTGGAGGCCGCGAACAAGATCATCGTCAACCTCCTCAAGAAGAAGGTGGAGAATCTGAAGGGGAGCTAGGTGGAGCAGCTTCCTGCGGTTCTTTGGGCCCTAAGGACCACCCCCAACACGGCTATGGGAGAGACCCCCTTCAAACTCTCCCACAGGTGCGAGGCAGTGCTTCCCATAGAATTCGAAGTCCAAACGCCGCGAGTCGTGGCAGCAAAAGAAGGCCGTGAGGAATGGCAAGCAGATAATGAGGAGGAACTAAGGCTCTCCCTTGACATGGTGGAAGAGGTAAGAGACCTTTCCGCCATCCGACAGGAGGATGTAAAGAGAAGAATGGCCAAAGTACTTTGACAAGCATGCCAGGGTCAAGCAGTTCGTGGAAGGGGACTTGGTACTGAAGAAAGCAGATGCGGCAGGAAGGTCGGCCTCCGTGGGAAAGCTCAATCCTAGCTGGGAGGGACCATTCATTGTAAAGGTAGCCTTGGGGTCAGGGGGCTATCGACTCCAAAATGTAGAAGGCGAGAACCTGAGTCTCACCTGGAGTGGTGACGACCTCAAACGATTTTTCCCCTGAAACATGTAAGCAGCACTTTGATTATAATAAATTCCTTCAAGCTCTCTGATATTGTCGTAACTAACCTGCATGGTAGAATGTGATGTATGTTGGACCCCGAGCAGATCCCGCTGTCAGGTTCTCACCTAGCTGGCAGGGCTGGAAGTCACTCAGTGTCATCCTTGGCCTCGAGCAGATCCCGCTGTCAGGCTCTCACCTAGCTGACAGGGCTGGAAGTCACTCGGTGGTGGTAGTAGCGGACCCCGAGCAGATCTCGCTGTCAGGCTCTCACCTAGCTGGCAGGGCTGGAAGTCACTCGGTGTCATCCTTGGCCTCGAGCAGATCCTGTTGTCAGGCTCTCACCTAGCTGGCAGGGCTGGAAGTCACTCGATGGTGGTAATAGCGGACCCCGAGAAGATCCCGTTGTCAGGCTCACACCTAGCTGGCAGGGCTGGAAGTCACTCGGTGTCATCCTTGGCCTCGAGCAGATCCCGCTGTCAGGCTCTCACCTAGCTGGCAGGGCTGGAAGTCACTCGATAGTGGTAGTAGCGGACCCCGAGCAGATTCCGCTGTCAAGCTCTCACCTAGCTGGCAGGGCTGGAAGTCACTCGGTGTCATCCTTGGCCTCGAGTAGATCCCGCTGTCAGGATGTCACCTAGCTGGCAGGGCTGGAAGTCACTCGATGGTGGTAGTAGCGGACCTCGAGCAGATCCCGCTGTCAGGCTCCCACCTAGCTGGAAGGGCTGGAAGTCACTCGGTGTCATCCTTGGCCTCGAGCAAATCCTGCTGTAAGGCTCTCACCTAGCTAGTAGGGACGGAGGTCACTCGA
This sequence comes from Platanthera guangdongensis, assembly GCA_039583875.1. NCBI lineage: Eukaryota > Viridiplantae > Streptophyta > Magnoliopsida > Asparagales > Orchidaceae > Platanthera > Platanthera guangdongensis. The sequence continues at coordinate 14,716,335 of CM077154.1, forward strand.
TGGTGCCGGCCTTGAAGTCGTCAGGTATAGGTCAAAGTCTATGGCAGGGAGCAAAGGGGAAGGGTTCTGTCAGGGCGAGCTCGGGCTCGGCGAACTCAGCTCGGCATAATCAAGAAGGCAAGCAGGGCTGGAGGGCTCTGCATGGGCTAGTTCGGGCTCGTCTCTCCCGGCTCGGCATTGGCGAGTAGGCCGCAAGCCCAAGCCTCGCCAAAGGAAGATAAGCCAGACCGGGGCATCTCGCCCCCCTTGGCCCATTACACTTCAAAACATTTCCTCTTTGACGGGCCCAACCTGGATGGCTCACGTGCGAGTAATAGTGGCGTGGTATGGGCGGAGAGCAACTCACCCCGAAATCGTTTGGGGGTCGGTGAACACTCAAAACGCGTCTCGCTCGCGTGCACGCTCTCATAATCACTCTACTCGCGGAACCCGTCTCTGCGAGGTCGCGGGAGGAAGCACTCGCATGCATTCAGAGCATAACAAGCATAGTAAAGAAAGGAAATGACACCGGTAAGAGCAAAAAACTTTCATTAATTGTTTACAAAGTTACAGGGAGCTCGCCTCGGCGAGTAATAAAAAAGAGGAAAAAAGAAAATACAAGGCTATCAGCTGGCCTCGCCCCCTCCGCCGGACTGGTCCTCGTCGTCGCCCGAATGATCCTGGAAGCTCTTCCCGAACATTGCATCCATGCTATCTTCCTTCTCGCTGGGCGGCGTCGCCGGAAACAGACTCGACATCAGGTCCCGAGCCGAGATCCCCCCGCACCCTTCTACCAGCACCCCGGAGTCCTTCATCATCGCGAGGGTGCACTCGGCGGTCTGGATTGAGTTGATCTGCAGTCTCTCGATGAGGTCGGCCTCGCCGAAGATACGTGGGCTCTTGTAGGGGAGTGTGGGATCGATGTCGTGCGACGGGAAGAAGATCTCCGCCTGGCGACGCACCTCGCCGAGAAGGTGCTGGTTCTCCCCCTTCAGCTTCGCGTTCGCGCCCTCCAGCTCGCCAAGGCGTGCGCGCAGTCGGCCGATCTCCTTCCCTTGCTCGGCGTTGTGAGCCTGGAGCTCCCCAGCAGCGTCGGCATCCGCGGCCAGTTCCGTGCGCAGCCGGCTGAACTCCTCCCCCAGCTCAGTGTTGCGAGCCTGGAGCTCGCCCGCCGCCTTGGCATCCTAGAGAAAATCCCATTTAGCAGCAGCACAAAGCTTTCTAAGTAAAAGAGAGAGGTGTGTAACACTTACCAACCCGCCAGCGGTCTGGGCGAGAAGACCATCCGCGATGCCGAGCCGCCTTGCCTGATCGGCGACCTGCTCCTTGGCGAGGTCGCGAGCCTGCTCGGCCTTTTCGAGCTGGTGGCTGAGGGCAAAGCTGCGGCGCGCCAGCATGTGGTGCAGCTCCAGAGTCCGCAGGTGGGACTGCAGGCCCTCATGGCCGAGCTGCCGGAGGGTCGTCCTCTTGTAGGCCTCGGCATCCTCCCGGCCATAAAGGCCGAAGCCGAGGGCATAGGCGTGACCGGTGGCGGGCTCGCGGTCATGCCAGGACGGGTGCAGAGTGGAGACGGAGACTCGATGAGCGAGCTCGTCCCACTGCAGCATGGGCTCGCCCGTGGAATCCTTCCAGTGCGCGCCGAAGTTGAAGAGGGGGTGCTGCTTCGGCGGCGCGCGCTCGCGGGTAGCCCTCTTCGCCGAAGGAGGAGGAGAGATCGCAACCGAGGAAGAAGGGCCCTTGCCACCCTTTCGGCCCTTGCTGGTCGTCTCCTTCAGCGGGCTCTCCGGTGACGCGTCGGGAGGAGTCTCTGACGAGCTGATGTACTTGGGGCTGGGCTGATGTTGTTATTGTTGTTGCCCCCGCAGAGCCAGCAGGGCTCTCTGCATCTTTTTCATCTGACGGGGGCCGGATGGTGGGTTCGACCCCGCGTCCTCAGATCGCCTCTTGCCGAAAGAGGGCTGCGAGAGGGCCGCCTCATCTCGGCAGGCCGCCGCTGCCGCCCTCTCGCGAGCAAGAGGGTCAGTATCGAGCCCCGGGTCCGCGAACGGCGGGTTCGCGGGAATTATTCGCTCCCCTGCAGGAAAACACTTGGAAAGGTTAGGAATTCAGATATGATGACGTGCCGAGTTCGGCGAGTAGGTGAGCTCGGCAAGATGAGGGGAGTATACCTTCGCCGGGCAGAACCGGGGGGAGCGCGTCGAGGCCCCTCCGCAGGAAGGCGACCTCGAAATCTTTATGGAGGAAGAATTTGTGGAGCTCGGCGTCGAAGCCGGATACGGTAGGCGGGCGGTACACCTCCTCGCCTTTTTATTGTGGCGAGTAGGGGATGTTGCCGAGATCGCCCTTGATGAAGGCGATCTTGGTCATCCAGGTATGGTGCTTGTTCGCGATCTCGCGAACTTTGATCAAGGAGCCGCCGAAGTAGGTGACCCCGTCCGTTGTCGCCTTATAGGAGAAGAGCTTCCTGAACACTGTCAGGTTGAACTCGATCCTCTCCCGCCGGAGGTAGCTTGCGAACGCCACCATCATTGCGATGGCGTTGGAGTTCAGCTGCGCGGGGACGGCCCCGTAGTACTTCAGGATCTGCCGGATCTCCGGCCACAAGGGAAGTCGCAGCGCCACCTCGAAGTGCGAGATGGGGAAGGCGAGCTCGTTCTCGTAGAACGTGTTGATGGCCTCGCTCGGCCCCGGCCTGCGTGCCTCAAAGCCCGGCGGCACATACGTGGCCTTGAATTCCGCGAGCTCCTCCTCGCTGGTGTGGCCATCGAAGAAGTAATAGTCCGCGAAGTGTTGCGCGCATTTGGAGCGGCCGTCAGCGTCCAGATTGGTCTTGCCCATGATCGCAGAGGAAAAGCACGACGCGAGCAGGGAAAGAAGAAAGCGAAGAAAGGAAAGCAAAGCAATAAAGGCAGTACAGGGGTAGGTGAGGGGGGGGAGGGGGGCTATTTATAGGAAAAGAAATCTGAGGCCGGCTGTCACATCGGCACAGCTCGCCACCCCAGCTCGCCACCCCAGCTCGCCGACTTCCGACGCATCCCAACCAAGGCTAAGTCAAACATTGCAACTTTTTATTTAAGTGACATAATTGAGAATGTTCTAAAAATTATTCATCACAGAAGTGGAAAGTTCAGAACAGAAAACGGGGCACGCGAGCAGGGAGGGCACCGGGATGCAAGCGCCGGTCGGCTCGGTAGAGGAGCCCGCAGACTTACCTACCCCGGCCTCGCGACCCCCGCCCCCCAGGCTGCCGCGCGCGGAGTAGCTCGCGGATCCTTCCAGAATTCCTTTGCGCAACTAAGAGACCGTCGTCTATCTCGTCCAGGAGTCGGGAGGGGGACATCAACTCACCAGCTTGACCGAGGCGTACCTCCTCAGCAAGACACGCGTAGTAGCGCTGCAGCGTCTCGTTGACCCCCTGCACCTCGCGCAGTCCGCACACCAGCTTCTTGAGGAGCTTGACCTCCCTCCTCGTCAGCTCGCCTTGATCCACCTCCGGGCCCAGGTAAGAGTCCAGCGAGCTCGGAGACGGGAGGGGAGAGTGGTGGGCTGCCCGCGAGGTCTCCTCGGCAACCGATTGACTGGGAAGAGCTGTAAAGGCAGATATCAGCAGAGCAAAAACTTATGAAGTATAGGGTTGAGCGAGGCTGACCTGAAGAGCTCGGCGGATCAAAGGAGATGCGGGGAGGGATGAACCTCAGGTCCTTCCCGCGACCTGGGCCGCGAGCCCCCGGCGAGATGAGCTCGAAGCCCTGGGTGGGAATGGACCCCAGACCTTCCCCGGCGGCAGCGTCAATTTGCCGAGGAGGGGAGCCCGGTGGTGAAGCTGGCCTCTGCGAGCTCACAGGCAGGATCCCGAAGAGGGGCGGCGGATCCCGGGGATGGCTGTTCGGTGCCGAGAATCGCGAAGTGGTGAGCGTGACCTCGCCTCGCGGCGTGGGGACCCGCGGCACGGTGCCCTCGCCATCTGGTTGGCCGTCCTGATCGTCGCCAACTACGACGACCTCCCTATCCTTCTCCAGAATAGTTCGGGTAGAAGAGCCGGTCTCGCGAGCCAGGGTGGCCCTCAGGTCGTGGAAAATGGGCTCGGCCGCCTCGGGGAATGGCTTTGTCCTCTTGGAGCTCGGCTCGGCAGAATCAATTTTGGGAGCTTTCGCGGGGACCACCGTCAGCGCGGCAACGCGAGCCGCGGAAGCCTGGCGAGCTCGGTCTATGCGCTCTTGAATCTCCTTAAGGAGGGGCATCTTGGCAAGGCAACAGGAGGAATGGCAAGAGCCAGGCAGCATAGCAGGTGCATATATATAGCTGCAGGTGGCCCCCACCAGAAGATTCCCTCCAACTCGCCAGTCAGGGCTCGCCGCACACTTCGGGTTGGATGTTTCTTTCCGAGCTTTTTGACAAGCTCGAAAAGAGCGGGGATTGTGTACAACCCCGTGGCCGGCGAGCAAGACCACCAGGGGGAGAGCAGAACAGGCTAAGAGCAGCAGGCGAGCTCGGCAGCGGCAGGGGCGAGGCTGAGCTCGGCAAACGACGATTAGAGATCGACGATCGGCGACCCCTGAGCTCGGCGTTCGCCAAGCGAGCCACAGCTCGCGTCCTCACATTGGAGCTCGGCAGTGATAGGCGAGCAGTACATGCCGAGGTGGCCGGAGCTCCCAGCTTGCCTGGGTGTCAGAGGTACTTTTTACTGTTTTACCCCTGCTGGTCTGCCCATAGCCCTTCAAAACAGCGGAGTTTGGCTGTTGGCAGACCGGCCGAGGGTTTTCTGGTAATTTCAGGTCAGTTATTTTGGTTATTGGCAGTCCGAATTTCAAAAGCTATAAATAGGACCCAAGGGGTACCCCAGAAAGCAGGTTCTTCCTGTGCTCTTCTCCCCAAAATCTTCAAGTGCTTTCTGAGGGTACCTTAGCTCGACTTCAAGCTAAGTAGGGGAAGCGCTCTGAGATCTTCCGGGTTTGTGGTGGGACCTCCCTGCCGAGCCCTTGGGTCTATTTCTCCTCGTTTTATTGTTTTTCTTGCAGGAGCGAAGTAGGCGCGAGACCACCCCTTTTCCCCAAGGGCGAGCTCCACAGGAAGCCGGGTTCCGGTTTCAATAATGAATATTTAATTTTATGTTTGCAGGTTGTCTATTTCATATTTATTGGATAGGTGAACACAAGAAGATGACTAGATTTTGAAGTAAAATTGTCTAAGTACCAAAAGCGTCGAGTGGAGTTAGCAAAGTGCTGAGAGAAGTTAGCACAGTCTACATTCAGCAACTTGCAGTGCAGAAAATTGGCTAAGTACAGATGTGTCGACACACTTCAAATGTGTCGACACCTCTGCAGAAGGTGTGTCGAGACAAGTCAGTTAACTCGACACAAAGAAGATTCAAGACAGCTATATCGAGACAAGCCAGTTGTCTCGACGCCTTGAAGACCATGTCAGTTTGCTTGACACTACAAAGTTTAAAGTAGTAATGTCGAGACGAATCAACTGTCCCAACACAAAGAAGAAAGCTAATTTTACTAAGCAAAATTGTGTCGAGACAAATTAACTATCTTGACACAATGAAGGGTTAAAGCACAGACATCCCGACATCAGACAGACATTTGTCTCAAGACAATCCAACAGTCTCGACACAAGGCAGAATTAAAAGATGTCGACACATACAATTCTTGTGTCGAGACAAGTGAACTTTCTCGACACTTTCAAGTTACAAATGAAAATTCTTCCAAGTAGGATTATTTTGAGACTGCTAAGATGTCTCGACACAAGTTTTGAGACACTTTGGATATCTCGACACTTATGTTTAAGAAAATGTGTAGAGTCAACACAGAAGTGCCAAGATGGGTCAGAACTGTCACATTAGGTACATGAATAAGATATTTCAACAGAAACAGTCTAAGGTAGGATTTGAAGTATAATGTCAGATACTGATGTCATCATTCAGTAACTATACATCCATGAACGCAATAAATAGAGGTGTAGTCTACACTAACAAAAGAGAGAGAATTGATCAAACAAATAGAAAATTCTTATTCTTATTCCAATCCCGTGGAAGGGGAAAAAGATGAAGGACTTCAAGATAATATATAGATCCTTTCATCAAGTTGATCTGAGGATTAAGGTGGATCTGATCTATAATCTCTTCAAGCAAATCAAGTCGATCAACATCAAGAAGATTATAGATCCAAAGAAGAAACTTTTCAGCAAATCAATTTATTAAGAAGAAATCCATTGCCGCTGATTTGAAGAATCTGTACCAATAGATAAGTAAGAATATATAAATTCTATTTTCTGAACATTATTAGTTATATCATTTTTACCACTTTATTTTTATAAGGTCTCCTTAAGATCTGAGTGGGTAAGAGATCTTATCTCTGAGTTGTAATCCTAATATATAAAGGTTGAGGTAGGGTTCTTTAGGAACCTGAGGTAGGTGGTTTTGGGTGAATCACTGAGTTGTAAGCCTAATTTATAAAGGCTTAGGTAGTGTTCTTAAAGGACCTAAGGTAGGAGATTGGAAGAATCTCTAAGGTAGGACATGTTGTTCTGAGTGTAGGTTTCTTAACAGAAACTGAGACTATAGGACACTTAGATCTGAGTTAAAGAGGAGGAGATATAACCTTATCTAGCACATTGCTAATAAGGAAGAAGGGGGAAAGTGGATGTACCCTAGATAGGGGAACCACAATAAATTCTTTGTGTACTGTGTGTTGTGGATTGTTTTTCTTTTGCTGTGATCTAAGTTTGAAACTGCTGAAATTGTTAAGTGATAAAGATTTGCTAAAGTATTTTTAAAGTCACCTATTCACCCCCCCCCCCTCTAGGTGATTATCTACACATAGGATTACCTTTCAAGTGGTATTAGAGGGAGGTTATTCAAGAAAGACCTAACAGTCTGAAAAAGATCAAAAGGGTCTTAGAGAAATTTCAGATCTATGGTTTCTGAATCTCATAGAGAACTTGGTTATATGAAACTGCCTATATGTATTAAGGATAACTTTTCTATATGGAAACAAAGAGTGAGATTTTTCATGGAAGCCTCAGATCCAAGAATTTTTGTCATTGTATAAGAAGGACCATATGTGTCAATGAAGACATCTATCTTAGATGCAAATGTCCAAACCCCTAAGAAATTGTCAGAAATGAGAAAGGATGAGGTGGTACTTGCCACCATGGACAAAAGAGCACAAAATATAATAGTTAGTGCAATAGACAATTCAACCTTTCAGAATCTTCTGCATGGAATACATCCAAAGAGATGTGGGATACTTTAATAGTATATATGGAAGGTACATAAGCAGTAAGAGATGATAGAAAATCTCTCCTCAAACAGTAGTATGAGGCTTTCAGACAAGGAAAGACTGATTCTATAGAACTATGCTATAAGAAGTTATTTAGAATTGTAAATGACTTAAGAAATTATTCCAGAATTTTCTCAAATTATGAGCTGAATGACAAGTTTTTGAGATCCCTAAATAAAGAATTGGACATCAAGATTTGTGTTATAAGAGAAACGGAGAATCTAAAAAAATGTTACCCCAAGACTTATATGAGAAGCTTATGTCACATGAGCTTCAACTAAACTCTAGAAAAGCTGAAGCAGAATATGCCAGAAGTTCAACATAGACAAAATATGTGGCCCTCAAAGTAGATACATCTAAGAAAACTAGAAGAGAAATCTCATCATCACCCAGAAGGGATGAAGATATTGATAGAACTCGAATCTATTCTTCATCAGATGAATTATCAGATGATGAATTGGCATTGTTTACCAGGCAATTCAAGAAACTGTTGAGAGGAAGGAAGCACTGGAATAAAAAGAAACCTTCTGGATCAAGCTCCAGTAAAAGCAAAGACAATGACAGAGACAAATTTGTGGTCAGGTATGATTCTCATCAGAATAAATAATTTAAGACTGACATTATTTGCTTTTGTTGTAACAGGCCTGAGCATGTCATAGCTGACTGTCCAATAAAAAGAAAGGAGAACACAAAAATAAAAGAAAAGAAGTTCTATAAAAATAAGAAATCAGAGAAGAGTCTGATGGAAAAGAAATCAAAGACCTTATCTGAGAGTTATACTGATTCAACTGAATCAGAAAAAGAACTTGCTGGACTATTCTCCTATGAAGAAGAATTCATCAGAAAAGCTTTATACAAAGGGAAAAGCTCCATTACTTCATCACACAAAGGTGATTCTGAAGAAGATATTGAGATCAATTTAATGGCACTATCTGATGATCCAGAAATAGAAGCTTTTGTCTGTCAGGTTACTCAGGTAATCTATGACAACTCAACATGTTCTAAAACTTCTGTATATGAGACCAGGGATGAGCTAGACTTATGTGACTCAAAGTTTAATTCACATAAGAATGACTCTGTGACTGAACTATAGCAGCTCACAGTCAAATTTGGAAAGCTGTTGGAAGCTTTAGTAAATAGAAAGAAGCTTGTCAAAGAACAAGATATAGAGATAGCATCACTAAAAAATTTTGAGTATCATCATAAGATGGATACTCAAAAAATTGGTCTTTAAAGTTCTAAGTTGTCAATACTAACTAATATCATTGATGATCAAATCTTATTGCTGAAGAAGAAGGATGCAACAATTCGGGAGCTGGAACTCAAACTCCTGAATGAGAAAAGATTAGTACACAAATTTTCTAAACCTAAAACTATGTTGCCCATTAGAGATACCTTCTCAGGAACACCTGGAATTGGACTTGGGTAGGTTAAACCTAAGAGAAGTAGAGGCAAAAAACTGGCAGGACAAAATGGTCCAGTCAATGAATAGCCTATGTTCAGACCGAGGAAAAAGAAATCCAGAAGTCTGGACTAATTGGACCAAGTTCATATGTGAATAGGAAAGCTATTCCTAATGTGACAGCTCCAAGGAGGATAGTTGTAACTGAGAGATAAAATAACTTGTTTACTTCCAGTCAAAATACAACTGTCAAGTGTGTTGATTCCTGTCCTAAGGAAAATCAACACCAAGTTCCTTCTGTTCCTCCAAAGAGGAGGTACAACATATATGAATGCTGGTGTTATGGAAAGGTAAGACACTTTGTCTGGGACTATTGGTTCAATTACACTGTGTCTCATACTCAAAAAGATATCCAGTTAAGAAGCTCACTGGTGATTTCAATAGAGTCACAAGTAACAAGAACCTAGGACCCAAAATAATTTGTGTTCCTAAGGAAAATTAAATTCTTATTTTGCAGTAATGTCTAAGCATTAGAGATAGACTAATCTGGTACTTGGACAATGGGTGTTCCACACACATGACTGGAATAATAGGCAATTTGATAGAATTTGTCCCCATGGAGAATAGACCAAAGGTGATCTTTGGGGGAGCTGACAAAGGAATAATCAAAGGTAATGGTAAGATCACAAATGGCTTTGTCACTCTCACCAAAGTAGCTTATGTGGAAGGGTTGCAACACAACCTTATAAGCATTTGCCAACTTTGTGATCTTGGCTATGACATTTCATTCCACAAATATGAGTGTATAATAAAGAAGTCAAGTGACCAAGAGGTCATCTTGACAGGCACTAGATGTGGAAAAGTATATTATTTGAATTTTCTTTGCTTAAATTCAGACTCACCCATATGTCTAGTTGCAAATGAGAAAGTATCATATTGTGTCAAATGACATAAGAGGCTAGCTCATTTGAACCGCAAGGTCATAGGCAAAATTTTCAGTAAAGAGCTTGTTAGGAATGGCCCTAACATTAAATGCTCAATGGAGAGCATATGCTCACTATGCCAAAAAGGCAAGCAAACTAAAGCTACATTCAAAAGTATTGAATGTAAAGATTTAGTGAGGTGTTTTTACATCTTGCATATATACTTGTTTGGTCCTATGCCAGTTCATTGTTTAGGAAGGAGAATCTACACTTTTGTAATAGTTGATGACTTTTCTAGATTCACTTAGGTTTTCTTTTTAAGGAAAAACTCTGAATCCCCTGATGTCTTTAATACTTTTGTCAAACAAATTCAGAATAAATTTAACAGCTCTGTGGTCAAAATTAGAAGTAATCATGGAACTTAATTTCAATCTGATTATATGACAATGTTTTACGAAGAATTGGGGATTTAGCAAGAGTTTTCCTCACCAAGAACACCCCAGCAGAATGGGATTGCTGAAAGGAAGAATAGGACTTTAATTGAAGCAGGAAGAACCATCCTGAGTGATTCTTCACTTCCAGAATACTTCTGGGCTGAAACTATTAACATAGCATGATATGTTCTTAATAGAGCTTCAATCAACAAAAGGTTGAATAAAAATCCTTATGAACTGATGAAGGGCAAAAAACCAAACTTGTCCTATTTCAGAATCTTTGGATGTAGATGTTATGTCCTAAATAATGGGAGAACACACATAATCAAGTTTGCTGAGAAGTCTTATGATGGCATATTTATTGGTTATAGTGACCACAATAGGACCTATATGGTCTACAACTTGAGGATCAAGTTGTGGAGGAGTCTGTTTATGCTGTATTTGATGAAAGCTCAATGTTTTACAATGATAAGCCAGGTTCAACAAGCACAACAGGTGAAGACTTAAAGCTAAAGGAACTGACTATAAAGGAGATTGATCCAGCAAGTGAGAATATGCAAGATGGAGTCAACATAATTGAGGAAGTGATTGCACAGGTACATCAAGGAGAAGAAGCTCAGAATGATGCAACTGCTCCAGGAGAAGAAGTCGCATTTCTTGTTGCAATCAGGCATCTAAAAGATCAACGAAGGGAATTGATTATATGAGATGTTGTATAGGGTGTGACCATAAGAAGCAAACATCACAACACTATGATGTGCTCAAGTTTCCTGTCCCAAACAGAGCCAAAGAAATTTGAAGAAGCTAATGTGGATCCATTTTGGATAAGTGCAATGCAGGAACCAGTTCAAGAGATGTAATGTCTGGAACTAGTTCCCACACCAGATGACTGTAACATTATAGGAACCAAATGGATATATAGAAACAAACTGGATGAAAATGGTGTTATAGTCAGAAACAAAGCTAGACTAGTTGCAAAGGGATATAAATAAGAAGAGGGGATAGACTTTGATCAAACTTTTGCACTAGTGGCTAGAATGGAGGCTATAAGACTCTTCCTAGCATATGCAGCCAACAAAAGTTTCAAAGTTTACCAAATAGATGTGAAGTGAACCTTCCTAAATGGTAATCTTAAAGAAAGGGTGTATGTTGAGCAACCCTCATGTTTTATCGATTCAACTAAACCTACTCATATTTATTTACTATTAAGAGCTCTCTATGGTTTAAAATAAGCCACAAGGGCATGATATGGGACTCTATCTAAGTTCCTCCTAGAGAATAAATTCTCAAGAGGGAAAATAGACAAAACATTATTCATAAGGGAAGTCACAGGCATGACCATCATGGTACAAATATATTTTGATGACATTATATTTAGATCTACTGATGTGTCACTTTGTACAAAGTTTGACAAATTAATGCAAGGAAAGTTTGAGATGAGTAGCATGGGTGAACTTAAGTTTTTATTGGGTATCCAAGTTAAGCAAACTTTAGATGGACTTTTCATTAGTCAGTCCAAGTTCACCAAGGAGTAAATCAAGAAATATGGCTTGGAAACAGCCACTTCAATGAGAACTCTCATGGGGTCCAGAATGTCTTTAGACAAGGATGGTGCTGGGAAGCCAGTTGATATCACCTTGTATAGGGGTATTGTTGGATCACTGCTCTATCTAACAGCTAGTAGACTAGACATAATGTATGTCACATGTGTCTATGTCAGGTATTAAGCATGCCCTAAGGAATCTCACTATACAGCAGTTAAAAGAATATTAAGATATCTAAAGGGCAAACCTAATCTTGGCCTATGGTATCCCAGAAATAGTGATTTTGAACTGACGGGCTTTTCAGGTGCAGATTATGCAGGATGTAAAGAAGACAGGAAAAGCACATTAGGCTCAAGTCAATTTCTTGGAAGGAGCTTAGTGTCATGGAGCAGCAAAAATATAAAAGGCGTAGAAATATCAACAACTGAATCTGAGTACATTTCAGCTGGTGGTTGTTGTACACAATTGCTTTGGATTAAGCATCAGTTACATGATTACAACTTACAACTAAGTAAAATTCCTTTATTCTGTGATTCTACTAGTGTTATTTATATTGCAAACAATCTTATGTCACATAGTAGAACAAAACACATTGAAATTAGATATCATTTCTTTAGAGAACATGTAGAAAATGAAAATATTAGCTTAGAATTTGTTCCAACAAGTAAACAAATTGCTGATATTTTTACTAAGCCACTAGAAGAAGAGAAGTTTAATTTCTTTAAATTTGAACTTGGAATGTTGAATCTAGAGTAAAACCATTATAACATAAGTATAAATCTGATTGGTCAGTAATTAAGTCTACTCCTTTAGACTTCAAGGATAAACTTCATAAGTGTCAAGAATCTACACTTAAGAAAATCAAAATTTTGATCAGTCTGTGTCGAGTCACCAAAAAATGTGTCGACACTATAAATAGCAATGTGTCGAGATATATGGAAATGTGTCGACACAGCATAACTTTAAGTGTCGAGACACTAAAGTAAGTGTCGAGACATATGGGTATCAAGACCCTAAGAAATATGTGTAGAGAGATATAGAACCTGTGTCGATTTGGGTTGACACATCTCGACAAACTTATTTTGTATTATGTCGACACATCTCGACAAACTTATATCGACACTTAAGACTGGTGCCGACACTAGGTCATTTTCTAAAACTTGAAATAGATTCAGCAACGCGGCTTTTCAACTTCTGCAACATCGACAGTAAATAGGGTAAGACAGAAGTTGTCTTCTTTGCTTACCTGAATTCCTGAGAGATTGATCCCTGAGTGTCGAGACCTAGAACTCCTTTAGTCGACACATCTTCTTCCTCAATTTATGTCAATTCTAATGGCTCCTAAGATCGACGACAACATCAATGAAGGTTATGAACTCGTGCGCCAAGGATTCATCTCTACATAAGAAGAAATCAAGAACATCATTGACCTAATCAAAGAAGTAGGACTAGATTATCTATTTTCTGAACGAACAACCATATTTAAGAGAGAAGTATTGGAATTCTTCTCTAATACAACACTGGATTCAAGTTCGATAAAAATAAAGTCAAAGGTAAATGGAGCAAAGGTGAAAGTCATAATGAGGAAACAGGCAAAGGTGTTACAGATACTAAAAATCGAGCAAGAAGATGAAGTATACACCACCAAGACTGTCGAGGGATTGGTGTGGTATGGCTTGGCTTCAGTCACTAAGGTTGGAGGCACCTTGAATAGGAAGGGTATGAATACCCAAGGTAAATTTTTATTAGAAATTATTGGGAAGGTGCTGCTGTATAAAACAGGAGCACATAACAAGATATCAGCTCAGATGTTTGAGCTTATAACAAGAGTAATATTCAAACTCAAGATTGACTGGAGTAGAGTTATCTTTGATAAGATAGCAGAGAGTGTCAAGAGGCCTAAAATGGCCAGAATTCTAAGTTTATACCTAGTCCAGGTCATACCAGATAATCTAAATCTAAAGCTTGGATCAAAAATCAACCACATGAGAAGGATGGATATGAGGATTCTATCTAGATGGGACAAAGTTTTAACTAAGGAAACCCCAGAACCTGAGAAGATGAAGGAGAAGAGAAAGAAAACTGTAGTTGTGGATGAAGCTTCTTTTAGTGAATCTGGAGAGAAACAAGATAATACAATAGATGAGAATTCTCCAAGGACCTCACCTAGAATTGGTGAACAGGTGCAAGGGGGAATATTCTAAAGGAACATCAAATGAATGGGGTGAACCTCAATGATCTGCTTGAAACTGACATGGATGCAGTAGATAACATAATTATGGAAGTTGTACAAGGGATGTAACAGTCAAAGGTTCCTGAAAAGGAAATGTTTGAGAGAGAGAGATGGAGGATGAATTATCCAAAGAAACTGAATAAGAAATACTTCAGAATACAGTTGGGGGAGAAGTTGAGACTCTTGCACAAGATGTGTAGATTTCTGAGAAAGAACATGAAGATTCTGCCTCTAAGGAGGCAGTGGAAGAAAATCTTTTGTTTAAGGAAACTGAAATCCAAGGGGAGATAGCTGAAACTCCACAGAACCGAGTTCTAGATGCTTAAATTCAGCAAGAAGATGCCAACTTAGAAAATATCATTATTAATGAACAAGGAGCAATGGTTGAGGGGGAGTTACCAGATCTAGCCCCAAGTGCTGAAGGTGGTGAACAACAAAAGTCTGTTCAAGTGATACGTACTTCTGACTCTGAGAAAGAAGAAGCCACTCTTTTGAAGAAAAGAAAACTATCTGAACTGAAAAATAAGAGTAAAAGCTATAAGAAGATTATACGATCTGGATCAGCATCAACTCCTCCAATTGACTAAAGCTCACTACTAGTTCAAATGCAAATTATGTTAGACCAGCAAAGAACTAAACTTGAGCAATATGCCGATGAAAGGAATAAGGACTTGAAATTTCAACTGGCTCAGGACATTAAGTCCATAAGATTTGAAGTAAATTTGCTGAGAACAGATATGACTACTTTCTTCCAGAAGGGAGCAAATGTTGTAGTTTATATTGCAAAATAGAAACAAGAAACAAAGCAAACTGAAGATGAAATGATTGGAAAATAAGGCTATATCCTTGAGAATCAAAGAATATTTGATTAAAACATGACTGTCATGCATACTGAAACATTGGTCAAGATGACTGAGCATACTATTGCTCTAGAAAGTAAGATAACTGCAGCTACAAAGGAAGTGGATACTCAACTAGCAACTCATTCAACCTCCTTACTTAAAGATATACGAGCATCTAACAAACTGTTAGATGAACATTTACATAAAATCAAGAATTCTTTAACATCAGGAGTTAATTATTTAGATGGACAAGTAAGGTTTCATAAGAATGATCTGAGAGATCATGTAGAAAGAGAAGTCATAAAGGGGGAGAGGGTAATGATAAGGGCCAGTTCTAAGCATGCTACCTAGATATCAAATAAAATCAGAGGCACTTTTGGCCATCGTCCCCTATGCTATAATGGAGATCAAACTGCTGAGTCTGGTTGTCAACTAGCTCAATTTGAATTGATTCCTGCCACTGGACAATCCATATACAATACTGCAGCACAAGTTCCATTTGACGCTATCTAAGTTGTTGTCCAAACCATGTACAGTCCTGCACCACCAGTTCAAAATATTATATGTGAAGAGGTGGAGATGTCTGCTTCTGCGTAGCTGAAAGAGAAAGAAGCTCAACTTCAAAGAAAAAGTTTAGGGAACAAGCTGAAGCTAGACCCAACTTTGAACAATGGAGTCCAACCTCCAGATCAATAATCCTCACTACATGGAAAGCAGTTAATGCTAAAGCTATAGATAGGGGTAAATGGTACCAAGAGTTGGAATGGGTTAAGCACTTAAAATAACAGGAAGTCATCCAAAAGTTTAGACATGATCTGAAGGCAGGGAAAATTCCTGCTAATTTAGTTGAGCCCAGCAAGTATTTCCCCGAAGCTTATCATTATTTTGAAAGACAAAGGCTAAAGGCAGAACTGATCACCAAATCTAAGATTGATAAAGGTAGAAAAGGTAGCACATGACCAGGTGCAAGAAGTAAAAGCAAAGATACAATATAGAAAAGGCATAGTCATTAAAGAACTAAAGGATTCTTAGAATTTGCTTCCTAGGCATTATATAACTTTACTTTTAGATCAATGTTACAATTCAAACAAATTTAATACTTGAACAAATTTATAATGATAATTTTGGTTGTACTATGATCTATATATGTGTTATCAATTATGTCACTTCATATGTTGTTTAGCACTGTTGAATTTATAACTTTATCATCATATTTTGGTATCATGTTGTATATCATTGAATTAGGGTTATGACTTCTCCAAATAGGGGGGGATTGTTGGGTATTGATGACTACTTTTAGTCATCATTTTTGATATAGTTTAGTTTAAGAAATTTCTAAGTTAATTGGTATTTTTTGCTTACTTTATTCTTATTATGCTTTCTTTCATATCTTATTTGTTTGTTATAAATATATTTTTTTGTTATGTTCAATCTTATTTTTATTTTATAGGTATGTTATAATAATTAATGTTTTGATAAAAAAATATGTGTCTAATTTGTTGTGTTTTATGTTGTTGTGCAGCCCACATGATGCAGCTCGGCCACTACATAATGCAACCCAATTGGAGCAGCCCTCTTCCACCAAAACAGCCCACATGGTGCATCCCGGCCACTTATGGTGCAGCCCCTCTACATGATGCAGCCCCCTACATGCAGCCCTTGAAGTTTGGAGCAGCCCGGCCCTTTTCCTTGAAGCCTACATGATGCATTCAGCCCCTCTTCAAGCTTCCCAAGCCCATAAAGTGCAGCCCACTTCATCCATGTGTGGCCGGCCACTCATTTTCCCCCCTCCCTCATCATTTATTGCATTCATGCACCTCTCCAAGCATATGGCCGGCCACCCCTCTTTCTCTCCCTCTTTTATTTCTTTTTTTTTCCTTTATTTAATCCACATTCATGCATATCCTCTCTCTCTCCCATCCTCATTAATTTCCACATGCATGAATCTCTCATTCATGCTTGGCCGTCCCCTCTCTCCCCCCCCCCCCTCTTTATTCCTCATTCATCTCCCCCTCTCTATTTTATATTCTCTATTTTATTTCCATAAATTGCATGCAATGAATCCACCTTCCTCTCTCTCCTTCATTTAATGCCATGCATGAACATTTTCCCCTACACATGGCCGGCCACCCCCCTTTATCCCTTCATCTCCATTTTTCTAGAACCTTCCTCCTCTCCTATAAAAGGAATCCCATGCCTCATGTTGAAAAGGAGAGGTGGGAAGCTTGATGAGTTAGAAAGTTTTTGTTAGAGAAGTTTTTGTTTAAGTTAGTTAAGATTTTGTTCTAATGCAAGTTTTCATTTCTTGTTGTATTTCTCTTCTTATTGTAATCTTTCTTTTAGTAGAATAGTATTGTCTTGTCTTTATTATTATGTACCTCTTTTTAACTTTTTAATGAAAAATTATTCTATTTCTCTTATTCTTGTGATTTCCCTTTTTACTATGCGTAGCTAATTTTCTGTTAGCATTCGATCATGGGGATCCATGAAATGAGATGAGGCTTTCTTTTGTTTCATAGTTTTATTTTTGGTTAATTTTTCTCGATCCTTCTTTGATTTTTATTTTGTCGACTCCGTATTTCCGGTATACGGTAGTAGGATTGGGATCTCATATTTGAGTAGCCGAGAGGCTCGTGAATGTGAAAGATCACTCAAAGAAGGAAGGAGTTGAACGCAACCCTAGAGATAGGATGACGTAAATCTTCCGGATTGGAGTCAAATCCAATAGTGCGGGTCACCTCGATAATGCGGCTTTAGGCCTTCTTGACTTGAAAGAGATTTTGGTCAAAACGTCTATAAGTCAGGGAATTTAATTCTCTAGCGAGATTATTTCCTAATTTCGGATCCGTCACGGTCGAGTATGATTTGCAAATTTAAAACTATGCCTTTTCATCCCTCTCATTTCATTTTATGGTGAATCTTCGATCGAATGCTAGCTTTTTATTATAAAGTTTTTTCGTCTAAAAAATTGTCTTTCGTTTTAGTTTAAAAATTCTCAAAACTCACTTTTTTCGGTAGGATAATAGTTCAAGCGTGAGTACTAGTACTTGACAACCCCGTGTTTAAATACGACCTTGATACTACAATTCGACAGGTACACTTGCCTGTTCGGGTTTTATCCCATCAAGTTTTTGGCGCCGTTGTCGGGGACTTCTTCGTCAATATTTTGAAAACGCTTATGCTATGACTTCTACAAAAATAAAAAATAAAAAATTAATTTTTCGCTTTCTTTTTGGTAACAGTTTTTCTTTATGGAATCGTCTTATTTTGGCGCATTTTGTAATTTTTGCGGGTCGCTTGACCACTTTTATTCTGAATGTCTTTCGGGAATCCCTCCATCTTTTGATTTCAATTTTTCTGGAGCAGGTCAAAGTGGCCAATTTGACCATTACTCCAATTTTTATCCTACTTGGGATATGGGGAACCCGTCTTATTTTTCTTATGATTTTGCCCCGCAAAGTGCCGCGCCTCTAAATTTTAATTCAATCGATAATGGGTATTTTGAATTGCAAACTTCTATTGATAATATTAATTTGCATTTAAAGACCATTATCGATTATTTTTCTCGTGCGGCCGCTTCGTTTTCTTCGCCTTCTTCTCCGTCTCATCCAATTTCTTCATGTAATGAGTCACCGGATATCCCGACGTGCCTTTTTCCTCTCGAGGAGGATAACTATTTGGATATTCCGGATTGTTTCCTTCCTCCTTTGGATGACACCTCTATGGATATTCCGGCATGCTTCTTACCCGTTGAGGATGACGAGACGTCTCTTATTTCTTATTTTGAAGACGTTTGTGATTCCATTTTAATTTCAACTTCCACTGTTCCAAATTTTCCTATTTTTAGCGAATCTTCTTCTTTTATTTTAGATACTTCTTCTTTAGTTCTTTCTACCCCCCCCCCCCTCCCAAAATTTCCCAAGATTCTCCTTCTCCTTGTGAAATTTTCGTTAATGAAACCTCTTTTACACCTTCTTTTATTTCTCTTTCTATTTCTTCTTCTTTTTTCTCTTCTCCTGTTGACGACCGCTTCTTATTTACAGCGGAGTTCTTCTATAACTCCATCTGTTCCTTTTTGGGCATCATTCCCTTGAAGATTCCACCAAATGTCGGTGCGATTCTTCACTTTTTATTTTTTTTAATTTACTCTCCTAAGCGCATACTTAGGGAGTTACCACTGCACTTCACTTTTTATTTTCCATTTAGCTAACCAATAACATCGGGCTCAACCGACGTTAAACAAAGAGCGCTCTTGGGAGGCACCCCTTGCTTATCCTTTTTGTTATTTTTTTGTTTGCTTATTGTGTTTTGCAGAAATAAAACCTCCGGCGGTTCGTTTGGCTCCATCATTTTTTTTCTTTCTCTTCCTTAGGCCTAAGCCGGTGTCCAGCTTAAGCATGGGGGAACGAAATCAGCATTCGGCCTTACGAATCCGGGGAAGTCGTTTTCTTTTTCAGTATTTACTTTATTGCACCCTCCTCCCTTTTCTTCTCCCTTTTTTTGTTTTTGTTTTTCTTTTGCATTGAGGGCAATGCAAAATTTAAGCATGGGGGAGGGTTTAGATTCTTTCTTTTTTTTCTTCTTTCCTTTAGAAAAAAAAATGCTTTAAAACAAAATTAAAAAAAAATTAGTATAGTTATATTAAGCCTTTTTATTGTTTTTATTTAACTATTTCAAAAATCCAAAAATAAAAATGCTAAAATATATTTGAAAAACAAAATCGAAAATAATTTTCATCTTTATTTTTATGTTTCTTCTAGTGATGTGAAGGCCCGTGCGGTTCCTTAGTTCTATTTAGATTTCTTTGAAACAGTTTCCTAAATTTATCTGTTTAATATAGCTTAGTTTTACTAGTTTCTTTTTCTTAAATATAGGCATCCGTTTTTTACGTTATAAGTTAGCAATTTGTAGTTATGCCTTTTTATTCGGTTAGTTGCTTACGAATGGTTGCTAGGTAACATTAGCTCTTTTTCATTTGTGAGGTAGTCTTTCTTGGTGTCTAGAACTTGTCCCTAGCGACTCTCGAAACATTTGCGTCGTTTTTTACGTACTTTAGAAATGATTTTGGCCACTCTTTGACTAGTTTGAGCTTTTCTTGCCCGCCAACAATATTTACCATTGTAAAACAATTTTTGGGCCTTTTTCCATGTTTCTTTATTTTTAGCTCCACCTTTCATTTCATCATTTCACCAAAGTCAAATGTCTTTCCCATTTCACACTAAACTTTGAGCTTAAATATCATTTTTTGTGAAGGATTATATCTTTGAAATGAAAATGAGTGTTTAAAGCTTATATTTGGAGCTTTCCTTAAAAAGTTATTAAAGAAGAAAAAAATTATTATTATCAAAAATAAATTTGTGAAATCAATCAAAAAGAAAAAAAATGAAGTTTATTTGTGGCCAATTTATGTAAAAAAAAAATTCATGGCCTTTGTTTGTTAGTTTGAATTGAAAAATGATGTACTTGTCATTTCTCATTTCTCTTCATGTTTTTATTTTTGAGCTCAACCTTGGTTTAGTGTTTAATCCCTCATGTTTATCTTTGTTTTAATTTTCTAATCATTTACCTAAGCCAAGATTTAATGCCTATAGAAGTCCTATTAATCTTTAGAACATAAATTCGCGTAGTGGAGAGAGTGTGAACGGACAAGCCTATGGCCACCATCATTGATGGATTTCTTTGGAGGTTATATTGAGGTGATTTAGGGTTAATTGTTATTCTAGCAACCTACTAGTTCTTTAATGCGCCGTCTATTTAGAACTTCTACTTTTGCTTTTCTTAATTTCATTAATTTTGGATGCCTTGTTTTAAGATTTAGAAATGTGTAAATTTTCTTTATGTTCTAATGATATTTTTAGGTCTCCACTTTCAAGTTTTCTATTGTGCACTTCTCACCCCACTAGTTGTTAACATAGGAATTAGGATAGTTTAATTTTTCATGTTTTGTTTTTCTTAATTATGCAACCTAAATCTTCTTTGTTTTCTTTCCCTAGTTCTTTAAGTTTTATTTGCTTGAGGGCAAGCAAATACTCTAGCATGGGGGAATTTGATGACTACTTTTAGTCATCATTTTTGATATAGTTTAGTTTAAGAAATTCCTAAGTTAATTGGTATTTTTTGCTTACTTTATTCTTATTATGCTTTCTTTCATATCTTATTTGTTTGTTATAAATATATTTTTTTGTTATGTTCAATCTTATTTTTATTTTATAGGTATGTTATAATAATTAATGTTTTGATAAAAAAATATGTGTCTAATTTGTTGTGTTTTATGTTGTTGTGCAGCCCACATGATGCAGCCCGGCCACTACATAATGCAACCCAATTGGAGCAGCCCTCTTCCACCAAAACAGCCCACATGGTGCAGCCCGACCACTTATGGTGCAGCCCCTCTACATGATGCAGCCCCCTACATGCAGCCCTTGAAGTTTGGAGCAGCCCGGCCCTTTTCCTTGAAGCCTACATGATGCATTCAGCCCCTCTTCAAGCGTCCCAAGCCCATATAGTGCAGCCCACTTCATCAATGTGTGGCCGGCCACTCATTTTCCCCCCTCCCTCGTCATTTATTGCATTCATGCACATCTCCAAGCATATGGCCGGCCACCCCTCTTTCTCTCCCTCTTTTATTTCTTTTTTTTTCCTTTATTTAATCCACATTCATGCATATCCTCTCTCTCTCCCATCCTCATTAATTTCCACATGCATGAATCTCTCATTCATGCTTGGCCGGCCCCTCTCTTCCCCCCCTCTTTATTCCTCATTCATCTCCCCCTCTCTATTTTATATTCTCTATTTTATTTCCATAAATTGCATGCAATGAATCCACCTTCCTCTCTCTCCTTCATTTAATGTCATGCATGAACATTTTCCCCTACACATGGCCGGCCACCCCCGTTTATCCCTTCATCTCCATTTTTCTAGAACCTTCCTCCTCTCCTATAAAAGGAAGCCCATGCCTCATGTTGAAAAGGAGAGGAGGGAAGCTTGATGAGTTAGAAAGTTTTTGTTAGAGAAGTTTTTGTTTAAGTTAGTTAAGATTTTGTTCTAATGCAAGTTTTCATTTCTTGTTGTATTTCTCTTCTTATTGTAATCTTTCTTTTAGTAGAATAGTATTGTCTTGTCTTTATTATTATGTACCTCTTTTTAACTTTTTAATGAAAAATTATTCTCTTTCTCTTATTCTTGTGATTTCCCTTTTTACTATGCGTAGCTAATTTTCCGTTAGCATTCGATCATGGGGATCCATGAAATGAGATAAGGTTTTCTTATGTTTCATAGTTTTATTTTTGGTTAATTTTTCTCGATCCTTCTTTGATTTTTATTTTGTCGACTCCGTATTTCCGGTATACGGTAGTAGGCTTGGGATCTCATATTTGAGCAGCCGAGAGGCTCGTGAATGTGAAAGATCACTCAAAGAAGGAAGGAGTTGAACGCAACCCTAGAGATAGGTTGATGTAAATCTTCGGGATTGGAGTCAAATCCAATAGTGCGGGTCACCTCGATAATGCGGCTTTAGGCCTTCTTGACTTGAAAGAGATTTCGGTCAAAACGTCTATAAGTCAGGGGATTTAAATCTCTAGCGAGATTATTTCCTAATTTCGGATCCGTCACGGTCGAGTATGATTTGCAAATTTAAAACTATGCCTTTTCATCCCTCTCATTTCATTTTATGGTGAATCTTTGATCGAATGCTAGCTTTTTATTATAAAGTTTTTTCGTCTAAAAAATTGTTTTTCGTTTTAGTTTAAAAATTCTCAAAACCCACTTTTTCGGTAGGATAATAGTTCAAGCGTGAGTAGCAGTACTTGACAACCCCGTGTTTAAATACGACCTTGATACTACAATTCGACAGGTACACTTGCCTGTTCGGGTTTTAGCCCATCAGGTATATTGGACACAATGTATTTGATTTGAAGAAGGTCTTTCAACTCAATGATATACACATATTTGTATTTGATGTATATTTAATTTTATGTTTGCAGGTTGTCTATTTCATATTGATTAGACATGTGGATACAAGAAGCTGACTAGATTTTGAAGTAAAATTTTCTAAGTACCAAAAGCAGTGAGTGGAGTCAGCAAAGTGTTGAGATAAGTCAGCACAGTCGACATTCAGCAACTTGCAGTGCAGAAAATTGGCTAAGTATAGAAGTGTCAACACACTTCAACTGTGTCGACACCTCTGCAGAAGGTGTGTCGAGACATGTCAGTTAACTCGATACAGAGAAGATTCAAGATAGCTGTGTCGAGACAAACCAGTTGTCTCGATGCCTTGAAGACCATGTCAGCTTGCTTGACAATACAAAGC
This sequence comes from Platanthera guangdongensis, assembly GCA_039583875.1. Lineage (NCBI taxonomy): Eukaryota > Viridiplantae > Streptophyta > Magnoliopsida > Asparagales > Orchidaceae > Platanthera > Platanthera guangdongensis. Next base: position 14,739,286 of record CM077154.1, read on the forward strand.
TTAGAGTTGTTGTGTCGAGACAAATCAAATGTAGTGACACAAAGAAGGAAGCAAATTTTACAAAGTAAAATTGTGTCGAGACAAATTAACCATCTTGACACAATTAAGGGTTAAAGCACAGACATCCAGACATCAGGCAGATAGTTGTGTCGAGATAATCCAACAGTCATGACACATGACAAAATTAAAAGATGTCGACACAGACAATTCTTGTGTCGAGACAAGTCAACTGTCTCGACACTTTCAAGTTACAAATGAAAATTCTTCAAAGTAGGATTATGTCTAGACTGCTAAGATGTCTCCACACAAGTGTCGAGACACTTTGGACATCTCGACACTTTTTTTTCAGAAAATATGCAGAGTAAACACAGAAGTTCCAAGATGGGTCAGAACTGTCGCATTAGGTACATGAATAAGATATTTCAACACAGCCTAAGGGAGGATTTGAAGATCATGTCAGATGCGGATGTAACACCCCAGTTTTTGCAAGAGGTTCAGTCAGCAGTTCTGAAAATTTTTGGGTTCTGGCAGGAGGCACACGGCCTGCGACACGGGCGTGTCGCAGGGCGTGTCGAGGCCGTGTCGACACTCGGCCCAAGTGTCGACACTTTCGCTCAACGAAGTGTCGAGAGTGAGGCACACGGCCTGCAATACGGGCGTGTCGCAGGGCGTGTCGAGGCCGTGTCGACACTCGGCCCAAGTGTCGACACTTTCGCTCGACGAAGTGTCGAGAGTGAGGCACACGGCCTGCGACACGGGCGTGTCGCAGGGCGTGTCGAGGCCGTGTCGACACTCGGCCCAAGTGTCGACACTTTCGCTCGACGAAGTGTCGAGAGTGGGGTACACGGCCTGCGACACGGGCGTGTCGCAGGGCGTGTCGAGGCCGTGTCGACACTTGGCCCAAGTGTCGACACATTCGCTCGACAAAGTGTCGAGACTGGGGCACACGGCCTGTGACACGGGCGTGTCACAGGGCGTGTCCCGCTTGGTCGACGATCTTCGCTCGACGTTTTTCCGCGGTGTCGACACAAAGCCTGTCGACGGGTGTCGAGACTTGGCACACGGCTTGGGACACGGGCGTGTCCCAGGCCGTGTCACCTCTCGGGTTGGTGTTGGGGCCGTGTCATTGGAGACACACGGCAGGCCACACGGCCGTGTCGCTGGGGACACGGGCGTGTCGGATTGAACACGGGCGTATCGAATGCCCGTGTCTGATTCCAGGCGCGTCGATTTGAGACGGCGAATGAGGCACACGGCCCTGGACACGGGCGTGTGCCAGGCCGTGTTCGGCCCAGGTCTTTTATTTTCCAGGCAAATCGCAGCCAGTCTTTTTCTGGTTTTGGGATCTAACGGTTCAGGCCATGTCCTAGGAAGTTAAGTCCGAATTTAGGGTTGCAGATCCTCATTCTTTTTCAAGTCCTCTCTTTCTTAGTTCTTGAGAGAAACTAGAGCAAGGAGGAAGAAGAAGAACTCTTGGGCTGTAGGAAGGGTTTCAGAGCTCCAAATCGCGAGCCGAGTCCGGATCCGTGAAGCTTGGAGCGTTGCGAAGTTTTCCATCCGGCTAGTTTGCCATGGCAAGGAAGAGGAGTCGGAAGGTAACGACATCTCTCCTCTCGGTCCTTAGGATGCACGTATTAGCATCATCTAGTTTTCTTTTTCTAATTTTTGGGCACCAAACTCTCAAATGAGAGGGGTTTTGGCTTGCCAAGTTTCAAGAGGAACTTCCGGGTCGATTGAGTCCGTCCCCGGCATATTTTGCATTAGAGATCCGCTTCGCTAGTGGATTAGGCATGGTGGGTGAAGCCGTAGTCGCGACCGTTAGTCCGACTCGGTGATGCTGCATACGATCTTAGGGATTCGTAGAGATTTTCCGTTGCGGCAAGATGCCGTTTGTGTTGTGGTGGTTATAGTCCCGTTTGCTTGAAAGGTACGTGTAGTCGGACCCGGACAAGGTTAGCTCCTCGTGGCGGTAGATGGTTTCCTTGAGAGATAAGGTTAGCTCCGCACGAGTTGGAGATGGTTTCCTTGGTGTGCGGTAACGCTGCAGTACAGTGAGGGATTAAGATGTTTTAGTCTTGGTTTGTGTTGTGCCAAGGCGTGGCTATGTCTCCGTGGTCGGCTGGCTATCCCGTGACATGTACGTCATGTGTGGAGAGTGTCCCGGCGAGACTAGTCCCCTTCTGTGAGACTGACGAGAATGCCAAGCTTGGGGCAAGCCCGGGCAAAGAGGCCACGAGCGGGTGGGGTCCAGCAAGGCTTCTTAGAATCGGTCGGTCTGTGTTTGTTGGAATCCTGACATGAGACGTCAGGGCTTGCAGGCAAGCCCGGGGCTAAGCCCATGAGCGGGTGGGGCCTTGGCAAGAATTCCTTGTGGCGGCCTGTGCGCCGTTTAAGGGAGAGGTGACTCCCTTAGTGTTTGCGGCTTTATGCCAATTGGGGAAATGTGAGTACCCAAATGATGTGATGTTGTGCTAGATGCATACGCTGTAGGGTACCTTGGGTGAAGCCCGGGTGTTGCATTCATGTTGCATAGTAGGCCCTTTCTTTTTATGCTCAACCAGTAGAGAACATGTTTGTTGATTGAGACATCCAAGCCTGTTTTAATGCTTTTCTATTTATAGAAGTTTATATTGCATATGAAGTGCTGACTTGCAGGTTGGAGGGTTCCCTGGGGTCCGTTAGGGGCGGCCGGGAGGAGATGTGTTGTTGCACAGTTTGAGGTCAGCCTTTGCTGACCCACGTTACTAATATTTTTACAGGGCAAGGATCGCAGGCAGAAGCTAGCACGCCGGCCAGAAAGGCCTAAGCCCCATGAAGTGTTTTTCCCTCTTTTGTAGCACTACTTTTTGATGATGCTTGTTTTGAGACTCTTTTGTCCGGCTTGCATGCCGAGGTAGACTAGGAGTGCTATGCACATTCATGTTTGATGTACTGTTTACTTTTGGACATTTGATATAAGGCCTTAAGGCCATTTGTTTACTCTTTTGGTTAGTGGATAACTTCTAGTTGTGCTTGGTTTTCCGCTGTGTTGTACAAGTGTTTTGAGTTTGGGTAGCTATATCAACTTTTAATACTAAAGCTGTGGCGTTCGTATGTTGTGGGGCCCCGCCCGGACCCATATTATACGTCCATTACAGGGGAGGTGTTACAATTTGGTATCAGAGCCAGGTTAGATTCAGGGTTAGTGCGTAGAGAAGTTATCCACATAAGAGTAACGCGGGACCGTGAGTGTCCTTATGTTTTAGTCTTGAGATTGGAGACTAATCCCTTATTTCTTGCTTTCCTGAAGAGTGCAAGCAACGAGGCGGGCACTTCAAGAGCAAGGGATGATCTCTCGGCGAGCAGTGCTACTGCTCCAGGCCTTTTGGGCACGGGTGTAAACCCGGCCGACTTCTGCCGTATGCTTGCAGAAGCGATGGTGGCAGCTCAAGCTGCAGCAGTGGCTCAGGTGGCAACCCCTGCCACACCAGATACGGCAACGGCCGTGCCAGGAGGAGAAGCCAGGCGAGTGGAGCCTTTGGCGGAGAGGGTAGTTGTCGGACATGGAGATCGGCACATGAAGTACTTCCTGAGTTTCCATCCCCCCTCTTTCAAGGGTGTTGGAACGCCAACGGATGCGGAGGACTGGTGGGTTCGTATTCAAGAACTGTTAAGGGCGGCAGAGACGCCAGAGGAAAAGAAAGCGGAGTATGCGGCGTTCATGTTGGAAGGAGACGCCAAGTTGTGGTGGGTGAGCCATAGCGGCCGCCTGTTCCCGGGACGCACCCCGTCAGTGGAAGAGTTTGGGGACGCTTTTCTTAAGAGGTATATCCCAGTTTCGACATGATTGGCCCTGCAGAGGCAGTTTCTGCATCTAATGCAGCGAGACAAGTCAGTGGATGAGTACGTGCAAGAGTTCACCCGTTTGGGTCGTTATGAGGGAACGACTATGGCGGATGACGTAGAGAGGGATAACCTCTTCTACCAGGGGCTGAGGGAGAATTTGAGACAACCTCTCATCTCCATGAAGAGAGCCAGATTCAATGAACTAGTTGAGGCTGCCAGGATCTTGGAAAGTGATTTGGAGCGAACCCAATGCCGTAAGGGTTTTACTCCCAAGCAAGGGGAAGGGAAGCCTTCCCAATCTCATGGAAAGTCTGATGGGAGTAGGTGGAGGAAGAAGCCTCACACTCCCAGATCTGGTGAGAGGAGCAACTGGACGCCTGGGGGTTCCCACTCTAGGGGACCGCCGACGTGCTACAACTGCGGGAAGGTTGGGCATATAGCCCATGCTTGTCAGCAAGGGGGTGCGGGGCAAGAGGCAAAGCAGGAGCAGACTGTGCGCTCCGGCCCCAGTGCTGTAGAGAAGGGAAAGATGGCGGAGTCGAGCGCTTCTCGGTTCCAACCGGTGCAACCAAGGGCCTACAACCTTGGACAGCAAGAAGCGATCCGCCAGACTGATGTGGTGACAGGTATGAAGAAAATTTAAGTTTAAATTTTGTGCTTCATCCTTTTAGACTTTTGTGTAATGTCTATGTTGTAGGCTTCGTGTTAGTTTCCGGATACCCCGCTAGGGTATTGTTTGATACGGGAGCATCGCACTCCTTTCTTGCGGAGAGCTTCATCCGGAGGATAGGAGTTGAGTCTTTCTCGTCGGGAGCAGAGCTGAGAGTGCGCATGCCCAATGGGTCATCTATGACCACCGGGGCTAAAGGGCACATTTGTTGGGAGCTAGGCGGAGTTGTCTTCGCTCTGGAAGCAGCAGTGTTACCATTAGTAGAGTTCGATGTCATTTTGGGCATGGACTGGCTTGCAGAGCAGCGCGCCAGCATTGATTGTTTATCCAAGGTAGTGACTCTAAGGAGTAAGGGGAAAACGGAAGTCAAATTTGAGGGTCTTTGTGGAGTGGCCTGTTCCCTGATTTCGGCCATGCAGTTGGTGCGGGCGGTTAACCAGGGTGGTGTAGCGCTTGTAGCATTATTGGAGGTTCGTCTCTCCCAACTGTCTATTGAGGAAGTGCCTGTGGTGGCAGAGTTCAAGGATGTATTTCCGGATGAACTCCCTGGAGCGCCTCCTCGGCGGGAGATCGACTTCTCGATCGAGTTAGTGCCGGAGGCTAGACCGGTGTCACGTCCTCCATTTAGGATGGCCCCAAAGGAGTTGGCGGAACTTAAGGTACAGTTACAGGAACTGTTGGAGCAAGGGTATATTAGACCCAGTTCCTCACCGTGGAGCGCCCCAGTGTTGTTTGTAAAGAAGAAAGACGATAGCATGCGCCTGTGCATAGACTACCGAGAGCTCAATAAGTTGACCGTTAAGAATAAGTATCCGATCCCTCGGATAGACGATTTGTTTGACCAATTGGTGGGGTCAGTGGTATATTCGAAGTTGGACTTGAAGTCGGGATACTATCAGCTACGAACTCGAGATGAGGACATACCCAAAACTGCTTTTGGGACAAGGTACGGACACTTTGAGTTTACGGTGATGCCGTTCGGGTTGACGAACGCACCATCGGTGTTCATGGATCTGATGAATCGAGTATTTCGGGATTACTTGGATTCGTTTGTGGTTGTCTTCATTGATGACATCTTAGTGTACTCAAAGTCTGAAGTGGAGCATGAGACTCACTTGAGAGTGGTCCTGCAAGTGTTGAGGGAGAACCAATTGTATGCAAAATTCTCCAAATGCGAGTTCTGGTTGGAGAAGGTGGCATTTTTGGGCCACGTGATTAGTGGTGATGGGGTGGCAGTGGATCCAGCGAAAGTGGAGGCCATCAGAGATTGGCCGGTGTTGGGGACCGTGGCGGAAGTCCGAAGTTTTCTTGGACTAGCCGGGTATTATAGGAGATTCGTGGAGAATTTCTCGAAGATAGCTCTACCCCTCACCTCTCTCCCTCGCAAAGACCATAAATTTGTGTGGACCCAAGAATGCGGTCAAGCATTTGAGGCCCTGAAGGAGAGGCTTATGATGGCTCCAATCCTGAGTCTACCACAAGGGACCGAGGGATTTCAGATCTTCAGTGACGCATCGGGATGCGGTTTGGGTTGCGTTTTGGTGCAACATGGGAAGGTGATAGCTTTTGGGTCTAGACAGCTGAAACCTCATGAGAGGAATTACCCCGTCCATGATTTGGAGTTGGCGGCGGTAATCTTCGCATTGAAAATTTGGCGACACTATGTGTATGGCGCAAGGGTGGAGATCTTCACGGACCATAAAAGTCTGAAGTATCTCTTGGATCAAAAGGACTTGAACATGCGGCAACGCAGATGGGTTGAGTTTCTTGGAGACTACGAAGTGGCGATTCAGTATACGCCGGGTAAAGCCAACGTGGTGGCGGATGCGTTGAGTAGAAAGTACTCGGGGCAAGAAAATTGGATCGAAGCTCATGATGAGCGGTTGGTTCGGGAATGGGAGTCCCTTGGGTTGGAATGTGTTGCGAGAGGCGAGTCTAGCGTGGCTCGGTTGAACTGGATTGAAGTGCAAAGCGACTTGTCCGATCGTATTCGGGAAGCGACTCGGTTGGATGTGGAGTTTCAACCTTTTGTGTTGGAGGCTCAAACGGGCGAGAGCAGCACCTGGGAGATGATTGATGGGATTCTGAGGAAGGGCGGAAGGGTTTGTGTACCGCAGTTTGGCAATCTCCGTGAGGAGTTGATGTTTGAGGCTCACTTCTCAAAGTACTCCATTCACCCGGACAGTACAAAGATGTACTTGGATATGAAGAAATCCTTTTGGTGGCCGGGATTGAAGCGAGATGTAGCTTTGTATGTGAGTCGTTGCCAAACATGTGCCTTGGTGAAGGCCGAATGTCAGAAACCGGGCGGGTTCCTGAAGCCCCTTCCAATTCCTGAGTGGAAATTTGAGGACATTTCCATGGACTTTGTGCATGGTTTGCCTAGATCGCAGCATGGTAATGATGCTATTTGGGTGATCGTGGATCGCCTAACCAAGGTGGCTCACTTCATCCTGAACCGGAAAGAGGACAGCGTGGAGAAGCTGGTGGAGTTGTATGTTCGCAACATTGTGCGACTGCACGGAATTCCTAAGAGCATAGTTAGTGATCGCGATGGACGGTTTACGTCCAAGGACTGGAGACTGGTTCAGAAGAGCTTGGGCACGAAGCTAAAGTTCAGTACGGCGTTCCATCCTCAAACTGATGGGCAAACGGAGAGAACAAACCGTACTATGGAGGACATGCTGAGGATGTGCGTTCTTGATTTTGGCAAGAGGTGGGAGGATCACCTCTTCATGGTAGAATTTGCGTACAACAACAGTTTTCAAGCTAGTATAAAGATGGCGCCATACGAAGCTTTGTATGGAAGGCGGTGTCGAACGCCAATGTCATGGGCAGAGGTGGGAGACACCAAACTTCTGGGAAAGGATGCGGTAGTTGACGCTTGTGAGATGGTACGGACCATCCAAGAGCGCATGAAAGTGGCGCAAGACAGGCAAGCAAAATATTTTAATGCTCATCACCGGAAGTTGGAATTTGCAGTTGGTGATTGGGTTTATCTGAAGGTCAAGCCGTTCAAAGGCGTCTCACGGATTCGCCGACTAAAGAAGTTGAGCCCAAGGTTTTTGGGCCCTTTTGAAATTGTTGAGCGGATAGGAGAAGCAGCCTATCGGTTGGCGTTATCCGAAGATTTGAGTGGAATACATGACGTCTTCCACGTCTCCGTTTTGAGGAAAGCCTTGGTGGAGGCTAGCGTGGTGATTGAGCCGGCATTGGTGCCGATTGAGGGAGACTTGAGGATGCGAGTCCTTCCAATCGCTATAGAAGATTCGGAGACTCGGTAGTTGCGGAATAAAGAAGTTAAACTTGTGAAAGTTCGTTGGGACAACTGCGGTCGTGAGGAGTTCTCTTGGGAGCGAGAACAGACCATGCTAGAGGACTATCCAGAACTATTTTTGTCAGGTACAATTTAAGTTTTGTACCTCTTTTGTTTTGAAAATTTCGGGACGAAATTCTGTTAAGTGGGGGAGAGTTGTAACACCCCAGTTTTTGCAAGAGGTTCAGTCAGCAGTTCTGAAAATTTTTGGGTTCTGGCAGGAGGCACACGGCCTGCGACACGGGCGTGTCGCAGGGCGTGTCGAGGCCGTGTCGACACTCGGCCCAAGTGTCGACACTTTCGCTCGACGAAGTGTCGAGAGTGAGGCACACGGCCTGCGACACGGGCGTGTCGCAGGGCGTGTCGAGGCCGTGTCGACACTCGGCCCAAGTGTCGACACTTTCGCTCGACGAAGTGTCAAGAGTGAGGCACACGGCCTGCGACACGGGCGTGTCGCAGGGCGTGTCGAGGCCGTGTCGACACTCGGCCCAAGTGTCGACACTTTCGCTCGACGAAGTGTCGAGAGTGGGGTACACGGCCTGCGACACGGGCGTGTCGCAGGGCGTGTCGAGGCCGTGTCGACACTTGGCCCAAGTGTCGACATATTCGCTCGACAAAGTGTCGAGACTGGGGCACACGGCCTGTGACACGGGCGTGTCACAGGGCGTGTCCCGCTTGGTCGACGATCTTCGCTCGACGTTTTTCCGCGGTGTCGACACAAAGCCTGTCGACGGGTGTCGAGACTTGGCACACGGCTTGGGACACGGGCGTGTCCCAGGCCGTGTCACCTCTCGGGTTGGTGTTGGGGCCGTGTCGTTGGAGACACACGGCAGGCCACACGGCCGTGTCGCTGGGGACACGGGCGTGTCGGATTGAACACGGGCGTGTCGAATGCCCGTGTCTGATTCCAGGCGCGTCGATTTGAGACGGCGAATGAGGCACACGGCCCTGGACACGGGCGTGTGCCAGGCCGTGTTCGGCCCAGGTCTTTTATTTTCCAGGCAAATCGCAGCCAGTCTTTTTCTGGTTTTGGGATCTAACGGTTCAGGCCATCTCCTAGGAAGTTAAGTCCGAATTTAGGGTTGCAGATCCTCATTCTTTTTCAAGTCCTCTCTTTCTTAGTTCTTGAGAGAAACTAGAGCAAGGAGGAAGAAGAAGAACTCTTGGGCTGTAGGAAGGGTTTCGGAGCTCCAAATCGCGAGCCGAGTCCGGATCCGTGAAGCTTGGAGCGTTGCGAAGTTTTCCATCCGGCTAGTTTGCCATGGCAAGGAAGAGGAGTCGGAAGGTAACGACATCTCTCCTCTCGGTCCTTAGGATGCACGTATTAGCATCATCTAGTTTTCTTTTTCTAATTTTTGGGCACCAAACTCTCAAATGAGAGGGGTTTTGGCTTGCCAAGTTTCAAGAGGAACTTCCGGGTCGATTGAGTCCGTCCCCGGCATATTTTGCATTAGATATCCGCTTCGCTAGTGGATTAGGCATGGTGGGTGAAGCCGTAGTCGCGACCGTTAGTCCGACTCGGTGATGCTGCATACGATCTTAGGGATTCATAGAGATTTTCCGTTGCGGCAAGATGTCGTTTGTGTTGTGGAGGTTATAGTCCCGTTTGCTTGAAAGGTACGTGTAGTCGGACCCGGACAAGGTTAGCTCCTCGTGGCGGTAGATGGTTTCCTTGAGAGATAAGGTTAGCTCCACACGAGTTGGAGATGGTTTCCTTGGTGTGCGGGAACGCTGCAGTACAGTGAGGGATTAAGATGTTTTAGTCTTGGTTTGTGTTGTGCCAAGGCGTGGCTATGTCTCCGTGGTCGGCTGGCTATCCCGTGACATGTGCGTCATGTGTGGAGAGTGTCCCGGCGAGACTAGTCCCCTTCTGTGAGACTGACGAGAATGCCAAGCTTGGGGCAAGCCCGGGCAAAGAGGCCACGAGCGGGTGGGGTCCAGCAAGGCTTCTTAGAATCGGTCGGTCTGTGTTTGTTGGAATCCTGACATGAGACGTCAGGGCTTGCAGGCAAGCCCGGGGCTAAGCCCATGAGCGGGTGGGGCCTTGGCAAGAATTCCTTGTGGCGGCCTGTGCGCCGTTTAAGGGAGAGGTGACTCCCTTAGTGTTTGCGGCTTTATGCCAATTGGGGAAATGTGAGTACCCAAATGATGTGATGTTGTGCTAGATGCATACGCTGTAGGGTACCTTGGGTGAAGCCCGGGTGTTGCATTCATGTTGCATAGTAGGCCCTTTCTTTTTATGCTCAACCAGTAGAGAACATGTTTGTTGATTGAGACATCCAAGCCTGTTTTAATGCTTTTCTATTTATAGAAGTTTATATTGCATATGAAGTGCTGACTTGTAGGTTGGAGGGTTCCCGGGGTCCGTTAGGGGCGGCCGGGAGGAGATGTGTTGTTGCACAGTTTGAGGTCAGCCTTTGCTGACCCACGTTACTAATATTTTTACAGGGCAAGGATCGCAGGCAGAAGCTAGCACGCCGGCCAGAAAGGCCTAAGCCCCATGAAGTGTTTTTCCCTCTTTTGTAGCACTACTTTTTGATGATGCTTGTTTTGAGACTCTTTTGTCCGGCTTGCATGCCGAGGTAGACTAGGAGTGCTATGCACATTCATGTTTGATGTACTGTTTACTTTTGGACATTTGATGTAAGGCCTTAAGGCCATTTGTTTACTCTTTTGGTTAGTGGATAATTTCTAGTTGTGCTTGGTTTTCCGCTGTGTTGTACAAGTGTTTTGAGTTTGGGTAACTATATCAACTTTTAATACTAAAGTTGTGGCGTTCGTATGTTGTAGGACCCCGGCCGGACCCATATTATACGTCCATTACAGGGGAGGTGTTACAGCGGATGTCATTATTCAGTAACTACGCAGCCATGAAAGCTATAAATAGAGGTGTAGTCTACACTAACAAAAGAGAGAGAATCGATCAAGCAAACAGAAAATTCTCATTCTTATTCCAATCCCAAGGAGGAGGAAGAAGATGAAGGTCTTCAAGATAATCTCCAGATCCTTTCACCAAGTAAATTTGAGGATTACAGTGGATCTGATCTATAATCTCTTCAAGCAAATCAAGCCAATCAACATCAAGAATATTATAGATCCAGATAAAAAACTTTTCAGCAAATCAATTTATCAAGAAGAAATCCATTGCTGCTGATTTGAAGAATCTGTACCAGTAGATAAGTCAGATTACATAAATTCTTTTTTTTTGAAGATTATTGGTTATATCATTTTACCTCTTTATTTTTGTAAGATCTCCTTGAGATCTGAGTGGGTAGGAGTTCTTATCTCTGAGTTGTAAGCCTAATATATAAAGGTTGAGGTAGGATTCTTGATGGACCTGAGGTAGGTGGTTTTGGGTGAATCACTATGTTGTAAGACTAATTTATAAAGGTTGAGGTAGGGTTCTTGAAGGACCTGAGGTAGGAGATTATGAGAATCTCTGAGGTACGATCTATTGGTCTGAGTGTAGGTTTCTTAACAGAAACTAAGACTGTAGGATCCTTGGATCTGAGTTAAAGAGGAGGAGCTATAACCTTATCTAGCACATTGTTAGTAAGGAAGAAGGGGGAAAGTGGATGTACCCTAGATAGGGCAGCCACTATAAATTCTTTGTGTGATGTGTGTTGTGTATTATTTTTGTTTGTGTTGTGATCTAAGTTTGAAACTACTGAAATTGTTAAGTGATAAAGATTTGCTAATGTATTTTTAAAGTAACCTATTCACCCACACCCCCTCTAGGTGATTATCTACCCATAGGATTATCTTTCACTTCCCTTAAATCTCAACTCCTTCTTACCATACTAAGAGGAGAAGGAGTCTATCAAGGGCAATACTGTATTGGGCTTAGAATAACTAACCATAATTCTCTTCTCTCTCTAGAGCTTCTCTTCAAGATCTCTAATGAGACTATTCTTGTACTTGATGATGTCAATCTGGATGAGAGTAATATTCTTCAGTTGGCTGACTTCCCTAGCCTTCTAATCCAGCAAGGATGCTTTCTCAGCATGCTGGGCAGCAACCAGCTGAAGGGAGGCAATCTCCTCAGCTTGCTTTTTGGCCAACTTCCTACTCATCTTGAAAGTATCCAGAAGTTTACCATACATATCAATCAGTTGATTGACATCTTCTTCAGATTCTGACACATCATCACCATTGGATGATGATGCCTCAGAATTTGGACTAATATCACAATCTGATTCAGAAGATGAGCTAGATATAGAGTGTACCTTTGTTGGATCAGTCTAATCCTGACAGCATTGTTCATCAGACATTGTCATCATTCAATAGCAGCTTAAGGAATCTTCTTCTTCATCATCCACCTCTGAGTCACTATTTGATTGTGACAGAGGGGGCCCTGATCCTTATCCTAGCAGCAGGATAGTCTTCAGCTTCTTCGACCTCAACAGCAGCCAACCCTATGTAGGCTTCTTCATCTTCAAACTCTTGTGAAGATGAGTCAGTCCAGATCTTCTCCTTCTTTGCAACGAAGTACTTCTCTTTATTTCCCTTGTGCTGGTGAACCTTCTTCTCACCAGCTTCCTTTCTCTTGATTTGGCAGTCAGCTATAACATTCCCTAGCTTACTGCAATAATAGTAGACAACTTTAGAGGAAACTTGTTTATTAGTTTTAGAGTCATACATGTCTCCTTTGGATTGGCTCTTCCTGTGATGAGAGGAGGAGGATGGTCTGTTCCTCCACTGCTTCTTTTTCATCAGCTTTTGGAACTACTTGGAGATGGCAGCAAAGTCTTCATTTGATAAGCTGTTGTCAGATGAGCTTGGCCCTGTGTTGTCTGAATCAGCATGCCTTCTTAGAGGAGAGGGAATTATCTTCCTGCTCTTTTTAGTGCTTTCTGCTCTAAAGGACAAAGTCTTTTCCTTGGCTTAGGATTTGCTGATGATCTTCTCCTCTTTCCTGGCAGCCAGCAGTATCTCATAAGAGAACAGTTTTCCATACAGTGTATGGGGATGAGTATCAGCTAGCTTTACCACGTCTCTGATGGCACATATCTTGGTGTCCCAGTATCTAGTGAGAGACCTCAGGAACTTGTCATTAAGCTCATAATGACTGAAGACCTTCCTATAGGTCTTCAACTCATTCACAATTCTGAAAAATCTCTCATAACAACCAGTTATGTTCTCTCCCTTGGACTGCTTGAAAGCCTCATACTCCTAGTTGAGCATGAACTTCCTATCATCTCTGACCTCTTTATTACCCTCCATGTAGGCCACCAAATTGTCCCACATCTCCTTGGAGGTCTGGTAGTGAACCAGATTCTGAAAGGTTGAGTCATTTATGACACTAATAATGATGTTCCGTGCCCTCTTATCCAAGGTTTCCAAGTCGATCTCATCCTTAGTCCTCTCATAATATTTCTTTGGTGTCTGGATTGCTGCATCCAGAACTGAGACTTTCATAGGGATGAAAGATCCCTCTTTTACTGTCATAAAGATCATTAGGTTAGATGCCTCCATGAATAGTCTGACCCTCTCCTTCCAGATCTCAAAGACTTCCTTCCTGCAGATAGGAAGCTTCATGAAACCCAGCTCCTTATGGTTCACTCCTGAACCCATAAATATACTTGTTTCAGCTACCCTTTGAGATATGCTCTGACTGTTAAGTCCTTATTGAGCAACCTCCATCTGATACCACTTCAAAGTCTTTAATTCCAAGGTAGCTAAACACCTAGAGGGGGTGAATAGATTTTCTAGCCTTTTTATTATTTTCCGTCTACTTAGTAAGTTGTGATTTAGTTTCTTATGCTTTCAAGAAAATCACACACACAACACGATAATATTATAGTGGTTTCCTAGATTATGGGTATGTCCACTTTCCCTCTAACCTTTATAATAGCTTATTAGACAAGGCACTTCACCAAAACTTGGCTCTTTAGATCTTATTACTTAGATCACGTAGGATCTCTCAATCTCTTCCAAGACTTATAGCTCGGGAATAAAGCCCTACCTCAGAGAAATCTTGCTCATACAGCTTAGTGATCAAATGATCGCCTACCTCAGACTTGAATCCAAGTCCTACAACCCAGGCTACGGAGGTTAGCCCTACAACTCAAAGAGTAACACTCTCCTATCTCAGGCACAAAGGCCCTACATCTGGCATACAGGCCCTACACACAGATCCACACAGGGATAACCTTAGATCAATAAATGATCCTACACTCAACATTTATAACACAGGCTTACACTCAGATCCAAAAGGATCCTACATCTCAGATCCAAGAATGAATCCTACAAAGAGTAAAGGGGTTATTGATGTGGTTTTTACACCAGAGAAGTATCTTTGTATCTTCTTCTTCCTGTGCTGAGATTACCTCAGCCCTACCTTCTTCTCAGCAACAAAAAAATGAATTCTTCAATAGACTACTACTTGTGTTAGGAGTATCTTACAATGAACTGCTTCTTACAGAACTGAGAGTGAATCTCAGTCCTATCTTCTTCTTCACAGCACTAGAAATTATTCTTCAGAAATGACTAGCTGGAACTATGAATTGAAGTAACTACAGCTTGCCTTGCTGCTACCTGAGCTGAGAAAATCTCAGCCCCAACTTCTTCTTTTTTACTTCAAAATATTTTTCAGAACTTGCTTTTGAGGATGAGAATCACAACGACTATCTTCTTTCAACAGATCTATTGCATCCAGGGTTAGACCTTGGCAGCTTCTTCTCCCTCAGAGATTTCTCTGATCTTATTGTTGTAGAAGAATATCTCAACAACTAACTTGTTGAACTTTAGATTAGTGACTTGGACCAGACCTTCAACCTCTGCAATAATGGCGAAAGGAAGAAGACGAAGTCCAGCTTGATTTTCAAAAGCTAATTTCTTCGATCTAATCTTTGCCATTTATCTACTGACGATCAACAACTATCTTGACCCGTGGGCCCCATTAAAGTTGGCAGGTGCAACTTTGCTTCTACAGGAAAAGTCTTCTTGTAGACCTGCGGTGCTATTTGTCCTGTTCTGTAGCTATCCTGCCACTAATTTGAATCTTGTTGACTTTTGTTGACTTTTGCTGACGTCAGCATCTGTGGACTCAGCCAATTTCTTATGTTCAATCCAAGCGTTGAGTGTGTTGAGTGAATGGCCTTCACTCAACACCTCTAGACTTAGTTAATTCCTCTACATCATCAGGCATTGAGTGAGTTGAGTTAACTGGCTTCACTCAATGCCTTTGGACTTGGCCAATCACTTTTACACTGTCAGGCGTTGAGTGCATTGAGTGAATCTTCATCACTTAATGCCCCTGGACTTAGCTTCAACTTTCTTTATCTTCCTAGCATTGAGAGCGTTGAGTGAGCCTTCATCACTCAACACTTTTGTCCTTAGCCGCTTCTTTGGTCTGCCATCTTGCTGAGCAGTTTATTACTGAAAGTTATTTAACTTTAGGTTAGCTAATCACCAAGAGGGGGGGGGGGTGAATAGGTCTTTGAACTTTTAATAAATCTTTTGTTGTTTTAACTTATTCTATCTAAAGCTTGTCCTTAAATCTTGCAATCACAAAGAAAAACAAGCATGCAGAGCAAACACTAGAATTTATAGTGGTTCCCAAATAAGGTACATCCACTTTCCATCCCACCTATCCAACTTATTTGTTGGACTCAGCATAAACTCCTCCACTTATGGTCCTTAGAGCTTACACCTCAGGCCCTTAGCCTTACACAAAGATTCTTATCAGAATCCAACTCACAATCACAAGAGTTCCTATCTCAGAGATCTGCAGAACTCCTACAGCTAAGTGATACACTGATCACCTACCTCAGCCTTATTTCTAAGGCCTACACTCAAGCTCTTCAGCTCTACAGCTTCAGGCACACAGCCCTACTCTCAGATTGCTGCAGCACTCCTATAACTCAGTACCGTTACAGGTACCTATAGCTTAGCCACCTCTAAGGCCTACAACTCAATGACAAGCTTGTCACCTACAGCTCAGTGACTCTTCAGTCACCCACCTAAGGCACAAGTCCCTACACTCAGGCTGGGAGGACAGCCCTACCTCAGATCTATACTTGGATCCTACCTCAGAGAGCAGCACTCTCCTACCATAGGCACTTAAGCCCTACATCTCAGATCCTCACTTGGATCCTACCTTAGTGCCCCAACAGAGCACCTACCTCAGTGACAAATTTGTCACCTACCTCAGGCACAAAGTGCACTACACTCAGATTCAGGAAACTTGAATCCTACAGGAAATAAATACAATAAGTTGAAGAAAGTAAAACAAATGACTTAGAGAAATATCTTTGAGTCAACTTTGCTAGACTGAGCTGATTTCAGTCCAGCTCACTTGCTATAGAAGGAATCAGCCTTCTTCTACAACTATCACTTTATACTGCTACACAGATGAGCATCTTCCACCTTGCTGATGAGATGAATCAGCTAAACTATTCTGTTGAGAACAAACTCGCTGAGCTTTGAAGTGCTTCAGCTATCCTTCTTTGCCTTCAGGCTATCTTGACGTACTTTAGCTTTCAAGCTTGATCGGAAGTAAATGTCCAGCCGCCTCTTTTCAATTTTTCTTCTTCTGTATTTGTTAACCCTAATCCCTTTTTTGTTTCCCCTTTTCATATGTGTTGAATTGAATCAACGGAACAATAGTATGTGGGCCCACCAAGGATTGGTGAGTGTGAACTCCATCAGAAAAGGACAGAACGTCTTTCGTCGTTGTAGCAGCTTTCCCGCAACGGCTTACTGCAGTTTTGACTTTGATGACATCAGCAGTGGTCATCAACATCTACACTTAGAAAATTTTCCAGAGTCCCATCAAGCATTGAGTGGTGTTAAGACACTCAACGCCATCAGCATTGGCTCTCAGCACTTCTGTACTTAGAAAATTCCCTGGCTTTGTCTCAGCGGTTTTAGAGGTTTTTCATTATCAGCTGAGACAAGCCTTTGTCTCAACGCTTTCTTCTTATCTGTTGTCTCAGCGATTTTTGCACTTAGCTCTCAGTGGTTTTGTCTCAGCTGTCTCAGCGATTTTTCATTATTAGTTGAGCCAAGCCTTTGTTTCAACGCTTTCTTATTATCTGCTGTCTCAGCGGTTTTTGCACTTTACTGTCTCAGTGGTTTTCCTCTTAATAGTCTCAGCGCTTCCTTCTTCATTAGAAGTGTTGAGTGAATCTGCTTCACTCAACGCTTCTAGACTTAGAGAAAATCATCCAATTTTCTCAGTTGTGTCAGCGGTCTCAGCACTTTCTTCGTAGTTGTCTCAGCTATCTTAGCGGTCTCAACGCCTTCTTCTCAGTGATCTCAGCGCTTTTCCCTTTGATAGATTTCTGTCTTTAGCTTGACAAGCGTTGAGCTGAGCTTAACGAACCGCAAACTGAGCTCGATGAACTTTGATCTTCTCAGCTATCTCAATACTTTTTGCCTTAGTTTATTTTTTCTGGTTTTAGCTTAACAAGTGTGGAGCTGAGTTCGACGATTTGTAAGCTGAGCTCGACGAACTTCAACCTGAGCTTGACGAAAGTTGAAACCCAAACTCTTGTGCTTATCCCACAGTATGTTGAGTTGCATTCGATGATCAGCGAGCTGAGTTCGACGAACTCTGAGCTGAGTTCAATGAACTTTGAGCTAAGTTCGACGAAATTTGAGTTTATTGCGCAACTCATTTTTCTTCACTTGTCCAATAATGGACTACTTGCATGCATGA
Organism: Platanthera guangdongensis; assembly: GCA_039583875.1. NCBI lineage: Eukaryota > Viridiplantae > Streptophyta > Magnoliopsida > Asparagales > Orchidaceae > Platanthera > Platanthera guangdongensis. The sequence continues at coordinate 14,756,761 of CM077154.1, forward strand.
ACTAAAGCACACATTTAATACATTATGTGTGTATGTCATTGACCTGTTTGACTTCTTACAAATTTGGGATATTGGGATCAATAGACCCAACAATCTCCCCATATTTGAAAAAGTCAAAACAATACAGGTCATTGACAACACAACATTTCATCATAACAAAATTTCAGTAGTAGAGTGGAGAAGTGTTAACATTTCTCCAGCCTATGGAGAATTACTTACTCCCCCTTGTATGTTGTCATCCTTACTGTTCCACTTGGTTGTACTTCTCAGCCCTTGACTTCTTTCTTCCCCATATTTGACTTCTACAATAGGGAGCATACTGATAGGTTGGTCTCCCCCTATCTATCTTAATTGTTGGGCTAGCTCCCCCTCAACAGTTGCACACCATCTTCAGTATCAGGAGGAAGAGTTTGTTCTACCTGCAAAGTAAACAATGCAGCATATGGTAGAAGAGAGAATTGAAGCTACACAAGATTCAATATGTCCAATTCAAATTTGAAGGTGTTAAACTTAGCTTCATCTAGTGCCTTAGTGAAGATATCAGCCACTTGCTTATCTGTGGAGACAAACTTAAGGGAGATGTATTCCCTTTTCACATGTTCTCTAATGAAATGATACCTAATTTCTATATGCATAGTCTTGCAATGGGAAACAGGATTCCTAACTATAGAAATTGCACTAGTAGAATCACAAAAGAGTGGAGTTCTACTTATCTGAACATTGTAGTCTTGAAGTTGATGCTGAATTCACAGCAACTGAGCACAGTAGCTTCCAGTTGAAATATATTATGACTCTGCTGTTGAGATTGCAAAACTTGTATGTTTCTTACTGCTCCAAGAGACAAGCCTTCCACCTAGAAATTGACAGGAGCCTGAAGTGCTCTTCCTGTCCTCCTTGTGTGCGAACAAGAAAAAGCAAACCGAAAATTTGGAGTAATATAAACTTTATTATCCAAAAAAGGTATCAATTACAATGGTATATCCTTTATTTTATAGAATGGAGGATATGAGAGAGATTAAAATTAAGCAATGTGGGACAAAAAAATTACAAGTATATGTGTCTTTACAAAGAGACAAACCGAACAGGTCGTGCGGTTAGACAAGCCGGCTAACTGCTCGACAACCAACATGAGGAGAGAACAAGCGCCACAAAGAGTAAACTGCCACAGAATACCGCTAGACTGCCCGGTCTCCAAGTCATCTGAGACAAACCTCCAGACTGCTGGGAAACCAAACAGCAATAGCCCAGCAGATAGGCCGGCTAGGATAAACTGACAGACCGTCCGGTCTCCGAACAGCAACAGACCGCCCGACCTCCATAATGCAACACTCCCCCTCAAGCTGGAGCATAGATATCAATCATGTCCAGCTTATCACAAATGTGGAAAAAGCAAGCAGACACCTACTTGGTGAAGACGTCTGCCAACTTGTTGTCGGAAGTGACGAACGGAGTACAAATCTGTTTCTTCAACATCTCTTCCCGAATAAAATGACAGTCAAATTCTATGTGTTTTGTTCTCTCATGAAAGACTGGATTTTTGGAGATAAATATCGTGGCCTTATTGTCACAGAACATAGGAAGAGGATAGTTGTAGACCTCTACTAAGTCAAGCATGAGAGCCCGTAACCATTTCAACTCACACGTGGTCGACGTCATACTATGATATTCCGCCTCTGCACTAGACCTGGAGACCACAGACTGTTTCTTGCTCTTCCAACTCACAATCCACCGCACGGTGGCAAAACAAAGCAACAGTCAGCTAAAGTTGATCAAATTATAACGACACAACCCGTAATTCGAAGCGGCGGTGCTCCTTCCCTGTAATTATATTAGCAATATCCAACATAGAAATGAAAGTGCAAATTAAGCACACTTCACCACAGGCGTAGGCACGAAGGGCCACACACCCCGTGCTCCCAGGGCACATTCTCAGTAAATCCGGTCGAATCTGAGTCTTCCACACCGCCCCCAGGACGACAACATCATGTCGTGAACATTTGAGTCTTTCCGGCCGAAGCTTAAGACTCGTCCTTCTATGCCAACGGTAAGTGCCCCGTACCTTAGGTCTCTTTAACCGAACCACATAGAGCGGGTATGGTTCCACTCAATCCGTTGCTCACACCGACATGTCAATTTAAGCCATTGCCGTGGATCAAGCTTATTCGAGGCCCATCGTATCGATCATACAATAATACATAACCAGGTTATACATAAGGCCGGCTCTCAATCCACCAAGCTGGGCTCCCAGAGCACGTAGCCCCACACACTGGCCCCCAGGTCTCTGTGAGATAGGCCTCAAAAAAGCACATTCATAGAACTACCGTCGGCAGTAACACTACCGCCACGCGGCATCTCGCAGAAATGCGTTTCTTCCCAGTTTTCTTGGTGCTCCTTGGGGTTAGTCCCCAAAGTCCCCTACTGTAATATATCGCGTAGAAATCCGAAAAACAAATGGCACGAAGTCTTCTCCGGCAATACATGCAAAATGAAAACATCACCAATCCAGACCAACCCGTCCGGATGGGCTTCATACATCATGCCTATGTCTGTGCTTCGATTCCGAACTCTACATGCAAAACTACGGGGATAAACCATATCTACCAGAAGGAATACCTCACGATCATCGCACACTAATGGTAGAGGGTTTCCTATGCAAAAGGAAGAGGACTTCACATGTACAAGTAGAGAATCGTTAATCTTTGCGATTTCTTCGGTGCCATGCCCAAGATCTTGATGGATGGACGCGACCGCAACGACCTTGCCTCACCAAATCTGGACTCGATTGCGAATCAGAGCTTCAAAACTCCAATGGCGGCGGGATCTCTTCCTCCTTCCTTCTTCACTCTCCCTTCTCTCTAGAACTTAGAAAGAGAGAGACAATGAAGAAATGAGTTGGGAAAACCTAACTCCTGGCTATATACCTGCAGAGGCACGCACCAGCCATCGGATATCCAAATAGAATCAGCGGACGGTCCTGATTCCTCCAAGAATAAAGTTTACGAGAGCTACCGCCGCTCGGTAGGAAGTTACCGCCACGCGGTAGCCCAAACGTTTGGCTTCTCGAGGATGCCACTGCTCAGCCATCCAATCGGGCGGCGATAAGTGGACACGTCATAACTGTTATGCTACCGCCACGCGGTAGAAAACTATCGTCGTGCGGTAGTTTACAAGTTTGGAAGGAGACAACAAAGCTACACTACCTCCTGCGGTAAGGTTAATGTCGCGCGGTAACAACCCGAGAGCTCTATCAAATAAATCGTCGGGCTATCGCCCCGCTCTACCGCTACCGTCGAGCGCTAGAGCTTTTCGATAACGTCATGCTCTGAGTGCCCCGACCCAAACATCGAGTGGACTACCGCCGTACGGTATGCATTACTGCTTGGAGCTAGCATGTGCTGAGCCGCCGAGAGCATCGAGAGCGTTGAGAACACTGACCTACCGCCAGCAGTAGCTCTACCGCTACGCGGTACCTTCCAAAAAGTATTTCTTGAACTTGGGGCGTTACATAGACAACCTATGCAAATTTGTTCCATAGAACATCCTACACATGATGAGCTTAAACAACATCAATTATAACTATGTGTATACCATTGACTTGTTTGACTTCTACAAATTTGGGATATTATAAGCAATGGACCCAACAATCCCTTCTTTGGATGAAACTGACACTGTAGACCGGACAGACCTAGAACTTCTGATAGCTCTTTAGAAAGGTGTTCGATCATGTACTCAACATACTCTTCAGGTTGTGGTTTCTTATGTAACACCCTCATCCGTCGTATGACATATAACAGAAGGTCCAGCTGGAACCCGACGCCACATACCATGGATAGTCGGAAGGGTTACGTATGAATAACCAAACTATCCAATTAAGACTACTCGTCCTAACACATAGCATTCTAGCGGAAGCTTTTAAACAGTTGAAATAACCCATAATAGTAATTCAATAATCATGAATGTCCACAACCACTACAACTGGAATGAAATGTAAATACACTGAAAGATACTTGGCCTTATGGCCTTATAGGAGTTCACTTAATAATATAATGTTTTCCATACATCAGCTCGCAGGTCGGCCACACATGACAAATAAAGAACAACTATTCTCTTGGGCCTTCGATGGACAACTCAGCAACATGGGCTCCAGCCCGCTATTTGGTACCGGGCTCCGTAGCACCTGCAAGCAACATTCCACCGTACGGTGGCAAACAAAGCAACGGTCAGCCAAAGCCGACCAAATTATAATGGCCCCGCCCCTTTCTCGGGATGGCGGTGCTCCTTCCCTGCATTTCATTAGCCCAACTAAACAATTAAGTATAAATATATTTCGCCACAGGTAGGATCGTACGGTCAAACACCTCGTGCACTCAGGGCACATTAACGGTGAATCTGGTCAATTCCGTGGCTTTACCATCATCCCTAGGATGGCAATAACATGAGAATTTTAGCCTTTCTGACCACTGTCTAAGGCTCCCAACTATGCCAACGACAAGTCCCCATCAATGGGTCTCTCGCACCGAACCACATAGCCTAGGTCCGATTCCACTTGCTCGTTGCTCACACCGCCTACTCACCTTAAGACCTACGCGCGGGCCAAGATTCTCTCGGATCCTAACATTTCCAAACAATCACATAACTCAGTTATGTTCAAGGCCGGTTCCCTGACCGCCAAGTTAGCAGAACAATGATTCCACTCAGTTTTTTGGGTGCGCCTTGGAGTTAATCCCCAAGGATCCCTGCTGTAATCTACCACGCAGAACCTGAAAACCCAAAGTACGGAGTCTTCTCTGGTAAACCATAACAAATGCAACATCACCGATCCAGACTAACATGTCCGGGTAGGCTTCACACACAATGCCTATGTACGTACTTCGATTCCGGACTCTATATGCAACACAAGGGGGACTATTCCTGTCAACCCCAGGGAACACCGCACACTCGTGGGAGCGGGTTTCCCTATGCAAAAAGGAAGAGAACTTCACATGCTCAAGTAGAGAATCATTACCCTTATATTACGCTTTTGCGCCATGTAAACTTACACGGATAGAAGTCTTTGCAACGGGATTTCCTCCACGGATCCGCTCTCGATTCTCTAAACGGTGCTCTGATGCTCCGCCGACGGTCGGAATCCTTCTCCTTCTTCCTCCTCTCTCTAACTCCTTGAAAGAGAGTGCTTAAGAGAGAAATGAGGAATTGATCCTCTATTTCCGACCTTAACAGAGCAGGAACTCATCTGGGTCGTCAGATCTTAATTAAAGAAAACGAACGGCTCAGATATGTACAGAAATCCTCAAACCTAGGCCGAACACGGCCTCACACACGGTCGTGTCCCAGGCTGTGTGCCTCGATCCAGGAACGATCGTCGAACGCAGAAAAACCACATGGCAAAGACACGCCCGTGTCTCAACCTGACATGCCCGTTTCGGGTCCTCAACATGCCCGTGATCGGAGGCGTGTCACGTATAACCATCACGTCAAATGTCACGTCTCTTGGGAATACGGGTAGTGACACAGGTAGACACACGCCCGTGTCATGTGACACGCCCGTGTCACGTTGCCGTGTTTCCTGTAGTGTCCTTCTCTGGACACAGCCGGCCAAAACACCAAGCAAGACACGGCCTTGGACACGCCCGTGTCCTAGGCCGTGTACCCCTATACAGGCACCAAAATTTCTTTTAGACGCGATCAGCTCACATACGATTTTGGTGGCGTTACAAATCTCCCCCCCTGTCACAACCCGCATTTTCTCCGAAATTAAGAAATATCAGAGTAGAAGGAAACGCGTGTTGTGATGCCACGTTGGACAGGGGATAACTGCCGACGCTCAGGCAACCACCAACTACTAAGACTATGAAAATTCAAAAGCTTTTATGATGAGAAAATCAATTATATTTTTAGAGGTCGTATCCCTCGGCTTCGTGGATCAACTAGTCCACCCTTCAAAAAATTTATACTTATACGTAGCGGAAAGTACTTTATTCATTTTTTAACATCCTAAGAGAATGCATAAGCGTCCCCAGGGGACACCTAAGACTATGCAAGACCCTAGATTTAACTTATATAATATATATAGGAAATACCCTTTTTACGTGGTTTTGAAAGTAGTGATTAAGCTTTTTATAAAGGAAGACATGATGTCGAGGCTTTTGAAATAATAATTGTTTTTCTTTTATAGGTTTTAAAGTAACTAGCAACCTAACATAAATCATCCCAGAAGCAAGTTTAATAAACTCCAAAACAGGAAAACTAGCAGTATAAGCAAAGTACAAAGCATCTAAAAGAGAAACCACCAGTGGGTGCCAACAACTGACACGAACCCACTGGTGAGTAGACATATTTGTACTACAAGTCTAAAGTAACTACCTCACAGGAGTGAGGAAAAGAAAACTCAGCAGCAGCTTTAGCACTAGCAAGCTTCAGAAGAAACCTAGCTGTACAGTCGGCTATAAACCTGAACCTGAGGCATTCAAAGAAAGAACGCCTCAGCAAAGCAATATATATATATATATATATATATATATATATATATATATATATATATATATATATATATATATATATATATTTATATATATATATGAAAATGAAACAATAGTATAAGGAAAACGTGAAACAGGTAAGAGCTAAAGAAAACAAATGAAGGAATAATACTCGCCATGAGTGAGTAAAAAGGAGTGCACCAAGTGCACGGGTGAAGTCGAGCCTCACAAATCTCTGCATGAAGGATTAGCAAAATAAATAAATCCTAGTATAAAGCTAGAGCAGAAAGAGTCACTTAATACTGGAGATGGACAAATCAACATCAAGGGCCTAGGCTGGTGGCAACGGTCTGACCAAGTCTATCAGGCCTAAACATCTCAAGGTGCTGTGGTGGTGGCATCAGTCCAACTCGACCAAACAGCTCACATTGTCTTAATAAGACAAGAAGTAAAACAAGGGTGGCGGCATCGGTCCGACCCACCTCAAAACCACATCCTACTCCAGCACTAAGTGACTCAAAAAAAACCCTCACTGGTAGTTCCATGAACCACCAAGAAGTCACCACAACCCTATTCCAACTAGAGCACCTCACCTAAGAACCCTAAGTACAAACCGACGGGCCAAACGTCGAGTTGCGCAGATCAGTGATTTGACATAAATAAGTTGAAAACAGAGCGATACTATAATTATGCAAGTAGTTCGATACTCAGCTAAACATGTACCATTAGTTGGTCACCATAACAAAAGGAATAGGTTAGACACCGAACAGGCCTAATTAATTTGATACAAAGACATACATAATTAATTTGATACCTATCCACGCGCGATTAATTTGATACTAACATAATGATTAATTTGACGCTAACGTAATCAATTAACTTCATAATGAAACGGGCTGGTCTTGGTTCCCACCCAAGGAAGAGAACCACTAGCTATAGTTTAATTGGAAACGGACAATATTTTTAGCAAGTGAGCACGACCGAATTTATTGAATAAATGAGCAAGTTCTAGCAACCCTAACCTTCAACTTTTGGACACGCCCTAACGATGATTATTGCACAAGTTCTAACAACACAAAGAAAGAATAATAAGCTAATGATTCAATTCGGACGCAATCTAACAAGCATGAGATTTTGAACGTAACTAAGATACAACCCTTAACAGCATCCGGGCATGACTCAAAGTCCTCAAATACAACATTCAATCTAATATCTCATTTGGTACAAAAAAATCAGATCTAACACCCCTAACCATGCAACCGCAACCTAAAACATGGAGGATTAGTACCCAAAATTTCGGGTGAGCAAGGAAAAATTTAGGAGAGTGGATCTGAAATCAAATCAAGGGATCTATAAAGAAATTACTTTGACAAGGGTGAAGGACGCACTTGCCTTGGTTTGCCTTTCAAGAACAACAATCGGCCAAGCACCCTCTTCCCAACCGCCGGCCGCAAGAGACAATACAAGGAAAATCCTGGACAACATTTAGGTAAGGAAATCCTCCATCAAAGTTCGGAAAAAACTGCACATCTACAACCCGATCGAAAAAAAAACGGGAAGGAACTCTCAAAATAGCTACCTTGGAATGGAGATCTTGAATGGAGGAGCACGAATCCGGCCTCAAATCGCAATTTCAAGCGGGTCTGGGCGGTCAACCGGCGGTCGGAGCAGCCCCGGGCTTCTGCCTCTCGCCTTTCGCTCGGGATGCAACATCGCCGCTTTCGTTTTTTTTCTCTGGACAGCCGGCCGAATGAGGGGGGAAAGGGAAACCTAAATAACCTAATGTTAAATCTTATATATATAAATCATTTACCTAAATCAATTTTTTGTTAAGCAATTAAACATATATACTCATATACCTTTACACACTTATACAAACCTATACATATGCCTCTACTATACACATACATGTACACCAACACATAAACATTTACTTATTCATATACCTATACACAAAGTTTTACACTTATAAATATATATATACTGCACCTACCCGCACATACCCGCACACATGCATTTATAAAGACTCTCACTTACGTGCACACATGCATTAAAACACTAGCACGCCTAAATCACTCACCAACCTAAAATGCGAAAAACATGAAAATACGCCCACATAAATGATGACTCGCTAACTAGAGACCGTCGAAATGACGCGAAAATTAACGCTCTCGGATTCCGAACAAATCCGCACCGCAGCTAAACACTCGGGCTACGAAAACATCGGCGAAGTCGGACACAACCTCCGACGACCACACACTCGGGCTAACCTCACCCGAAGCCAAAGCACAAGGATTCCCTAAGAGGCTCAGCCGGGCCTCCAAAACAGACGCCGGCTAGCTGGGGAAACCATACAACAGGCTATAACCTCTAAGAACACTTAACGAGGTACTCTAACAACGATACGAGCCGGAAATGTGCCAACGTAACGCCAAACGAGGACTTAAATAATTGCCGAAAAATTCGGGGGCGTTACAGTCACTCCCCCACTTTACGTACACTACTTCTACGAAAGAGGAAAGTAACAAAATAAAAGTTACTGGGAAGAAAACATACCCAACAAATCAGGAGAACAGGCGAGGGTAAGCCTCCCTCATAGCCGACTCTAGCTCCTAAGTTGCGCTTTCCAAATCTTGATTCTTCCAAAGAACCTTCACCATCGGGATAGACTTTGTCCGCAGCAGCCGAGCCTGAGTATCCAAGATACGGACCGGCACCTCAACATATAAGAGGTTGGGCTCCAACTGGGGCACGATATCCAATACTTGCCCACTGCTCCGCACACACTTCCGCAGCCGGCTTACATGAAAAACATTATGTACGCCTGGGAAGTTGGCTGGTAGATCCAACCTATATGCTGCCACACCAATACGCTCCAAAATTCTGAATGGGCCCACGTACCTCGGATCCAGCTTATGGTTCTTCCCGAACCACTTCACTCCAACCATCGGAGACACCTTCAAGAAGACCAAATCCTCCACCGAAAATTCCAAATCGGACCTACGCCGGTTGGCATTCTTCTCATATCTCTCCTGAGCCAACCGAAGCTTTTCCCGAATGAGCTTCACAGCAACCTCCATTTCCTCGAGAGCATCAGGACCCAACAAAGGCCTCTCACCGGCCTCAGTCCAAAACAACAGAGTTCTGCAGCGCCTCCCATACAATGCCTCGAAGGGAGCCATTTGCAAGCTCTCTTGGTAACTGTTATTGTAGGCAAACTCCATGAGCCACAAACGTTCATCCCACGCTCCACCGTGGTCTAGAATGTAGCACCTGATCATATCCTCCACAATCCGGTTCACACGCTCGGTCTGCCCATTTGTCTGAGGGTGGTAAGCGGTAGAATATCTCAAGTCTGTACCCAAACCCTCCTGCAAACTCTTCCAGAAACGGGAAGTAAATCTGGAGTCTCGGTCTGAAATGATACTCACGGGAACCCCATGCAATCGGATGACTTCGCTCAAATACAACTCTGCTATCTGCTTCATCGGGTATTCGATCTTGTAAGGTACGAAGTGCGCACACTTCGTCAATCGGTCCACGATCACCCAAACTGAATCAAATCCCCTTGGAGATCTTGGTAAGCCCATAATGAAGTCCATGGAGATACTTTCCCACTTCCAAGTCGGGACCTCCAAAGGAGTCAACTTTCCACCATGCCTCCCATGATCGGCCTTCACCCGCTTGCAAGTGTAACATTCAGAAACATACCGAGCTATATCCCCTTTCATACCATGCCACCAGGCGATCTGCTTCAAATCATGATACATCTTCGTGGATCCTGGGTGGTAGGCAATGCTGGATCCATGAGCCTCTTTGTATACCATACTCCTGATGTCTCCAACCGCGGGAATGCAAAACCTGCCGCGGTACTTCAAGGTACTCGAATCATCGATGGAGAAATCCGGCAACTCCCCTCTCTCAGCCCTAAGGTACAGGTGTAACAAATCCGGATCATCCTTCTGGTGCAACCTGGTGAGCGAAATCCAAGATGGCTCTGCCACTGCCAAACTGCTTTGCAAATCACAGCATCCCACAGAGATGTCCATCAACAAAAACTCTTCCACTAGACGGTCCGCCGTGAGGTTGAAGATCTTCCCTGTCTTGTGGCTCAGGGCGTCGGCCACCACATTGGCCTTGCCTGGATGGTACTGGATCTCTACGTCATAATCGGCCACAAACTCTAGCCACCGCCGCTGGCGCAGATTCAGCTCCTTCTGAGTAAACACGTACTTCAGGCTCTTATGATCTGTGAAAATCTTGCACTGGGCCCCATAGAGTAGATGCCTCCATAGCTTCAACGCAAAAAACACCACCGCAAACTCGAGGTCATGCGTAGGATAATTCCGCTCATGAGTTTTCAACTGCCGCGACCCATACGCGATCACCCTCCCCTCTTGCATCAACACGCCTCCGAGCCCAACATGCGAGGCATCCATATAAACATCATAGTCCTTGCCCTCCGTAGGCAATGTCAAAATAGGAGCAGTGCACAATCTCCTCTTTAGCTCCAGAAAGGCCTCCTCGCACTGCTCGCTCCAGATGAACGCTGCATGCTTCTGCGTCAGCTTAGTTAAGGGCGCTGCCAAGGTAGAAAAGCCCTCAACAAACCTTCTATAATAGCCGGCCAACCCCAAGAAGCTCCTAATCTCCTTGGGTGTGCTCGGCCTATGCCAATCCATCACTGCAGAAATCTTCACCGGGTCCACTGAAATGCCATCCTTATTCACCATATGACCCAGGAAGGGTACCTGAGGCAACCAGAACTCACATTTTCTCAACTTGGCGTACAACTGATGATCTCTCAAGGCAGATAACACCAACCGCAAGTGCTGATCATGCTCCACAGCATTCCGTGAGTAAATTAGAACGTCGTCTATGAATACGACCACAAACTTGTCCAGAAAATCTTTGAACACCCGGTTCATCATGTCCATGAATGCTGATGGCGCGTTGGTCAACCCAAAAGACATAACTAGGAATTCGAAATGTCCATGCCTCGATCGGAAAGCCGTCCGTGGAATGTCCGACTCCCGGATCCTGAGCTGATGATATCCTGATCGAAGGTCAATCTTGGAGAACACAGAGCTACCATGCAACTGATCGAATAAGTCATCGATTCTGGGCAGGGGATACCTGTTCTTGATGGTGACTTTGTTCAACTCCCTATAGTTGATGCAAAGGCGCATCGAACCATCTTTCTTCTTCACAAAGAGAACGGGTGCACCCCAGGGCGACGAGCTCTGCCTTATGAAACCCTTCTCCAATAACTCATCCGGCTGGGTACGCAGCTCCTCCAGCTCTCGCGGGGCCATCCGGTACGGCGCCTTAGCAATAGGACGCGTACCCGGCTCCAAATCAATCATGAACTTGACATATCTGACAGGGGGAAGACCGGGAAGGTCGCTAGGAAACACATCCGAAAACTCACGGACAACAGGAATCTCATCCAACAGCGGCACACTGCTAACAGTCCCCAGCACTGAGACTAAGCAAGAAAAACAATCAGAACTGAATAACCTCTGAGCACATACTGCAGAAATCACCGGAGAGGCCTGGCGTGGATCGCCAAAAATGCTCCCAGGCTGACCGTTGTCCTTCTTGAAATCCAAGCGCTTACCCCTGCACTGGATCAATGCATCGTATCTGGACAACCAATCCATACCCAAGATGACGTCGAAATCTTCCAAGTCTATAACCTTCAGATCTTCCTTGGCTGGGAAATCCCCTAACATAATAGGACAATCCAGAATGCCCCGATCTGATATCACGGAATCACCCGAGGGGAATTTGACGCAAAAGGCATCACCGACACGATCAAGAACCAGCTGGCACTGCTCTACAAAGGCCCTATCCACAAATGAGTGGGTAGCACCTGAGTCAAAGAGAACGTGCGCCCAACGGTTCTTTACCTTAAAACTCCCTATATAAATATAAACGGGGAAATTGCACAATCAATAAAGAAACAAAAGCCAAACTAATCTGCAATGGAAGTAAAAGACTAGCGAGAAGGTTTACCTGAAATGACTTGCGTCGAAGTTTGAGCCTCCGCTGCGGATATCACGTTCAGATTCCCTTTGCCTCTATCCACAGACTGAGGCGGTGGCAACGCTTGAAGAGGAACTGGTCGGTGCACAGACTGGAGCTGCGGGCATCGGGCCTTGGTATGACCTTTCTGTCCGCACTAATAGCAGACCTTGTCCTTCAACCAGCAACGGGCAACATCATGCCCCTCTTTCTTGCACAGAGTACACACCACATTCTGCCTGGGAGCACCTTGTATAGCATGCACATGCTCCTTCTGCGCCGCCGCCCTCTTGAAACATCTCTCAGCAGGATGGCCCGACCGGCCACAAAAACTACAAACCTCCTTGCTCCTCTTCCCCGAAGGAGCACCTGGTACTTGGGGGCTCTTTGCTTCAACAACTTTCCTCTTCTCATTCCTCGCCTGCTGTCCTCTTTGCTTCGCGTTTTCGATGGCCTCTACCTTCAAAGCGGCCTCCACTGCCCCAGCATAACTCACCGCTCCATGAGCCACCGCTAGCTGCTATACATCGCTCCGCAGGCCACCGAGGAAACGCTTCGCTCTATCCTCCTCTGAGCTCACCAAACTAGGGGCAAAGCGACTGAGTTTTCTAAACTCAATCTCATACTCGCTGACTGAGAGCTGCCTCTGCTTCAGATGCAAGAAGTCATTCATCAGCCTGTCTCGCTCCACTGACGGTAGAAATTTCCGCATCAAGATCTCCTTGAAGGAAGCCCAAGTGCTTCCTCCTACCATTCCCTGCTTCTCCCTCATCCACCAGCTCTTCGCTAACCCCTTCAGCTGATAGGCGGCCAGCATCACCTTCTGATCCTCAGACACTCCAGAGTAATGAAACATTTCTTCTATGAAAATCAACCAGTCATCCAATATCATGAAGTCCGCCTTACCATCGTAGGTAGTGGGTCGCAGTCGCTGGAACTGAGTGATGAAGGCCGTCTCCGGGGGCACCACCACTGGAGGCACCAAAGGGGCTGGGGGTGCAGGAGGTGCGGGGACAGCTAAACCCGCAGCAGGGTCCTGCACTCTCGGGGCTAGTCATGCCACCACAGATATCAGGGACTAGATCTGAGACTAAATGTCCACCATCTGCCTCGATAGAGCCTCATTGCTCTGCCTCAGACTTTCCATAACTGCACCGCTTTGAGCACCAGACTCACCCTCAGATTGGGGATTCGATCTCTCCACCCTACGCTTAGGCGCCATGCTAAAAGAACAAACAAGCAATCATCAGAACCTAGTTCAACTAATAGGACAAAACAAACAGGTACAAAAAAACCTACATAAGTACTTGCTTTCACTGCCAACTTGCTCTGGGGTTTTTTTTATATATATATTTCGTTTTATACAGAGGAAATAATGTCATGCTTAACCTAAGATGGTTCACCACCATCACACTAACTCTTGTGCCTATATCGAGAATGCATGAATTTATATTCTTTTTGACTCAAAACCATGTGTGTACATATGTCATCCAGCAAGCCTTTAGCTTGGCACGTTGTGCTTATGCAATGTGATGTTATGCATGATTGTGCTATGCATTCTAAAAAGGCCCTAATGCATGTTATGAGCGGCGTACACATGAAAATGTTATGCATCCCATACTACATAACATTTTCATGCAACAAAAAAGAAAACGTGCTAGTCGCATTCATATGGTGAGGTTATGCATCCCATACTACATAACCCTCACATGTTGCCTCCTATGGTGGATCCATATACAAACACATATTATGCATCTCATACTACATAATATGCCCCGTATACTTCATGTTATGCTATGAGTGTAGTGTTCGTGCTTCAGCCAAGACGTGTTGATGACATATCGGAGTGTGTATGACATGATGCTAAACTTCTAATACCTAAAAGGAAAGGTTGCCCGACAAATTGTAAAGCAACCTCCCTCTGATACCAACTGTCACAACCCGCATTTTCTCTGAAATTAAGAAATATCAGAGTAGAAGGAAACGCGCGTTGTGATGCCACGTCGGACAGGGGATAACTGCCGACGCTCAGGCAACCACCAACTACTAAGACTATGAAAATTCAAAAGCTTTTATGATGAGAAAATCAATTATATTTTTAGAGGCCGTATCCCTCGGTTTCGTGGATCAACTAGTCCACCCTTCAAAAAAATTATACTTATACGTAGCAGAAAGTACTTTATTCATTTTTTTAACATCCTAAGAGAATGCATAAGCGTACCCAGGGGACACCTAAGACTATGTAAGACCTTAGATTTAACTTATATAATATATATAGGAAATACCCTTTTTACGTGGTTTTGAAAGTAGTGATTAAGCTTTTTAGAAAGGAAGACATGATGTCGAGGCTTTTGATATAATAATTGTTTTTATTTTATAGGTTTTAAAGTAACTAGCAACCTAACATAAATCATCCCAGAAGCAAGTTTAATAAACTCCAAAACAGGAAAACTAGCAGTATAAGCAAAGTACAAAGCATCTAAAAGAGAAACCACCAGTGGGCGCCAACAACTGACACGAACCCATTGGTGAGTAGGCATATCTGTACTATAAGTCTAAAGCAACTACCTCCCAGGAGCGAGGAAAAGAAAACTCAGCAGCAGCTTTAGCACTAGCAAGCTTCAGAAGAAACCTAGCCGCACAGTCGGCTATAAACCTGAACCTGAGGCATTCAAAGAAAGAATGCCTCAGCAAAGCAATATATATATATATATATATGAAAATGAAACAATAGTATAAGGAAAAAGTGAAATATGTAAGAGCTAAAGTAAACAAATAAAGGAATAATACTCGCCATGAGTGAGTAAAAAGGAGTGCACCAAGTGCACGGGTGAAGTCGAGCCTCACAAATCTCTGCAGGAAGGATTAGCAAAATAAATAAATCCTAGTATAAAGCTAGAACAGAAAGTGTGACCTAATACTGGAGATGGACAAATCAACATTGAAAGATATGGTACCTAAACACCTAGAGGGGGGGGGTGAATAGGTGACCTAATCCTTTTCTAAATTCTTTGTTGGCAGTCAACAGTTTATAACACAGATTTCTGAATAAGTTATCACAGCACACAGCAATTCTCAACACAGTACAATCACAGCACAGAATACACAAGATTTTATAGTGGTTCCCCAATCTTTGGGTACATCCACTTTCCCCCTTCGCCTATCTAGCAGTGTACTAGATTCGGCCAAACTTCTCCACTAACTCAGAACCAAACTAGGTTCCTACCTCAGGCCCAAAGCCTTACACTCAGCCAAAAGGCCTACACTCAGCCACCCAGGCCTACACTCAGCCAATTAAGGCCTACACTCAGAGTTCTTCAACTCCTACACTCAGGCAACAAGCCCTACCCTCAGCCTTTATAAAATAGGCTTACAATCACTCAGATCCAATGGATCTTACAAGATGTAATTGAAATAAAATTGCTAACTCTACAACTCAGAAAAG
The DNA here is from genome assembly GCA_039583875.1 of Platanthera guangdongensis. Classification (NCBI taxonomy): domain Eukaryota; kingdom Viridiplantae; phylum Streptophyta; class Magnoliopsida; order Asparagales; family Orchidaceae; genus Platanthera; species Platanthera guangdongensis. The sequence goes on from CM077154.1 coordinate 14,772,712, forward strand.
ATGAGAGAAGTTGAGAGTTTCTTGAAGAGTTCTTGGAAGAACTCAGCTTGATACAAACTGACTTAGCTTTCTTCAAAGCTTCTTGAGTAGAACTGAATTAGTCTGAATCTTCTGCTTCTTGAAATCCAGATGACTCTGAATTCTTCTTCTCAGCCTTAGTTCCAAAGACTGAATTCTTGGATGGAGCTCTCTCTCTCCAACTCCTTAGATCTGCAGTTGGACTGCCTGATCTTCTTGTGTTGATCCTCAGTGTATCACTTCTTGATTTAATCTGATCAACCACTTCAGTTATTCTCACAACATGTAATGATAATGAACAACCTTCTATATGTCTTCATTTCTGTAAACTATGGGGGCCTATTTATAGGCTTCCTTCATGGTAACCGGCTGGTCCGGTTCATAACAGACTTCTGACTTCTCTGACAGTTGATGTAGACCGGCTGGATAGGCAGCTCTCATGTCAACCAGTCACTTCTTGAAATTCTCTAACTGTCAGATAGTGTCGAGACTTTCTGTTCTTAAGTGTCGACACTTATAGACTAAGTGTCGACACAAGTAGTGTAAGTGTCGACACAAGTCTACAAGGTGTCGACACAATTCCTTGTATGTCTCGACACAGATACTTCTGCATGTGTCGACACTGAAATTGAGTGTCGACACAAGTACTTGTTCTTCATTCTTTAACTGTATTCTTCTAAGTGTCGACACATCTCCTTTGTGTCGACACATCTTTATGTGTTGAAACTGTCAAGTGTCGACACAGCTTCTTGGTGTCGACACAAGTCTTCAAATTTGATCCTTCAGCTGAGTGTCGACACATTCCCTTAGTGTCGACACTTGTACTTAGAATATTTTGTAAACTTTTCTGTTCTCTGCTAAGTGTCGACACAGCTCCTTGTGTCGACACTTTCTTCAAGTGTAGAGTCTTCAACTAAGTGTCGACACATTGTGCTGAGTGTCGACACTTTCTTCAAGTGTTGACTCTTCTGCATAGTGTCGACACATTGTGTTGAGTGTCGACACTTGTACTTAGATTCTGCAGACTTTTGCTGAGTGTCGACACTCACTTCAAGTGTCGACACTTTCTGGTGTTGACTCAGCTCTTCTAGGTGTCGACACTTCTGCTAAGTGTCGACATAGCTTTTCTGCATTCTTCTACACTGAGTGTCGACACAGCTCCAAGTGTCGACACTTTCTGACTGGTGTCGACTCTTCTTCCCAGGTGTCGACACAATGACTCCAAGTGTCGACACTGCTTGTCTGGGTGTCGACACAAGCTTTCTCAAGTGTCGACACTTTCCCTCTGGGTGTCGACACATGGACTTAGAATTTTTAGCTTCAGTCCAGTGTTTTCCTAACCTGCACAAGTAACTCAAACAAACATCAAATACACTATGATGTATATCATTGAGTTAGGTGAGGCTTCTTCAAATTAGGTACATTTGACCAATGTACCCAACAATCTCCCCCTATTTGGAGAAGTCATAACCCTTAGTCAATGATATATATCACTCATAATTAAAAATTATAAAATGAAGTAAAACAGATATATGACAACAGAGTTAAACTTAAACATGTAATAAAGCACACATGTACACTCATACAACATTGCAGAACAATTAAGAAACATACATATTTCAGAACAATCATACTATATTTATCATATACTGTTCCAATATTGTTCCTTATACATTTTCAATGATGTACTACAATGTTTTTCACTTAACAGATTACAACAAGCATCAAGTTAATTCCTAATCTATTTCTGATCAGGTTCTTTAATAACAATTCCTTTTCCAGCTTTAACTTGAGCTTTTACAGCAGCAGCAGCAGCAGGCTCAGCTTCAGCAGGCTTCTTCCCTTTGGAGTCCTTCTTCTTCTGTTCTTCAGCCTTGATCTTTTGCCTTTCAAAATAATGATAGGGCTTAGGAAAGTACTTGCTAGGCTCCACAGCTGTAGGAGGTAGCTTTCCTAACTTAGCCTTTCTTCTATATTGGACAATTGCTTCCTGCCTACTCTCATGTTTCCTCCATTCAGCCTCTGAGAACCACTTGTTCCTCTCATGGGCATTGTCCTTGGCTGCTTTCCATGCAGTGAGAATGATGTTCCTAGAAGTAGGGCTCCACTGTTCAAAATCTGGTTTTTGTTCAGCAAGTTCCCTAAACTTCTTCTTTGATAGCCTAGTCTCTTCTTCTTTGTCCAAAGCCTCTTGCATAGCAGCTGTGATAGGTTGAACAACCTTTTCCAGAATAACATTAGGCTTGCCAGCAGTTGGACTATACATTGTGCTTATATCTGCATGGATCATTTCAAAATCTGGAGGTGGATAGATTACATCAGCCACTGCATGTTGCTCACCTCCAAGATATGTTCCTTGAATACCAGATTCAGCTACTTCATTGTCATCACACAGGGGAGGATATCCAAGTGTAGCCCTGATTGAATTTGAAATCCATTTGGCATGCTCAGAACTGGCCTTGACTAACACTCTCTCCCCCTTTATGACTTCTTGGGCTACATGATCTCTCACATCATCTTTCTGAAACCTTATTTGGCTATCCAAATACCTTATGCCCTCTTTGAAGAAAGGTCTTAGCTTGGTAAGCTGTTCAGAAATGACCTTTTGTGAGTCCTTGATGGCAGACTTGACAGCAGTTAATTCAGCTTGAAAAAGTTTATCAAAATCAGCTTTGGCAGTAGCAGAAGAGGTTGGTGGTTCATCAGACTTTTTCTTGAGTTCAGTGACTATGGCATTGTGAGATGCAGTCAAGTTATCATTCATCCTCAATTGGTTTTCCAACACATATCCTTGCTTGAGTACAATATCTTCTACCTTCTCTTTGATGATTTCTTGATGTTTAGCCAGATAGACCACAGCATTACCACCCTTGTGGAAGCATTCATTCATTTCCTTCTTATTCATGTTCATTTCAAACCTGATTGATTTGATATCTTGAGCTAGATCAAATTGTAGAGATTTTTGGCCCTCATCAATATATTTCTCTATGGCCCTCCTTTGCTCATCCATCTTTACTTGCATTGCAACCATTAGGCTTGTATAATCAGTTGATGGAGCTTGTTGAACCAGTGAGTGTTGAGCAACAGTTTGGAGAGCCTTCTTATAGCTTTGGCTCCTTCTTTTGAAAACAAAGAACTTCTTTTTCTTAGCTTCCTCAGCTTCATCATCTTCAGATTCTGATGTACTGGCAATATCCACCCTATCCTTAGGGCTGGATGGTTGTTCAGTGTGCACATCTTGTGCTTTCTCTGTATCTAGCCTTATAGGCTCTACTTGAATATCCAAATTCTCCCCCTCAGCAGCAGCATCCTTCTCTGTATCAGCAGCATTCTTTTCCATATCAAAATCATCCTGATCTAAATTCAGAAAAAGATCTTCCATGGTGTATTCTGCTGGAGACTGTGCAGGAGATGTTCTGGTTTCATCAGCTACAACAGATGTGTCTTGGAGAACAACATCTGGTTCTTGAGTTGCTGGCTGATTTTGCTGATGATCATCAGACAAATCAGAATTTATGATAGAAAAATTCAAAGTATTAAGGTCAACAAGTACCTCTTGAATGAGGAGGGTGGCTTGCTCACTCTCCAGTGTAGATGGTTCTGCTACACCAGGAAGCTCCCCCTGGATGTCAGCTGGCTCCTGAGGAGCAGGTGACTTTTCTGCAGCTTTATCCATTGGACTATCAGGAGTGAAGACCACATGTTCTTCACTGCCTGAGCTGCTGGATGGCTCTTGAGGCACAGCAGCAGTCTTCCTCTTCTTCCTGGGAGGAGAGTCTTTCTTAGAAGTTTGTTTCTCAGGGGTGGTCAATTCCTTTGACACCAGCACCCTTTCCCATCTAGAGAATATTCTTGAGTCCATCTTCCTCATATGATTGATCTTAGTTCCTGCAGCAGTGCTCATTACCTCTGGAATTGATCCAGCCAGGTAGAGACTTAGTATCCTGCCCAGATTGGGCTTCTTCAGGCTTTCCTTCACTTTTTCATAAACCACCATTGACCAGTCTGTTTTCAGATTGAAGATGATTCTGGTCATGACTTCAAACATGGAGGCAGACACCCTGTCATGTCCTCCTGGCTTGCTTAGTATTACCTTGCCCACTATTTCTGACAAGAACTTGCCTTGATTATTCATACCTTTTCTGTTAAAGACTGATCCCACCTTCATCTTTGGATCCAGTCCACACCAAGTAAGAGCTTCCCTGGTCTTAGAAGCAGTTACTTCCTCTTCATCTTGAACTTTAGGTAGCTGAAGTACCTTTCTTAAAGACTTGGGTGAAATCTTGACCTTGGTGCCATGCACCCTTGACTTAATTCTGTAGCCTGAGTCATCTACAGCCGCGCCAGTAAGGAATTCAATGACTTCCTTCTTCCATATCTTCGTTGGTTCTGAAACCAAGAACTCCAATCCTGAATTGGCAATTAGGGTTATCACTGATTTGATTTCTTGTTCGCAGTCGTCGAATGCGCCACGCACCAGTTCATATCCTTCGTTAACGTTCTCTTCCAGCTTGGGAGCCATTAGGGTTTGAAGATTTAGTCTTGAGATGAGAGAAATGTCGACACAAGAGTTTAGGTCTCGAAACTTTGAAAGCGTGTCGACAAACAAAGACAGACCCCTATTTATACCTTTCTAGTTTGAAGACGAACAGGCGGGATGGAATCCTAAAGATGTGTCGACACTGGCAATAAGTGTCGACACTGACTTATAATGTCTCGACACTTATGTGTCGACACAAGTTTAGTCAACATATTTTATGTGTCGACACTTGGTTAAGTGTCGACACCACTATACTCGACATGTTGTCGAGACTTTACTTAGAAAAATTCTGAGTAAAACTTAAGTGTCGACACCTTATTTGATGTGTCGACACCTACTCGACATGTGTCGACACTAACATTCTGAAGTGTCGACACCAACTTCCTAGATGTGTCGACACTATTTTCCTGAAGTGTCGACACTTACTATACTGTGTCGACATAGACTTGTCTATGTGTCGACACCTTTTTACTTAGCCAATTTTTGTTCTGTATACTTAATCTAAGTTTATCATACCTAGTTCAATTTTGAACCTATTAAACTTAGCTTCATCTAGGGGCTTAGTGAACATATCAGCTATCTGATTATCAGTTCTAACATATTCAAGTGCAATATCATTTCTTTCTACATGCTCCCTAAGAAAGTGATATTTAATCTCAATATGTTTAGTTCTACTATGTGATACAGGGTTGTTAGCTATTGAAATAGCACTAGTAGAATCACAATAAAGTGGAGTTCTACTTACCTGACATCCATAGTCTTCTAGCTGATGTTGAATCCACAGAAGTTGAGCACAGCAACTTCCTGCAGCTACATATTCTGACTCAGCTGTGGAGATGGCCACACTGGTTTGCTTCTTACTACTCCATGAAATGAGTCTTCCACCTAGGAATTGACAGGATCCAGTAGTGCTCTTTCTATCTTCTTTGCATCCTGCAAAGTCTGCATCTGAATAACCTGTTAGATCAAAATCTCCATTCCTAGGGTACCAGAGGCCTAGATAAGGTGTGCCCTTTAGATATCTCAAGATTCTCTTGACTGCAGTCAAGTGAGACTCTTTAGGGCAGGCTTGATACCTGGCACAAACACATGTAGCATACATAATGTCAGGTCTACTTGCAGTCAAGTAAAGTAGGGAGCCAACTATCCCTCTATACAAGGTTTCATCTACAGGTTTCCCTGCATCATCCTTGCTTAGAGTGATACTTGACCCCATAGGAGTCTTCATGGTACTGGATGAATCCATACCATACTTCCTTATGAGTTCTAGGGTGAACTTAGACTGACATATGGATAGACCATTTTCAGTCTGTTTAACTTGGAGACCCAAGAAAAACTTCAGTTCTCCCATACTACTCATCTCAAATTGACTTTGCATAAGCTTTGCAAACTTTTTGCAAAGGCTACTTTCAGTAGACCCAAATATAATGTCATCTACATATATTTGGACAAGTATTACTTTGCCTCTAGATTCCCTAAGGAATAGAGTCTTATCTATTTTCCCCCTTGTGAACTTGTTCTCAATGAGGAAACTAGATAGGGTTTCATACCAAGCTCTAGGAGCTTGCTTTAACCCATACAATGCTTTCCTAAGTCTATAGACATAATGTGGAAGAGTAGAATCAACAAAACCTGCAGGCTGCTCCACATATACTTCTTCTTTTAAATTACCATTAAGGAATGCTGACTTCACATCCATTTGGTATACTTTGAATCCTTGGTAGGTTGCATAGGCCAAGAACATCCTTATGGCTTCCAGTCTGGCTACTGGAGCAAAGGTTTGATCAAAATCAATACCTTCTTCTTGCCTATATCCTTTTGCAACCAATCTAGCTTTATTCTTAATGATGATTCCTTGTTCATCTAACTTATTTCTGTAGATCCACTTTGTTCCTATCACATTGTGATCTTTAGGCTTTGGAACCAGCTCCCAAACCTTGCACCTTTTGAACTGATTGAGCTCTTCCTGCATTGCTTCAGTCCACTGTGGATCTTGTATAGCTTCTTCAAATTTCTTTGGTTCTATTTGAGACAGAAAACTTGAATAGACTACAGCATTCTGATTTCTGCTCCTTGTCTGAACACCTTGTCTTGGATCTCCAATTATCAGCTCTATTGGATGATCTCTTAGATGCCTGTTGGCTGGAGGCATCCTTACTTCTGGTTGTACTTCTACAGCATCTTCATCATGCTGAGTTCCTTGTACTTCTTCAGCTCCTTGTACATGTAGTTCTCCCCCTGGACATAAGCCATCTTCTTCTACTTGCTGTCTTGCAGCAGGTACATCTTCTATGGTTAGCTTGTCCATCTTCTTAATAAGACCTGAGGGGCTGCACACACTACTAGACAACTCATTGTTAATTAGTTGTGACTCATCAAAAACTACATGCACAGATTCCTCTACAACTTGTGTAGTCAAGTTGTAGACTCTATAAGCCTTACTATTATTGCTGTACCCAACAAACACTCCCTCTTGGGACTTGGCAGCAAACTTAGTTAAGTAAGACTTCCCATTGTTAAGTATGAAGCATTTACAACCAAAGATCCTAAAATAGGACAGATTTGGTTTCCTGCCTTTCACTACTTCATAGGGGGTCTTGTTTAACCTTTTAGTGATGGTAGCCTTATTTATCACATGGCATGCAGTGTTAACTGCTTCAGCCCAGAAATATTCTGGCAGTGATGAATCACTTAATAGGGTTCTACCAGCCTCTATCAAGGTCCTATTTTTCCTTTCAGCAATGCCATTTTGCTGAGGTGTTCTAGGTGAAGAGAATTCTTGAAATATCCCATAGTCTTCACACAGCTTTGTCATGCTTTCAGACTGAAACTCAGTACCATGGTCACTTCTAATTTTGACCACTGTACAGTTCAATTCATTCTGAATTTGCTTAACAAAACTATAGAAGACACTAGGTGTTTCAGATTTCTGCTTTAAGAAGAACACCCAGGAAAACCTTGAGTAGTCATCAACAACTACAAAGGTGTAGACCTTCCTACCTAAGCTGTGAACTGGCATTGGACCAAATAGATCCATATGCAAGAGGTATAAACACCTCACAGCATCTTTGTTGACTAAGCTTCTAAATGTGGATTTAGTCTGCTTGCCCTTTTGACAAGCTGAGCAAATGCCATCTTTGACACACTTAACTTGAGGACCATTCCTCACTAACTCTTTACTAAAGAGTTTGCCAATAGTCTTGTAATTAAGATGAGCAAGCCTCTTGTGCCATTTGACACATTGAGAGACTGTCTCATCAGCTACAAGACAGACTGGAGAACAATTGTTCTCAACCATAATGTCTAAGCAGTAGACATTTCTCTTTCTATATCCAGTCAAAATGATCTCTTGATCACTTGACCTCTTGATATGACAACCATTTTTAACAAATGAGATGTCATACCCTACATCACTTAATTGACTTATACTAATGAGGTTGTGTTTCAAACCTTTAACATAAGCCACTTGAGTAATGGTAACAAGGTTAGAAGAAATGTTACCAAACCCTTTGATGATTCCTTTTTCAGAACCACCAAAGGTCACCTTTGGACCATTTTTGATTGGGATGTAGTTCTTCAGTAGTCCCCTAGTTCCAGTCATGTGTCTGGAACATCCACTATCCAGGTACCATGTAGGGGTATGGCCACTTGGATTCTCCTGCAAAACAAATTAATGAACCTTAGAACCCAAAGTAAACTTGGGTCCTTGGTGATTGTTAGTTTGCAATTTGACATAGCTACCTGCTGTCTTTCCAACAGGTAACTTGCTACACAACTTGGCACTGGCATTGTGCCAACAATCCAAAGCAAAGTGGCCAACCTTGCCACAGCACCAACATTCAAATTTGTTGTACCTTTGCTTAGGTTCTGACTTAGCTGTCTTAACTACAGCAGTCTTGTTGAATGTTGGGGCTTTGCCCTTGGACTTGGACTGATCCTGAACAGTCCTAGCTGGATTAACAAAACCCAGTCCAGTCTTTCCTTTATGATGAACAAAATCATCAATCAAGGGTAGCACTGATTTAGGTTTTGAAAACCTAGCTACTAGCTCTTTCTCCTTCTGAAGATTAATCTCCAGTTTCTTAATTTGATCATTTTTAAATGTAATAGTTCCCATCTGAATCACTGTAATATGTTTCAGCCTGGCTACCTCATTAAGTTTTTGATCATAATTCTTCTCATAATCTATTGCAGCTGCCTTGAGATCAGCAATCTCCTTGGCCAAATTTTTGGCTAGGGTCTTGCTTTTCTTATAGGCTTGCAATAGTACTTTATATTCATCTAGGAGTTGATGAATATCTCCCTCAGACTCAGATATATTCTCATCACTTGATGAAGAATAATCTGATTCTGAACTAGAACTGGAATCAGAACTTTGAGTTAAACCTTGTACCTGACTGGGTCCTGGCTGCTCCAGGTTTTTGGTACTTTCAGTCAAAGCCATCAGTCCTTGGCTCTGGCAGTCTTCTTGCTCATAGATAGATTCCATGATCTGCATAAACTCTTCTTCTTCTTCAGCAATTAGCCCTATGTAGGCTTCAGCATCTGTCTCTGTGTCTGAAGAAGACATGTCTGAAAGAGTCTTCTCATTCTTTGCAACAAAGGACTTTTCCTTCTTTCCTTTGAAGTGAGTTTTCTTTTTGTCACTGGATTCCTTCCTTCTTTCAGGACAATCTGCAATTACATGACCCTGTCTATTGCAGCAGTAACATACTATCTTAGACCCAGTTGCCTTACTAGTCTTGGTCCTCTTCTTGTCCTTCTTTGAAGGCTTCTTTTCCTGATACTGGACTTCTTTCCCTTTGGAAGATGAAGGTCTAGACCTCCACTGTTTCTTCTTCAGGAACTTCTGAAAATGTCTGGTGAAAGCAGCAAAGTCTTCATCACTTTCACTGCTTGTAGATTTAGTGCTAATAGACTCATCAGAATCTGATTCAACTACCTCTGGAGGAGGAGTTGATGACTTTGTCCTGTTCTTTCTAGGTACTTCTGACTTAAAGGCAACAGTCCTTTCCCTGTGTTCAGTCCTTGTTGACTTTTCCTCCTCTTTTCTTACTGACAATTGCATCTCATAAGATAACAACTTGCCAAACAGTGTGGGAGGAGGAATTTCTCCCAACTTTGCCATTTCTCTGATGGCACAGATCTTAGTGTCCCAATCTTTGGTTAGGGACCTCAAGAACTTGTCATTCAATTCATAATTTGTGAACTCTCTTCCATAGGACATGAGTTCATTAACAATTCTGTAGAACTTTTTGTAGCATTCAGTGATGCTATCTCCTCTTCCTTGCCTAAAGCTCTCATATTCTTGATTAAGCAAGGATTTCCTATCTTGTCTTACTTCTTCAGAACCTTCCATGTAGACAATGAGGGTATCCCACATTTCTTTTGCTGTTTTACAGTGAATAAGGTTCTGGAAGGTGGCATCATCAATTGCACTAACTATTATGTTCTGTGCCCTTTTGTCCATAGTGGCTAGGACAATTTCATCCTTGGTCATCTCAGAGAAATCCTTTGGAGTCCTCTGATTTGCATCCAATACTGAGATCTTCATGGGCACATATGGCCCCTCTTTGACTGTGATGTAGATCCTAGGGTCAGAGGCCTCCATGAACAGCCTTACCCTTTCTTTCCAGATTCCAAATATCTCTTTTCTGCATATGGGCAGTTTCATTGAACCCAACTCCTTATGATTCTCTGAAAAACCCATATTTCTTGATTTTCTTGAAACTGTGTTCAGACTCAATCTGTTCCTGCCAAACTGGATCTCCTCAGACAGTTAGTCCTGATTTTGAGGAACCTGGCTCTGATACCACTTGAAAGATATGGTACCTAAACACCTAGAGGGGGGGGGGTGAATAGGTGACCTAATCCTTTTCTAAATTCTTTGTTGGCAGTCAACAGTTTATAACACAGATTTCTGAATAAGTTATCACAGCACACAGCAATTCTCAACACAGTACAATCACAGCACAGAATACACAAGATTTTATAGTGGTTCCCCAATCTTTGGGTACATCCACTTTCCCCCTTCGCCTATCTAGCAGTGTACTAGATTCGGCCAAACTTCTCCACTAACTCAGAACCAAACTAGGTTCCTACCTCAGGCCCAAAGCCTTACACTCAGCCAAAAGGCCTACACTCAGCCACCCAGGCCTACACTCAGCCAATTAAGGCCTACACTCAGAGTTCTTCAACTCCTACACTCAGGCAACAAGCCCTACCCTCAGCCTTTATAAAATAGGCTTACAATCACTCAGATCCAATGGATCTTACAAGATGTAATTGAAATAAAATTGCTAACTCTACAACTCAGAAAAGATGAGAGAAGTTGAGAGTTTCTTGAAGAGTTCTTGGAAGAACTCAGCTTGATCCAAACTGACTTAGCTTTCTTCAAAGCTTCTTGAGTAGAACTGAATTAGTCTGAATCTTCTGCTTCTTGAAATCCAGATGACTCTGAATTCTTCTTCTCAGCCTTAGTTCCAAAGACTGAATTCTTGGATGGAGCTCTCTCTCTCCAACTCCTTAGATCTGCAGTTGGACTGCCTGATCTTCTTGTGTTGATCCTCAGTGTATCACTTCTTGATTTAATCTGATCAACCACTTCAGTTATTCTCACAACATGTAATGATAATGAACAACCTTCTATATGTCTTCATTTCTGTAAACTATGGGGCCTATTTATAGGCTTCCTTCATGGTAACCGGCTGGTCCGGTTCATAACAGACTTCTGACTTCTCTGACAGTTGATGTAGACCGGCTGGATCGGCAGCTGTCATGTCAACCAGTCACTTCTTGAAATTCTCTAACTGTCAGATAGTGTCGAGACTTTCTGTTCTTAAGTGTCGACACTTATAGACTAAGTGTCGACACAAGTAGTGTAAGTGTCGACACAAGTCTACAAGGTGTCGACACAATTCCTTGTATGTCTCGACACAGATACTTCTGCATGTGTCGACACTGAAATTGAGTGTCGACACAAGTACTTGTTCTTCATTCTTTAACTGTATTCTTCTAAGTGTCGACACATCTCCTTTGTGTCGACACATCTTTATGTGTTGAAACTGTCAAGTGTCGACACAGCTTCTTGGTGTCGACACAAGTCTTCAAATTTGATCCTTCAGCTGAGTGTCGACACATTCCCTTAGTGTCGACACTTGTACTTAGAATATTTTGTAAACTTTTCTGTTCTCTGCTAAGTGTCGACACAGCTCCTTGTGTCGACACTTTCTTCAAGTGTAGAGTCTTCAACTAAGTGTCGACACATTGTGCTGAGTGTCGACACTTTCTTCAAGTGTTGACTCTTCTGCATAGTGTCGACACATTGTGTTGAGTGTCGACACTTGTACTTAGATTCTGCAGACTTTTGCTGAGTGTCGACACTCACTTCAAGTGTCGACACTTTCTGGTGTTGACTCAGCTCTTCTAGGTGTCGACACTTCTGCTAAGTGTCGACATAGCTTTTCTGCATTCTTCTACACTGAGTGTCGACACAGCTCCAAGTGTCGACACTTTCTGACTGGTGTCGACTCTTCTTCCCAGGTGTCGACACAATGACTCCAAGTGTCGACACTGCTTGTCTGGGTGTCGACACAAGCTTTCTCAAGTGTCGACACTTTCCCTCTGGGTGTCGACACATGGACTTAGAATTTTTAGCTTCAATCTAGTGTTTTCCTAACCTGCACAAGTAACTCAAACAAACATCAAATACACTATGATGTATATCATTGAGTTAGGTGAGGCTTCTTCAAATCAGGTACATTTGACCAATGTACCCAACAAACATCAATGGCCTAGGCTGGTGGCAACGGTCCGACCAAGTCTATCAGGCCTAAACATCTCAAGGTGCTGTTGTTGGGTACATTGGAATGAATGTACCTGATTTGAAGAAGCCTCACCCTACTCAATGATATACATCAAAATATATTTGATGTGTTTTGAGTTTAGTTGTGCAGGTTAAGTATTTGCAGGAAAGCTGAAAAGTTTCTAAGTCCATGTGTCGACACCTAGAAGGAAAGTGTCGACACTCAAGAAGACTTGTGTCGACACCCAGACAAGCAGTGTCAACACTTGGAGTAATTATGTCGACACCAGGGATGCAGAGTCGACACCAGACAGAAAGTGTCGACACATACAGGTTGTGTCGACACTCAATGAAGAAAAGTCCAATGAAGCTGTGTCGACACTTAAAAGTAGTGTCGACACCTAGAGGAACTTTGTCTACATCAGAAAGTGTCGACACTTGGAGACTGTGTCGACACTCAGCAAATTTCAACAGAGTCTAAGTAAGAGTGTCGACATAATGAAGAATGTGTCGACACACAGCAGAAGACTCAGCACATGAAGAATGTGTCGACATAATAAAAATGTGTCGACACACAGCAGAAGACTCAACACATGAAGAAAGTGTCGACACTTGGAGGCTGTGTCGACATGCAGCAAAGTTCAACAAAATTCTAAGTACAAGTGTCGACACAAAGGAGAAGTGTCGACACTCAGCCAAAGTCTCAACAAAAGAAGATGTGTCAACACAAGGAGAAGTGTTGACACTCAGCAAGTATCAACACAGAAGGCATGTGTCGACACCAAGAAAAAGTGTCGACACTGAACAAGTTCAACACAAGAAGATGTGTCGACACAAAGGAGTTGTGTCGACACTTACAAGAATTCAACAAAGTACTGAAGAACAAGGAGTTGTGTCGACAGACAATATCAGTGTCGACACATGATGAAGAAGCTGTGTCGAGAAGTGAATTCTACAACACAAGGAGTTGTGTCGACACCTTGAAGGCTAGTGTCGACACTTAGTCAACTTGTGTCGACACTTGGTCTATAAGTGTCGACACCTAAAGACAGACTGTCTCGACACTTTCAGACAGTTACAGATATTTCAAGAACTGACTGGATGACTTGACAGCTGTCATTCCAGCCGGTCTACTGCAACTGTCAGAGTTGTCAGAAAGCTGTTAGAAACCGGATCAGCCGGTCACCATGAAGAAGGCATATATATAGGTTTATTCTGTCAACAGAAAGCAATGATTGATGAGATTAACAACAAGAGATCAACAATCAAAGATGAAGATCTAGCTATTCTTTGAAAAATCAAGTGAAGATCTAAGAAGTTGGAGAGAGAGAGAGCTCCTTCCAAGAAGACAGCCGTTGGAACCAGGCTGTGAAGAAGGTTTCAGACCTAGTTCTGAATCTTAAGTTACAGTGATTGAAGATCAGCTGCAGAGAATCAATCCTATTGTTTTCTACATTCAAGAAGCTTTGAAGAAAGCCAAGTGAGGTTGATCTCAGCAGAGTTCATTCAAGAACTCATCAAGAACCTATCAACTCATCTCTCTTTTTCTGAGTTGTAGGTATATACTTTGTATTCTTATTTTCTTATAGGATCCTTAGGGATCTGAGTTGTAAGCCTGTAATTATAAAGGCTGAGTGGTAGGGCCTGTGTGCCTGAGTGTAGGAGATCTATTTCTCTACGTGTAGGCCTGTTGTGGCTGAGTGTAGGCCTTGTGGCTGAGTGTAGGTCTTTGGAGAAGACTGAGTTGTAGGGCCTTGGGCCTGAGCTGTAGGAACCTGTTTGGGTTCTGAGTGTAAGATCTGAGGATCTGAGATAGTGGAGAAGTTTGGCCGAATCTAGTACACTACTAGATAGGCGAAGGGGGAAAGTGGATGTACCCAAACCTTGGGGAACCACTATAATTTTGTGTGTTCACTGTGTGCATGGTTTATTCTGTGATTGCTGATTATTTGCTGTGAAGAAGTAATTTTAAATCTGTGATATTATCTGCAATCTGCCTAAAAGTTTAAAAAAGATTTAGTCACATATTCACCCCCCCCCCCCTCTAGGTGATTAGGTACAATTTCTTTCAAGTGGTATCAGAGCCAGATTACTCAAAAAGGGACATAACTGTCTGAGTAGATCATGTTGGCAGATTCAGTGCAATCAAGGACAGATTCAGCATAATCAAGAAAATCAAGAAAATGGGTTCAATAGAGAATCATAAGGAACTTGGATCCATGAAGTTGCCCATTTGCAGAAAAGAGAGTTTTGGCATCTGGAAAGAAAGGGTGAGACTATTTATGGAAGCCTCAGACCCTAGAATTTATATCACAGTTAAAGAAGGGTCATATGTGCCTATGAAGGTTTCAGTCCTGGATGCAAATCAGAGAACACCTAAGGACATTTCTGAAATGACAAAAGATGAGATTATTCTGGCTACCATGGACAAGAGGGCTCAGAATATCATTGTGAGTGCCATAGATGATGCTACATTTCAGAACTTGATACACTATAAGACATCAAAGGAGATGTGAGATACTCTTATAGTGTATATGGAGGGTCAGAATAAGTGAGACAGGACAGAAAGTCTTTGTTAAACCAAGAATATGAGAGCTTCAGACAAGACAGGTCTGATAGCATAATAGAATGCTATAAGAAATTCTATAGGATAGTTAATGAGTTAATGTCCTATGGAAGAGATTTCAGTAATTATGAGCTAAATGATAAGTTCTTGAGGTCCCTAACAAAGGATTGGGACACCAACATCTGTGTCATTAGGGAAATGGCCAAGTTAGCAGATATTCCTCCTCCAACTTTATTTGGAAAATTGCTATCCTATGAAATGCATTTGTGGTAAGGAAAGAAGAGGAGAAAACTACCAGAATTGAGAATAAAGAAAGAACAGTGGCATTCAAGACAGAAGCCACCAGAAAATACAGAAGTAAGTCTCCATCTCCACCTCCAAAGGTTGCTGAGACTGAGTCAGATGAATCAAAAAGTAGGAATTCTGAGAGCTGTGAGAGTGATGAGGACTTTGCAGCTTTCACAAGACACTTTCAGAAGTTCCTAAAGAAGAAACAGTGGAGGACTAAGCCATCCACAGCACCGAGGTCATCAAAGAATGACAGAAGAAAGCCCAAGTCAAATAGAACTTCATCTTCAAGGATAGTTTGTTATTATTGTAACAAACAAGGACATGTTGTTGTTGACTATTCAGAGAAGAGGAGAGAGTCTACTGATAAGAAGAAGATTCAAACCAAGGGCAAGAAGGAAAGGTCCTTTGTTGCCAAGAAGGACAAAAGCCTGTCAAACATGTTTTATTCAGAAACTGAGTCAGAAGCAGAAGCTTACATTGGACTGTTTGCTGAAGAAGAAGAAAAGGAGTTCATCCAGTTAATGAACTCTATATATGAGCAAGAGGACACTCAGTGACAAGGACTGATGGCCTTGTCAGAAGGTGACAAAATCCAGGAGCAGCCTGAACCTAGTAAGGTACAAAATTGTTCCTTAAGTTCAATTTCTAGTACTAGTTCAGATTCAGTTACATCAGCATCAAGTGATGTCAGTGGATCTGAATCTGAAGGGGATGTTCATCAGTTGATTGATGAATATAGAGTTCTGTTGCAAGCATTTAAGAAAAGCAAATCCTTGGCCAAGAGTCAGGCTAAGGAGATTGCAAGTCTCAAAGTGGCTGCAACTGATTTTGAGAAGCTGATTGATCAAAAGTTAAATGAAATAGCCAGACTGAAGAACATAACTGTTATTCAGATGGGGACTATAGCTTTTAAGAATGATAAAATCAGAAATCTGGAGATTAGTCTTCAGAAGGAGAGAGATATAGTTGCAAGGTTCTCTAAACCAAAATCAGTTCTACCTTTGATAGATGAGTTTATACCTCACAAGGGTAAAACTGGATTGGGGTTTACTAACCCTGCTAGGACTGTAAAGTCCAAGTCTAAGGGCAAAGCCCTAGCTCACAACAAGCCAGCTGTAGATAAAACAGCTAGGGATGTACCTAAGCAAAGGTACAATAGATTTGAGTGCTGGTGCTGTGGCAAGGTAGGCCACTTTGCCATAGACTGTTGGCACAATTCTAGTGCCAAGTTGAGTAGCAAACTGCCTATTGGAAGATCTGCAGGTAGCTTTGTTAAGAGGCAAACTAACCAGCACCAAGGACCCAAGAATTCTTTGGGTTGTAAGGTCAACTAATCTGTTTTGCAGGTGAGTCCAAGTGGCCATGCCCCAATATGGTACTTGGACAGTGGATGTTCCAGGCATATGACTGGAACTAGGGGATTGCTAAATGACTACACACCAATCAAGGATGGTCCTAAAGTCACCTTTGGTGGTTCTGAAAAAGGAATCATCAAGGGTTTTGGTAACATTTCTAGCACCCATATAACAATTACTCAAGTGGATTATGTTAAAGGTTTGAAACATAACCTTATTAGTATAAGTCAACTGAGTGATTTAGGATATGACATCTCATTTGTCAAAGATGGTTGTCATATCAGGAGATCAAATGATCAAGAGATCATTTTGACTGGTTATAGAAAGAGAAATGTCTATTGTCTAGACATTATGTGTGAGAACAATGGTTCTCCTATGTGTCTTGTAGTTGATGAAAAAGTCTCTCATTGTGTCAAATGGCACAAGAGGCTAGCCCATCATAACTACAAGACAATTGGTCAACTCTATAGCAAAGAGTTAGTGAGGAATGGTCCTCAAGTTAAGTGTATTAAAGATGGAATATGTTCAGCTTGTCAAAAGGGCAAGCAGACTAGATCCACCTTTAATAGCATTGAAAACAAAGATGATGTGAGGTGTTTATACCTCTTGCATATGGATCTCTTTGGTCCTATGCCAGTTCACAGCCTAGGTAGGAAGGTCTACACATTTATGGTTGTAGATGACTACTAAAGGTTTTTCTGGGTGTTCTTCCTTAGACAGAAATCTGAAACACCTAGTATCTTCTATAGCTTTGTCAAACAAATTCAGAATGAGTTAGACAGTACAGTGTTCAAGATAAGAAGTGACCATGGTACTGAATTCCAGTCTGATAGCATGACAAAACTATGTGAAGAATTTGGGATATTTCAGGAATTTTCTTCACCAAGAACACCTCAGCAAAATGACATTGTTGAGAGGAAAAATAGAACCTTGATTGAGGCTGGTAGAACCCTATTAAGTGATACATCTCTCCCAGAATATTTCTGGGCTGAGGCAGTGAATACTGCATGCCATGTAATTAATAGGGCTATCATTACTAAAAGCCACAATAAGACTCCCTATGAGATTGTGAAAGGCAGAAAACCAAATCTTTGGTTGTAAATGCTTTATACTTAACAATGGTAAGTCTTACTTGACTAAGTTTGCTGCCAAATCACAAGAGGGGATCTTTGTTGGGTACAACAACAATAGTAAGGCTTATAGAGTCTACAACTTGTCTACTCAAGTTGTAGAAGAGTCAGTACATGTAGTATTTAATGAAGCTAGACTTATTAACCATGAGTTGTCTAGAAGTATTTGCAGCTCCACATGTGTAACTAAGAAGATGGAAAAACTCACTATTGAAGAAGGACCTACTGCAAGTCAGCATCTAGATGATAGTGGTTGTTGTCTAGGGGGAGTACTACATGTACCTAATGCAGAAGAAGACCAAGGAGTGCAGCAAGTTGAAGAAGCTGAAGGAGTTCAACCTGAAGCCATGATGCCTCCAGCTAATAGACATCTAAGAGATCATCCAGTAGATCAAATCATTGGTGATCTAAGACAAGGGGTACAAACAAGGAGCAGAAATCTGAGTGCAGTACTCTACTCCAGTTTTTTATCCCAAGTAGAGCCAAAGAAGTTTGAAGAAGCCATCCTACACCCTCATTGGATTGAGGCAATGCAAGAGGAGCTAAATCAGTTCAAGAGGTGCAAAGTCTGGGAGCTTGTTCCTAAACCAAAAGACCACAACATAATTGGAACCAAGTGAATCTTTAGGAACAAGATGGATGAACATGGAGTGATTATCAAGAACAAAGTAAGACTGGTTGCTAAGGGATATAGGCAGGAAGAAGGTATTGACTTTGATCAAACCTTTGCTCCAGTAGCCAGACTGGAAGCAATAAGGATGTTCTTGGCCTATGCAACCTATCAAGGATTTAAAGTATTCCAAATGGATGTTAAGTCAGCTTTTCTTAATGGAAATCTGAAAAAAGAGGTCTATGTGGAACAGCCATCAGGATTTGTTGATTCAACTCAACCTAATTATGTCTATAGACTTAGGAAGGCTTTGTATGGGTTAAAACAAGCCCGTAGGGCTTGGTATGAAACCCTGTCTAGTTTCCTCATTGAGAATAAATTCACAAGGGGGAAAATAGACAAGACTCTATTCCTTAGGGAATCCAGAGGCAAGATCATACTAGTCCAAATATATGTAGATGACATCATATTTGGGTCTACTGAAAGTGGTCTTTGCAAAAAGTTTGTAAAACTAATGCAAGGACAATTTGAGATGAGCAGTATGGGGGAACTTAAGTTCTTCTTGGGTCTCCAAGTTAGACAGACTGAGAACGGTTTATCCATATGCCAGTCTAAGTTCACCCTAGAATTAATAAGGAAGTATGGTATGGAATCATCCAGTACCATGAAGACTCCTATGGGGTCAAGTATGTCTCTTAGCAAAGATGTTGCAGGGAAACCTGTAGATGAGACTTTGTATAGAGGGATAGTTGGCTCCCTATTGTATTTGACTACAAGTAGACCAGATATCATGTATGCTACATGTGTCTGTGCTAGGTACCAAGCATGCCCTAAAGAGTCTCATTTGACAGCAATCAAAAGAATACTGAGATATCTAAAGGGCACTCCTTATCTAGGCCTTTGGTACCCTAGGAATGGAGACTTTGAACTGACAGGTTATTCAGATGCAGATTTTGCAGGCTGCAAAGAAGATAGAAAAAGTACAACTGGAACCTGTCAATTCCTAGGTGGAAGACTGATATCATGGAGTAGCAAGAAACAAACAAGTGTGGCTATCTTCACAGCAGAATCAGAGTATGTGGCTGCAGGAAGTTGTTGTGCTCAACTTCTATGGATACAACATCAGCTTGAGGAGTATGGTATTCAAGTAAGTAGAACACCATTATTTTGTGATTCTACTAGTGTTATATCTATTGCAAACAATCCTATTTCCCATAGTAGAACTAAACACATTGAAATAAAATATCATTTTCTAAGGGAACATGTAGAAAAAGAAGATATTTCACTTGAGTATGTTAATAAAGATAATCAACTAGCTGACATGTATACTAAGCCTTTAGAAGAAACCAAGTTCAATAGGTTTAAAATTGAATTCGGTATGATAAACTTAGAATAAGTTTACAAAATTGTCTAAGTAAAATAGTGTCGACACATAGAGTTGTCTGTGTCGAGACAGAGAATTGGTGTCGACACTTCAGAGAAAAGGTGTCGACACATCTAGGAAGTTGGTGTCGACACTTCAGAAAATTAGTATCGACACATACAGGGTAGGTGTCGACACATCCAAGATGGTGTCGACACTTAGACTTTATGCAGAATTAGTGAAGTAAAGTCTCGACTAAGTGTCGAGCTAAGTGGTGTCGACACATAAATAAGTGTCGACATATATATTCTCTCAACTATACTTGTGTCGACACATAGTTGTCGAGACATTATAAGTCTGTGTCGACACTTTTCACCTGTGTCCACACAATTTATGTTTATTGACGCGCCCTTTCATCTTCAATCCTAGAAAGGTATAAATAGGATCTCGCCATTGTGTGTCGACACGCTCACCAAAGTTTCGAGACCAAACTTGTGTGTCGACACCTCTCTTCTCTCAATTCAAATTCTTCAAACCATAATGGCACCTAAGCTCGACGAGAACGTGAATGAAGGATATGAACTGGTACGGCATGCGTTTGATGACGCAGAATCAGAGATCAAGGATGTGGTAACCCTAGTTGCAAACTCAGGGTTAGATTTTCTTATTTCAGAGCCAACCAAGATATGGAAGAAAGAAGTTCTAGAATTTCTGAATGGAGCAACCTTAGACGAATCTGGACACAAGATAAAGTCAAGGGTTCATGGGGCAAAGGTGAAGATCACTTCTAAGAGTTTAAGAAAGGTACTAAACCTACCAAGGACTAAGGAAGAAGATGAAGTTTCTGCTTCTAAGACTAGAGAAACATTAACATTGTGTGGACTGGATTCCAAGATGAAAATTGGATCAGTGTTCAATAGAAAGGGGATGAACAGCCAAGGCAAATTTCTCTCAGAAATTGTTGGCAAGGTGATCTTGAGTAAGCCTGGAGGGCATGACAGGGTATCAGCTTATATGTTCAGTCTCATGACAAGGATAATTTTCAAACTACACACTGATTGGTCTGGAGTAGTATTTGAGAAGATCAAGGAGAGCCAGAAGAAACCCAATTTGGGTAGGATACTAAGTCTTTACTTGGCTGGTAGTATACTAGAAGTAATGAGCCAAGCTGCTGGATCTAAAATCAACCACATGAGGAAAATGGACATGAGGATCTTCTCTAAATGGGATAGGGTTTTGACCAAGGAATTGCCTACTCCTGAGAAGATAACCCCACTAAAGAAGAAGAAGAAGTCAGCCCCTGTGGCTCAAGAATCATCTAGTAGCTCTGAAGAGCAAGTTGTCTTTACTCCAGATGATGAACAAGACACTGGAAATGCTGGCCAGTCTCCAGCTAGACAAGAAGTTGCAGAGAGGCAGGGGGAGCTACCACCAGCAAGTCCACTTCACCAGGATCCAATCCAGGGGGAGCCTCTACTGGTGGATTAACCTACTCCCTTAGAAAATGAAAGAGCAACTCAAACCATTCTTGAGGTAATCACAGAAATCAATCAATTAGATTTCCTTATTGAGAGTGAAGTTATAATTGACAAATTATCTGATGTTAATCAGCACCCTCAGCTTCATAGTCAACCCCAAGATGTTGTCATGGAGGACATATCTGTTGCAGATCAAGTGGTCTCTGATCAAGTAGCTGATGATATAATAGTTTCTCCACCCCATCCTCCACAAGAATTTATCCTAGAAGTGCTATTCACAGATCTTCTACAAATAGACTTTGAGAAGGAAAGTACTGCTGCTGAGGGGGAGAATGCTCATGTTGAGGGGGAGCAAGTAGTTATTGTTGAGGAAACTGCTAGGAAAGAACCTGAAGTGCAGAAGGAGTTACCTCCAAGCCATAAGGACAGGGTTGATATTGCAAGCACATCTGCTTCTGAAGATGAGGAGGCTGCCAGAGCTAAAAAGAGAAAGTTTCAAGTCTTCAAGAGGAGGATCCAAAATTATAAGAAAGCTCTGCAAACCATTGCCCCACAGCCTACACAACAGCCAGCACCATCTGTGGATTATAGTTCTCTGATGGTTACAATGCAGATAAAGCTTGATGAGCAAAGGAAAGCAATAGAAACGTATATGGATGAGGGGCATAAGTCTCTACAGTTTGATCTGGCCCAGGACATTAAGTCTATTAGATTTGAGATGAATCTAAATAGAAGGAGATGACTGACTGCTTCCACAAGGGAGGGAATGCAGTAGTCTATCTAGCTACTCATCAGGAGAAAATCAAAGCTCAAGTGGATGACATTGCACTGAAGCAAGGATATGTTCTGGAGAATCAAATAAGGATGAATGATAATTTGACAGCTTCCCACAATGCCATTGTAACTGAATTAAAGAATATAGCAACTGCCCAGAATGCAGCCCTGACCACTGCTAAAGAAGAATTTGACAAAGCATTGCAAAAGAGTTTAACTGATGTTACTTCTGCAATTCAAGATTCTCAGAAGCTGATCACTGAAAAACTCCAAAGGTTGAAACCTTTCTTTAAGGATGGAGTAAACTATTTGGATGCCCAAATAAGATTTCAGAAAGATGATCTAAGAGATCACATAGAAAGAGAAGTCATAAAGGGGGAGAGGGTGTTAGTCAAAGCAGGCTCTGATTATGCAAAATGGATTTCCAATTCCATCAGAGCCACTCTTGGTTATCCTCCGTTATGTGATGATGATAATGTTGCAGAGTCTGGGATTAATCATGCCTATCTTGGAGGTGAGCAAGCTGAAGTAGCTCAAGTGATCTATCCTCCACCAGACTTTGATATGGTACAAGCAGATATACAGTCCATGTATAGCCCTCCTGAGGGAAAGCAAAATGTCATCATAGAAAAGGTAGTTCAGCTAGTGCCAGAGGATGTACTAAAAGAACAAGAAGCTTTGTTGCTGAAAGAACAAGAGACTCAGTTATCTAAGAAGAGGTTCAGAGAGCAAGCTGAACAAAGGCCTGATTTTGAATAGTGGAGCCCCACTTCAAGAAATATTATTTTGACTGCTTGGAAGGCTGCCAAAGATAATATTCAAGACAGAAACAAGTGGTATTCTGAACTAGAATGGAGAAAGCATGAGTCCAGGCAAGAAGCCATTGTGCAATACAGGAGAAAGGCTAAGATGGGAAAGCTACCTCCTAATGCCCAGGAGCCTAGCAAGTACTTTCCAAAGCCATATCATTACTTTGAAAGACAAAAGATCAAGACTGAAGAGCAGAAGAAAAATGATCTTAAAGGCAAGAAGCCTGCTGCTGCTGAAGATGCTGAAGCCCTTGTGCAAGCAAAGATACAGTCTGGGAAGGGTATAGTTATCAAGCAGGCTGAGCAAAAATAGAATAGAATTATCTTTAGTTTACAGTTGTAATCTTTTGATTTTAAACAATCTGTAAAATATTGTATAATGAATGTGACAAAGTTGTTAGAACAATGTGATGTGTGAAAAATCTATTACATATTTGTTCTGAGATATATGTGTGTACATGTTTTGTTTAATACATGTTTATGTACTTTCCCTAATTGCATAATCTTGTTTTACATCATACTGTAATTTTGTTATGTATGGTGTATATCATTGACTAAGGGTTATGACTTCTCCAAATAGGGGGAGATTGTTGGGTACATTGGAATGAATGTACCTGATTTGAAGAAGCCTCACCCTACTCAATGATATACATTAAAATGTATTTGATGTGTTTTGAGTTCAGTTGTGCAGATTAAGTATTTGCAGGAAAGCTGAAAAGTTTCTAAGTCCATGTGTCGACACCCAGAAGGAAAGTGTCGACACTCAAGAAGACTTGTGTCGACACCCAGACAAGCAGTGTCGACACTTGGAGTAATTGTGTCGACACCAGGGATGCAGAGTCGACACCAGACAGAAAGTGTCGACACATACAGGTTGTGTCGACACTCAATGAAGAAAAGTCCAGTGTAGCTGTGTCGACACTTAAAAGTAGTGTCGACACCTAGAGGAACTTTGTCTACATCAGAAAGTGTCGACACTTGGAGGCTGTGTCGACACTCAGCAAATTTCAACAGAGTCTAAGTAAGAGTGTCTACATAATGAAGAATGTGTCGACACACAGCAAAAGACTCAGCACATGAAGAATGTGTCGACATAATAAAGAATGTGTCGACACACAACAGAAGACTCAACACATGAAGAAAGTGTCGACACTTGGAGGCTGTGTCGACATGCAGCAAAGTTCAACAAAATTCTAAGTACAAGTGTCGACACAAAGGAGAAGTGTCGACACCCAGCCAAAGTCTCAACAAAAGAAGATGTGTCGACACAATGAGAAGTGTCGACACTCAGCAAGTATCAACACAGAAGGCATGTGTCGACACCAAGAAGAAGTGTCGACACTGAACAAGTTCAACACAAGAAGATGTGTCGACACAAAGGAGTTGTGTCGACACTTACAAGAATTCAACAAAGTACTGAAGAACAAGGAGTTGTGTCGACACGCAATATCAGTGTCGACACATGATGAAGAAGCTGTGTCGAGAAGTGAATTCTACAACACAAGGAGTTGTGTCGACACCTTGAAGGCTAGTGTCGACACTTAGTCAACTTGTGTCGACACTTGGTCTATAAGTGTCGACACTTAAAGACAGACTGTCTCGACACTTTCAGACAGTTACAGATATTTCAAGAACTGACTGGATGACTTAACAGCTGCCATTCCAGCCGGTCTACTGCAACTGTCAGAGTTGTCAGAAAGCTGTTAGGAACCGGATCAGCCGGTCACCATGAAGAAGGCCTATATATAGGTTTATTCTGTCAACAGAAAGCAATGATTGATGAGATTAACAACAAGAGATCAACAATCAAAGAAGAAGATCTAGCTATTCATTGAAAAATCAAGTGAAGATCTAAGAAGTTGGAGAGAGAGAGCTCCTTCCAAGAAGACAGCCGTTGGAACTAGGCTGTGAAGAAGGTTTCAGACCTAGTTCTGAATCTTAAGTTGCAGTGATTGAAGATCAGCTGCAGAGAATCAATCCTATTGTGTTCTACATTCAAGAAGCTTTGAAGAAAGCCAAGTGAGGTTGATCTCAGCAGAGTTCATTCAAGAACTCATCAAGAACCTATCAACTCATCTCTCTTTTTCTGAGTTGTAGGTATATACTTTGTATTATTATTTTCTTGTAGGATCCTTAGGGATCTGAGTTATAAGCCTGTAATTATAAAGGCTGAGTGGTAGGGCCTGTGTGCCTGAGTGTAGGAGATCTATTTCTCTAAGTATAGGCCTGTTGTGGCTGAGTGTAGGCCTTGTAGCTGAGTGTAGGTCTTTGGAGAAGACTGAGTTGTAGGGCCTTGGGCTTGAGCTGTAGGAACCTGTTTGGTGTTCTGAGTGTAAGATCTGAGGATCTGAGGTAGTGGAGAAGTTTGGCCGAATCTAGTACACTACTAGATAGGCGAAGGGGGAAAGTGGATGTACCTAAACCTTGGGGAACCACTATAATTCTGCGTGTTCACTGTGTGCATGGTTTATTCTGTGATTGCTGATTGTTTGTTGTGAAGAAGTAATTTTAAATCTGTGATATTATCTATAATCTACCTAAAAGTTTAAAAAAGATTTAGTCACCTGTTCACCCCCCCCCCCCCCCCCCGCCTCTAGGTGATTAGGTACAATTTCTTTCAGCTGTGGTGGTTGCATCAGTCCAACTCGACCAAACAGCTCACATTGTCTTAATAAGACAAGAAGTAAAACAAGGGTGGCGGCATCGGTCCGACCCGCCTCAAAACCACATCCTACTCCAGCACTAAGTGACTCAAAAAAACCCTCACTGGTAGTTCCATGAACCACCAAGAAGTCACCACAACCCTATTCCAACTAGAGCACCTCACCTAAGAACCCTAAGTACAAACCGACGGGCCAAACGTCGAGTTGCCCAGATCAGTGATTTGACATAAATAAGTTGAAAACAGAGCGATACTATAATTATGCAAGTAGTTCGATACTCAGCTAAACATGTACCATTAGTTGGTCACCATAACAAAAGGAATAGGATAGACACCGAACAGGCCTAATTAATTTGATACAAAGACATACATAATTAATTTGATACCTATCCACGCGCGATTAATTTGATACTAACATAATGATTAATTTGACGCTAACGTAAGCAATTAACTTCATAATGAAACGGGTTGGTCTTAGTTCCCACCCAAGGAAGAGAACCACAAGCTATAGTTTAATTGGAAACGGACAATATTTTTAGCAAGTGAACATGACCGAATTTATTGAATAAATGAGCAAGTTCTAGCAACCCTAACCTTCAACTGAAAGTCCACCTAGTGTCAACTATGTTCACCTATGGGGGGGAATAGGTGACGTGCAGCGCTTTTTGCAGAATTTAAAGATTGTACCTGCACAACAAAAATAAACAGCACAGCACACAGAATACACAGGCAATTTATAGTGGTTCCCCGACTTGGGTACATCCACTTTCCCCCTTCGACCTATCTCCCAACAAGGGACGACTCGGTCACTTCTCCAACAGGATTGAAATCCAATCCTTGCACTATCGGAAGGAACCCTTCCACACGTAGGAGTCAACACTCCCACAAACCGGGTTGCACCCAACCCTTACAACTAGGAACCAACGTTCCTTTACAACAAAAGTAAAATAGAATGTACAAGAAATACAAACTACATGTGGAGACTACGGTGTCCCTCTTTGTTGACGACGTGGTCTTGAAGTCTACAAAGAGTCCACAACCTTGGTCTCTCTTGGAGAGGATCTCCCCGGAACCGGCGGCGGCAAGAAGGGCGGCGGCTAGGTTCACGGGATCGGCGGCGACGACGATGTGCGGCTGCTGTTCTTTAGAGATCCAACCTTCGTAGCGAAGCTAGCTAGGTCTACCAACGGTCACACGAGGATCGGTCGTCTCGATAGATTCGGATGGGGAAGTTTTTCCCGATCAATAAATCGAGAGACAAGGGATCTCTGGATAGACGCGTGAGACTCTAAGCTTGGCTAAGCTTCTGTCGCCGGAGATCGGGAAGAAACGCGATCAACAGCGGCGACCAACTAGCGCGAGCGGCGACGGAGGCGGCGGAGCAGTTTCGCGATTTTAGGGTTAGATCGAGCTCGGCTTCTTTTCTGTGTGTCATCTATTCCGTTCAAAATACCTGTATATATATATTGTAGATGCTTTCAAAATGACCGTTGTGGGTCCCACACGTAGACACCCGAATTCCGGTTCAAAATAGTCCAGCGGTAGAATCCGGTCCAGCAGTATCCAGAGAAAACGCCAAGTAAAATTCGTCGAGAATCATTGGTGATTCTCGACGAATCGGCGAGAATCAGTTAATGATTCTCGACGATTCGTCGAGAATCACTAGTGATTCTCGACGATTCACTTGTTGATTCTCAACGAATATAACTTGGTTTTCATGATCTGCTCAACGATGGGTTCGGCGAGAATCACTAGTGATTCTCGCCGAATCTTACTTGGCACCGTTTTGAGGTAGCCGGAAAGAGTCGGCGAGAATCACTAGTGATTCTCGCCGAATCGGCGAGAATCACTTGGTGATTCTCGTCGAATTATACTTAGACGAATTTTCGTCTTTCCACCCAAGAGCTGCTCCTTGATCCATCCTTGCTCCTTGTCTTCTCTTGCATAAACACGGCCCTGTACTTGAAAGTTAGTGCACTCCAATAGAGAGAGTACACGTAGGCCAACACACTGATCTGCTCAACGAGGGATTACGTCATGCAGACCCGTGTATATTGACCTACTGCACCCTGACATTGGTGTGCCCTTAGTGTGGAAAAACTGCAAGTACATCTTGAAAGATTTTATCAAATACATTATCTATTGACCTTAGCTTGTACAGGGGCTTCTTCAAATCAGGTACATTGTGGATACAATACCCAACAATCTCCCCATATTTGAAGAAGCCTAAACCCTACAAGCTAAGGTGAATAGAGCATATGGGAATGAAAATCATAAACTTGAAATAGAGTTGAGTGAGTTATCCATTACCAATACCAATTCCTTGGGAACAAGCTTGGAGCCACCTTAGCCTTAGCCGAGAGGGTAATCTCCCCCTTTTCGGCTTCTACAAATCGGGGTCGGTAGCATTTGACCCCTTGCTCCCCCTCAGTTCTTGCGGCTGTGCTCACACTTGAGTTCCTTGCTCCCCCTCAGATCGTGTACGAGCCTGGAGCTTCTGTAGTCTTCATTCCTCATAATTGAGCATCCCCAGTTCAGTCTTGAAAAGATTGAACTTGGCCTCGTCTAAGGGCTTTGTGAATATATCAGCAATCTGCTTGTCCGTGGGGACATAATAGAGAGAGATGTCCTTGTTCTCCACGTGCTCCCGAATGAAGTGGTATCACACTTCAATATGCTTCGTTCTGCTATGCGATACCGGGTTGTTGGCAATTGCGATCGCACTGGAGGAGTCGCAGTACATGGGAACTTCCTTGAACTGAAGGTCATAGTCAGCTAACTGGTTTCTGATCCATAGGAGTTGTGCGCAACAGCTGCCCGCCGAGATGTACTCAGACTCTGCTGTGGAAGTTGCAACACAATTCTGTTTCTTGCTGTTCCATGAGATAAGCCTCCTGCCGAGGAATTGACACGTCCCGGAGGTGCTTTTCTTGTCATCCCTACTCCCTGCAAAATCAGCATCTGAAAAGCCTGTTAGCTCGACATTATTGTTTCTCGGGTACCACAAGCCAAGATTAGGAGTACCTTTAAGGTATCTTAGAATTCGCTTTGCAGCGACATAGTGAGATTCCTTAGTGTTCACCTGATATCGGGCACAGACACATGTGGAGAACATAATATCCGGTCTACTGGCAGTAAGGTAGAGCAGGGATCCAATGATACTTTTGTATTTGGTTTCATCGAAAGGTTTACCTTTCTCATCCTTATCCAGAGACATAGTGGATCCCATTGGAGTCCTCATAGAGGTTGCATTCTCCATACCGAATTTCTTAAGGAGTTCATTTGTGAACTTCGTCTGAGAGATGAAGATTCCATCCTCAGACTGTTTCACTTGAAGTCCCAAGAAATACTTGAGCTCTCCCATACTGCTCATTTCAAACTTTCCTTGCATAAGTTTAGAAAACTTTTTGCAAAGATTGTTGTCCGTTGAGCCGAATATTATGTCATCGACATAGATTTGCACCAGCAAAATCTTGCCTTTGACTTCCCTGAGAAACAATGTTTTATCTATTTTACCTCTAGAGAACTTGTTCTCAAGAAGAAAACTAGATAAAGTCTCATACCAAGCTCGTGGAGCTTGTTTTAACCCATATAACGCTTTATTAAGAAAATAGACATGATTGGGAAAAGTAGGATCGACAAAACCTGGGGGTTGAGCGACGTATACTTCATCTTTCAGGTCTCCGTTCAGGAATGCTGATTTCACGTCCATTTGATAAACTGTGAATCCTTTGTGCGAAGCATACGCCAGGAACAATCTGATTGCCTCGAGCCTTGCTACTGGTGCGAAGGTCTGGTCGAAGTCAATCCCCTCCTCCTGTCTGTAACCTTGAGCCACCAGCCTTGCCTTGTTCTTTACAATGACACCATGTTCATCCAGCTTGTTTCTGAAGATCCACTTGGTGTCAATCACATTCTGCTTGTATGGTCTGGGAACTAGCGTCCAAACGTTGCAACGTTCGAATTGATGTAGTTCATCTTGCATGGCCAGAATCCATGCCGCATCCTTGTTCACCTCGTCGAACTTCTTTGGCTCAACCTGTGACAGGAAGCTAAGATGCAAAACTTCGTTAATAGTACCTCTTCGAGTTCTGACACCGACACGAGGATCTCCGATGATCTGATCTCTAGGATGATCCCTCACGTACCGGAGCTCTAGAAGTCTGGCGTCTGGAGCTTCGACTACTTCTTGGGCTTCTCTTTCTTCTAAGAGATTGGTTCCATTTTGATCTTCAACATTTTCAGATAACGTGGATGTGGAAACTTTGACGTACTTAGGAGTGTCATCTTTAGCAGTCTCATCCAGACTCAGTTGTTCAAGTCGTGCACCTGCATCTTCAAGAATACCACTGGAAGAATTGTTGTTAAGCAAACTTCCTTCATCAAATACAACATTTATTGATTCTTCTACCACTAGGGTTTTCTTATTGAAGACCCTATACGCCCGACTGTGGGAACTATAGCCCATGAATATGCCTTCAAAGCATTTTTCACCAAATTTAGTACGCGGGTACTTCCCATTATTCAGTACATAGCATCTGCAACCAAAAATCCTCAAGTAGGACATGGCTGGTTTCCTGCCTTTCAGTAGCTCGTAAGGCGTCTTGCGATGATGCTTGTTGATCAAAGCTCGGTTTTGTACATGACAAGCTGTATTGACAGCCTCTGCCCAGAAGTATTCCAGGATAGAAGCGTCTTGCAACATTGTCGTGCAGGCTTCAATGAGAGTTCTATTTCTCCTCTCCGCAACTCCATTTTGCTGAGGAGTGCGCGGGGAGGAAAACTCATGGAAGATACCTTGTTCTTCACAAAATTCTGTCATAGCACCAGATTCGAATTCTGTTCCATGGTCACTTCTGATTTTGACCACTGAGCAGTTAAATTCGTTCTGAATCTGCTTGACAAAATTAGTGAAGATGTCAAACGTATCTGACTTTCGTTTCAAAAAGAACACCCAAGTAAACCGAGAATGATCATCAACTATCACTAGCATATAGGACTTGCCTCCCAAGCTATGAACTTGCATTGGACCAAACAAGTCCATATGTAAGAGGTAGAGGCATCGTGAAGAGTCTTTGTCTGCGATGCTCTTAAAGGTAGCCCGAGTCTGTTTGCCCATCTGGCATGCAGGACAGGGGCTATCTTTGATGCACTTGATACTGGGAGCATCCCTTACTAAGTTCTTAGAAAACAGCATACTAATTATCTTGAAATTAATATGTGCCAATCTCTTGTTCCATTGATCACAAAGAGATGTACTGCCTGTTGCCACAAGGCATACGGGGGTAGATGAATCTACACTGAGAAAATCTAAGAAGAAGATATTTCTGCTTCTAATGCCTGACAATACCGTCTCAGAAGAGGTACGTGAAATTATTAGACATTTATCCTTGCAGAACTTAACGTCATAACCTTTATCACATAACTGACTTACACTGATCAGGTTATGGTTTAACCCTTCAACATAAGCCACGTCGGTGATAGAGATTATACCGTTGGAAATCATACCGTAACCTCTGGTGACTCCTCGATCTGACCCTCCAAAGATGACTTTGGGTCCATTCTCGACTGGAGTGTAATCACGCAGCAGGTTTCTTATCTCAGTCATATGCCGGGAGCATCCACTGTCCAAATACCAGATCGGCGTTTTGGCGGCCTTTGGACATTCCTGCAAAACAAAATTAATTTGCCTTAGGAACCCAATCGAACTTGGGTCCTAGTTTCCTGGTTAGCACACTCCCCCTCGGTTGGTTAACCCTACGAGTGGTCGGCCTCGCAGTGCTAACATAGGGAGTCTCGTAATACCTTGGATTAAACCAACAATCCACGGCAAAGTGACCGACTTTGCCACAGCACCAACAGTCGAATCTGTTGTACCTCTTCCTAGGCTCCTGCCTTACCCTTGGAATGGTGGGTACAGCTGGGGCCTTGGATCTGGAGGAGGAGGCCTCAAGGTGACAGCAGTCACATGACTTCGTCACCTTCTGTACAACAGGCTTGGCTTTTGGTGCCTGCTTTCCATTATGGCCGCTAGAGAATTGACCATAATTTCCCATGTGGATTTCCTCATAAGGTGCCTTGAGGGTACTCTCACCGAAGTTCCGTGGAAAGGTCCAACCATCATATCGGCTCTTTGGCTTTGCAACCGAGGGCCGGAAATGATGACCAAAGGTCGATTCAAAGTCATGTTGGTTGTAGGGAAAGCTAGGCTTTCTGAACGCAACAGGACTAAGAGGAGCCTTACCCTTTTCATCAGCAGAGGCCTTCTTGGCGGCCTTATTCTTCCTCTGTTTCCTGTTTCTCCTGGATGAGGAACCAGATACCCCTACATGCCCCAAGCCAGCTCCTTTGGCCTGAGAAGAGAAGGTATCAACTACTGGAAGAACAGTTTTTGGCATAGAGAAGCTCTTGACGATCTTCCTTTCTGCCGCAAGTTGTTCTTCCAACTTGTCGACTTCCTCCTGCTTAAGATCAAGGAGCTTAAGAGACTCTGAGTGCTTTGAAGTCAGGTCAAGGTGCTCCTGTCGGAGAGAAATCAAGCTGGTGACCTCTTCCCTTAGGGAAACACACTCACCCTTAAGGAATTTTACTTCCTTTTTATCAGCCTTCAATCTCTTTCGGCACTCCTCGAAAGTGTTGAGCAGAAGCTCATACTTCTCGAGGAGTTCAGCTTCGCGGGCCGAAAGGCTATCCTCAGGTTCATCATCCTGAGACTCAGGATCAGAGTCAGAGTCGGAGAGAGGGGTGTGAGCTTTTACCTTCCCAGTAAATGGGGGACATTCTCCTTCTGAGTCGGAGCGACCCACTAGCCCGAAGTAGGCTTCCTCATCATCACTGGAGTCTGAGGAATCAGATTCACTTAGTGTCTTGGGCCTTCTGGCGATGTAGCTCCGCTCCTTCTTCTTATCTCTGGAGGATTTGAGCTCCTCTCCTTTCCCTTTTTCTCTTTTGCCTTGATAGCAGTCGACCACGACGTGTCCTGGCTTATTGCATCCAAAGCAAATAATGTCAGAAGAGCGATGTTTATTAGGTTTAGATGCATACCTGTCAGAAGAATAATTTTTCTTCTGATGCCTGGAGGAGGAGCTGTCTTTCTTTCTTTGATTCCTCATCTTGAGGAACTTCTTGAACTCTCGGGTGATGAGGGAGAAATCCTCCTCCGACAGCTCTGAGCTGGAGGAGCCTGGCTCGGAGTCCTCCTCCTCTTCCTTATTCCTGGAACGATATGAAACCGCACCCTTGCCTTTTCTGGAGTGACTGGCTTTTAGAGCCACAGTCTTTTCTTTGGCAGCAGCCTTCTCTGCTTCTTCCTCTGCTTTCCTGGTGTTCAGTTGCAGCTCATAAGACATTAGCTTCCCAAACAGAATTTGCGGGTCTGTTTCAACTAGTCTGCCAAAATCTCGGATGGCGCAGATCTTTGTGTCCCATTCCTTAGTAAGGGACCTAAGGAATTTATCATTGAGTTCACCATTAGTGAACACTCTTCCGTATCCTTTGAGGGCATTGACAATCTTGAGGAAGTTCTCGTAGGTGACTCCGATCTCTTCCTTAGGCCCTTGTCTGAAGGCCTCATATTTCTGGTTTAGGAGGGATCTCCGATCATCCCTCACTTCATCAGTCCCCTCCATCAGGGTGATCAGGCCATGCCAGATCTCCTGTACTGTCCTGCAGTGGCAGAAGTTCTGCATTATTGAGTCATCCACTATGCTGACCAGAATGTTTTGCGCCTTCTTATCAAGTCCCACTAGCACCATCTCGTCCTTGTCCATTTCAGAAAGTTTCTTCGGCACTTTCTTGGTAGGATCAATGGTGGAGACCTTAGTGGGGACATAGGGTCCCTCCTCCACGATCATGAAGAGTCTGGGGTCAACTGCCTCCATGTAGAATCTGATCCTTTCCTTCCAGATAGGAAAGTTGAGCCTGGTGCACACGGGGATCTTGCCACTGAACTTGAGCCCATCCATAGTAGATGTTTGTCTTCTTCTTGACACTGGCGGCAGGATTCAACTCAAGGTGTTAATCTTTTTGATGAGAAACCTCCCTCTGATACCACTTGAAAGTCCACCTAGTGTCAACTATGTTCACCTATGGGGGGGAATAGGTGACGTGCAGCGCTTTTTGCGGAATTTAAAGATTGTACTTGCACAACAAAAATAAACAGCACAGCACACAGAATACACAGGCAATTTATAGTGGTTCCCCGACTTGGGTACATCCACTTTCCCCCTTCGACCTATCTCCCAACAAGGGACGACTCGGTCACTTCTCCAACAGGATTGAAATCCAATCCTTGCACTATCGGAAGGAACCCTTCCACACGTAGGAGTCAACACTCCCACAAACCGGGTTGCACCCAACCCTTACAACTAGGAACCAACGTTCCTTTACAACAAAAGTAAAATAGAATGTACAAGAAATACAAACTACGTGTGGAGACTACGGTGTCCCTCTTTGTTGACAATGTGGTCTTGAAGTCTACAAAGAGTCCACAACCTTGGTCTCTCTTGGAGAGGATCTCCCCGGAACCGGCGGCGGCAAGAAGGGCGGCGGCTAGGTTCACGGGATCGGCGGCGACGATGATGTGCGGCTGTTGTTCTTTAGAGATCCAACCTTCGTAGCGAAGCTAGCTAGGTCTACCAACGGTCACACGAGGATCGGTCGTCTCGATCGATTCGGACGGGGAAGTTTTTCCCGATCAACAAATCGAGAGACATGGGATCTCTGGATAGACGCGTGAGACTCTAAGCTTGGCTAAGCTTCTGTCGCCGGAGATCGGGAAGAAACGCGATCAACAGCGGCGACCAACTAGCGCGAGCGGCGACGGAGGCGGCGGAGCAGTTTCGCGATTTTAGGGTTAGATCGAGCTCGGCTTCTTTTCTGTGTGTCATCTATTCCATTCAAAATACCCGTATATATATACTGTAGATGCTTTCAAAATGACCGTTGTGGGTCCCACACGTAGACACCCGAATTCCGGTTCAAAATAGTCCAGCGGCAGAATCCGGTCCAGCAGCATCCAGATAAAATGCCAAGTAAAATTCGTCGAGAATCATTGGTGATTCTGGACGAATCAGCGAGAATCAGTTAATGATTCTCGACGATTCGTCGAGAATCACTAGTGATTCTCGACGATTCACTTGTTGATTCTCAACGAATATAACTTGGTTTTCATGATCTGCTCAACGATGGGTTCGATGAGAATCACTAGTGATTCTCGCCGAATCTTACTTGGCACCATTTTGAGGTAGCCGGAAAGAGTCGGCGAGAATCACTAATGATTCTCGACGATTCGGCGAGAATCACTAGTGATTCTCGTCGAATTATACTTAGACGAATTTTCGTCTTTCCACCCAAGAGCTGCTCCTTGATCCATCCTTGCTCCTTATCTTCTCTTGCATAAACACGGCCCTGTACTTGAAAGTAAGTGCACTCCAATAGAGAGAGTACACGTAGGCCAACACACTAATCTGCTCAACGAGGGATTACGTCGAGCAGACCCGTGTATATTGACCTACTGCACCCTGACATTGGTGTGCCCTTAGCGTGGAAAAACTGCAAGTACAACTTGAAAGATTTTATCAAATACATTATCTATTGACCTTAGCTTGTCCAGGGGCTTTTTCAAATCAGGTACATTGTGGATACAATATCCAACATCAACTTTTGGACACGGCCTAACGGCGATTATTGCACAAGTTCTAACAACACAAAGAAAGAACAATAAGCTAATGATTCAATTCGAACGCAATCTAACAAGCATGAGATTTTGAACGTAACTAAGATACAAACCTTAACGGCATCTGGGCATGACTCAAAGTCCCCAAATACAACATTCAATCTAATATCTCGTTTGGTACAAAAAAAATCAGATCTAACACCCCTAACCATGCAACCGCAACCTAAAACATGGAGGATTAGTACCCAAAATTTCGGGTGAGCAAGGAAAAATTTAGGAGAGTGGATCTGAAATCAAATCAAGGGATCTATAAAGAAATTACTTTGACAAGGGTGAAGGACGCACTTGCCTTGGTTTGCCTTTGAAGAACAACAATCGGCC
This sequence comes from Platanthera guangdongensis, assembly GCA_039583875.1. Lineage (NCBI taxonomy): Eukaryota > Viridiplantae > Streptophyta > Magnoliopsida > Asparagales > Orchidaceae > Platanthera > Platanthera guangdongensis. The sequence goes on from CM077154.1 coordinate 14,808,169, forward strand.
AAGCACCCTCTTCCCAACCGCCGGCCGCAAGCGACAATACAAGGAAAATCCTGGACAACATTTAGGGAAGGAAATCCTCCATCAAAGTTCGAAAAAAACTGCACATCTACAACCCGATCGGAAAAAAAACGGGGAGGAACTCTCAAAATAGCTACCTTGGAATGGAGATCTTGACTGGAGGAGCACGAATCCGGCCTCAAATCGCGATTTCAAGCGGGTCTGGGCGGTCAACCGGCGGTCGGAGCAGCCCCGGACTTCCGCCTCTCGCCTTTCGCTCGGGATGCAACAGCGCCGCTTTCGTTTTTTTTTCTCTGGACAGCCGGCCGAATGAGGGGGGAAAGGGAAACCTAAATAACCTAATGTTAAATCCTATATATATAAATCATTTACCTAAATCAATTTTTTGTTAAGCAATTAAACATATATACTCATATACCTTTACACACTAATACAAACCTATACATATGCCTCTACTATACACATACATGTACACCAACACATAAACATTTACTTATTCATATACCTATACACATAAATTTTTACACTTATAAATATATATATACTGCACCTACCCGCACATACCTGCACACATGCATTTATAAAGCCTCTCACTTACGTGCACGCATGCATTAAAATACTAGCACTCCTAAATCACTCACCAACCTAAAATGCGAAAAACATGAAAATACGCCCACATAAATGACGACTCGCTAACTAGCGACCGTCGAAATGATGCAAAAATTAACGCTCTCGGATTCCGAACAAATCCGCACCGCAGCTAAACACTCAGGGCTACGAAAACATCGGCGAAGTCGGACACAACCTCTGACGACCACACACTCGGGCTAACCTCACCCGAAGCCAAAGCACAAGGATTCCCTAAGAGGCTCAGCCGGGCCTCCAAAACAGACGCCGGCTAGCTGGGGAAACCATACAACAGGCTATAACCTCTAAGAACACCTAACAAGGTACTCTAACCACGGCACGAGCCGGAAATGCGCCAACGTAAAGCCAAACGATGACTTAAATAATTGCCGAAAAATTCGGGGGCGTTACACCCCCCCCCCTTAAGGAATTTCATCCCGAAATTAAGTAAATGTACACAAAATTATATGTTACCTGAGTGGAATAACTCGGGGTATTCCTCCAACATAGTTTGCTCTCACTCCCAAGAAAGCTCCTCACGTCCGCAGTTATCCCAACGAACTTTAACCATTCAGATTTCCTTGTTGCGGAGTCATTTGACTTCAACGTCTTCTATACGTATAGGCTTGATCTTTGTCATCAACTCATAATCAACCGGCACTTGATCGACCATAACTATCTGCGAAGGCTCTTGCGCTGCCTTACGTAACACCGATACGCGGAACACATCTTGTAGCCCACTCAACTCCACCGACATCTTAAATCTATACGCTGTTTCGCCAACACACTTAAGGATTTCAAATGGTCCAAGGTATATCGAACTCAGCTTCTTCAAGCATCGAACCCGTGAAACGCCCTTAAACAGCTTGATTTTTAAATACAACCAGTCGCCAACACCGAACTCCACGTTCCTATGCTTGGCGTTATAGTACTTTGCTTGCATGTCCTGAGTAATCTTCAACCTTTCCTGAATTGTACGTACCATTGAAGTGGCGTCTTCCACCACTTGACGTTTATACAACTTCGACTCGCCTGTCTCCAACCAAGACAACGGCATACAACACTTCCTCCCATACAAGGCCTCGAAAGTTGTCATTCCAATACTCACTTGAAAGCTGTTGTTATACACAAACTCCACTATGTACATGTGATCCTCCCAATGCTTTTCGAAATCTAGGACGCACATGTGAAGCATGTCCTCCATCGTCCTGTTGACCCTCTCAGTCTGACCGTCCGTCTGTGGGTGGAAGGCTATGCTGAAACTCAGCTTAGTTCCCAACAAACTATGCACCAACCTCCAGTCCTTCGACGTGAAGCGTCCATCTCGGTCACTTATAATACTGCGGGGCACACCATGCAACCGTACTATATTATCCACATAGAGTTTGGCTAACTTTTCCACCGAATCTTCCTTCCTATTCGGGATGAAATGCGACACTTTTGTCAACCTATCTATGACCACCCAGATGGCGTCGTTTCCCCTCTGCTACTTTGGAAAATCATGCACAAAATCCATAGAAATGTCGTCGAATTTCCATTCCGGGATAGGCAAGGACTTTAGGAAGCCTCCGGGCTTCTGGCACTCCGCTTTCACCAAGGCACAAGTTTGGCACTTGGCCACATAAAGTGCTACATCCTTCTTTAATCCTGGCCACCAGAATAACTTCTTCATGTCTCTATACATCTTCGTGCTTCCCAGGTGGATTGAGTACTTGGTATGATGAGCCTCATACATCAACTCCTCCCGAAGATTATCAGCACTAGGGACACATAGATGACCATCCTTCCTTAGCAGTCCATCCACAATCGCAAAATAGGAATTCGACCCGTCCAAAGATTCATCTAAGATCCGCTTCATGCTGCTATCCTGAACCAAAGCCCGTTGAAATCTATAAGCCAGGTAATACTGCACCTCTGTCCTACACAATATCGCCTTGGAACTAGACTGCTTATCGACGCAGGAAATCTCTAATGCCTCCAAATCACGGATCAATCTCTCATCATGTACCGACAACCAACTGGCCTGCGTAGGAGCCCTGCGGCTCAATGCATCCACCACCGCATTTCTGAAAGAATTAGTGTCTAACCACCTAGAGGGGGGTGAATAGGTGTACTTTTTCTTTTACTTTTAAGGCAGAAAATCTGTTCTGTTATTTAACGAGAAATTGTAAATTCTACAACTACACAGCACAGCAATCACAGAAACATTCAATCACAGAGTGCACACAGATTTTATAGTGGTTCCCCAAGGTCTCGGTACATCCACTTTCCCCCTTCGCCTATCTAGCAGTGTGCTAGAATCGGCCTAACTTCTGCACTTCACCACAGATCCTCAGATCTTACAGCTCAAAACCCAAACCAGGTTCCTACAACTCAGAGTGTATCCGCACTCCTACAACTCAGGCCAACTGCCCTATCTCAGCCTTCAACAAGGCCTACACTCAGAGATCACAATCTCCTACACCTCAGGCTCACAGCCCTACCTCAGCCTTCAACAAGGCCTACCACTCAGAGAAAATATTATCCTACACTCAGCCTTTATATAATAGGCTTACAACTCAGATCTATAATAGATCCTACAGAAAATTGATTAAACAAAATATATTGCCACCACCTTGAAAGAGAGAGAATGGATGGATGGCTTCTTGATCAGTTCTTAGAAGAATCTGATGGCAGAGAATAACCTCTCTTAGCTTTCTTCAAAGCTCCTTGAATCTGAGCTCAGTAGGGTTGAATCTCCTATAAAGTTGATCTTCAATCAGCTTCTGACTTGAGATCCAGATCTCAATCTGAATCTTTCTTGGCAGCCTGGTTCAGCAACTGCACTTCAGTAGATGGTGCTCTCTCTCTCCAACTTCTTCTTTTTCTCTTTCTTTAGGATTCTGTATTAGTTTCTCTAATCTGTGATTCTTCAAAAATCCTCTCGATCTATTGAAGGAGAATCCCTTTATAAAGACTTTCTCCAAGGTAACCGGCTGATCCGGTTTCTAACAAACTTCTGACAGCCCTGACAGTAGCAGAAGACCGGTTGGAAATGGCAGCTGTCAAATCCTCCAGTCACTTATTGAAATACTGTCTTTGTCTGAAAGTGTCGAGACTGATCTTCATCATGTGTCGACACAAGTATACTAAGTGTCGACACAAGTGGACTAAGTGTCGACACATGCTTTGGTGGTGTCGACACAACTCCTTTTGTTATTGTAACAGCTTCTCGACACAGCTTCTTTAGAATGTGTCGACACTGATTCTGTGTGTCGACACAAGCCTTCTTTTCTTTAACTTTATTGAAACTTGTTGTGTGTCGACACATCTCCTTTGTGTCGACACAAGTACTTCTTTACTTTAACTTTGTTGAAGCTTTGCTGTGTGTCGACACAAGTCCTGTGTGTCGACACAGTTGATGTTGACAAATACTTCTATGTGTCGACACTGCCTCTATGTGTCGACACATTTGATGTCGACTAAGTATTCCTGTGCGTCGACACTGCTTTTTGGTGTCGACACAGTTGATGTCGACTTTGCTTCTCTGTGTGTCGACACTGCCTCTGCATGTCGACACAATTTCTTTTGGTGTCGACACAGCCTTTACAAGTGTCGACACAATCTACTCCAAGTGTCGACACAGCTTTTCTCCAGTGTCGACATAAGCCTTCATAAGTGTCGACACAGCTTCTCTAGGTATCGACACATGGACTTAGAAATTTTTCTGCATTCCTGCATTTACTTAACCCGCACATATAAACTCAAAACACATCAAATACACCTTGATGCATATCATTGAGTAGGGTGAGGCTTCTTCAAATCTGGTACACATTTTCCAATGTACCCAACAATCTCCCCCTATTTGGAGAAGTCATAACCCTTAGTCAATGATATACACCATTCATAACAAATACACATTTTGATGTATAACAACATTATATGATAGGGTAACTACTAAACAAAACATATAAAAGATATCATCACAGAATAATAATGCTAATAGATTAAGCATTAAACATTGTTTTGTTCCAACTTCCAATAATTTTTTTTAACAAAAGTTTACATAGATTTTAACACAAAAGATTACAATGTTATAAAAATCTAGTAAATCTATTCTAAGGCTGCTCTGGCTCCTTGATGACAATGCCCTTGCCTGATTGAATCTTGGCTTGAACTGGAAAATCAGTGTCATCAACTGGCTTCTTGACCTTTTGATCTTTCTTCTTTAGCTCTTCAGCCCTTATTCTTTGTCTTTCAAAATAATGAAAGGGCTTAGGGAAATATTTGCTAGGCTCCTGAGCATTAGGAGGTAGCTTCCCAAGTTTTGTCTTCCTTCTATACTGAACTATGGCTTCTTGTCTGGCTTCATGCTTTCTCCACTCTTGCTCAGAGTACCATTTGCCCCTCTTTAGGGTATTGTCCTTCACAGCTTTCCAAGCAGTCAGGATGATATTCCTAGATGTTGGGCTCCACTGCTCAAAATCTGGCTTTAACTCTGCCTGTTCTCTGAATCTCTTCTTGGACAAAAGAGTTTCTAGCTCTTTGGTCAAAACTTCCTCAGGCACTGGCTTGTCTACTTTCTCAAAGATAATATTTTGAGCACCTTCTGGATGGCTGTACATGGATTGTATCTCTTGATGAATCATCTCAAAATCTACTGGAGGATAGATTACTTGAGCAACTTCAGCTTGCTCACCTCCAAAATAAGCAGGATCTATACCAGATTCAGCCATATTGTCATCATCACAAAGGGGTGGATATACAAGTGTGGATCTGATGCTATTAGATATCCATTTAGCATGATCAGAGCCTACTTTGACTAATACTCTCTCCCCCTTTATGACTTCTCTTTCAACATGATCCCTAAGATCATCTTTTTGAAATCTGATTTGTGCATTAAGATAATTAACACCATCTTTATGGAAAGGCTTTAACTTCTGTAGCTGTGAAGAAATAGTCTTTTGTGAATCCTCAAGAGCAGCTTTTACAGCAGTTATTCTTTCTTGTAATTGCTTATCAAATTATGCCTTGGCTGTAGCCCTTGCTGCAGTCTGTGCAGTAGCAATATTCTTCATCTCTGTGAGAATCACATTATGTGATTCTGTTAGATTATCATTCATTCTCGGTTGAGTTTCTAGGACATAGCCTTGCTTAAGAGCTATATCATCAACTTGTGTCTTGATCTTTTCTTTATGGGTAGCTAGGAAAACCACTGCATTGCCTCCTTTGTGCAAACAATCTGTCATTTCCTTCTTATTTTGATTAACTTCAAATCTTCTAGATTTAATGTCCTGAGCTAGATCAAATTGAAGTGACTTATGGCCTTCATCCATGTACTTTTCTAGAGCCTTCCTTTGCTCATCCATTTTGATCTACAAAGCCACCAATAATTAGCTGTAATCAGCTGTTGGGGCAGGTGGTGAAGCAACAGTTTGTAATGCCTTCTTGTAGCTTTGGCTTCTCCTTTTGAAGACCATTAGCTTCCTCTTCTTAACTCTAGCAGCTTCTTCATCCTCAGAAGCTGAGGAACTGGCTATATAAACTCTATATTTAGGACTAGGAGGCAATTCCTGTGCAGTTCTAGGTTGCTCCCCCTCAGTCTTTTGTTCCTCCTCAGTTCTTTCTTTCTCCCCTTGAGTGCCTACTTGCTCCTTCTCAAGGTTGGCTTGCTCCCCCTCAAAAACAGTTTTCTCCCCTTCAAGATCAGCATGCTCCCCCTCAATATTAGCTTGCACTAAATCAGGAAACAACTCTTCTAAGGTAAACTCTTGTTGAGTAGGAATTGGAGATTCTCTTATCTCTAGAGCATCAGCAACTGCTGATATATCCTCCATGATTACATCTTGAACTTGATTGTGTTGTTGTGTTGGCTGGTCAACATCAATCAAAAATTCAGTTAGTGTCTCATCCTTATCATTAAGAATTGATTGATTCACCTCTTGAATTATCTCAAGGATTGTTTGTGTAGCCATTTCACTGTCCAAGTGAGTTGGCACTTCCTCATGGTGAGGCTCCCCCTAGAGTGGATCCAGGTGGATGGGGCTAGCAGATGGTTGCTCCCCCTGCCTCTGTGCATCTTCATTTCTTACTGGTGACTGTCAAGCAATATCAGCCTCTTCCTCATTAGAACTGGAAGTTGCTTGTTCCTCTGAACTACTGGAAGGTTCAGGAGATATTTTGGTTTTCTTCTGTTTCCTCAGTGATGGGGCTTCCTTCTGTGGAGTAGGCATGTCCTTAGTTAAGACTCTATCCCACATGGAGATGATCCTGATGTCCATGCTCCTCATATGATTAATCTTAGTTCCAGCTGACTGTTCCATCACTTCAGGAACTGATCCAGCTAAATACAAGCTCATAATTCTTCCTAGATTGGGCTTCTTAATACTTTCCTTAACCTTTTCAAAAATCACTGCTGACCAATCAGTGTTGAGTCTGTAGATGATCCTTGTCATTAGGCTGAACATGAAGGCAAAAATCCTATCATGTCCCCCTGGCTTGTAGAAGATAACTTTGCCAACTATTTCTGAAAGAACTTTGCCTTGCTGATTCATTCCTTTTCTGTTCATGACAGCTCCAATCTTTAAGGTGGGATCCAATCCACACCATTGAAGTGCTTCCCTTATCTTAAATGCAGGTACATCTTCCTCTTCTTGAGTTCTTGGTAGTTGCAGAGCTTTCCTTAAACTCATCTTGGTGATCTTCACCATTACTCCATGGACTGTGGATCTTATCTTCACCTTTACTCCATGGACTGTGGATCTAATTTTGAGTCCAGTTTGATCTAGGGTAGCATCACCAAAGAATTCTAGTATCTCCTTCTTCCAGATCTTGGTTGGTTCAGATACCAGAAAGTCCAACCCATTCTCAGCAATTAGGGTTACAACAACATTGATTTCAGGGTTCGTATGGTCAAATGCATTGCGTACCATCTCATAGCCTTCATTGGCATTCTCTTCAAGCTTAGGCGCCATTAGGTTTTAGAGAAAGTTTGAATTTAGAAGAGAGAGATGTCGACACAAAGTTTTGGTCTCGAAACTATGGAAAGCGTATCGATAGACAATGTTGTTGACCTATTTATACCTTTCTAAAAACAAAGGTGAAAAGGCATGTCAACAATCACGGAATGTGTCGACACTGTTGAAAAGTGTCGACACTAACTACTTAAGTCTCGACAACGGTTTTGACTGCTATGTGTCGACACCAATTATGATGTGTCGACACAAATATCCTTAACTGATGACTCAGTGTTTGAGTGTCGACATAGACATCTGCATGTGTCGACACCAATATACTCGCAGAACTTATGTGTCGACACTTATTCTTAGTGTCGACACAACTATCCTGGATGTGTCGACACAACTTCCTGAAGTGTCGACACTACTTTCCTGAAGTGTCGACAACATTTCTCTGTGTCGATACTTTGATGTTGAATATGTTGACACAGTTTTACTTAACCAATTTTGTTAAACTAAACTATGTTTAACATTCCTAATTCAATTTTAAACTTATTGAATTTAGTTTCATCTAGAGGCCTAGTAAACATATCTGCAATTTGATTATCAGTTTTGACAAATTCTAGTGAGATGTCCTCTTTCTCTACATGTTTTCTAAGAAAATGGTATCTAATTTCTATATGCTTAGTCCTACTACGTGAAACAGGATTATTAGCAATATAAATTGCACTTGTAGAATCACAAAGCAAAGGTGTTCTACTTACTTGAATACCATAGTCTACTAGTTGGTGCTGAATCCACAAAAGTTGTGCACAGTAGCTTCCTGCAGCAACATATTCTGACTCAGCTGTGGATATTGCCACAGTAGTCTGCTTCTTACTGCTCCAAGACACCAATCTTCCTCCTAGAAATTGACAGGTGCCTGTAGTAATTTTTCTATCTACTTTATAACCTGTAAAGTCTGCATCTGAATAACCTGTCAGTAGAAAATCTCCATTCCTAGGGTACCAAAGGCCTAGATTAGGGGTGCCCTTAAGATATATCAAAATCCTATTGACAGTAGTCAGATGAGATTATTTAGGGCAGGATTGGTACCTAGCACAGACACATGTAGCATACATGATATCTGGTCTACTAGCGGTCAGATATAGGAGGGAGCCAACTATACCTCTATACAAAGTGTCATCTACAGGTTTCCCTGCATCATCTTTGCTAAGAGATACACTTGTCCCCATAGGAGTTCTCATGGTAGTGGATGATTCCATACCATACTTCTTAATTAACTCCAGGGTGAACTTAGACTGGCATATGGACAATACATCATTAGTCTGTCTTACTTGGAGACCCAAGAAGAACTTAAGTTCTCTCATACTGCTCATTTCAAATTTTCCTTGCATACGTTTTGCAAAATTTCTGCAAAGATTACTTTCAGTAGATCCAAATATTATGTCATCAACATATATTTGGACTACGATTATCTTTCCTTTGGATTCCCTAAGGAATAGATTCTTGTCTATTTTCCCCCTTGAGAATTTATTCTCAATGAGGAAATTAGACAGGGTTTCATACCAAACCCTTGGGGCTTGTTTCAACCCATATAATGCTTTCCTAAGTCTATAAACATAATCAGGTTTGAGAGGATCAACAAAACCTGAGGGTTGCTCTACATAGACTTCTTCCTTTAGATTTTCATTTAGGAATGCTGATTTTACATCCATTTGAAATACCTTAAAGCCTTGATATGTTGCAAAAGCAAGGAACATCCTAATTGCTTCCAGTCTTGCTACTGGGGCAAAGATTTGATCAAAATCAATACCTTCTTCCTGCATGTATCCTTTTGCAACAAGTCTTGCTTTATTCTTCACAATGATCTCATTCTCATCCAGTTTTTTCCTAAAGATCCACTTTATTCCAATGATGTGTGGTCTTTTGGTTTAGGAACTAATGTCCAGACCTTCCACCTTCTGAACTGATTCAGCTCCTCTTGCATGGCATCAATCCAATGTGGGTCTAAAATAGCTTCTTCAAATTTCTTGGGTTCTACTTGTGATAAGAAACTAGAGCATAGAACTGTGTTCAGATTCTTGCTCCTTGTTTGTACTCCTTGTCTTGGATCACCAATTATCTGATTTGTTGGATGATCCTTTAAGTGTCTATTAGCTAGAGGTAGTCTATCTTCAGGTTGAACACCTCGAGCCTCTTCATTATGCTGCACCTCTTGGTTTTCATCAGCATCTAGAGAGTCTTGTACTCCCCCTGGATAGCAGCCACCATTTTCCACTTCCTGATTTGCAGTAGAATCTTCTGTAATGGTAAGCTTGTCCATTCTCTCATTTATACCTGTAGAACTGCAAACACTACTTGGCAACTCATAGTTAATCAGTCTTGTTTCATCAAAGATTACATGTACATACTCTTCTACAACTTGAGTAATCAAGTTGTAGACTCTATAAGCCTTACTATTGTTGTTGTACCCAACAAATATCTCATCTTGGGATTTGGCAGCAAACTTAGTTAGATAAGACTTGTCATTGTTAAGTATATAGCACTTGCAACCAAAGATCTTAAAATAGGATAAGTTTGGTTTTCTGTCCTTCATAATCTCATAGGGAGTCTTTTTGTGGCTTTGGTGATAGTAGCCCTGTTGATCACATGACATGCAGTGTTTACTGTCTCAGCCCAGAAATATTCTGGGAGAGAAGTGTCACTCAATAGAGTTCTACCAGCATCAATCAGTGTTTTATTCTTCCTTTCAGCAATACCATTTTGCTGTGGTGTTCTAGGTGAGGAAAATTCTTGAAAAATCCCAAATTCTTCACACAGTCTTGTCATACTCTCAGATTGAAATTCAGTGTCATGGTCACTTCTGATTTTGACCACAGTACTGTCCAGCTCATTTTGAATTTGTTTGACAAAACTATATAAAACACTTGGGGTTTCAGATTTTTGTCTCAGAAAGAACACCCATGAATATCTAGAATAGTCATCTACCACCACAAATGTGTAGACCTTCCTACCTAGACTATGAACTGGCATAGGACCAAGAAGATCCATATACAAGAGGTATAGACACCTCACTGAATCCTTATTTTCAAGGCTATGAAAGGAGGATTTGGTCTGCTTGCCTTTTTGACAAGCTGAGCATATCCCATCCTTTATACACTTAACTTGAGGAGCATTCCTCACTAACTCTTTGCTAAAGAGTTGACCAATAGTCTTGTAGTTAAGACGGGCCAGCCTCTTGTGCCATTTAACACAATGAGAGACTCTCTCATCAGCTACATGACAAATAGGAGAAACATTATTCTCACACACAAAGTCAAGACAGTACACATTCCTTTTTCTATATCCTGTCAAAATGATCTTTTGATCACTTGACCTTTTGATATGACAACCATTCTTGATAAATGAGATGTCATATCCTAAATCACTCAGCTGACTTATGCTAATGAAGTTATGTTTCAACCCCTTCACATAGGCCACTTGAGTGATAGTAATCTGGTTACTAGAAATGTTACCAAATCCTTTAATGATTCCTTTTTCAGAACCACCAAAGGTTACTTCAGGGCCATCCATGATAGGTGTGTAGTCCTTCAGCAACCCCCTTGTTCCAGTAATGTGCCTGGAACATCCACTGTCCAAGTACCATATAGGGGCATGGCCTCTTGGACTCACCTGCAATAAAGACTACTTAACCTTAGAACCCAAATGAGTTTTGGGTCCTTTGTTCATGTTAGCCTGAAATTTAACAAATCTGCCTGTAGCTCTTCTAGCAGGCAGACTACTACTCTCCTTGACACTGGAATTGTGCCAACAATCTAAGGCAAAGTGGCCTACCTTGCCACAACACCAGCACTCAAACTTGTTGTACCTTTGTTTAGGTACAACCCTAGTTGAATTGTTTACAGCAGGTTTCTTGTTTTGTGCTGGGGCTTTGCCTTTAGAATTGGACTTAGCAGCCCAGGCAGTTTTCTTAAACCCTAATCCTGCTTTACCCTTTTGTGATCCAAAGTCATTTATTAAGGGTAATACAGATTTTGGCTTAAAAAAACTAGCCACAATCTCTTTCTCCTTCTGAAGTCTAATCTCCAGATTTTTAATCTGATCATTCTTAAATGTGATAGTACTCATCTGAATAACAATAATGTTTTTTAGTTTGTCTATCTCATTCAACTTCTGATCCAGCAACTTCTCTGAATCAGATGCAGCCATCTTAAGATCTGCAATTTCCTTAGCCAGATTTTTGGCCAAATTTTTGCTTTTCTTTAGTGCCTGCAACAAGTCTCCATATTCATCTATCAGCTGATGAATATCACCTTTAGACTCAGACCCATCCACATCACTTGATGCAGATGTTGCTGACTTTGACTCAGTACTGCAATCTGAATTCTTAGAAAGAAATTGTACCTTAGTAGGACCAGGCTGATCCTGACATTTGTCTTATTCTGACACAGCCATCAGTCCCTTGCATTGATGGTCTTCTTGTTTATAGATAGAGTTCAGCACTTGCAGGAACTATTCTTCTTCTTTTGCTGCATATAGACCAATGTTTGCCTCAGCTTCAGATTCTGACTCTGAAGATGATTGGTCTGTCAAGCTCTTCTCCTTCTTAGCAACAAAGGATTTCTCCTTCTTGCTCTGGTGTTGAGTCTTCTTTTTATCAGAAGACTCTTTTTTTTATCTGGACACTCAGCCACAACATGTCTAGGTCTATTACAGCAGTAGCAAACTATCTTTGATGTTGTAGACTTGCTTGGCTTATATCTGCTCTTGTCCTTCTTGGATGACTTCCTCTTTTGATAATAATCATCCTTAGGGTGAGATGTGGAAGGCTTTGACTTCCACTGCTTCTTCTTCAGGAATCTCTGAAACTTCCTAGTGAAGGCAGCAAAATCTTCATCTAAATCACTGCTTTCTGAACTTTGGTTGTTTGAATTATCTGAAGCAATTTCAGCAACCATTTTAGGAGGTGATGGAGACATCCTCCTATTCTTCCTAGTGGCTTCAACCTTGAAGGCCATAGACTTTTCTCTATGCTCCACTCTTGTACTTTTCTCTTCCTCTTTCCTAGCCATCAGCTGCATCTCATATGACAGCAGTTTTCCAAATAATGTTGGAGGTGAGATATCTGCAAGTTTGGCCACTTCCCTAATGGCACAAATATTTGTGTCCCAATCCTTTGTCAAGGATCTTAGGAATTTATCATTCAGTTCATAAGTACTGAAGATTCTCCTATAGTACATCAACTTATTTACTATTCTATAGAACGTTTTATAACACTCAGTTATACTGTCAGACTTTACTTGTCTGAAACTCTCATATTCCTGGTTCAGCATAGATTTTCTATCTTGTCTAACTTCTTCAGAACCCTCCATGTAGACTATCAAAGTATCTCACATTTCTTTGGAGGTCTTGCAGTGAATTAAATTCTGGAAGGTTGCATCATCAATGGCTCTTACTATGATGTTCTGGGCTCTTTTATCCATAGTTGCCAAGATGATCTCATCCTTGGTCATCTCTGAATAATCCTTGGGAATTCTTTGGTTTGCATCCAGAATTGACACCTTCATTGGAATATAAGGACCTTCCTTTACAGTGATGTAGATCCTTGGATCAGAAGCCTCCATAAACAGTCTGACCCTTTCTTTCCAGATGCCAAATATCTCCTTTCTGCATATGGGTAGTTTCATAGAACCTAGTTTCTTATGATTTTCACTTGAACTCATTTTCTTGATCTTGAATCTGCCTTATGGATCTAACTCAGACTGTTAAGTCCTTATTTGAGGAACCTCCCTCTGATACCACTTGAAAGAATTAGTGCCTAACTACCTAGAGGGGGGGTGAATAGGTGTACTTTTTCTTTTGCTTTTAAGGCAAAAAATCCGTTCTGTTATTTAACCAGAAATTGCAAATTCTACAACTACATAGCACAACAATCACAGAAACATTCAATCACAAAGTGCACACAGATTTTATAGTGGTTCCCCAAGATCTGGGTACATCCACTTTCCCCCTTCGCCTATCTAGCAGTATGCTAGAATCGGCCTAACTTCTGCACTTCACCACAGATCCTCAGATCTTACAGCTTAGAACCCAAAGCAGGTTCCTACAACTCAGAGTGTATCCACACTCCTACAACTCAGGCCAACTGCCCTACCTCAGCCTTCAACAAGGCCTACACTCAGAGATCACAATCTCCTATACCTCAGGCTCACAGCCCTACCTCAGCCTTCAACAAGGCCTACCACTCAGAGAAAATATTCTCCTACACTCAGCCTTTATATAATAAGCTTACAACTCAGATCTAGAATAGATCCTACAGAAAATTGATTAAACAGAATATATTGCCACCACCCTGAAAGAGAGAGAATGGATGGATGGCTTCTTGATCAGTTCTTAGAAGAATCTGATGGCAGAGAACAACCTCTCTTAGCTTTCTTCAAATCTTCTTGAATCTGAACTCAGTAGGGTTGAATCTCCTGTAAAGTTGATCTTCAATCAGCTTCTGACTTGAGATCCAGATCTCAATCTGAATCTTTCTTGGCAGCCTGGTTCAGCAACTGCACTTCAGTAGATGGAGCTCTCTCTCTCTCTCCAACTTCTTCTTTTTCTCTTTCTTTAGGATTCTGTATTAGTTTCTCTAATCTGTGATTCTTCAAAAATCCTCTCGATTTGTTGAAGGAGAATCCCTTTATAAAGACTTCCTCCAAGGTAACTAGGTGATCCGATTTCTAACAAACTTCTGACAGCTCTGACAGTAGCAGAAGACCGGTTGGAAAATGCAGCTGTTAAATCATCCAGTCACTTCTTGAAATACTGTCTCTATCTGAAAGTGTCGAGACTGATCTTCATCATGTGTCGACACAAGTATACTAAGTGTCGACACAAGTGGACTAAGTGTCGACACAACTCCTTTTGTTGTTGTAACAGCTTCTCGATACAGCTTCTTTAAAATGTGTCGACACTGATTTTATTTGTCGACACATGCCTTCTTTTCTTTAACTTTGTTGAAACTTGCTATGTGTCGACACAACTCCTTTGTGTCGACACAAGTACTTCTTTACTTTAATTTTGTTGAAGTTTTGCTGTGTGTCGACACAAGTCCTGTGTGTCGACACAGTTGATGTTAACAAATACTTCTGTGTGTCGACAATGCCTCTATGTGTTGACACATTTGATGTCGACTAAGTATTCATGTGTGTCGACACTGCTTTTTGGTGTCGACACAGTTGATGTCGACTTCGCTTCTCTGTGTGTCGACACTGCCTCTGCATGTCGACACAATTTCTTCTAGTGTCGACACAGCCTTTCCAAGTGTCGACACAATCTACTCCAAGTGTTGACACAGCTTTTCTCCAGTGTCGACATAAGCCTTCATAAGTGTCGACACAGCTTCTCTAGGTGTCGACACATGGACTTAGAAATTTTTCTGCATTCCTGCATTTACTTAACCTGCACATATAAACTCAAAACACATCAAATACACCTCGATGCATATCATTGAGTAGGGTGAGGCTTCTTCAAATCTGGTACACATTTTCCAATGTACCCAACAGTTTCCTTTCACAGGTACATAATGTATCTTGAAGGTATAGTCCCCCAAGAACTCCATCCACCTCCGTTATATCATGTCCAGATCCTTCTGATCTAGCAGGTACTTCAGGCTCTTATGGTCGGTGTATATAACGACCTTTACCCTGTACAGATAGTGCCTCCATAGTTTTAGAGCAAATATCACGGCCGCTAACTCTAAGTCATGGACCGGATAATTCCTCTTGTGAACCTTCAACTGTCGTGATCTATATGCTATCACACACCCATGCTGTAGCAGAACACAGCCCAAACCACTTCCCGAAGCTTCACTATAAATTTCAAATCCTTCGGTTCCTCCTAAAATAGGCGTTCACCGCCTCTTCAACTATTCAAAAGCCTGCTCACACTCCAGCGACCACACGAACTTTTGATCTTTCCTTGTCAACTTCATGAGTGGTAACGCTATCCGCGAGAAGTTCTCTATGAAGCGCATGTAGTAGACGGCAAGCCCCAGAAAGCTACGAACTTCTGCCATTGTAGACAATACATGCAACTCCCGTATCGCTGCTATCTTCGTCGGATCCACCGCTATCCCTTCTCCACTAACAACATGACCAAGGAACGCTACTGAGGATAACCAGAACTCACACTTGGAGAACTTAGCATACAACTGATTCCTCCTCAACATCTCCAACACCATGTGTAGATGCTTGTAATGGTCCTCCTCACACTGTGAGTATACCAAGATATCATCGATAAATACTATCACGAAATGATCCAGGTATTCTCTGAACGTCCTGTTCATCAGATCCATAAACACGGATGGCGCATTGGTCATCCCAAACGGCATGACCGTGAACTCGTAATGCCCAAACCGCGTGCTGAACGTTGTCTTTGCGATATCGCTCTCCCTTATCCTCAATTGGTAGTAGCCGGACTTCAGATCTAGCTTCGAATGTACTGTTCACCCAACCAATTGATGAAATAGATCATCAATCCTGGGGATCAGATATTTGTTCTTCTCCGTAGGCTTGTTCAACTCCTGATAGTCAATACAGAGTCGCAAGCTCCCATCCTTCTTCTTAACGAAAAGAACCGGTATGCTCCAAGGTGACAAACTTGGACGCACATACCCTTGCTCCAACAACTCCTCCATTTGCACCTTCAACTCTGCCATCTCTCGCGGCACTATCCGATACGGAGAGCGTGACACCAGTTTGGCACCCGGTTCCAGCTCAATTGTAAAATCAATCTCCCGCTTAGGAGGGGCTCCTGGGAGATCATATGGGAACACATCAGTATACTCCGACACAACTAGGATACTATCCAGAATTGGCCTAGGCATTGAAGTCTGCACTAAGGTGACAAACAGCTCTGCACCAGACCGAACTGCATTAATCACTTGTAGGGCCGACATCAAAACTTTACCTGACCCCTTCATGCCCGCAAACGTAGTCTCTCATTCAGTATGAAACCCTAACTTAACCTCATTTCAGTTGCAATCGATATAAGCTCATTGCTCCAAGAGTCAGTCCATATTAAAGATTACGTCGAACTCCACTAACGGTAGAACCAACGCTCGCAAATCAAACTCCTGGTCCACAATCCGAATCTTTACCACACAGAACTTATTCGCGCGCATTGAGCACCCATTGGGCAACAACACATCCAACTTATCTTTTGTCACCGAGGAAGGGAGCCCGATGCGCGATATGAACCTTTCAGACAAGAAGGAATGTGATGCTCCCGTATCAAACAGGGCTCTCGCCGGACGATCGAAAATCAACATGAAGCCTAGCACCAACAAATATAAGCTAACATATAAAAAAGTAACAACTACATAAAGTTAAACTGCTATAATTTAACTCATACCTATCACCACGTCAGCTTATTTCATGGCCTCTTGCAAACTAAGATTATAAAATCTAGGCTGGGCTGGAGCATGATGGGACGCGGTTGACTCCACCGCCTTCCCTTTCTCTTCATAGGTCGCTCTAAGCTTCCTCTCGAACTTTACACGTCCGCTCCAATACTCACAAGCAAAGTTCCCCGTCTTCCCACAGTTGTATCAATCTCCTGGAACTCGACTTGTGGTTTCCCCTGACGCACCAGACGAAGGGGCTGAGTTCGAAGTCCTCTGCTTCTTGTTCCATCTACGGAACCCTGACTTTGTATTTGGTACTTTGAACTCTGACTTCTTTTCCCATGGGTCCTTCTTCTCTTGCACTTTCTTCACAACCTTTTCCAATGACTGGGTCGAATTGACCAAGGCTAAGAAGCCCTGCGCCTTAGGCCTAGCAAGGAGTAACTGTAGGTCGCCGCACAAACCTTCATAAAATCGGTTGGTCTTCTTCTCTTCTTCCGTAAACATGGCACCAGCATATTTGCCCAACCGTGTAAACTCGTGGAGATACTCGTCCATGCTTATGGCTTCCTGAGTCAACCCAAGATACTGATTTTCCATCTCAAGCTTCTGAGCAGAGGGTAAATATCTGGCCAAGAACAATCTTGAGAATTCCACCATAGGCACATCAGCAAGCCGCCTTCCCACTAAGAGATGAAACTCCAACTCATCCCACCATAGCCTCGCCTCACCAGCCAAAAGGAAGGTCGCTATGGTGGTCTTCTGCTAGTCCTCAGTTAGCGTGGTCGTCAAGGCCCTCTTTATCGTAGAGAGTCAATACTCATCTTGAGCTGGCGTTCCAACCCCATCAAACACTGGAGGATTAAAGCCCATTACATGCTTGAGCTGTCTCTTCATAGCCCTCCTCGGCTCCACCTGATCCACTGTCAAGAGCTCCACCACTCTCGGCTCTGCCGCCCTAACCGATTCTTGCTAATTCACAGGAGGTGCGTGATGCATCTGCCCTGCAGGTTGGGCATTTATCATGGCAAAACCTGCTTCAGCCACCAACCTGATGGTTTCCGCTGAAGGAGGTGTTGTAAGCACATCCCTCGGTGCACTACTTTCCGCCGATTGTGGACGCTCTGATTGACCATCACCGCTCCTAACTGCCTAAAATAGCAAAGAATCTAGATTAGATGACACACAAATTGCTAAAAGCAATCATTAGAACACTCTGGTTCCACAAAACAAGCGTATGTTTTCATTTCTAAGTGGACATTCATGGGTTCTTTTTGATGTTATAACGATGACGCACACATGTGATCACCACCCATTAAACGAATTCGCGCACGAATTCATTTAAGCCTGACCGTAACCAAAAGTCTGATACCAAATTGTAACACCCCCATCCGTCGTATGGCATATAACAGAAGGTCCAGCTGGAACCCGATGTCATATACCACGGACAGTCGGAAGCGTTACGTATGAATAACCAAACTATCCAATTAAGACTACTCGTCCTAACACAGAGCATTCTAGCGGAAGCTTTTAAACAGTTGAAAGAACCCATAATAGTAATCCAATAATCATGAGTGTCCACAACCACTACAACGGGAATGTTAAAAAGTAGCGAAAAAGAGAGAACAAGCGAATAAACTTTTGAATAATTGAAATTTTATTATCCAAAAAAGATAGCTATTACAAAGGTATGCCCTCCCTTATATAGAATGGAGGAGAGATGAGAGAATACAAATAAGAGATGTGGGACTAAAAAATACAGGACTAAGCGGACTATACAAGACAAACCGCACAAACCGCGCGGTTAGACAGCAGGGCTAACCGCACGGCTACCACCAGAGAGGAAGCGAGACTGCCAGGGTAGACCGCCAGACCGCCCGGTCTCCAAGCCGGCTGGGACAGACCGCCAGACCGCGCGGTCTTCAACCCGCCAAGACAAACCGCCAGGCCGCCCGGTCACCAACTTCAACACTCCCCCTCAAGCTGGAGCATATATATCGATCATGCCCAGCTTGTCGCAGATGTGGAAAAAGGAAGCGGACACCGGCTTGGTGAAGACATCTGCCAACTCGTTGTCGGACGTGACAAATGGAGTGCAAATCTGTTTCTTCAATATTTCTTCCCGAATAAAATGACAGTCGACTTCTATGTGTTTTGTTCTCTCATGAAAGACCGGATTTTTGAAAATGTGTATTGCGGCCTTATTGTCACAGAACATAGGAAGAGGATAGTTGTAAACCTCTCCTAAGTCAAGCATGAGAGCCCTCAACCACTTCAACTCACATGTAGTCGATGCCATGCTACGATATTCCGCCTCTACACTAGACCTGGAAACGACAGACTGTTTCTTGCTCTTCCAACTCACAAGATTGCCTCCAACAAATGTGCAGAAACCTGAAGTCGATTTGCTGTCCCCTTTGTCATCCGCATAGCTTGAATCAGAGTAATCTTCCACCCTTAGGTGACCATTCTTCTGAAATAGGAGTCCTTTCCCTGGAGCAGCTTTAATATACTCTAATATCCTCAGAGCAGATTGCAGATGACACTCCCTCGGAGCTTGCATGAACTGGCTCACCTTGCCAACAGCATAAGAGATGTCGGGTCTGGTTACCGTGAGATATATGAGCTTGCCCACCAGACGCCGGTATCTCGTAAGATCAGAGAGAAGAGGTGAGTCATCTGTCCAAGTTTTGTCCTCTCCAGCAGCCATAGGACAACGTGCAGGTTTAGCACCAGTGAGACCTGCTTACTTTAAAAGATCAAGAGCATACTTCCGTTGTGAAAGGACCATGGAGTTGGGCTTTCTAGAGATTTCAATCCCCAAAATGTATTTCGAGGAGCCCATATCCTTTGTAACCAGATGTTGACGAAGGTGTGTCTTGGTCATCAATACCCCATCCTGGTCATCGCCAGTAAGAAGAATGTCATCAACATAAACCGCAAGAACAACAAGACCAGAGGCGGTTTTCCGAACAAACAAGGAGTGATCTGCTGAGCTTCGTGTAAAACCAATGGCCACAACAATGCCACTGAACTTGTCAAACCAGGCACGAGGACTCTGCTTGAGGCCATAGATAGCCTTCTTTAGCCGGCATACCCGTGTCTCCCTCTGAGCAACATACCCAGGAGGTTGCTCCATGTAAACATCTTCCTGCAGATTACCATAGAGGAAGGCATTCTTAACATCTAGCTGCGAGATGGGTCAATCCCTATTGACAGCCACAGAGAGAAGAACCTGAATAGTGCTGAGGCGAGCCACGGGAGAGAAAGTGTCAAAGTAATCAATCCCATAAGTTTGGGTAAAACCCTTGGCAACCAGGTGAGCCTTATAACGATCCACACTGCCATCCGGGAGAAACTTCACCACGAAGACCCAGCGACAACCAACAACATCTGTGCCGAAAGGAGGCGGAACAAGGGTCCAGGTACCCCGTTCAGTGAGAGTAGCAATCTCCTCATCCATGGCAACTTTCCAGTGAGGAATAGTAAGGGCCTCCTGGTAGGAACGGGGGGTGGCAGTGGTCGAGATAGCCAGTGCAAAAGCTCGGCGAGCAGGGGGAAGACAATCGTAGGAAACAACTGCAGCAAGCGGATGGTGGGTACATGCCCGAACCCCTTTGCGAAGAGCAATCGGGAGATCCAGGTCAGCAGGCGCCTCAGTATCCGGAGTATCCGTGGTGGAGAGAGCTGGCCCGGGAGTAGAGAGAGATGGCAGCGGAGTGGAGGGAGAAAGCGGAGTAGAGGGTGGAGATGAGGAGGATGGGGAAGACGGTGGAGTGGGTGGAGAGGGCGGAACATCAGTGGGAGCAGAGGGAATGGATGGGTTTGTTGGAGAAGTAGGAGCAGGAGGAGTAGAAGAGGAAGCGGGAGAGAAGTAAGATGCATTGGCAAAGAAGGTGACATCCGCAGAGACAAATTGCTTGCGGGTAACAGGGTCAAAGCAACAATATCCTTTCTGAGTGGGAGAGTAGCCCAAAAAGACACATTTGGTGGCACGTGGTGAGAGTTTATCACGGGTGGCAGCGGGAGAGTGCACAAAAGCGGTGCACCCAAAGATGTGCAGAGGAAGAGAAAAGGGATCCTTGTCCGGATAAAGAATGGAGAAGGGGGTAGCACCGTGGAGAACGGTGGAGGGAAGGCGATTGATGAGATAGCAGGAGAGGAGGACAGCATAGCCCCAATAGGAGCGAGGAACATGCATTTGAGTCATCATAGTGCGAGCGACATCAAGGAGGTGACGGTTTTTGCGTTCCGCCACCCCATTTTGTTGTGAGGTGTGGACACAGCTGGTGTGATGAATAACACCATGGTGAGTACAAAAGGAGGAGAAGTCGTGGCTAAGATACTCCTTAGCATTGTCAGAACGAAGGAGTTTAATAGACGTAGCAAGCTGAGTTTTAACCATAGAATAAAAGGAGGTCCAAACAGAGAACAACTCGGAGCGATCTTTGAGAAGATATACCCACGTACATCGAGAGAAATCATCAATGAAGGTGACAAAGTAGGAACTACCCCGACCGATGGTGAGGTTAGGAGCGGGACCCCATATGTCAGAGTGAACGAGGTCGAACGGATGGGAAGAGCCCTGACTTTGCGTTGGTGGGAAGGAGGAGCGGTGATGTTTGCCAAGTTGACATGCATCACAGTTTAGAGGAGGATGATGAGGAGGGAGGTGCGGCAGGAGCTGTCGTAGAATTCGGGGAGGAGCATGTCCAAGGCGAAGATGCCATTGGAGAAGATCTGTAGAGGAGGAGGAGAAGGCGGATAGAGCAGAAACGTTGTCGAGGAAGTAGAGGCCACCACTCTCAGTCCCGGTAGCAATCGTCCGTTGGGAGTCCGGATCCTGAAAAACACAAGAGGTAGGGGTGAATATGACAGAACACCGTAGTTGCTTGCATAAAGAAGTAACCGATAATAAATTGCACGGAAACTTGGGCACATAGAGGGTATCAGCCAAGCAGAGAGATGGAGTGACTTGAACCATGCCCGTCCCATGGACCGGGGAGGGAGATCCATCAGCAACAATGACTGGGGGCAACTGAGCCTGTGTGTCAAGAAGAGAAAAACATTGAGGGTTGCCTGTCATATGATTTGTTGCACCAGAGTCGATGAGCCATCGTCCGCGAGTCACAACATGAGCACTACCAGAATAGGTGACCACGGAGGCGGACAGGCTGGAGGAGAGGAAAGCCATGGAAGCAAGAGAGGAGCAAACCGCGACGAGAAGAACAAGCCGCGAGAAGAGAAAAGAGCACCAAGCCGGGCGACCAGAAAACAGGTCGGGCGGCTAGGAAGGCCGCTACCAAGAAGCCGAGCAAAGCAGAGGGAAAGAAGTCGCACGGCCTGAAAAAGTCGGGCGAACAGAGGAGAACAAGTCACACTGCCAAAGATGAGGCCGGGGCGACTAGCAAGCAGGAGCGGGTAGAAGGCAACAAGAAGTAGAGCACGGCGAATAGAGGAGATCGCGAAAAAGGTCGCGAAAAAGAAGGGGCAAGCCGCGCGGACAGGTCGCGCGGGCAGACGGAGAAACAAGCGGCTAAAAAGCAGGCAAAGGCCCAGCGGGGAAGAGGTCGCGCGGACTGAGAAGGCCGAGCGAACAGAAGAGAAGAGAAGAGCAGGTGACCGCGACCAAGATGCGGGTGAAAAAGGAACAACCCGCACGGTCAGGCAGATCATAGCAGCAAACCGCGAGAATAGAGACAAGCGGTAATGGGGAAAGCAGAAGCGGACAGGGAGAAGAAGTCCGCAGCGGGACAAGTCACGCGGACAGAGACAGGCCGCAACGACTAGGAAGTCGGAGAGGCAAGAAAGAACAAGGAGCGCGGCGACAAGGAAACAGGTCGCTGCGACGAATAGCAGAGGAGAAGAGAATCAAGAAGGAGAAGCAAGCCGCGCGAACAGGGCAGCGGACAGAAACAAGCCGCGCGGATAGAAACAAGCCGCGCGGACAGAAGAGAAGGCAAGCCGCGAGACAAGTCGCAGGATGCGGAAAACAAGCCGCGAACAACAGAGAGCGCACAGAATCAGGAGGAAATGACCGTGTGCTCTGATACCATGTTAAAAAGTAGCGAAAAAGAGAGAACAAGCGAATAAACTTTTGAATAATTAAAATTTTATTATCCAAAAAAGATAGCTATTACAAAGGTATGCCCTCCCTTATATAGAATGGAGGAGAGATGAGAGAATACAAATAAGAGATGTGGGACTAAAAAATACAGGACTAAGCGGACTATACAAGACAAACCGCACAAACCGCGCGGTTAGACAGCAGGGCTAACCGCACGGCTACCACTAGAGAGGAAGCGAGACTGCCAGGGTAGACCGCCAGACCGCCCGGTCTCCAAGCCGGCTGGGACAGACCGCCAGACCGCGCGGTCTTCAACCCGCCAAGACAAACCGCCAGGCCGCCCGGTCACCAACTTCAACAGGGAATGAAATGCAAATACACTGAAAGATATTTGGCCTTATGGCCTTACAGGAGTTCACTTAATAATATAATGTTTTCCATACATCGACTCGCAGGCCGGCCACACATGACAAATAAAGAACAACTATTCGCTTGGGCCTTCGAGGGCCAACTCAGCAACATGGGCTCCAGCCCGCTATTTGGTACCTGGCTCCGCAGCACCTATAAGCAACATTCCACCGCACGGTGGCAAACAAAGCAACGGTCAGCCAAAGCCGACCAAATTATAATGACCCCGCCCCTTTCTCGGGACGGCGGTGCTCCTTCCCTGCATTTCATTAGCCCAGCTAAACAATTAAGTATAAATATATTTTGCCACAGGTGTAGTCGATAGGACCTTTTGAGATGGCCAGAGCCTTGCCGATCGTCGGGTTGCCATTGTCGGTGGTGGCGCCGCTTGTTGCTCTGCAACTATACGTCTAGAGGCTTCGATTTCTTCAGGGGAAGAGTGGAAACGACTCCTCACAGCCTGATGAAGGTTTTAAAATAAACAAATAGGGGAGGGGGAGGGTCATGGCTTCAATGCCATTAATAGCCATGAATGAAGGTTTTCGGCCAACTGAATTCTCCCCCCCCTAGCCACTGTCATGGCTAGGAAAGACCATTGATCTCCTCCTAACTGGCCAAGGAAGATGAATCAAGCCATTGGAATTGAGTGGAGAGGCCTTTGGCCTTCCTAGCCATGAATGGCCAATATTTTTCTCCCCTCCATTAAAGGGGAAGTGGAGCTTTCTCTCTCCTAGTCACTATTTCCAGAAAATGAATGGCTAATTTTGTAATTATAAAGCTCATGAGGCTAGTGGGCCACTAAAATTGGGCTTAGCCCAAATGGATTTGGCTAGATTAGGTCAACTTGAGTTAATTAGACATAAACTAGGGTTGAGTTGACTTGGATCAAATTGACATTTTGGGCTGCCCCCAAAGGGTCCTTGGTGACCCTTTGGCCTCCCCTAAGGTCTTGGAAGAGCTGGGTTGGTTTGGCACCATGGGGGCCACTTTGGTTAACCATTTTAGGGCTAAAGTTGACTTTGGTTAACTTGACCTCTTTAGTTAACCCCAATAGATCCTTGGTGACCCATTGATCTGCTTCAAGGGTTAGGAAGGTGTAGGTGGGGTCAATTTGGCCAAGGGAAGGTTAATTGGTCATATATAGGTTAGTTTGACTCATTTAGGGTTGGGGTTGACTTTGGTCAACTTGACCACTTTGATTGACCCCAATTGGGTCTTTAGTGACCCTATGGACCTCTTAAAGGGTTAGGAGTGTTGTGGTGGGGTCCTAGAGTCAAGTTGAAGCCATAAAGTCAAATCCTAGGGGTGGTTTTGGAATGAGCTAATTACAGACCAAGGTGATCTAACCTTGGTTCACTTGGTCTTCTTGGGCTTCTAGGGTTTTAACAAAACCACTCTTAGGGGTATAGCTGTTTTAGGGATGTTGCATATCTCAATACATAAAAATAAAAAATTTGTCCCCGAAATTAAGGTTAGGCCTTCGAGGTTTCTACTGAAGTAAAGCATGTAGCATCCCTAGAAAAAGAAGGTATACCTGACTCGAAGAGATTCGGGTACCTCTACTGCATTAGGTCTCGTGGCTCCCAGCTGTGCTCCTCCTACCCATGATTCCTCCACAGGACCTTGACTAGCAGAACCTTCTTGCGTCGCAATACCCGCACTGTTGTGTCATCAATACAGACCAGCTCCATGTTGACTGATCGATCAGAAGCCACCAGGCCATCTATAGTGGAAATTAGATGCTCAGGTCGTAGTAGAGCCCTCTGAAGTGAAGAGATGTGGAAGACATCGTACAATCCCGCTAACTCTGGCGGTAGCTCCACCCTGTAAGACAAGGAGCTGATCCGCTCTAATATCTTGTAAGGCCCCATGTATCTCAGACTGAGCTTCATCTGCCCGCATACTCGCGAGACTCTATGCATCGGTCATATCTTCAAGAAAACCCGGTCACCCACTTGAAACTCTACTAGATGATGTAGCGCACTACAGTATTTGGCCTGTCTGCTCTGGTCCTCTAGTATCCTATCACGGATCAACCTCACCTGAGCATTTGTGTCCTCCACGAACTCTGAGTCGAGTGCCTTTGGATCCTCATCTTGGATTCAAGATAGTGGGGTCCTGCACCTTTGTCCATATAGTGCCTCGTAATGGGTCATGCCTATGTTGGACTGATGATGGTTATTGTAGGAGAACTCGATCTGCAACAATAGTCTCTCTCATGGCTCTCCGGGTTACCATTTACGACCACTTTCTCAAGGTCAATCTGTGAACCAATCCCAAATGGGTCTGTTGGGTACACTGTTAATATGTACCAGATTTGGAGAAGCCTCATCTTAATCAATGATATACATCAATTTGTATGTGATGTATGTTTGAGTTTCATTGTGCAGGTTAAAGAATTGGAAAAAAAATTTCTAAGTACAAGTGTCGACACTTGTGAAGAATTATGTCGACACTTCTGAAGAATTGTGTCGACACCTAAAGAAGAAGCTGAGTCGACACTCAGACTTGCGTCGATACCTGAGCCAGGAGTTATGTCGACACTGAAAGTAGAAGCTGTGTCGACACCCAGGAGTTATGTCGACACTGAAAGCAGAAGCTTTGTCGACGCCCAGGAGTTATGTCAACACTGGAAGCAGAATTTTGTCGACATACAGGACTTGTGTCGACACATTTAACAGATATTGTGTCGAGTACCAGAAGAATGACTATGTCGATACATGGAGTGTTGTGTCGACGTCATCAAGACTTATGTCGACACTTAGTCCATTTGTGTCGACACATGTGAAGCAGTTTGCTGAGTGGTTAATGTTTAGTTGGAAAGTCTTTGAAGAATCAGCTGTCATAACCAACCGGTCTGACACATTTGTCAGAACTGTAAGAAGACTGTTACAAACCGGATCAGCCGATAATCAGGAGGAAACTCTATATAAAGGACTGGTTCGATACAACAGTTGAAGAAGAAAAAAGAGAACATACAACACTAAGAAGTGAATCCTTCAGAGAGAGTTTTCTATATCAAGTAAAGGGGAAACCCTTACGAAGACAGATCCAGATCAGTGTGCAAGGAAGATTCAGATCTTATTCTGAATTCAAGGAGGAAGCTATCTGAAGATCAACTTCTACAACAAGTGAAGATCAACCTTATTTTGTTCTATCAAGAAGCTTTGAAACGGCTAAGTCGGGTTGGATCTGAAGATCAGTTTATTCACGAACTGATCAATAAGCTCTCACCAGTGAAGAGATCTATCTGGTGAAATTTCTGTATCTCTTAATCAAACAATTTCTGGTAGGATCTGTTGTAATATCTGAGTAGTAAGCCTGTAATTATAAAGGCTGAGGTAGGGCTTTTGCCTGAGTTGTAGGAGTAGGGTATCACTCTGAGTTGTAAGCCTAGTGACATAGGCTGAGGTAGGGCTGAGGCCTGAGGTAGGGTTCTTGGGGAAGAATTTGAGGTAGGACTTGTACAAGTCCTAGCCGTAGGAACCAATCTGGTTCTGAGTTGTAAGATCTGTGGATCTGAGTAAGTGGAAGGAAGTTGGGCCGAATCCAGTTCACTACTAGATAGGCGAAGGGGGAAAGTGGATGTACCCATACATTAGGGAACCACTATAAATCTGTTTTATGTTGTGTTGTGTTCATTGTTCTGTGGTTTACATTTTTCCGTGTTGTGATAGATTTTGCTATTTGCCTAAAATTTTGAAGAAAAAATTAGAACCTATTCACCCCCCCTGCTAGGTGTCTAGGCTCTTGAAATCAAGTCTTACAAGTGGTATCAGAGCCAGGTTGCTCAAAGATTGACCTAACAGTCTAAGTGGATCTCCAAGGCAAATAACATATTTCAAGAATGGGTTCAGTAGAGAATCAGAAGGAATTTGGATCTATGAAACTGCCTATCTACAGGAAAGAATGCTTTGGCATATGGAAGGAAAGGGTCAGGTTGTTTATGGAAGCGTCTGATCCAAGAATCTACATCGCAGTACAAGAGGGTCCCTTCATTCGAATGAAGGTATCAGCTCTGGATGCAAATATTAAAACCCCTAAGAGCTATTCTGAAATGACTAAGGATGAGATCATCCTGGCAACACTAGACAAAAGAGCACAAAACATTATAGTAAGTGATATAGATGATGCCATATTTCAGAATCTAGTGCACTGTAAAACCTCTAAGGAAATGTGGGACACCCTGATTGTCTACATAGAGGTAACAGAAGAAGTCAGAGAGGACAGGAAATCTATGTTGAATCAAGAATATCAGAGCTTTAGACAAACCAAGACTAACAGCATAGCTGAATGTTACAAGAGGTTCTTCAGGATTGTCAATGAGCTGATGACCTATGGAAGAGTCTTCAGCACATATGAACTGAATGACAAGTTTCTCAGGTCACTAACAAAGGACTGGGACACAAAGATATGTGCCATTAGAGAAGTGGCCAAGCTTGCTGATACACCTCCACCTACACTATTTGGAAAGTTGCTATCATATGAAATGCAGCTCACTGCCAGAAAAGAGGAGGAGAAAAGCAGTGGGCCTGAGTACAAAGAAAGGTCTGTAGCCTTCAAGGATGAAGGTACAATAAAGGGTTGGAGAAAGTCTCCTTCTCCACCCAGAAGGAGTGCTGAGGATGAAGAAGAAAATTTTGACAACAGCACATCAGATAGCCACACCACTGATGAGGACTTTGCTGCCTTTACAAGGCAATTTCAAAGGTTTATGAAAAAGAAGAAATGGAGAACCAGACCATCAACATCCTTTTCCAAGGATGAGTATTACAAGAAAAACAAGACTCCCAAGTAGGACAGGTATACCTCAAAACCTAGTAAACAAACTAATTTTAAGATTGTTTGTTATTGTTGCAACAGTACTGGACATGTCATGGCTGACTGTCCAGACAAGAAGACTGAATCTAAAGATAAGAAGAAGCATCAAGTGAAAGGCAAGAAGGAGAAATCCCTTGTTGCTCAGAAGCAGAAGAGTTGGACAGACTCTTCATCTTTAGGATCAGGAGAAGAAGATAATGCAGAAGCATATGTTGGGCTGATCTCAACAGAAGAGGATTCTAGGGAACTAGAATTCCTACAAATGCTGGACTCCATAAATGGATCAGAAGACTATTATTGTAGAGGGCTGATGGCTCTATCAGAAAATGATCAGTTCTAGGATCAGCCTGGTCCTAGTAAGGTATACAGTTCTCACTCAGCTTCAGATTACTGCACTGCATCAGAATCAGAAACTTCTGCATCAAGAGATGTGGATGGTTCTGAATCTGAAGGGGATGTACATCAACTCATTAATGAGTATGGTGAGTTGTTGCAAGCTCTGAAGAGGAGCAAGTTTCTTGTCAAGGAGCAGGACAAGGAGATTGAGTCTCTGAAGCAGGCTGCATCAGATTCAACCGTGTTGATAGATTCAAAACTGAAGGAAATTGCCAAACTGAAAAGCATTACTGTTATTTAGATGGGCACAATCTCTTTCAAGGAAAATCACATCAAGAAACTTGAGGCAAAACTTCAACAAGAAAGAGAGTTAGTGGCTAAATTCTCTAAGCCAAAATCAGTCTTGCCCTTAATAGATAATTTCATTTCTCATAAAGGAAAGACTGGTGTAGATTTCAAGGGCAGAACTAGGGCCACCAATTTTCATAGAAAAGATAAGGCCCCAGCACAGCCACTAGCTACAAAGCCCCGTATTTTCTTTAGGAACGTGATGCAACCAACAAACAGGTATGATCATGATAATACTCATGGTCACTGTGAGTATGAAGATTTCATGGGCAAGGGTGCAAATGCCAATAGATCACACTATAGGCAAGCCCATCAGGTTTAAGAGGAAGTCTTAAAAGAACTGCTGGCAACAAAGCAGTAAGGTCTGTACCTAAGAGAAGGTATAATAGGTTTGAGTGTTGGTGTTGTGGCAAGGTGGGCCATTTTGCCATGGATTGTTGGTTCAACACAAGTGTTAAAACCAAGAGTAGTCTACCTGTCAGAACAGCTGCAGGATTTCAACCTAAAAATGACCTAGGACCCAATAACAATTTGGGTTCTAAGGGTAAGTGATTCTGTATTTGATGCAGGTGAATCCAAGTGACCATACCCCTATATGGTACTTGGATAGTGGATGTTCCAGACACATGACTGGAACAAGAAGAATGTTGAGGGACTATGTACTCATAGATAATGGACCCAAAGTAATCTTTGGTGGATCAGAAAAAGGAATCATCCAAGGATTTGGCAACATTTTTAGTGATTCAATTACTATCACTAAAGTGGCTTATGTGAAGGGTCTAAAACATAACCTGATCAGCATAAGTCAACTTAGTGATCAAGTTTATGACATCTCCTTCCTCAAAGGGGAGTGTCAAATAAGAAGGTCAAGTGATCAAGAGATCATTTTGACTGGCACTAGGAAAGGGAATGTATATTCTCTTAACCTAGATTGTGAGTTTGAAAACTCACCCATCTGTCTAGTTGCAGGAGAAAAAGCTTCACTATGTGTCAAATGGCACAAGAGGCTTGCCCATCTGAACTATAAGTCAATAGGACAGCTGTTTAGCATGGGGTTAGTGAGGAATGATCCTCAAGTCAAGTGCATTAAAGAGGGTGTGTGTTCAGCTTGCCAAAAGGGCAAACAGACTAAGTCCTCTTTCCATGCACTTGATATCAAACATTCAATGAGATGTTTATACCTCTTGCATATGGATTTGTTTGGTCCTATGTCAGTCCATAGTCTTGGTAGGAAAGTGTACACACTAGTTATTGTGGATGACTATTCTAGATACACATGGATTTTCTTCTTGAGGCGGAAATCTGAAACCCAAACTGTTTTCCAGACTTTTGTTAGACAAATTCAGAATGAACATAACAGTTCAGTGGTCAAAATCAGAAGTGACCATGGAATTGAATTTTAGTCTGAATGTATGACAAAGTTCTGTGATGAACTTGGGATTCATCAGGAATTCTCCTCACCTAAAACTCCTCAGCAAAATGGAGTTGCTGAAAGAAAGAATAGGACTCTAATTGAGGCAAGTAGAACACTACTTAGTGACACTACTCTCCCTGAGTAATTCTGGGCTGAGGTAGTAAATACCGCATGTCATGTTCTCAATAGAGCCTCCATCAATAAGAAACATAAGATGACCACCTATCAGATTTTGAAAGGCAGAAAACCAAACATTTCCTACTTTAGAATCTTTGGTAGCAAGTGTTATGTATTAGTTAATGGTAAGTACTACC
The DNA here is from genome assembly GCA_039583875.1 of Platanthera guangdongensis. Lineage (NCBI taxonomy): Eukaryota > Viridiplantae > Streptophyta > Magnoliopsida > Asparagales > Orchidaceae > Platanthera > Platanthera guangdongensis. Next base: position 14,838,854 of record CM077154.1, read on the forward strand.
AAATAAAGTTTGCTACCAAATCCCTAGAAGGGATATTTGTTGGGTACAACAATAATAGTAGGGCATATAGAATCTACAACTTAACTACCCAAGTTGTAGAGGAATCTGTCCATGTTGTATTTGATGAGTCTAAGTTGATTAACAGTGAATTGTCTAGTTCTTCAGTTACTTCTACAGGTCTAACAGACAGGATGGACAAGCTAACCATCAATGAAGAGGTACCTTCTAGGCTAGATGAGAAAAAAGATGCTTGCTGTCCCGGGGGAGAACAAGACTCACTGGATGAAGAAGATAATGAGGAACATCAGGTTGAGGAAAATGAAGAAGGCCATGAGGTTGATAGATTTCCTCCAGCAAGAAGACACTTGAAGGATCATCTTGCACACCAAATTATTGGTGATGCAAGTCAAGGTGTTCTAACAAGAAGCAAAAGTATAAACACAGTCCTATGTTCTAGCTTCTTGTCACAAATAGATCCCAAACACTTTGAAGAAGTCATGCTAGATACAAACTGGATTGATGCTATGCAAGAAGAGCTGACTCAATTCAAAAGATGTAATGTATGAGAACTGGTTCCTAAACCAAAGGATCACAACATCATAGGAACCAAGTGGATTTACAGAAACAAACTTAATGAGAATGGAACTATAATCAAGAATAAGGCCAGATTGGTAGCAAAAGGCTATATGCAAGAGGAAGGGATTGACTTTGATCAAACCTTTGCCACAGTAGCAAGGTTGGAGGCTATAAGATTGTTCTTGGCCTATGCTGCCTATCAAGGGTTTAAGGTATATCAGATGGATGTAAAGTCAGCATTCCTCAATGGTGACTTAAAAGAGGAAGTCTATGTTGAAAAACCCTCAGGTTTTGTAGATTCTCATTATCCTGATTATGTATATAGGCTTAGGAAAGCTCTATATGGTTTGAAACAAGCCCCAAGGGCTTGGTATGAAACCTTGTCTACTTTTCTTATTGAGAATAAGTTCTCTAGAGGAAAGATAGACAAAACTCTATTCTTTAGGGAATCTAAAGGCAAGATAATCCTAGTCTAGATATATGTTGATGACATTATATTTGTTTCAACTGAAAAAAACCTTTGTAGGAATTTTGTCAAACTTATGCAAGGGAAGTTTGAGATAAGCAGTATGGGTGAGCTGAACTTCTTCTTGGGACTTCAAGTTAGACAGACTGATGATGGATTGTCCATATCTCAGTATAACTTCACCAAGCAGTTGATTAAGAAATATGGTATGGACTCAGCCTCCACCATGAAAACTCCAATGGGAACAAGTATGCTTATAAGCAAATATGAGGCAGGGAAACCTGTTGATGAGTATTTGTATAGAGGGATAATTGGCTCACTACTTTATTTGACTGCTAGTAGACCTGACATCATGTATGCAACATGTGTCTGTGCTAGGTACCAAGCTTGCCTAAAGGAATCTCATTATACTGCAGTTAAAAGAATTTTGAGATATCTTAAGGGCTCACCTAATCTAGGCCTTTGGTACCCTAAGAATAGAGATTTCTTACTAACAGGTTTCTCAGATGCAGATTTTGCAGGATGCAAAGAAGACACGAATAGTACAACAGGAACTTGTCAATTCCTAGGAGGAAGGCCGGTGTCATGGTGCAACAAGAAGCAAACAAGTGTAGCTATATCAACAGCTGAATTTGAGTATGTAGCTGTAGGTAGTTGCTGTGCACAGTTGTTGTGGATAAAGCACCAACTAGAAGATTATGACATCAAGGTAAGTAGAATTCCATTGTTTTGTGATTCTACCAGTGCTATCTCTATTGCTAAGAATCCTGTATCACACAGTAAAACCAAGCATATAGAAATTAAGTTTCATTTCATCAGAGAACATGTTGAGAAGGAAGATATTAGTCTAGAGTTTGTGAATACAAATAATCAAATAGCTGATATATTTACAAAACCTCTGGATGAAATTAAATTCAATTATTTTAAAATTGAATTAGGTATGTTGAACTTAGAATAGGTTAGAACAAGCTTCGCTAAGAAGAATATGTAAGTACAAAATTTCTCAGGAAATTTGTCTAAGTACAAAGGTTGTGTCGACACAAGCACAATTGTGTCGACACACTCAGTATGTTGTGTCGACAAAGAAAAAGGATGTGTCAACACAGAAATAGTATCTGTGTCAACAGAAGAGTAGGTGTTGACACAACCTTGTTGAGACCTTATATCTAGAGGATTTTTCGTGTCGACACACAAAAGTTGGTGTTGACACAACTATGTCAAGACATGACCAGCCCGTGTCGACTCTGACACAAGTATGTCGACATCTAGACATGTCGACTAAACCTAAGTTTTGTCGAGACCTAGGTCATTTCTGTTGACACATGTAATAATTTTGTCGACTAAGGCTCGTCTTTTGACCTGCCCTTTACGCTAACATTATAAATAGGTAAAGCCAAAATCTGGTCGACTACGCTTTCAGAAATCCAGGATCTGCACCTTGTGTCGACAAATACCTTCTCTTCTTTTCTCTTCCATCTCTCTCGACAATGGCGCCTCACCAGGATGATAAGGTGAATGAAGTATATGAGCTGGTTCGTGGAGGATTCACGACAGCTTCACAAGAAATCCAGGGTGTCAATACCCTAATTTCTGATAATGGTTTATATTTCTTGGTCTCGGAACCAACAAAAATTTGGAAAAAAGGAAGTAATGGAATTCTATTCATCTGCTACTGTGGACACAGAAGGGAAGAAGATCAAAGCCACAGTTTAGGATTCCCGAGTTAGACTAACACTAAAAACTATCAGAAAATCACTCCAACTTCCCATGGTTAAGGATGATGAAGAAATTGTTCTATCTAGGACTAAAGAAGCACTAAGTTAGTGCGGGCTAAACCCTATTATCAAGTTTGGATCATCTATTGCCCAAAAAGGGATGAATTCCCAAGGAAAGTTTCTATATGAGGTAGTTGGCAAGGTAATTCTGTGTAAAACTGGTGGACATGATAGAATTTCAGTCCACGTGTTCAGTCTGATGACAAGGATTATTTTCACTATAAAAACAGACTGGGCATCAGTAGTTTTTGATAAGCTTCAAGAAGGAATAAAGAAACCAAATCTGGGAAGGATTTTGAGTTTATGTCTATATGATATAATACCAGATGTTTTGAACCAACTTCCAGGAACCAAAATCAACCACATGAGCGGGATGGATATGAGAATTCTATCTAGATGGGATAGAGTATTGACAAAGGAAGTATCTACTCCACAGAAACACGTTAAGAAAGATAAACAACAGAAAAAGGTTATTCAACAAGCAGAATCCTCCAGTGATTCTGAAGAAGAAGTGGTCTTCTGTTCAGAAGAAGACAGGCCACAAAAAGAAGCACGGGATCAAGTGGAAAGCAGTATGCTCTTACAACAATAGGTAGTATCCACTCTAGAGGGAGAAAATCCTGAACCAGCAGTACAAGACACTATACAAGTTGAGCTACCTGCCCAAGGGGGAGGTATTACTGAAGCTGCTCTAGAAAGTGAGCATGCTGCTGATACTATTGAAAGATATGGCACCTAAACACCTAGAGGGGGGGGGGGTGAATAGGTGACCTAATCCTTTTCTAACTTTGTTTGCAGCCAAACAGTTATATCACAAATTTCTAACTAGTTTATTACAGCAATCAGCAATAATCAAACAAACACAGATCATCCACAGCACAAACACAGCACAGCACACAGTGTTTTATAGTGGTTCCCCAAGTTATGGGTACATCCACTTTCCCCCTTCGCCTATCTAGCAGTGTACTAGATTCGGCCTAACTTCTCCACTGTCTCAGAACCCAAATTGGTTCCTACCTCAGGCCCAAAGCCTTACACTCAGCTTTATCCCAAAGCCTACACTCAGCCAATCAAGGCCTACACTCAGCCAACCAAGGCCTACACTCAGAGATCTATATCTCCTACACTCAGGCTAACAAGCCCTACCCTCAGCCTTTATAGATATAGGCTTACAATCACTCAGATCCAATGGATCCTACAAGTTTCAAATGTAATACAAATTATAACTCTACAACTCAGAATTAAAGGAGGGGAGTTGAGAGATTCTTGATGAGTTCTTGGAAGAACTCAGCTGGATTCACCCTGACTTAGCTTTCTTCAAAGCTTCTTGAGTAGAACTGAATAAGGTTGAATCCTCTGCAGTTGTTCCTTGACCTCTGCCACTTAAGATCCAGAATTGATTCTGAATCCTTCTTCTCAGCCTAGTTCCAGAGGCTGATTTCTTGGAAGGAGCCCTCTCTCTCCAACTTCTTAGATCTGCAGTTGGACTGTCAGATCTTCTTGTGTTGATACCACTTTAATGATTACTTCAACAATAATCAGAACTCTGTTAACAATTTGATCAACAACCTCAACAACTGTTTCTGTAAACTATAGGTGCCTATTTATAGGCCTTCTTTATGGTAACCGGCTGGTCCGGTTCATAACTGACTTCTGACATCTCTGACAGTTGCTGTAGAACGGCTGGATCGGCAGCTGTCATGTCAACCAGTCACTTCTTGAAAATCTCTAACTGTTTATAAGTGTCGAGACTTTCTGTCTTTAAGTGTCGACACTTATAGTCCAAGTGTCGACACATGTTGTATAAGTGTCGACACAAGTCTACAAGGTGTCGACACAATTCCTTGTATGTCTCGACACAGATTCTTCTGCATGTGTCGACACTGAAATTGAGTGTCGACACAAGTACTTGTTCTTCAAGTTTTTGCTGAATTCTTCCATGTGTCGACACATCTCCTTTGTATCGACACAACTTCTTGTGTTGAATCTGTCAAGTGTCGACACTGCTTCTTGGTGTCGACACATAGTCTTCTATGTTGAATCTTGCTGAGTGTCGACACAGCTCCTTGTGTCGACACACCTTCTTGTCGTTGAGACTTCAGCTGAGTGTCGACACATTCCTTTAGTGTCGACACTTGTACTTAGAATAATTTGCCGTTCTTTCTGTTCTTTGCTAAGTGTCGACACAGCTCCTTGTGTCGACACTTTCTTCAAGTGTTGAGTCTTTAGCTAAGTGTCGACACATTGTGCTGGGTGTCGACACTTACTTCAAGTGTTGACTCTTCTAGTAGTGTGTCGACACATTGTTCGAATGCTGACTCTTCTGCATAGTGTCGACACATTGTGTTGAGTGTCGACACTTGTACTTAGATTCTGCAGACTTTTGCTGAGTGTCGACACAGCTCCAAGTGTCGACACTTTCTGGTGTAGACACAGCCTTGCTGGGTGTCGACACAGCTCCTTGTGTCGACACTTTCTGTCTGCACTTTTCTACACTGAGTGTCGACACAGCTCCAAGTGTCGACACTTTCTGACTGGTGTCGACTCTGCATCCCAGGTGTCGACACAATGACTCCAAGTGTCGACACTGCTTGACTGGGTGTCGACACAAGCTTTCTTAAGTGTCGACACTTTCCCTCTGGGTGTCGACACATGGACTTAGAAACTTTTTGCTTCACTCCAGTACTTTCTTAACCTGCACAAGTAACTCAAACATACATCAAATACATTATGATGTATATCATTGAGTTGGGTGAGGCTTCTTTAAATCAGGTACATTTGACCAATGTACCCAACAATCTCCCCCTATTTGGAGAAGTCATAACCCTTAGTCAATGATATACACCATTCATAATTAAGAATTACAAAATGATGTACAGCAGATTATATAAACAGGGTAAACATAAACATATAATGTTTCACACATGTATACTTATTCATCATTCCAGAACAAATAAGAAATAGACACATTTCAGAACAATCATACTATATTTATCAAATATTGTTCTAACAAAGTTCCTTATACATTTTCAATGGTGTACAAAAATGTTTTTCATTTAACAGATTACAACAGACTTCAAGTTTAATTCCTAATCTATTTCTGATCAGGTTCTTTGATAACTATTCCCTTTCCAGCTTGGACTTTAGCCTTGACAGCAGCAGCAGCAGTAGGCTCAGCATCAGCAGGCTTCTTGCCTTTTAGATCTTTCTTGTCTGCCTTGATCTTTTGTCTCTCAAAATAATGATAGGGCTTGGGGAAGTACTTGCTAGGCTCCACAGCAGTAGGAGGTAGCTTTCCCATCTTAGCCTTCCTTCTGAATTGTACTATAGCCTCCTGCTTAATCTCATGCTTTCTCCATTCTGCCTCAGAGAACCATTTGTTCCTTTCATGAGCATTGTCCTTTGCAGCTTTCCAGGCAGTAAGAATTATGTTTCTAGAGGTAGGGCTCCATTGTTCAAAATCTGGCTTTAGTTCACTTGTTCCCTAAACCTCTTCTTTGACAATCTGGCCTCTTCTTCTTTGTCTAAAGTCTCTTGCATAGCTGCTGATATAGGTTGAACAACCTTTTCTAAATGGACATTGTCCTTGCCCTCAGATGGGCTATACATTGTGCTCACCTCTGCTTGAATCATTTCAAAATTGGGAGGTGGATAAATGACCTGAGCTACCTCTGGTTGCTCACCTCCAAAATAAGCAGGGTTAATGCCTGATTCAGCAACATCTTGGTCATCACACAGAGGAGGGTATCCAAGTGTAGCCCGGAATGACCTGAGCTACCTCTGGTTGCTCACCTCCAAAATAAGCAGGGTTAATGCCTGATTCAGCAACATCTTGGTCATCACACAGAGGAGGGTATCCAAGTGTAGCCCGGATTGAATTTGATATCCATTTTGCATGCTCAGAACTGGCCTTGACTAACACTCTCTCCCCCTTTATGACTTCTTGGGCAACATGATCTCTTACATCATCCTTCTGGAATCGGATTTGACCATCCAAGTACCTGATTCCATCTTTAAAGTAAGGTCTAAGCTTTGTAAGTTGTTCAGAGATTGCTTTCTGGGAATCTTGTATTGCAGTTTTGACAGCAGTAATCTCAGCTTGGAATATTTTATCAAAATCAGCCTTTGCAGCAGCAGCAGATGTAGAAGGTTCAGCAGACTTATTCTTCAACTCAGTGACTATAGCATTATGGGAGGCAGTCAAATTATCATTCATTCTTAACTGATTCTCCAGCACATACCCTTGCTTCAGTGCTATATCATCTACTTGTGCCTTTATTTTCTCTTGGTGTGTAGCTAGATATACCACAGCATTTCCACCCTTTGAAAAACATTCATTCATCTCCTTTTTATTAAGGTTCATCTCAAACCTTATTGACTTTATATCTTGGGCTAAGTCAAACTGCAAAGTCTTCTGCCCTTCATCAACATAAGTCTCTAGAGCCTTCCTTTGTTCATCCATTTTTATCTGCAGTGCAATCAGTAAAGCACTATAGTCAACAGTTGGAGCTTGTTGGACTATAGGCTGTGGGGCAATGGATTGCAAGGCTTTCTTATAACTCTTGCTTCTCCTCTTGAAGACAAAGAGTTTCTTCTTCTTGGCCCTTGCACTCTCCTCATCCTCAGAGGCAGAAGTGCTGGCAATATCAACCCTGTCCTTAGGGCTTTGAGGCTTCTCAGTATGCACAGCAGGTGCTTGCTCAGTTTCCAGCCTAATAGGCTCTTCCAGAACTTCCATGTGCTCCCCCTCAGCAGCAGCACTCTTATCTTCAGCAGCAGCATTCTTGTCCATATCAAAATCATCTTGATCTAGATTCAGAAACAAATCTTCCATTGTATATTCATGAGGGGATGGAGCTGGAGATAGTCTTGGCTCTTCAACCACTGACTCAGGTACCACTTCTTGTTCAGCAGATTTGTCTTCTAAAACAACATCTGGAACTTGACTGTCTAGCTGAGTTTGCTGATGGACATCAGACAAATTAGCATCTTCTATAATATAGTCTAAAGTTTTTAAGTCAGTGAGTACCTCTTGGATAATGATGGTGGCTTGCTCACTGTCCAGAGTACATGGTTCTTCTACTACTGGAAGTTCCCCCTGACTGTGATCCCTATGGATGGGGCTAGCTTGAGGCAGCTCCCCCTGGATCTCAGCTACATCTTGAGCAGCAGGGGTCTTTACTACTGTCTCTTCCTCTTGCTCATCAGGTGTGAACACCACCTGTTCTTCACTTTCAGAACTGCTGGAGGACTCTTGTGCCACAGCAGCAGTTTTTCTCTTCTTCCTGGGAGGAGTGATTTTCTCAGTAACTTGCTTCTCAGGTGTAGGCATATCCTTTGACAGCACCCTTTCCCACCTAGACAAGATCCTCATATCCATCTTTCTCATATGATTGATCTTGCTTCCAGCAGCAGTGCTCATTACCTCTGGTATTGTACCAGCCAGGTAGAGACTTATAATTCTGCCCAGATTGGGCTTCTTCAGACTTTCCTTGATCTTTTCATAGATTACCATTGACCAATCTGTTCTTAGGGTGAAGATAATTCTTGTCATGATATTGAACATTGAGGCTGACACCCTGTCATGCCCTCCAGGCTTACTGAGAATGACCTTTCCCACAATTTCAGACAGAAATTTTCCTTGACTGTTCATGCCTTTCCTGTTAAAGACAGAACCTATCTTCAGCTTTGGATCAAGTCCACACCAGGTAAGAGCTTCCCTGGTCTTGGATGGAGAAACGTCTTCTTCATCTTGAGTCTTAGGTAGCTGGAGTACCTTCCTCAGACTTTTTGGTGAGACCTTGACTTTGGATCCATGCACTCTGGATTTGATTCTATATCCAGAGTCATCAACTGCAGCTCCTGTAAGGAATTCAAGAACTTCTTTCTTCCAAATCTTGGTTGGTTCTGAAACCAAATATTCTAGTCCAGAATCGCTGACTAGGGTTACCACCGATTGGATTTCTTGATCTCCATCATCGAACGCGCCGCGCACAAGTTCATATCCTTCATTAACGTTCTCCTCGAGCTTGGGAGCCATTAGGGTTTGGAGAATTAGTCTTGAGAAAAGAGAAATGTCGACACAAGAGTTTTGGTCTCGAAACTTTGAAAGCGTGTCGACAAACAAAGACAGAACCCTATTTATACCTGTCTAATTTTGAAGATGAACAGGCGGGACAGCTAGCTTAGCATGTGTCGACACTGGCAATAAGTGTCGACACAGACTTAAAATGTCTCGACACATATGTGTCGACACAAATTTAGTCAACAGATTTGATGTGTCGACACTTGGTTATGTGTCGACACAACATAACTCGACACATTGTCGAGACTTTCCTTAGAAAAATTCTGAGTAAAACTTAAGTGTCGACACCATATTGGATGTGTCGACACCTACTTGTCATATGTCGACACTAACATTCTGAAGTGTCGACACCAACATCCTAGATGTGTCGACACCTTTTTCCTGAAGTGTCGACACTTACTATTCTGTGTCGACATAGACTTGTCTATGTGTCGACACCTTTTTACTTAGCCAATTTTCAATTCTGTAAACTTAGTCTAAGTTTATCATTCCTAGTTCAATTTTAAATCTATTGAACTTAGCTTCTTCTAGTGGCTTAGTAAACATATCAGCTATTTGTTCATCTGTTTTAACATATTCAAGTACAATATCATTTCTTTCTACATGTTCCCTAAGAAAGTGATATTTAATTTCAATATGTTTTGTCCTACTATGAGATACAGGGTTATTAGCTATTGAAATAGCACTAGTAGAATCACAGAAAAGTGGAGTTCTACTTACCTGAAATCCATAGTCCTCTAGCTGATGTTTAATCCATAGAAGTTGAGCACAGCAACTTCCTGCAGCTACATATTCTGACTCAGCTGTGGAGATAGCCACACTGGTTTGCTTCTTGCTGCTCCATGAAATTAGTCTCCCACCTAGGAATTGATAGGTTCCAGTAGTACTCTTTCTATCCTCTTTGCATCCTGCAAAGTCTGCATCTGAATAACCTGTTAGATCAAAATCTCCATTCCTAAGGTACCAGAGGCCTAGATAGGGAGTGCCCTTTAGATATCTCAAAATTCTCTTGACTGCAGTCAAGTGAGACTCTTTAGGGCAAGCTTGATACCTGGCACAAACACATGTAGCATACATAATGTCTGGTCTACTAGCAGTCAAGTATAGTAGGGAGCCAACTATCCCTCTATACAAGGTTTCATCTACAGGTTTCCCTGCATCATCCTTGCTAAGAGACATACTTGACCCCATAGGAGTCTTCATGGTACTGGATGAATCCATACCATATTTCCTTATGAGTTCTAGGGTGAACTTTGACTGACAAATGGACAAACCACTCTCAGTCTGTTTAACTTGGAGACCCAAGAAAAACTTCAGCTCTCTCATACTACTCATCTCAAACTGACTTTGCATAAGTTTTGCAAACTTTCTGCAAAGGCTATTTTCAGTAGACCCAAATATAATGTCATCTACATATATTTGGACAAGTATGACTTTGCATCTAGATTCCCTAAGGAATAGAGTCTTATCTATTTTCCCCCTTGAGAACTTGTTCTCAATGAGGAAACTAGATAGGGTTTCATACCAAGCTCTAGGGGCTTGCTTTAACCCATATAATGCTTTCCTAAGTCTATAGACATAATGAGGTTGAGTTGGATCAACAAAACCTGAAGGCTGCTCCACATAGACTTCTTCTTTCAAATTACCATTTAAGAATGCTGACTTGACATCCATCTGTTAAACCTTGAATCCTTGATAGGTTGCATAGGCCAAGAACATCCTTATGGCCTCTAGTCTGGCTACTGGGGCAAAGGTTTGATCAAAATCAATACCTTCTTCTTGCCTATATCCTTTTGCAACCAGTCTTGCTTTATTCTTTATGATGACCCCTTGTTCATCCATCTTATTTCTGTAGATCCACTTAGTTCCTATTACATTGTGGTCTTTAGGCTTTGGAACCAGCTCCCAAACCTTGCACCTTTTGAACTGATTAAGCTCTTCTTGCATAGCTTCAGTCCATTGTGGATCTTGTATAGCTTCTTCAAATTTCTTAGGTTCAACTTGAGACAAAAAGCTGGAATAGATTGCAGCATCCTGATTTCTGCTCCTAGTTTGAACTCCTTGTCTTGGATCTCCAATAATCAATTCTACTGGATGATCTCTAAGATGCCTGTGAGCTGGAGGCATCCTCACTTCAGGTTGAACCACTTCAGCATCTGCATCATGCTGTAATCCTTGGATTTCTTCAGCAATTGGCACATGTAGTTCTCCCCCTGGACAACAGCTACTCTCCTCTCCTTGCTGTCTTGCAGCAGGCACCTCTTCTATGGTAAGCTTGTCCATTGTCTTTGTCAAACCTGTGGGGCTGCATACATTGCTAGACAACTCATTATTAATAAGTTTTGTCTCATCAAAAACTACATGCACTGATTCTTCTACAACTTGTGTAGTCAAGTTGTAGACTCTATAAGCCTTACTATTATTGTTGTACCCAACAAATATTCCCTCTTGGGACTTGGCAGCAAACTTAGTTAAGTAAGACTTCCCATTTTTAAGTATGAAGCATTTACAACCAAAGATCCTAAAATAGGATAGATTTGGTTTCCTGCCTTTCACTACTTCATAGGGGGTCTTGTTTAGCCTTTTAGTGATGGTAGCCCTATTTATCACATGGCATGCAGTGTTAACTGCTTCAGCCCAGAAATATTCTGGTAGTGATGTGTCACTTAATAGGGTTCTACCATCCTCTATCAAGGTTCTATTCTTCCTCTCAGCAATGCCATGTTGCTGAGGTGTTCTAGGTGAAGAGAATTCTTGAAATATCCCAAAGTCTTCACATAGTTTTGTCATGTTTTCAGATTGAAACTCAGTACCATAGTCACTTCTAATTTTGACCACAGTACTATTTAGTTCATTCTGAATTTGCTTGACAAAGCTAAGGAAGATACTAGGTGTTTCAGATTTCTGTCTTAAGAAGAACACCCAGGAAAACCTTGAGTAGTCATCAACAACTACAAAGGTATAGACCTTCCTATCTAAGCTGTGAACTGGCATTAGACCAAATAGATCCATATGCAAGAGGTATAAACATCTCACAGCATCTTTGTTATCTATGCTTCTAAAGGTGGATTTAGTCTGCTTGCCCTTTTGACAAGCTGAGCAAATACCATCTTTGACACACTTAAGTTGAGGACCATTCCTCACTAACTCTTTACTAAAGAGTTTGCTAATAGTCTTTTAGTTAAGATGGGCTAGCCTCTTGTGCCATTTGACACAATAAGAGACTGTCTCATCAGCTACAAGACAAACTGGAGAACCATTGTTCTCAATCATAATGTCTAGACAGTAGACATTCCTCTTCCTATATCCTGTCAAAATGATCTCTTGATCACTTGACCTCTTGATATGACAACCATTTTTAACAAATGAGATGTCATACCCTACATCACTTAACTGACTTATACTTATTAGGTTGTGTTTCAACCCTTTAACATAAGCCACTTGAGTAATGGTAACTAGGTTTGAAGAAATGTTACCAAACCCTTTGATGATTCCTTTTTCAGAACCACCAAAGGTCACTTTAGGACCATTTTTGATTGGAATATTGTCCTTTAGTAGTCCCCTTGTTCCAGTCATATGTCTGGAACATCCACTATCCAAGTACCATGTAGGGGTGTGGCCACTTGGATTCACCTGCAAAACAAATTAATGAACCTTAGAACCCAAAGCATTCTTGGGTCCTTTGTGATTGTTAGTTTGCAACTTGACAAACCTACCTACTGGCATTTCAATAGGTAGTTTGGAACTCACTTTGGCATTCACATTATGCCAACAGTCCACAGCAAAATGGCCAACTTTGCCACAGCACCAACATTCAAATTTATTGTACCTTTGCTTAGGTACTGCCTTGGCTGTCTTGACTACAGCATGCTTGTTGAATGTTGGGGCTTTGCCCTTGGACTTAAACTTGGACTGCTCAGTCCCTGCAGGTCTAACAAAACCCAGGCCAGTCTTGCCTTTATGATGAACAAATTCATCAATCAAAGGTAGCACTGATTTAGGTTTTGAAAACCTAGCAACTAGCTCTCTTTCTTTCTGAAGATTGATCTCCAGTTTCTTAATTTGATCATTCTTATAGGTGATTGTTCCATCTGAATCACTGTAATGTGTTTCAGCCTGGCTACCTCATTCAGTTTTTGATCAAATTGTTTCTCAAAATCTGTTGCAACAGCCTTGAGATCAGCAATCTCCTTTGCCTGACTTTTGGCTAGGGTCTTGCTTTTCTTATAGGCTTGCAACAGTACCTTATATTCATCTATAAGCTGATGAATATCTTCCTCAGACTCAGATATATCCTCATCTCTTGATGAAGAAGAATCTGAATCTGAACTAGAACAAGGAACTGAACTTGAACTTGAACCTTGTACCTAACTGGGTCCTGGCTGCTCCAGGATTTTGGCACTCTCTGTCAAATCCATTAGTCCTTGGCAATGACTGTCTTCTTGTTCATAAATTGACTCCAAGATCTGCATGAAGTCTTCCTCTTCTTCTTCTGCAAATAGTCCTATGTAGGCTTCAACCTCAGACTCAGTTTCTGAAGAAGAGATGTCTGATAAAGTCTTCTCCTTCTTAGCCACAAAAGACTTTTCTTTCTTCCCTTTGAAGTGAGTCTTTTTCTTTTCACCTGATTCCTTTCTCTTCTCAGGACAATCTGCAATAACATGTCCCTGTCTATTGCAGCAATAGCAAACAATCTTTGAACCAGTTGCCCTGCTTGATTTTGTCCTTTTCTTGTCATTCTTTGAAGATCTCTTTTTCTGATAAGAATCTTCCTTTCCTTGAGATGTAGAAGGCCTTGACCTCCACTGTTTCTTTTTCAAAAACTTCTGAAAGTGCCTGGTGAAAGCAGCAAAGTCTTCATCACTTTCACTGCTCTTAGACTTTGTGCTTATAGACTCATCAGACTCTGATTCAACTACCTCTGAAGGTGGAGTTGAAGACTTATTCCTGCTCTTTCTGGGAACTTCTGTCTTGAAAGCAACAGTCCTTTCTTTGTGCTCAGTTCTTGTTGACTTCTCCTCCTCTTTTCTCACTGTTAACTGCATCTCATAAGATAATAGCTTGCCAAACAGTGTGGGAGGAGGAATTTCCCCCAACTTGGCCATTTCTCTTATGGCACAGATCTTGGTGTCCCAATCTTTGGTTAGGGACCTTAAGAACTTGTCATTTAGTTCATAGTTAGTGAACTCTCTTCCATATGACATACGTTCATTAACTATTCTGTAAAATTTCTTATAGCACTCAGTGATGTTATCACCCTTTCCTTGCCTAAAGCTTTCATATTCCTGATTTAGCAAGGACTTCCTATCTTGCCTAACTTCTTCAGAACCTTCCATATAGACAATGAGAGTATCCCACATCTCTTTTGCTGTCTTACAGTGAATTAAGTTCTGAAAAGTGGCATCATCAATGGCACTTACTATTATGTTCTGTGCTCTCTTGTCCATGGTGGCTAGGACAATTTCATCCTTGGTCATCTCAGAGAAATCCTTTGGAGTCCTCTGATTTGCATCCAATACTGAAATCTTCATTGGCACATAAGGCCCTTCCTTTACTGTGATGTATATTCTAGGGTCAGAGGCTTCCATAAATAGCCTTACCCTCTCTTTCCAGATCCCAAAGATCTCCTTCCTGCATATGGGTAACTTCATGGAACCCAACTCTTTGTGATTCTCATAAGAACCCATGTTTCTTGAAGTTCTTGAACTTCTTGAATCTGTGAATTGCCTTTCACTGAATCTGCCAAACAGGATCTCCTCAGACTGTTAGTCCTTGTTTTGAGGAACCTCCCTCTGATACCACTTGAAAGATATGGCACCTAAACACCTAGAGGGGGGGGGGTGAATAGGTGACATAATCCTTTTCTAACTTTATTGGCAGCCAAACAGTTATATCACAAATTTCTAACTAGTTTATTACAGCAATCAGCAATAATCAAACAAACACAGATCATCCACAGCACAAACACAGCACAACACACAGTGTTTTATAGTGGTTCCCCAAGTTATGGGTACATCCACTTTCCCTCTTCGCCTATCTAGCAGTGTACTAGATTCGGCCTAACTTCTCCACTGTCTCAGAACCCAAATTGGTTCCTACCTCAGGCCCAAAGCCTTACACTCAGCTTTATCCCAAAGCCTACACTCAGCCAATCAAGGCCTACACTCAGCCAGGCCTACACTCAGAGATCTATATCTCCTACACTCAGGCTAACAAGCCCTACCCTCAGCCTTTATAGATATAGGCTTACAATCACTCAGATCCAATGGATCCTACAAGTTTCAAATGTAATACAAATTATAACTCTACAACTCAGAATTAAAGGAGGGGAGTTGAGAGATTCTTGATGAGTTCTTGGAAGAACTCAGCTGGATTCACCCTGACTTAGCTTTCTTCAAAGCTTCTTGAGTAGAACTGAATAAGGCTGAATCCTCTGCAGTTGTTCCTTGACCTCTGCCACTTAAGATCCAGAATTGATTCTGAATCCTTCTTCTCAGCCTAGTTCCAGAGGCTGATTTCTTGGAAGGAGCCCTCTCTCTCCAACTTCTTAGATCTGCAGTTGGACTGTCAGATCTTCTTGTGTTGATACCACTTTAATGATTACTTCAACAATAATCAGAACTCTGTTAACAATTTGATCAACAACCTCAACAACTGTTTCTGTAAACTGTAGGTGCCTATTTATAGGCCTTCTTTATGGTAACCGGCTGGTCCGGTTCATAACTGATTTCTGACATCTCTGACAGTTGCTGTAGAACGGCTGGATCGGCAGCTGTCATGTCAACCAGTCACTTCTTGAAAATCTCTAACTATTTATAAGTGTCGAGACTTTCTGTCTTTAAGTGTCGACACTTATAGTCCAAGTGTCGACACATGTTGTATAAGTGTCGACACAAGTCTACAAGGTGTCGACACAATTCCTTGTATGTCTCGACACAGATTCTTCTGCATGTGTCGACACTGAAATTGAGTGTCGACACAAGTACTTGTTCTTCAAGTTTTTGCTGAATTCTTCCATGTGTCGACACATCTCCTTTGTATCGACACAACTTCTTGTGTTGAATCTGTCAAGTGTCGACACTGCTTCTTGGTGTCGACACATAGTCTTCTATGTTGAATCTTGCTGAGTGTCGACACAGCTCCTTGTGTCGACACACCTTCTTGTCGTTGAGACTTCAGCTGAGTGTCGACACATTCCTTTAGTGTCGACACTTGTACTTAGAATAATTTGCTGTTCTTTCTGTTCTTTGCTAAGTGTCGACACGGCTCCTTGTGTCGACACTTTCTTCAAGTGTTGAGTCTTTAGCTAAGTGTCGACACATTGTGTTGGGTGTCGACACTTACTTCAAGTGTTGACTCTTCTAGTAGTGTGTCGACACATTGTTCAAATGCTGACTCTTCTGCATAGTGTCGACACATTGTGTTGAGTGTCGACACTTGTACTTAGATTCTGCAGACTTTTGCTGAGTGTCGACACAGCTCCAAGTGTCGACACTTTCTAGTGTAGACACAGCCTTGCTGGGTGTCGACACAGCTCCTTGTGTCGACACTTTCTGTCTGCACTTTTCTACACTGAGTGTCGACACAGCTCCAAGTGTCGACACTTTCTGACTGGTGTCGACTCTGCATCCCAGGTGTCGACACAATGACTCCAAGTGTCGACACTGCTTGACTGGGTGTCGACACAAGCTTTCTTAAGTGTCGACACTTTCCCTCTGGGTGTCGACACATGGACTTAGAAACTTTTTGCTTCACTCCAGTACTTTCTTAACCTGCACAAGTAACTCAAACATACATCAAATACATTATGATGTATATCATTGAGTTGGGTGAGGCTTCTTCAAATCAGGTACATTTGACCAATGTACCCAACAACTATTATGGAAATAGTGTCAGAAATCAACAATGAAGCACTGCTAAATGTTGAGGAAGAAGCACAAGGTGAGCAGATAAAAGATACTGCTCAAAATAATCATGTAAGTATCTTCTTTATAGAGAATGACCTGGACAAAGATCTGGATGTCAAGGGAGAACCATCTGTTTTCCAAACAAATTTTGTTCCTCCTATTCAGCTTGAAGCAAGAGGTAACTATGGAAGAGTTATTCCTTGAACAACCAACAGTAGGGACTGAGGGGGAGCAACAAATCATAGAAAAAGAACTACCAAGAATTGAGGGGGAGGTATCTCAGCATGCCCCAACTGATAAGGAACCAGTAAATATACAAAGTTCCTCAAAATCTTCTGATGATGAAGAAGCCTCTACGGCTAAGAAAAGGAAGTTAGCTGCTTTAAGGAAACAGAGCTTAGTCTATAAAAAGGCATTACAAACAGTCACACCACCACCTACTCCAAGCATGGAATTCAGTTCCCTACTGGTCCAATTGCAAGTGAAATTAGATGAGCAAAGGCAATCTTTGGAAAGGTATGTGGATGAAACACATAAAGATTTGTAATTCCATCTGGCTCAAGATATCAAATCAATCAGATTTGAAGTAAATCAAAATAAAAAGGAAATGACAGATTGCTTCCACAAGGGAGGAAATGTTATGGTATACTTGGCAAAGCAACAACAAGAACTCAACACTAAAGTGGAAGACATTGCAGTTAAGCAAGGATATGTTCTTGAGAATCAAATCCGGATGAATGATAATCTCAAAGAGTCACACTTTGCCATTCTAACACAGATTGATAATCTAACAACTGTTGTCAAAGCTGAAGTGTCCAAGCAGATCAAAGAAGATCTAGTTGTTGTTCAGGAAACATTTACAAAATCTCACAAGAATATTTCTGATTTCTTGCAGAAGTTCAGGAATTATTACAAAGAAGGAACAGATTATCTTGTTAACCAAGTCAGATTTCAGAAGGATGATCTGAGAGATCATGTTGAAAGAGAAGTCATAAAGGGGGAGAGGGTGTTAGTCAAAGCCAGCTCAGATCATGCTAAATGGATATCAAATAGCATCAGAGCAACTCTTGGATATCCCCCCTTGTGTGATGATGACAATGTTGCAGAGTCTAGAGTACAACCTGCCTATATTGCTGGAGAACACCCTGAAGTTGCTCAGGTCATTTACCCTCTAGCTGATTTTGACATGATTCACCAAGAAGTTCAGTCAATGTATAGCCCTCCATAGGAGGTTAAAAAATATTATTATTGAAAAAATGGAAATGTCAGGGGCTGCCAAGGAAGCTCAGAAGGAAGCACAACTGTCCAAGAAAAGGTTTAGAGAACAGGCTGAGTTGAAGCTTGATTTTGAGCAATGGAGCCCTACTTCCAGGAACATTATATTGACTGCATGGAAAGCTGTGAAGGACAAGACCCATGAAAGGGGTAAATGGTATACTGAGCAAGAGTGGAACAAGTATCAAACCAGACAGGAAGTCATTCTTTAATACAGAAGGAAAGGAAAAGCTGGGAAGTTACCAGCTAATGCTCTGGAGCCTAGCAAGTATTTCCTAAAGCCTTTTCATTATTTTGAAAGGCAAAGGATAAGGGTTGAAAAACAGAAAAAGAAGGATCTAAAAGGAAAGAAACCTGTTGATGATGCTGAACCTACTATGCAGGCTCAGATCAGATCAGGAAAACGCATTTTGATTAAGTAGCCTAGTCAACTATAGGATAGTTAGGCTTATGTATAGAACAATGTAACCTTTTGGCTTTTGTTCTAAAGAAAACTGTGTATACTTAAAATTTCTCTTTGATTAAATGAAATAAGTTTCAGTATTCATTTCAGTTGTTTACAATGTTTATATGTTACCCTACAGTGAAAAGTATGTACATCTATTTCTTTTTATGTGTTTTATTATGAGTGATGTATATCTTTGACTAAAGGTTATGACTTCTCCAAATATGGGGAGATTGTTGGGTACACTATTAATATGTACCAGATTTGGAGAACCCTCATCTTAATCAATGATATACATCAATTTGTATGTGATGTATGTTTGAGTTTCATTGTGCAGGTTAAAGAATTGGAAAAAAATTTCTAAGTACAAGTGTCGACACTTGTGAAGAATTATGTCGACACTTCTGAAGAATTGTGTCGACTCCTAAAGAAGAAGCTGAGTCGACACTCAGACTTGCGTCGACACCTGAGCCAGGATTTATGTCGACACTGAAAGTAGAAGCTGTGTCGATACCCAGGAGTTATGTCGACACTGAAAGCAGAAGCTTTGTCGACACCCAGGAGTTATGTCAATACTGGAAGCAGAATTTTGTCGACACACAGGACTTGTGTCGACACATTTAACAGATGTTGTGTCGAGTACCAGAAGAATGACTATGTCGACACATGGAGTGTTGTGTCGACGTCATCAAGACTTATGTCGACACTTAGTCCATTTGTGTCGACACATGTGAAGCAGTTTTCTGAGTGGTTAATGTTGAGTTGGAAAGTCTTTGAAGAATCAGCTGTCATAACCAACCGGTCTGACACATTTGTCAGAACTGTAAGAAGACTGTTACAAACCGGATCAGCCGATAATCAGGAGGAAACTCTATATAAAGGACTGGTTCGATACAACAGTTGAAGAAGAAAAAAGAGAACACACAACACTAAGAAGTGAATCCTTCAGAGAGAGTTTTCTATAACAAGTAAAGGGGAAACCCTTACGAAGACAGATCCAGATCAGTCTGCAAGGAAGATTCAGATCTCATTCTGAATTCAAGGAGGAAGCTATGTGAAGATCAACTTCTACAACAAGTGAAGATCAACCTTATTTTGTTCTATCAAGAAGCTTTGAAACGGCTAAGTCGGGTTGGATCTGAAGATCAGTTTATTCAAGAACTGATCAAGAAGCTCTCACCAGTGAAGAGATCTATCTAGTGAAATTTTTGTATCTCTTAATCAAATAATTTCTGGTAGGATCTGTTGTAAGATCTGAGTTGTAAGCCTGTAATTATAAAGGCTGATGTAGGGCTTTTGCCTGAGTTATAGGAGTGGGGTATCACTCTGAGTTGTAAGCCTAATGACATAGGCTAAGGTAGGGCTGAGGCCTGAGGTAGGGTTCTTGGGGAAGAATCTGAGGTAGGACATGTATAAGTCTGAGTTGTAAGAACCAATCTAGTTCTGAGTTGTAAGATCTGTGGATCTGAGTAAGTGGAAGGAAGTTGGGCCGAATCCAGTTCACTACTGGATAGGCGAAGGGGGAAAGTGGATGTACCCATACCTTGGGGAACCACTATAAATCTGGTGTATGCTGTGCTGTGTTCATTGTTCTGTGGTTTACATTTTTCTATGTTGAGATAGATTTTGCTATTTGCCTAAAATTTTGAAGAAAAAATTAGAACCTATTCACCCCCCCCCCCTCTAGGTGTCTGACTTTCAAGGTCTCTTTTGATCTTTAATTCTTATCTAACCCTCGGTATTTGGTATGATGGTTGTCTCATCCTAATTGTGTCATCGAAACAAGAATTCAATCTATGAGTCCCATATTATTCCTCTAATGGATTGTAGGCATCAATTCTCCTTAAGGTGGTCCTATTAGTTTGGGTAACAGGTGATAGTACCATATGATAAGTAAAGTAGGGATATCAGAGTTTAAACATTAAGTTGTTACTCCTGCATTAGAATCTTCCTCTACCCGCTCTGGGTATCCTCGTACCTTAACCAAATCTATACCTAAAGTCAATTTTGACCAGGATACACTAAGAATCATCTTGGTAAGTCAAGTTTCCCAGTTGGGTTGGTCTAACTCATTGATTTAAGGACTATATATTATGATCTTTACACATGGGCACACCAAAGCTTCCGCTGCTTAGTTTGTCCCCAAACTAATGCTTGCGCGGGGTGACCCAGTGTTGTGGACTTACTTATTTATGATCGTGGTTTCCCTATGATACCATTTTGTAAGACAAATTTTTTCATTACTACGCTGCCGGGACTTATGCCCAAAATCGTTGTTTTGCGGTGATACCGACACTTGGGATGGTCGCCACTATAAAATGTCGATCCTTCTGACATTAAAGATCATCAAAGAAGTAGAAGTACAATCAAGTCAAGTCCACATAAAATCACCATATATATATATATATATATATATATATATATAAGCATGAATCACAGCAGGTCCATAGAGAAAAAAGTACTGAAACAGAACAGTAAAAAGAAATATAAACGGGCTCATGCCAGGTACATCATGTCCTCACTACAACACTCTCGCAGAAGCTAAGTAAAATTTACACTCACGGAGCCAGAAGTTGGTGCTCATGTGTTAGACTGGCCCACCTCCATGTGCACCATGCATCGCTGGTGCTGCTTCTCCTGCTACTACTCCATGTCTCTGATTCGGAGCCCCTGAAATGTTTTCTCCACAAACCGTTAGTCAAAAGACTAAGCAGAATTTCCCCTACCCCTCCCCCAGTGGCTCCTAGACACCGTGCGAGAGGAATGATAGGATAGCTATGAAGATGGAGAGTAGACAAAAACAGGTGACGGTGATCCTAAGCTAGCAGATTATATACTATAAAATTACAAGATCCTAATCTAGTAGTTCTATATAAAGTAGCGCAGAAAATGGGATAAAAAGTAAGGTGCACCATAAAGAAAAGTAACCGATAAATAATTAACCTTAACTTATATGAATGTAAATACAAACCTATAAGTTACGGAATCTTTTGCAAGACTCTCATCGTATAAGCTATCTCATACTAGTTTATACGATGGGGTGTCAAGTTTAATGCAGGTATGAGTGTTGTGATATGTTATGTTATGAATCATGCAAGTGCAACACACACACATATACACACACACACATACACACACGACTCTGTGCACACAAGCCTTTAGTTCCCCAATTTTGGAAGCTAGCTTCACTCCCAGGAGCCTCCATAATGGTCAACAGAGATAGTGGGTTAGGCCACCTCACTCCTAGGCAGGTATTCACACTACCAGGCCTAGACCTTATGCATGCCTCTGAAGGACACACCATAGTAACCAGGTACGATTCTTATCAACCGCCAGTCTCTTCCATGGCTAAGTGTAAATCACACTCGTCGAGTCATCGTATCGATGTCGGTGTGAAAGACCATCAAATACCGAAGACCCAGCACTTTATGCACATGCAACCATGAATTTTTGAGCCATTGGCTCCCCAGACTTACCTGTCTGTTACAACTACCTTCTGAGCCTACGACTCGCCTGGCTAACTTGCTCATTTCCATAACCACCGAGCCTACCACTCATATAACCTAATCAAGCTAACCTCCTGAGTCACTGGGGGGTTGATGGTGAAGTACTGGTATTTTTAATTGCTCTTTAACATTTTAATCTTACGGTTTAAGGTTAACCTTGCACTGCACACGGCATTGCCTATGAAGGGCTCTCGGGGGCACTAGGAACTACGATGGACTGAAGCCCAATGCTCTCTTTTGCAAGGTACTTATTATTATTGGTAATTACCCATGTCGAAACCCTCTTGGCATTACACTTGAACTAACCCTAGGTGTATTTGGACTCTTTCTCCAGGAAAAGACGATTCTCCTTCAATCTTGAGTGCAACCTTACCTCTAGTCAACCAGGCTCTCACTACCTGCCTCCAATAGGTGACCTTATACATTCTCAACCAGACTAGGTACACCAACTATCTCACCTTCTCATACAAAGGCTTACATGTTATCTTACTTCTATAGTTTTATTATGTGCAGACCTAATGAGCTACATGGTGAGCATGAAAGGAGATACTTCAAGTAATCATCCAAATGGCCTAAGATTTTTATTGGGGGTCTATCATGATACTTTATGAATAAATCCAGAAGATTAAAATTTTCCTACTTTATTTGATATTTATTATATTTTCTACAAAATCAGGTCACCTATGCTTTTGAACCTCAAGTACACACTTCTGACAAATTATGCTCTTGAAAAAATTATGATAAACTACCAACATCAAAATAACAGTAAATACCAAAATCCCAATTTTTCAAGTTGTATTTGTCCTTCAATAAATTATTGGATAAATAACCACAATATTAAGATAAAAAGAGGGAAATTAGAATCAGCCTTCAAAAAATTATGAAAATATTACTACATGATAAATATGAGCAGAAAAGGTTATGGACCATCAATTATAATTTTTTAACACCATTTGGTCACATAAATGAATTATGTTAGTTATTTAATAAATGGGCACTTATGAAGGATCCTATATGACAAATCTTTCAATATATTCATAAAATTTCAAAGAGGATAATTATGTCCTATAATATTCCTTGACCAAGTTACATAATTTTTCAGTAAGAATATAACTCTAAAATAATTATTTTGTGATTGAATCAATCTTAGGGTTTGTGAATGAAGTACTAAAATTATAAATCCAAAATTCACAATAAACTTTCAATGAAACAATATCATCTATCCACGTTCACTGCCTAAGTTTCATGAGTATTCAAATTCATTTGAGTATGTAATTAAATATTGGACTCAAGTGCCCTAAACTATCCATAATTATTTTAAGGAGGGTGTAGGTTCCTAAAATCCTAAAACCATTTTTCAGAGCATATTTTTGCCCTAGGAACTCACCAACCAAGTTCCAAGACCATCCATGGACATACTACCCCATGTCCTTCACTAGGCCCCAAACCTTATCTCTAGGGCCTACACTAGGGTTTTATGGCATCCCTACCCCAAACCACTCAAACTCTCTTGAGGGGGGTGTTTTAGATAACTTAATGCATTGGCCCAAGTTTCATCCCTTTTGGATGAGTATTGGCCAATCAACCCATCAAATACACATTGCCCTAATTTACCCTTTAGGTATCAACATTTGGCTCACATCAAAACATAATCAAATCAGCACCAAATGGGCTGAGATTTTTACCAGTGGCCTACCATAAACCTAAGGGTCATTAGGCCATCTAATTAAATCATACATGATTTATTAATTTTTTACAAAAACTATAGAAAAATATTTTCCAAAAATTCTCATTTTTGGACATAATGAGTGTGCCTATATAACTAGCCTATGGTACCAATTTCAAAGCATTTTCCTGAATGGTTTAGTGGGGGCACTCAATTTAGTCTCTGGTCAAGCCTATGTATAGGTTGCACCGTATTGAGTGCTACGGTCAAACCCTTGACCCAAATTAGTTGAAACAAATTTAAAAATAAACTAGACTTCAAGGTCTACAACTTTGATGGTAACCAGTTGTCCAGAAAATGCACTTAAGTATTTTTAATAATTAAATCTATCTACTGTAACTATGTGACTGAAATGAAATAATTCCAAATATTAATATTTAATTAGCGCAAGAATCTTAAAGCGCCAATGGACGGTATCGGCTCATCTTACTCCTTGAGGCAACGGTCTCGATTGTCCCATCCTGGGCTGATTTGAGAGGCATTTTCTCGGTCACCTGAGCTCCTCCCCGGCTAGCCAGTGCCACCACCACCTTCATTGAGGTAGTGGTCGACGATTGGCAGTGGTTGGCCGGCCGGAGGTGATCGGAACAAGGGTCTATGCATGGAAGAAAAAGCTCCAAAAATGGAGTTTTCGGCCAACCCAGTCTAGGGCCAATTGGCCCCACACCTTGCGGCCAATAGAAGTTGATCTATCCACTGAGAAAGAGGAAGAGGATAGGACCTTTTGGGAGGGCCGGAGCCTAGCCGATCGTCAGGTTGTCAATGCTGGTGGTGGCGTCGCTCGGTGCTCTGCAACTATACAGCCAGTGGCTTTGATTTCTTCAAGGGAAGAGTGGAAACGACTCCTCATAGCCTGATGAAGCTTTTAAAATAAACAAATGGGGGGAGGAGGAGGGTCATGGCTTCAATGCCATTAATGGCTATGAATGAAGGTTTTCGGCCAACTGAATTCTCCCCCTAGCCACTATCATGGCAAGGAAAGACCCTTGATCTCCTCCTAACTAGCCAAGGAAGATGAATCAAGCCATTGGAATTGAGTGGAGAGGCATTTGGCCTTCCTAGCAATGAATGGTCATTTTTCTCTCTCCTCCATTAAAGGGGAAGTGGAGCTTTCTCTCTACTAGTCCCTATTTCCAGAAAATGAATGGCTAATTATGTAATTTTAAACCTCATGAGGCTAGTGGGCCACTCAAATTGGGCTTAGCCCAAATGGATTGGGCTAAGTTTGGTCAACTTGAGTTAATTTGACCTAAACTAGGGTTGAGTTCACTTGGATCAAATTGACCTTTTAGTTTGCCTCCAATGGGTCCATGGTGACCCATTGGCCTCCCCTAAGGTCTAGGAAGAGTTGGGTAGGGTTGGTTTGGCACCTTGAGGGCCACTTGTCCCTAAATTAGGGAACTTTGACAATTTTAGGGCTAGAGTTGACTTTAGTCAACTTGACCTCTTTAGTTGACCCCAATGTGTCCTTGGTGACCCATTGACCTCCTTCAATGGTTACAAAGGTATAGGTGGGGTCAATTTGGCTAAGGGAAGGTTAATTTTCCCTATATATGTTAGTTTGACCCATTTAGGATTAGGGTTGAATTTGGTCAACTTGACCGCTTTGGTTGACCCCCAATGGGTCCTTAGTGACCCTATCGACCTCTTAAAGGGTTAGGAGTATTGTGGTGGGGTCCTACAGCCAAGTTGATGCTCTAAAGTCAAACCCTAGGGGTGGTTCTAGAATGAGCTAATTGCAGACCAAGGTGATCTAACATAGGTTCACTTGGTTTTCTTGGGCTTCCTAGGATTTTGTTATGACCTAGTCATAAAAAATTCACTTTTAGGGGTATAGCTATTTGAGGGATGCTACATTTCCAGTCTTGGAGGTCCTCCCGCAACTGTGGTCTGGAGCCTAGCCACAGCTATGGTCTGAAGGTCAGCCGCAACAGCAGCCAGGAGACTAGCCGAAGTAGTGGCCTAGAGGCTGACCGCAACAGTGGTGGGTGTCCGCAACTGCAGTCTAGTGGGAGTCCGTAACTTCGGTCTGGTGTTAACCTGTAGTTGCAGTCTGACAGCTAGCAGCGATGGTCTAGCGGTCTTTAGTGGCGATTTGGCAGCTTACATCTGTTGCCGCTAATGATCCGCAGCTTTGTACAGTGTTGCGGTTTGACAGTGTCAAACCGCATAAACCGTGCGTATTGCATTTGTCCCACATATCTTGTTGTTTTCTCTAATCTCCCCTATTTTCTATAAATAAGGGGCATACCTATGTATTGTTGATCTTTTTGCAGCAATAAAATTTGCCTTTATTTAACACTTTTTCATAGTCTCAGTATACTCTATAGAAACATGTCCACTCTGAACTCTTTCTTTAAAAACCAAAAACTTAATTTTTATATGCTTAGATTTAGAAGTACTTTTGTCATTATTGGAATACATCACTGCGGACTTTTTGTCACAGAATAACTTAAGCAGTCTTAAAATATCATCCAAAATATGCGGCCTAGTGACAAAATTCTGCAGTCATATCCCATGATTGGATGCCTCATAGCACGCTATGAATTCTGCCACCATGGTTGAAGAAGATATGAGTATTTGCTTAGCACTTTTCGATGATGTAGCTCCTCCTACCAAAACGTATACATAGCTTGAAGTGGATCTTCTACTATTTTGACATCCAGCAAAGTCCGAATCAGAATACCCAATGATCTCTAGCTAATTCGATCTTCTATAAGTGAGCATGAAAGCCTTTATCCTTTTCAGGCATCACATGACCCATTCGGTTGTTTTCTAATGATCCTGAAAGTGTAGCTAGATCTGATATACTCTAGAGGGGGGTGAATAGAGTATATGGTGATTGAAAGCTTTTTACAGCAATGGTTGTAATGTGAGTGAGCAGGGAAGCAATTATAAATCTAATTACAGAACTAAACTAATCATAAGCTAATCACAGAATAATCACAGCCAGAAACAAAAATAAAGACAAGCAAAACCAGATGACACAAGGAAATATAGTGGTTCCCCTAAACTTGGGTACATCCACTCGTCTACCACCCTAGGTAGGAATCCACTGCAGGATGAGTTGATCAGGTGTCCTGGGCACCAATGAGCTTTTGATAAGGTGCTCAAAAACCAAATCAGATTTTTTGATCAGGTGTCTTGCCACCAATGAGCTTTTGACAAGGTGCTCAAAAACCAAGTTCAAACTTTTGAAGGGAGTTTGAGAAACACTTTATAGAGATGGGGGTGAGAGAGTGATGGAAGTCTTCTCTTTCTCAAACAGCTGAGAAGACTATGTGGATTGATGGTGTCAAAGCTCCCCCTGAGTCCTTGAGATCTTCAGGAAAAGAAGCTTTGTTGTAGGGTGATAGGCCTTCACAAGTTGAGCTCCAGCAAAAGATGATTTCAGCAACAGCTGAAATATTAGATGTCTGGAGTCTTGAAATATGTTAGCCTTGAACACTTGAGACAAGAGAGATCTGAGGATTTGAGAAAGTTTTATCTCATTGGATGTGTGTTCTGAGAATTCTTTGAGACAAAATTTTTTTTCTTGTTCTGATGATTATTGATGTCTGTCTGTGTATCTGTGTTTTTTTTAGATTCAAAAATCCTTCTCTTTTATTCTCTGGTACAGAATGGAAAAACATCCTCTGTCAAGAATAGTCGTTGGTCTGCATTGATTGCATCCTTAATTGCAAAATGTCTTCTGGAGGAAAGTCCATAGAAATATTCCTTGAAAATCCCTTGAAACTTGGTCCAGAAATGAATGAAAACGGCTAGTAAATCTTCTGAATTAATTGCAGAATAACTCCTTAACTGATTTGAATTTGAATCTTGAAAATCCTTGAAGTTATCTGAAAACGTCGAACTGAGCTCTGCTATCATTGAACAGAGCTCAGCGATATAGATTTATACATCAGCAAAATATCGTCGATCTGAGCTTAAAGATCGTTGAACTGAGCTCAGAGATAGAGATCCAAAGCTGAGTCAAGATCGTCGAACTGAGCTCACCGATCGTCGAATGGAGTTCGACGATATGATGAAGTTGAGCTCAGCGATCGTCGAATGGAGTTCGACGATCTGTCGAAGTTGAGCTAGATGATCGTCGATCGGAGTTTGACGAATCGTCGTGCTGAGCTCGACGATATGACTTAGTCTCAAACTGAAAAAGTCTTGGTCTTGAGGGCAGCTTCCAAACTTAGACTTCTAACCCTTAGACTCAATTCTAATTGACCTTTTGAGCTATACAGGAGGTCAAACATTGGTTTCCTAGAGACATAGTGATCCTGACCCAAATTAGTAATAGGGTGTTCCAACAATCTCCTCCTATTTGGGTTAGGATTTCTATTTACAGAGTCTGGAAAATTTAAAAAACAACAAGCAGCAAAACAGAAAAGCAACAAGCTAGACATTGCAGAACCACAGATATATATATATATATATATCATCCCAGATAATAACCAGAAGTCAGAGAGATTGTCACCTTACATAATCATTTCTTTTCCTTGCCCTTAACAAGTTTGATTTCTCTGTTGGGATTGAGGGCTTCCTTCTTTGATCTAGTATCATCTGCTGCACCTAAAGTGGTTTGTTGTTTGGGCCTGGAAACTACAGCTTCAGGATGCAGTTCCATGTATCTATCTGAATCAAAAAATTTGCTTGATGCATATCTTTCTAGCTCTCTCTTTCTCTGTTCAGACATTGTTGAGATGTTGGAGGAATCTCTTCCTTGCTCTTTAGCCTTTTCGATCTGATCCAGTGCAGCAAGTTCCTTCATCCTTGCAGTCCAAGCAGCTGGATTGTTCTCAGGGTCCTCAAAAGGTACTGGTGGCTCATATCTGTTAGAAGAATTGTCTTGAGCAGGCCTGGATGAAACAGTTTCCTTCAGCTTATAGGGAAAAGGACCAGATGTGGTATCAGATGAAATTTATCCTTCCCTGGAGTATGGGTGTTGCCTTAAGTATCCTTTGGAGTAGACTTGGACTTCTCTTTGATTGCCTCTGTATCCTCCTCTCCTAGATTGAGAACCCCTGGATTGCCTTCCCCTATGGTAAGATCTGGCATGTGGCTGATAGGGGGCTTGACTTCTAGCAGGGGGTTGAGCAGCAGAACTTCCACCTGCACCTGCATCAGGAGGAGGTGGTGGAGGAGGATGAGAGTGTTGGAATTGTGAAGAACCCTTTTCATATTTCCTCTTCTTTTTCATTGCTTTCAGTTGATTCTTAGAGTACTGCATCCAGTGCTCAGTGATAGGGCAATCATGAAGAATGTAGTATGGTATGTCATTGTTGTCCTTGACCTTGGCAGGAGGTACTCTCTTCATGGCTTTGCTCCTTGCCTTTCTTTTCCTGGCAATGGTAGCAGAAGAATCATCAGAGTCTGTTCTGTACTCATCACTTTCAGAACTCTGATCATCATAAAGGGCATCAATTTTCTTCATCAAATCTTTCTTGAGCTGTATGGAAACAGATGAGGCAGCAGAGGGTGTAGCAGTAGAAGTTGAAGCAGTGGCAGAAGTGACAATAGCAGATACATAACTTGTTGCAGTTGAAGTAGAAACAGTAACAACAGCAGCAGCAACAGATTCACTAACAACAATATCAGTAGTAGAAATATCAGCAGAAAATTCAGAAGGCTCAAACTCAGGTGCCTCTGTCATAAGGATCTCTTTAGAGATTGGCTCATCAGCAGTAACAGAAGTAACAACAGTATTATCAAAGCTTTCAGCAGCAGTAGGGGCAGTAACATCAGAAACAACAGCAATGCATTCATCAGAAGAAGCAGCAGCATACACTGAGTGGACAAAAGAGGTGATGATGATGGGGTCACAGCAAGAGAATGGCACAAGGGCCTTGGACAGATCCTCTGGGGGCTGGACAGCAACTGTCTCTGGAAGACATCTGAAATATGCAGAATCAAATTCTGAGAGCAAAGCCCTGAGGTCTAATGCAAAGACTACAGCAGGAGTTTGAACTGAAGCTTGAGACACAGCAGCAGGAGCAGTAGCAGATACAAGAACTAAGGAAACAGCAGCAGGCAGGCTCATAGAAACAGCAATAACAGTAGCAGCAGCAGCAGGCAGACTCACTTCATAGGGCATCTCCCCCTGCCTAGATTCAGACATGGTTGGATCAAGGCACACTGCTGAAGGGGCTGCCTGAGGGAAGAGGGAGGAAAGTCTGGCAGAGAGGGCTGCCACTGACAGGAGTAAAGGAGCCAAGGAGGTCTCCAAGAGAAGAGATAGCCTGGGGGCTAGCAATTCATACAACCTGTCAGCAAGGGCTGGAATGTCTACCTGCTCAGTAGTGACTGGAGCAGAGGTAAAGGATGGAGGAGTAGTTTTTGGTGAGGGTAATGGAGAGCTGGTGAATGGGGGAAGAGATGGCTGAGGTGTGGGTAAGGTGGATATAGAGGACAGTGGGATGGAGATGGATGGGGTGAAGGTGGGTTGGTCAATGATCTCTTGTAGAAGATCTTGATAGGATGTTGAGGATGAGGGTAGCTCAGGAGGAGAGGATGGTGAATCATCCATAAAGGAATTTGCAATGAGGGTGAAGGATGGAATGGAGGGTGATGAAGTGATATCTTGTTGAGTGTAGGAGAATAATGGATGGAAGTGGTCTTCTGTGAGTGGAAGAGTAGGGACTGGAGATGGTGTGGATGTTGGAGAGGGGCTAGAGATGATGATGGTGGATGGAGTCTGAATGGTAGATGGAATTGGAAGAGATGGAATTGGAGGAGGAGGAGGAGGAGGAGAGGCAACATCAGCAGGCAGGTCATCTGCAGGGGTAGAGACCTGTGGGGAAGTGACTCTGAGAGTCCTAGTGCCTGAAGGAGTACTGGAGGAGGGCCTGCTGGGCGTGCTGATCTGTCTGTCCCATTTTCCAAAGAGGGCACAGGACAGTCTCTTGGATGCATTGATGTGGATTCCAGAAGAGACCAGCAATGCAGGGCACCTTTGCTGCAGAAACACCCCTATAATTCTTCCAAAGTTTACAAAACTTTTGTTTATCTTCTTCTTAATGAGGTCAAAAAATACCTCTCCCCAATTCAAATTCTTCCTGTCTACTAGGGCTCCCATTAGTCAGAGCTGATACCTTGAGATTGTATCATGAGCAGAGTGCTTAGCCAGTAGCACTTTCCCAACTACATCTGCCATGAATCTGTATTCCACAGAAAGGTTCTTTTTCAAGAGCTTGCTAGGGTTAGCCTCAGAATGACCCATTCTGGCAAGCAAGTCAGTATACTCTACTTCAGACAAGTCAGCAGTATCTTCACCAGTTCTTAACTCAAAAACCTCTGTTAAAATTGCTGGGTTCAGAGGTATTTGTGTGCCAGATATTGATCCAACAATGGTGGAGTTGTCCTGAT
Source organism: Platanthera guangdongensis (assembly GCA_039583875.1). Classification (NCBI taxonomy): domain Eukaryota; kingdom Viridiplantae; phylum Streptophyta; class Magnoliopsida; order Asparagales; family Orchidaceae; genus Platanthera; species Platanthera guangdongensis. The sequence continues at coordinate 14,869,971 of CM077154.1, forward strand.
TGTGGGCAGTGTAGACCCATTCCTTAATCTCATCAGAGGCAAGCTTAATCCTTGTGGTCATGATTGCTGTCAGGTTCTGCTCCTTGAATAACCCCAAGATATCCTGAAAAACCTGGTCGGTTGTGTTGAAGGATTCCTGTCGATGTCGAAACCATCATCAAACTTCATGGCAGCGAGAACAGTAACAAACACAGCTATGGGTACCTGCAAAAATTCAACAAACAAAACGACCAAGTGCAGAATTATTTGGAGGGAAAGAAAATTCTTGCAGAGAAATCGAAAGCGCAAAGGAGAACGACGGCGAAAAAATGAATTTTATATTAGGGTTCGACGCAGAATTGGAAAGATCGTTGAACTCAGTTCGACGATCTAGGATTCTAAAGGAATCTGAAGAGTCTTCAACATCGTCGATCTCCGTTCGACGATATTGGAGAGCGTCGAGCTCTGTTCGACGATCGTTCAGAGAACAAGATCGTCGAGCGCCGTTCGACGATCGTTGATCGGAAGAGATAGTTCATACTATCTGAGAAACGCTGAACTCAGGTCGATGATTTCAGAAATCGTCGATCTCCGTTCGACGATCTGGGGGAAAATCGTCGAGCGCAGTTCAGAGATCAGAAAAACTCTAGACACTAAGAAAAATCAAGATGTTTGCCTAGTCTTGGTCAATTTTTAAGCTTTCAAAATCTGGGATATTATTTAAGACTTCCTCCATCTAACATTCCTAACTGATTTAGGAAGAAGGTGTGTTTCTTTTCATCCAAGGGCTTGGTGAAAATATCTCCCCTTTGTAAATCAGTTGGGATATATTGTAGTTCAATTTTATTCTTTTCAACATTATCCCTTAAGAAATGATGTCTAATCTCTATGTGTTTTGTCCTACTATGGAGGACTTGATTTTGAGCTATAGAAATAGCACTGGTGTTATCACAAAAGATTTAGACATCTCTAAGTTGTAGCCATAGTCTAGGAGTTGGGTTTGAATCCACAAGATTTGTGAACAACAACTGCCTACAGCCATATATTCAGCTTCAGCAGTTGAAGTTGACACAGAAGTTTGTTTCTTACAAAACCAGGAGACAAGTCTGTCACCAAGGAACTGACAAGTTCCACTGGTCCTTTTCCTGTCAATTCTGCATCCAGCATAATTAGCATCAGAAAATCCAGTTAAATCAAATGCTGAATCTTTTGGATACCAGAGACCTAGATTTGGATAACTTTTAACATACCTGAGAATCCTCTTTACTAATGTTAGGTGTGACTCTCTAGGGCTTACTTGGAACCTAGCACATATACATGTAGCAAAAATTATATCTGGTCTACTAGCTGTAAGGTACAGTAAAGAGCCAATCAATGCTCTATATGTTGTCTGATCAACAGGTTTCCCATGTTCATCAGCATCCAATACAGCATTAGTAGGTATGGGTGTTTTCATACAAGATGCTTCTGACATGCCAAATTTCTTAACCAGTTCATTTGCATATTTGGTTTGAGAAATAAAGATGCCTTCAGCATGCTGTTTGACTTGCAATCCTAGGAAGAAGGATAGCTCACCCATGCTACTCATCTCAAATTTAGAATGCATTAGGTTGGAAAACCTTCTGCACAATTTGGAGTCAGTAGAGCTAAAAATAATATCGTCTACATAAATCTGCACTAGTAGGGTATGGGACTTATGGGTTCTAATGAAAAGAGTTTGGTCTACTCTACCCCTCAAAAATCCATTTTCCAAAATAAAGCATGCTAGGGTCTCATACCATGCTCTAGGAGCTTGCTTGAGACCATATAATGCTTTGTTCAATCTAAAAATATAATCAGGATAAGTTGGAGAGATAAAACCTGGAGGTTGTCTGACATATACTTCCTCTTTGATGTCTCCATTTAGGAATGCACTTTTGACATCCATCTGGTATACCTTGAAGCCTTTATGTACTGCATAAGCTAAAAATATTCTGATGGCTTCCAATCTTGCAACTGGTGCAAAAGTCTGGTCGTAGTCTATTCCTTCTTCTTGAGAATATCCCTGAGCAACTAGCCTTGTCTTGTTCCTTACAATTACTCCTTGATCATTCAGTTTGTTTCTGAATACCCACTTTGTTCCAACAATGGAGTGATCCTTAGGCTTTGGCACTAGTTCTCATACTTTGTTCCTTTTAAATTAATGCAACTCCTCTTGCATTGCAATGATCCAGTGTGGATCTTGCTCTGCATCTTGAATCGCCTGAGGTTCAATTAGAGATAGGAAGCAGGTGTGCAACAGGTTTTGGTTGACCTGATTTCTGGTTTGCACACCAGCTGAGATGTCTCCAATTATTTGGGAAATTGGATGATCTCTTGATGTTACTAAATCAACAGGGGGTGTTGATTGTTCACCAACCTGTGTTGTTGTTTCCTCTTGTGGTACAACAACTGGCTCTTCACGTTGTTCTTCAATATGTTGAGCACTTTCTTCATCTTCACTGCTTTCATCCCTTTGAGTAACCTGTAACTTGTTCAAGTCTTCAACAAGAGAATGTTCATGCAAAGGTTCTATGGTAGAAGAAATCTTCTCCTTGAAGGACATGTTAGATTCATCAAATGATATATGAACAGATTCCTCAATTTTTAGAGATGATTTATTATAAACCCTATAAGTCTTGCTGATCATGGAGTATCCCAGAAACACTCCTTCATCAGCTTTAGCTTGAAATTTTGCTAAGTATTTCTTGTCATTATTATGTACATAACAAATACAGCCAAAAACTCTAAAATAATCAACTTTAGGTTTCTTCCCTTTGAGTAATTCATATGGAGTCTTTCCCTTTAGTTTATGTATTAAACTTCTATTCAGCACATAGTTGGAGGTGCTCACTGCCTCTGCCCAAAAGGATAGAGGAAGGTGAGCATCTGACAACAATGTAGTGGCAGATTCAATAAGGGTTCTATTTTTCTTTTCAGCTACCCTATTTTGTTGAGGAGTTCTAGGAGCTGAGAAAGTATGCCTGATCCCTTCACTCTGACAGAACTCTTGCATAAGAAGAGAATCAAACTCTGTCCCATGATCACTTCTGATCATGGCAATGAGAGTATTGAACTCAATCTGTACACATTTGAGAAACTCTGTCAGACACTTAAAGTTATCAGACTTCTTCCTTAGAAAGAACACCCAAGTGAATCTAGAGAAGTCATCTACAACTACTAAAGTGTAAGATTTCCCTCCTAGGCTTTGTACTGTGATGGGTCCAAAAAGATCCATGTATAACAGATACAATATCCTAGGTGAATCACTCTTATTAAGTGACTTAAAGCTGCTTTTTAGTTTGCTTGCCTAATTGACAAGCCCTGCAGAGTCCTTCCTTATTGTAGGGGCCAGAAGGTAGTCCTCTAACAAGGTTGTCCTTGGATAGCCTAGCAATAGTTCTAAGGTTTAGGTGTCCTAGTCTCTTATGCCATAAAATATTTGGTCTATAGACAGAATTAAACAGGCAAATATCTACATCAGTTGAAAGAAAATCTACTAGATAGATGTTACCTTTCCTTTTACCTGTCAACACAGTTGTGTTGTCCTCTGACTTGATTTTGCATAAGGCTTTGCTGAAGGTCACCCGGTAGCCTTCATCACACAGCTGACTGATGCTTATTAAGTTATGCTTCAGTCCTTCCACATAAGCTATATTCTTGAATGTTACTGATCCAATCTGGACTGCACCATATCCTTTAGTCTGTCCAAAGTTTGAATCACCAAAGATAACTTTGGGTCCAAGCTTGGCTCTAAAGGATGTGAGGTTGTCCTTGTTCCCTGTCATGTGATTAGAGCACCCACTATCCAAGTACCATTGCTGGTTAGATGTTGGATAGGTCTTCACCTGCACATAAAATAATTTATTTATTTTTGACCCAGTTTACCTTGGGCCTAGGTTGATAACCTTTAAATTATGAAATAAAAGACATCCCAGGTTGACTCTTATAACCTTCAGGATGATATCTCCTTGGAGGTAAAATCTATTCAGTATAAGGGTTAAAGATTTGGGATGAAGGACCCTTAGGATTGAATTTTGATTTGCCCTTGAAAAACTTTTCAGAGCTCTGACCTCTGTTCGACGATCTTGGAGCTGCGTTCGACGATCTTGGGTCAGATCGTCGAGCTCCGTTCGACGGTCGACTATGGCTGAGTTCAGGTACTTGAGATCGTCGACCTGAGTTCGACGATCTTGCCTGAGATCGTCGATCTTCGTTCGGTGATCTCCGTTCGACGATTTCTGCTGGGACTTAGTTTTCTTAGGCAGATCAGAATTTTTCTTAGCTACCTCTACAACTCCCTTTCCTTTATCAGAAATGAACTTGATTGGAGTGGTTAGAACTATGGATTGGCTGAATGAAGCACCCAAGCCCAGTGTACTATTAAATCTGGAGTTCACTGTACTTGTGATGTCCATCAGCTTGATGCTTCTCCAATTGAGGGATTCTTCAAGCTTCTTGGCCTCAGATAGCTCACTCTTCAGTGAAGCTATCTGCTTCCTACAGCTCTCCAACTCCTGAGAGAGTTTGAGGTTTTCTGACTTTAAATTATTATGTTCAGATAAATGATTTCTGAGAGAGATAATTTCTTTTTCAGATTTTAGCAGATCTAAACACAATGCTTTAAATTCAGATTTAAAGTCCTCTGAATTAAAATCAAAAGAACTAATTACCTGATCTTCTTCAGGTTGAGTCTCTGAGTCTGACTCTGACTCCTCTTCATCTGAGTTATGTTGTGAGGCATTGATTGTCATCATGCAGAACTCTTTCTCTTCTGCATCATCCTCATCATCACTGGAACTGGATGAGGCTTCTGACTCCTCTTTAGTCTCACTTCAGGATTCAGCAATAAACCCCTTTCTTTGATGTTTGTTTTTGCTTGATGAGGGTTTGCCATTGCCATTCCTCTTGGAGTCTTTCTCCTTTCTTCTTTCTTTCTTGTCCCTTCTGTCCTTGTTTTTGTTTTCTGGACAGTCAGGAACTATGTGTCCTGGTTTCCTGCAACCAAAGCAAACAATCTCTTTATTATTAATTGACTTATCATACCTTGGCTTATCATGCTCCTTGTATGATCTCCTTCTGAAGTCCTTTCTGGCCATCTTGTAAAATCTTTTGGCCAATAGACTAAGCAGCTCATCATTGCCTGTGACTTTGTCTTCAGGCTGATCTTCAGTTGCCTTGAAGGCTATGGTCTTCCCTTTTCTTGTGGCTGGTGAGGCAGCCTTCTGTTCTTCTTCTCTATTTTTGATGAGTAGCACATAAGATTTGAGCTTACTCAATAGAGCTTCTGTGGTGATCTCATTCAAACTTCTGGCATCCTTTATTGGCCAGATTCTTGAATCCCAAGTGCTAGGTAAGCACATTAGAATTTTGTCATTGAGTTCAGTTAGTGAGATCTCTTTATCCAATGTCCTGAGTTCACTGACAATTAGACTGAGCCTGTTGTACATATCTCCCACTGACTCAGTTTCTCCCTTCTTGAAATTCTCATATTGAGATATGAGGTGGGATATCCTATCCTTTCTCTCATCAGCTGAGCCTGAGACTATTTCAGAGAGTTTGTCCCAAATTTCCTTTGCTGAATTGCATTCAGCCACCTTTTGAAATATGTCATCAGACATTGTCTGGGCTAAGATGTTCATAGCCTTGGCATCAGCTACCTTCCATCTCTTGATGTCAGTATCTGTTCTTGATGGAGGTGGAACAGCATTTGTACTTGAGCTCTCTGGAGGTCTTGGACATACTGTCAAAACAGAGTTAAAAATATCTTCGTCAATAGAATTCATGTATAATCTGATCCTTGCTTTCCAAAGTGCAAACTTGGATAGATTGCACACTGGAGGTCTGTTGCTAGCATAATATTTGTTTTGGGCCATGATTTGTGAAAACAACATCTAATAATAAACTTTAAAAGAAAACAGATCTAACTAGGGATCTTTGGGTTCAGGTGTTAGCCTGTGCAACCACCAAGGTGTGGTATGTTTAACCAACCTAGCTCTGATACCAATTGAAAGTGCAGCTAGATCTGATATACTCTAGAGGGGGTGAATAGAGTATATGGTGCTTGAAAGCTTTTTACAACAATGGTTGTAATGTGAGTGAGCAGGGAAGCAATTATAAATCTAATTACAGAACTAAACTAATCATAAGCTAATCACAGAATAATCATAGCCAGAAACAAAAATAAAGACAAGAAAAACCATATGACACAAGGAAATATAGTGGTTCCCCTAAACTTAGGTACATCCACTCTTCTACCACCCTAGGTAGGAATCCACTGCAGGATGAGTTGATCAGGTGTCCTGGGCACCAATGAGCTTTTGATAAGGTGCTCAAAACCAAATCAGATTTTTTGATCAGGTGTCTTGCCACCAATGAGCTTTTGACAAGGTGCTCAAAAACTAAGTTCAAACTTTTGAAGGGAGTTTGAGAAACCCTTTACAGAGATGGGGGTGAGAGAGTGATGGAAGTCTTCTCTTTCTCAAACAGCTGAGAAGACTATGTGGATTGATGGTGTCAAAGCTCCCCATGAGTCCTTGAGATCTTCAGGAAAAGAAGCTTTGTTGTAGGGTGATAGGCCTTCACAAGTTGAGATCCAGCAAAAGATGATTTCAGCAACAGCTGAAATGTTAGATGTCTGGAGTCTTGAAATATGTTAGCCTTGAACACTTGAGATAAGAGAGATCTGAGGATTTGAGAAAGTTTTATCTCCTTGGATGTGTGTTCTGAGAATTCTTTGAGACAGAATATTTTTTTTCTTATTCTGAAGATTACTGATGTCTGTCTGTGTATCTGTGTTTTTTTAGATTCAAAAATCTTTCTCTTTTATTCTCTGGTACAGAATGGAAAAACATCCTCTGTCAAGAATAGTCGTTGGCCTGCATTGATTGCATCCTTAATTACAAAATGTCTTCTGGAGGAAAGTCCATAGAAATATTCCTTGAAAATCACTTGAAACTTGGTCCAGAAATGAATGAAAACGGCTAGTAAATCTTCTGAATTAATTACAGAATAACTCCTTAACTGATTTGAATTTGAATCTTGAAAATCCTTGAAGTTATCTGAAAACGTCGAACTGAGCTCAGCGATATGGATTTATACAGCAGCAAAATATCGTCGATCTGAGCTTAAAGATCGTCGAACTGAGCTCAGAGATAGAGATCCAAAGCTGAGTCAAGATCATCGAACTGAGCTCACCGATCGTCGAATGGAGTTCGACGATATGATGAAGTTGAGCTCAGCGATCGTCGAATGGAGTTCGACGATCTGTCGAAGTTGAGCTAGACGATCGTCGATCGGAGTTCGACGAATCGTCGTGCTGAGCTCGACGATATGACTTAGTCTCAAACTGAAAAAGTCTTGGTCTTGAGGGCAGCTTCCAAACTTAGACTTCTAACCCTTAGACTCAATTCTTATTGACCTTTTGAGCTATACATGAGGTCAAACATTGGTTTCCTAGAGACATAGTGATCCTGACCCAAATTAGTAATAGGGTGTTCCAACAGATCCAATTTTAGATTACTCAAATATATGCCCAACATTCCAACTATGAACGCAATATCCGGACGCGTACATACTTGAGCATACAAGAGACTTCCTACTGCTGTTGCATAAAGAAACTTTTGCATCTCCAATTCCTCTGCTTTAGTTTTGGGATATTGAGTGAGGCAAAATTTGTCTCCCTTAGCTATCAGGGAATATCTTGGCTTATATTCTTGCATGTCAAACCTTTTGAGTACCATTCAATATAACTTTTCTGTGAAAACCCAAGTATATCCTGAGTACGATCTCGGTATATCTATATACCTAGCACATAAGAGGTATTACCATGATCTTTTATTTCTAATTTCTTTGAAAGAATTTTTTTGGTCTCATGTAGTATATCGATATCATTATTGGCAAGTAAGATGTTGTCCACATATAAGACCATAAATATATATTTACTCATACTGAATCTATGATATATACAATCATCAGCAACGTTCATCACAATCCTGAAAGAGACAACAACTTCATGAAATTTGAAATACCACTGTCGAGATGCTTATTTGAGTACATAGATGGATTCCTTTAATTTGCAAACCATTTGCTTTGGGTCTCCAGACTCAAAATAATTTGGTTGCACCATATAGATCGTCTCATCATTGTCTTCATTGGGAAACATCATCTTAACATCATCTAATGTAACTCAAGGTCAAAATGCGCTACTAATGTCATAATAGTCCTGAAAGGGTCTTTCGATGAAACCGGAGAGAAAGTCTCTTTATAGTCAATGTTGTCTTTTTAAGTGAATCCTTTAGCGACAAGACATGTCTTATATCTCTCAATATTACCCTTTGAATCCATTTTGGTTTTAAATATCCATTTACAACAAATGGGTTCCAAACCTTCGGGTAATGTGACAAGAACACAAACGTCATTGTTCTTCATGGACTTCATCTCTTCCATCATGGCATCAATCCATTGTTGAGAATTAGAATTCTGAATTACCTGATTGAGATTGACTGGATCATCTTCTAACATTCTTTGATCATCCTCATGTTCTTGGAGAAAGATGAGACAATCATCTAGTATCACACTTCTCCTTTCTCTAATGGATCTCCTTAATAACAAAAGTTCTTGAGGTTGTTGAGTTTGTTCATTTAGAACTGTATGAGGAAGCACTTCAACAATGTCTTGATCCGGATTTGTTACTGAAGAAATATCAGGAATGATATCTTGAGTATTGTCAGTAATAAATATAGAAAGAGAAATAAATTGTCCTTCAATGACAAATTCTCTAATCATATTTTTCCCTCCAAACTCAACATCTTCAAAGAACCAAACATTTTCAGTCTCAAAAAAAATCTTAGTAGTAGGATCATAAAATTTATAAATGTAATAAAATATGCCCACATAAGAATAGCCCAAAATCCAATATTTTATGTCATAATAACACTCATAATAATGCCCAAAAAACTCTCAAATTTGGTGAGTAACGGGCTATCACAAAACAATATATATATATATATACACACACACACGAGTCGCAGGCACGGGCCTCCGGCCCGATGGCTATGCGCCACAGTACCTGACCACGGACGGCGGGCTTCGCCCGCCCCCCGCCGGGCTTCGTCTGTCCTATTTATTTTAATTTTTGGATTTTTTGATTTAATATTTTAATATTTTTAATGTTTATGTATTATTTAAATTTTTTGTTTGTTATTTGATTTTTTTAATTTTTTTTTTAAAAATGCGGTGTGCTTCGCCTCCGCCTCCAGTGTCGCCGCCGCACTGACCGGAGACCCTCGTCGGGTTCGCGGGCTGTACGAGCAAGTGAATTTGAGGGTAAAGATGGTCTTAAAACGAAAGGTGATCAACATGAAAGTTGTACATCTCGGCGAGACGAACAATTTTCATGTTGATCACATTTTGATTTGAACCCGTCTTGGACCTCGATTTGGGCCCCAAAATCGGGGGTGACGGAACGGTTTACTATAGCAGTTCCGCCGCCCCCGATTTCAGGGCCCAAATCGAGTCCAAATCAGCTCCAAATCAAAAAGTGATCAACATGAAAGTTGTTCGTCTCGCCGAGATCTACAACCTTAATGTTGATCACTTTTCATTTTGAGACCATCTTTACCCTCAAATTCCCTTGCCCGTACGCCCGTACCTTAGTATATTATAATATAAAATCAGGCTTTTATAGTCTCACACTGCTGGTAGGTTTGACCCTTTGGATTTAAATAGAGAATTCCAGAATGATTGATTGAAATTAGGTGGGCTTTTGGGCATGTGGGCTTGTGGGCTTGTGGGCTGCCTGGCTTATCTTGAATTCTATGAATAGGCGGGTTTGCGGGCTGATTTTAAATTCATGCGAGTGTTGTTTTTAAGGCCTTTTTTTTATATTATCTACTTAACTTTAAGATCCCTACTAGTAGGTTTAGGACCTCTAGTAAAATCTGAAGAGAGATGGTTGGTTTGATCCAACGGTTCATGATCAAATCTCTGAAATCCGACGGCCACTTAATTTCATTTCAATTTCGAACTCATGCTATTTGCAGACCTCCATATATTTCTTTATAATATGGTATGTGTGCTTGAAATTAGGTGGGTTTTTGGGCATGTGGGCTGCCGGACTTATCTTGAATTCTATGAATAGGCGGGTTTGCGGGATGATTTTAAATTCATGCGAGTGTTGTTTTTTAAGGTTTTTTTATGTTATCTACTTAGCTTTAATATCCCTAGTAGTAGGTTTAGGACCCCTAGTAAAATCTGAAGAGAGAGGGTTGGTTTGATCCAATGGTTCATGATCAAATCTCCGAAATCTGACGGCCACCTAATTTCCTTTCAATTTCGAACTCATGCTATTTGCAGACCTTCATATTTCTTTATAATATAGTATAGATGTAGACACATAAATTAATATATATAAATGTATTTTTCTGTCGGTGTGAAAATATTTCATCTCCATTGATGATTTAGGTAAAAAAACGCTCTATGATATACACAATACTTTAGCCAGATGCATGGTAAAGATTTACTTTCCTCTATAGGATGTTGATAGTTCGACCCCGAACAATGCAATATTTTATTAATTATAATTTTTAAATTAAAAAACAGTTTAAACCCCGCCCAAGACCCGCTGATTAGCAGTTTTACGGGCGGACAAGCCGATTCACCGGTTCTGAGCGGGGACGGTTTTCGAACCCAGACCGGACCGCCTATTAGACCGGTCGGCGGTCCGACCGGCTGAACCAGCAGGTCCGATCTGATTTTCAAAACCATGATAATAACATTTTAACGATAATGATGCTGCTCTCTGAATAATATCATCCTTTGAATGATAACTTCTCCCTAAAAAAGTAACCTGTTGAAAAAAGACGTCTGCCGATTGATGTTGCCACAATAAAAATACCTTAGGACGAATGTTGTCAACCCCCTAAAAATATTGCACACCGAATAATGTTGCCCACTGAACATTGTCGCTTGCCATTTGATGTCGCCCATAGAATAATGAAGCCCGTTGAATATTGCCGCCTGCCATATGATGATGTCCGTCGAATGATGTCGCACAACGAATGTTGTCACTCCCCGAATGTTGCCACTCACCAACGATGACACTTGTTGAATGATGTCATGCAACGAATGTTGTCGCCTCCCGTATGTAACTGTCCGCCGAATGTTGTCGCCCGCCAAATATTTCCACCCACCGAGTGATGACGCGTCGAATGTTGCTGGGACAGAATATTGCCGCCCGCCAAATGATGCCACCGGCTGAATATTGCCGCCGCCAAATGTTGCCGCCCGTCGAATGATGTCGCCCGCCCAGTTTTGCCGCACGCTGAATGATGTCGTCCACCCAATGTTGCCCAATACGGAATGTTGACAGCCGCCGAATGTTGCCGCCCGTTGAATGTTCCCCCAATATTGCCCCTTGCCGAATGTTGTTTCCTGGCGAATGATGTCGCCCGCCGAATGATTTAGCCCACTGAATGTTACTACCCGTCGAATGTTGCCTCCCTTGGAACGTTCCATTCTATCGGAATAGTGCCGCCCGCCAGATGTTTTCACACGCCAAATGTCTGTCGTACATGGGGCGCATGTGCACCGTCACATGTCCGTCTTACGGTGGACATTTGGTGTGTGAAAACTTCCGGCGGGCGGCACTATTCTCGTAGGATGGAACATTCCAAGGGAAGGAACATTCGACGTGTAGTAACATTCAGTGGGCTACATCATTCGGCGGGCAGCATCATTCGATAGGGAACAACGTTAGGCAAGGGGCAATATTCGGGGAACATTCACTGGGTGGCAACATTCGGCGGTTGACAACATTCCGTATTGAACAACATTGGGTGGACGACATCATTCGGTGTGCGACAAAATTGGGCGGGCGACATCATTCGACGGGCGGAAAGATTTGGCGGGGGCAATATTCAGCGGCTGGCATCATTCGGCGGGCCGCAATATTCTATGCCCGACAACATTCGACGAGCCATAACTCGGCGGGTGGCAATATTTGGCGGGCGACAACATTCGGCGGGCGGCAACATTCGGCGTACGGTTATATACAGGTGGCGACAACATTCGTTGCAAGACATCATTCGACATGTGTCATCATTGGTGGGCGGCAACATTCGGGGAGTGACAACATTCGTTGTGTGACATCTTTCAACAGACATCATCATATGGCAAGCTGCAATATTCAACAGGCATCATTATTCAATGGGAGACATCAAATGGCATGCAACAATATTCAGTGTGCAACATTATTCGGTGGGCAACATTATTCGGCGGGTAACATTTTGAGGGGGGTGACACCATTCATCCTAAGATATTTTTATTGGGGCAGCATCAATCGACAACCTTCTTTTTTCAGCTGGTGACTTTTAGGGATAAGTCATCATTCAGAGGACGACATTATTCAGCTAGCAACATCATTATCATTAAAATGTTATTATCATGATTTTGAAAATTGGACCGGACCGGCCGGTTTAGCCGGTCGGACCGCCGACCGGCCTAATAGGCGGTCCAGTCTGGGTTCTAAAACCGCCCCCCGCCCATAACCGGTTCAGAACCGGTGAACCGGCCATTTCGCCCATAAAACCGCTAACCGGGCGGATCTTGGGCGGGATTTAAACTGTTTTTTTAATTTTAAAATTATAAAATTAATAAAAAATTATGCTTCCCGGGTTTGAACTGCCAATTACGGGGGCGGTACATAAACAAAGCTTAATTAACAATGGGTCTGTTTGGCGCAGCTCTGGGGGCTGGAAAATCTCTATTCCAGCCGCCAGAGCTGCTTTATATGTGTTTGGGACATCTCATTGTGAAGAGCTTTTCAAAAATCTGGAGCTGTTTTGCAGCTTTTCAGAAATCTCTCCCCCCTCCCCAGCTTCTGCTCCTGCAAAATAGTTTTCTCTCTCACAGGTTTTGAAAATTTAATGATTTCTTCAGTTGGAACATGCTTAGAGGCCGGACGGCCTTCCTCCGGCGATTCCGAGCCCCGGACGGCCTTCCTCCGGCGATTCCGAGCCCCCGACGTCCTTCCTCCGACGATTCCGAGCGCACTTCTGCACAGAACACTCAAACACTCGACAGGTTTTCAAAACTGCTCCCCAGAGATCTATTTTAAAACAGCTCTATCCGAACAGCAGCTTTTCAATCCGTCAGAGCTGTCCCAAACAGAGCCAATATGTTGCATTTGAAACTATCTAAATATGAATGTTGCTGCCCATGTCACGTTGCTTCCCATATCCCGTGCATGAAATTAGTTATATTGAACGAGAAGAATGTTTTTTAACATTATTTTTTGATTTCTTATGCATATTGAGTTCAAATTGATCCGCCAGAGTAGTTTATTTTTCTTTCATTTTTATTTTTAGAGGGGATACTTATGATAAATGGAGAAGATTTGTTTACTGAGCCTGTCCCCAACTTGTAACGGGTTGTCCTCTGCCCAGCGGGTGTAGTTCGTTCCGAGAATTCATCCAGGAAAATAGCCAACACAATGACGACAGCTGAAAGTACAACCATAGCTATGATGAGATATATCTTGACAGCCATTGAATACCATTAGAAACAACACAGCTGCCTTTATAGATGGCATCTGTTGAAATCAAAAACAGGCCCCAACGAGAGTTCGAATCCTGAGATGTAGCTAACACTACTTCTTCCTAATCCAGACTCCTGACCTGACACAAGGAACAAAGAAACTGACCCTAAACTTCAAAAAAAAGAGACTGACCCTAAGCTACAGCACGGAGGTCCCTCCACTAACCCGGAAGATTTCAGAGCGCTTCCCCTCCTTAGCAAAGTGCTGAGCTGAGGATACCTAAGAAAGCGTTGCAAGACTTCGTAAAATGAGAAATCTTGCCTTCTGAGCTATCCTGTGGGTCTATTTATAAAATCCAAAAAGTTGGTCTGCTAACAATCAAATTTCGCTGTTCAAAAAGACTATATGCAACCCAAAGTGGTCTGCTAACAGTCAAACTCTGTTGTTCTGAGGCGCTAAATGCAGACCTCCAAGGGTATGCAGGTAATTTTACCCCTGGACCTTACTGGCCGGAAACCCTTCTGCTGATCCTTGTGGGCTTCCCGCTCATCCAGGCGGAAACCCTTCTGCATGCCCTGTCGAAAGGCCAATTGAAAGATATGGTACCTAAACACCTAGAGGGGGGGTGAATAGGTGACCTAATTCTTTTTAAATTTTGTTTGGCAGCACAACAGCTATTTCACAGAATTCTACAGCTAACAGCAATTACAGCATAAACAGTCAATTCACAGCACAGCACAGAAGACACACTAATTTTATAGTGGTTCCCCAATCTTTGGGTACATCCACTTTCCCCCTTCGCCTATCTAGCAGTGTACTAGATTCGGCCAAACTTCTCCACTAACTCAGAACCAAACTAGGTTCCTACCTCAGGCCCAAAGCCTTACACTCAGCCACAAGGCCTACACTCAGCCACCCAGGCCTACACTCAGCCAATTAAGGCCTACACTCAGAGTTCTTCAACTCCTACACTCAGGCAACAAGCCCTACCCTCAGCCTTTATAAAATAGGCTTACAATCACTCAGATCCAATGGATCTTACAAGATGTAATTGAAATAAAATTGCTAACTCTACAACTCAGAAAAGATGAGAGGAGTTGAGAGTTTCTTGAAGAGTTCTTGGAAGAACTCAGCTTGATCCAAACTGACTTAGCTTTCTTCAAAGCTTCTTGAGTAGAACTGAATTAGTCTGAATCTTCTGCTTCTTGAAATCCAGATGACTCTGAATTCTTCTTCTCAGCCTTAGTTCCAAAGACTGAATTCTTGGATGGAGCTCTCTCTCTCCAACTTCTTAGATCTGCAGTTTGACTGCCTGATCTTCTTGTGTTGATCCTCAGTGTATCACTTCTTGATTTAATCTGATCAACCACTTCAGTTATTCTCACAATATGTAATGATAATGAACAACCTTCTTTTTTTTTCTGTAAACTATGGGGGCCTATTTATAGGCTTCCTCCATGGTAACCGGCTGGTCCGGTTCATAACAGACTTCTGACTTCTCTGACAGTTGATGTAGACCGGCTGGATCGGCAGCTGTCATGTCAACCAGTCACTTCTTGAAATTCTCTAACTGTCAGATAGTGTCGAGACTTTCTGTTCTTAAGTGTCGACATTTATAGACTAAGTGTCGACACAAGTAGTGTAAGTGTCGACACAAGTCTACAAGGTGTCGACACAATTCCTTGTATGTCTCGACACAGATACTTCTGCATGTGTCGACACTGAAATTGAGTGTCGACACAAGTACTTGTTCTTCATTCTTTAGCTGTATTCTTCTAAGTGTCGACACATCTCCTTTGTGTCGACACATCTTCATGTGTTGAAACTGTCAAGTGTCGACACAGCTTCTTGGTGTCGACACAAGTCTTCAAATTTGTTCCTTCAGCTGAGTGTCGACACATTCCCTTAGTGTCGACACTTGTACTTAGAATATTTTGTAAACTTTTCTGTTCTCTGCTAAGTGTCGACACAGCTCCTTGTGTCGACACTTTCTTCAAGTGTAGAGTCTTCAACTAAGTGTCGACACATTGTGCTGAGTGTCGACACTTTCTTCAAGTGTTGACTCTTCTGGTTGTGTGTCGACACATTGTGCTGAGTGTCGACACATTCTTCAAATACTGAGTCTTTAGCTAAGTGTCGACACATTGTGCTGGGTGTCGACACTTACTTCAAGTGCTGACTCTTCTGCATAGTGTCGACACATTGTGTTGAGTGTCGACACTTGTACTTAGATTCTGCAGACTTTTGCTGAGTGTCGACACTTACTTCAAGTGTCGACACTTTCTGGTGTTGACTCAGCTCTTCTAGGTGTCGACACTTCTGCTAAGTGTCGACACAGCTTTTCTGCATTCTTCTACACTGAGTGTCGACACAGCTCCAAGTGTCGACACTTTCTGACTGGTGTCGACTCTTCTTCCCAGGTGTCGACACAATGACTCCAAGTGTCGACACTGCTTGTCTGGGTGTCGACACAAGCTTTCTCAAGTGTCGACACTTTCCCTCTGGGTGTCGACACATGGACTTAGAATTTTTAGCTTCAGTCCAGTGTATTCCTAACCTGCACAAGTAACTCAAACAAACATCAAATACACTATGATGTATATCATTGAGTTAGGTGAGGCTTCTTCAAATCAGGTACATTTGACCAATGTACCCAACAATCTCCCCCTATTTGGAGAAGTCATAACCCTTAGTCAATGATATACAACACTCATAATTAAAAGTTATAAAATGAAGTAAACCAGATATATGACAACAGAGTTAAACTTAAACATGTAATAAAGCACACATGTATACTCATACAACATTGCAGAACAATTAAGAAACATACATATTTCAGAACAATCATACTATATTTATCATATACTGTTCCAATATTGTTCCTTATACATTTTCAATGAAGTACTACAATGTTTTTCACTTAACAGATTACAACAAGCATCAAGTTAATTCCTAATCTATTTCTGATCAGGTTCTTTAATAACAATTCCTTTTCCAGCTTTAACTTGAGCTTTTACAGCAGCAGCAACAGCAGGCTCAGCTTCAGCAGTCTTCTTCCCTTTGGAGTCCTTCTTCTTCTGTTCTTCAACCTTGATCTTTTGCCTTTCAAAATAATGATAGGGCTTAGGAAAGTACTTGCTAGGCTCCACAGCTGTAGGAGGTAGCTTTCCTAACTTAGCCTTTCTTCTATATTGGACAATTGCTTCCTGCCTACTCTCATGTTTCCTCCATTCAGCCTCTGAGAACCACTTGTTCCTCTCATGAGCATTGTCCTTGGCTGCTTTCCATGCAGTGAGAATGATGTTCCTAGAAGTAGGGCTCCACTGTTCAAAATCAGGTTTTTGTTCAGCAAGTTCCCTGAACTTCTTCTTTGATAGCCTAGTCTCTTCTTCTTTGTCCAAAGCCTCTTGCATAGCAGCTGTGATAGGTTGAACAACCTTTTCCAGAATAATATTAGGCTTACCAGCAGTTGGACTATACATTGTGCTTATATCTACATGAATCATTTCAAAATCTGGAGGTGGATAGATTACATCAGCCACTGCCTGTTGCTCACCTCCAAGATATGTTCCTTGAATACCAGATTCAGCTACTTCATTGTCATCACACAGGGGAGGATATCCAAGTGTAGCCCTGATTGAATTTGAAATCCATTTGGCATGCTCAGAACTGGCCTTGACTAACACTCTCTCCCCCTTTATGACTTCTTGGGCTACATGATCTCTCACATCATCTTTCTGAAACCTGATTTGGCTATCCAAATACCTTATGCCCTCTTTAAAGAAAGGTCTTAGCTTGGTAAGCTGTTCAGAAATGACCTTTTGTGAGTCCTTGATGGCAGTCTTGACAGCAGTTAGTTCAGCTTGAAAGAGTTTATCAAAATCAGCTTTGGCAGCAGCAGAGGAGGTTGATGGTTCATCAGACTGTTTCTTGAGTTCAGTGACTATGGCATTGTGAGATGCAGTCAAGTTATCATTCATCCTGAGTTGATTTTCCAGCACATAGCCTTGCTTTAGTGCTATATCTTCTACTTTCTCTTTGATTGTTTCTTGATGTTTAGTCAGATAGACCACTGCATGAGCACCCTTTGTAAAACAATCAGTCATTTCCTTTTTATTAAGGTTCATTTCAAACCTTATTGACATGATTTCCTGTCCCAGATCAGATTGTAGTGCCTTGTGCCCTTCATCAACATAAGTTTTCAAAGCCTTCCTTTGTTCATCCATCTTGATTTGCATGGCAAGCAGTAGAGCACTGTAATCAGTGGATGGAGGTTGTTGAACTAAGGAATGTTGTGCAACAGTTTGGAGAGCCTTCTTGTAGCTCTGGCTCCTTCTTTTGAAAACAAAGAACTTCTTTTTCTTAGCTTGCTCAGCTTCATTATCTTCAGATTCTGATGTACTGGCAATATCCACCCTATCCTTAGGGCTGGATGGTTTTTCAGTGTGCACATCTTGTGCCTTCTCAGTATCTAGCCTTATAGGCTCTTCTTGAATATCCAAATTCTCCCCCTCAGCAGCAGCATCCTTTTCTGCATCAGCAGCATTCTTTTCCATATCAAAGTCATCCTGATCTAAATTCAGAAAAAGATCTTCCATGGTGTATTCTGCTGGAGACTGTGCAGGAGATGTACTGGTTTTATCAGCTACAACATCTGGTTCTGGAGTTGCTGGCTGATTTTGCTGATGGTCATCAGACAAATCAGAATTTATTATAGAAAAATTCAAAGTATTAAGGTCAACAAGTACCTCTTGAATGAGGAGGGTGGCTTGCTCACTCTCCAGTGTAGATGGTTCTGCTACACCTGGAAGCTCCCCCTGGATGTCAGCTGGCTCCTGAGGAGCAGGTGACTTTTCTGCAGCCTTATCCATTGGACTATCAGGAGTGAAGACCACATGTTCTTCACTGCCTGAGCTGCTGGATGGCTCTTGAGGCACAGCAGCAGTCTTTCTCTTCTTCCTGGGAGGAGAGTCTTTCTTAGAAGTTTGTTTCTCAGGGGTGGTCAATTCCTTTGACACCAGCACCCTTTCCCATCTAGAGAATATCCTTGAGTCCATTCTCCTCATGTGATTGATTTTTGTTCCTGCAGCAGAGCTCATTACCTCTGGAATTGATCCAGCCAGGTAGAGACTTAGTATCCTGCCCAGATTGGGCTTCTTCAGGCTTTCCTTCACTTTTTCATAAACCACCATTGACCAGTCTGTTTTCAGATTGAAGATGATTCTGATCATGACTTCAAACATGGAGGCAGACACCCTGTCATGTCCTCCTGGCTTGCTCAGTATTACCTTGCCCACTATTTCTGACAAGAACTTCCCTTGATTATTCATACCTTTTCTGTTAAATACTGATCCCACCTTCATCTTTGGATCCAGTCCACACCAAGTAAGAGCTTCCCTGGTCTTAGAAGCAGTTACTTCCTCTTCATCTTGAACTTTAGGTAGCTGAAGTACCTTTCTTAAAGACTTGGGTGAAATTTTGACCTTGGTCCCATGCACCCTTGACTTAATTCTGTAGCCTGAGTCATCTACAGACGCGCCAGAAAGGAATTCAATGACTTCCTTTTTCCATATTTTCGTTGGTTCTGAAACCAAGAACTCCAATCCTGAATTGGCAATTAGGGTTATCACTGATTTGATTTCTTGTTCGCAGTCGTCGAATGCGCCACGCACCAGTTCATATCCTTCGTTAACGTTCTCTTCCAGCTTGGGAGCCATTAGGGTTTGAAGATTTAGTCTTGAGATGAGAGAAATGTCGACACAAGAGTTTAGGTCTCGAAACTTTGAAAGCGTGTCGACAATCAAAGACAGAACCCTATTTATACCTTTCTTGTTTGAAGACGAACAGGCGGGATAGCGAGCTAAGCATGTGTCGACACTGACATTAAGTGTCGACACTGACTTATAATGTCTCGACACTCATGTGTCGACACAAATTTAGTCAACAGATTTTATGTGTCGACACTTGATTAAGTGTCGACACCACTATACTCGACATGTAGTCGAGACTTTACTTAGAAAAATTCTGAGTAAAACTTAAGTGTCGACACTTTATTGGATGTGTCGACACCTACTCGACATGTGTCGACACTAACATTCTGAAGTGTCGACACTAACTTCCTAGATGTGTCGACACCATTTTTCTGAAGTGTCGACACTTACTATTCTGTGTCGACATAGACTTGTCTATGTGTCGACACCTTTTTACTTAGCCAATTTTTGTTCTGTAAACTTAATCTAAGTTTATCATACCTAGTTCAATTTTGAACCTATTAAACTTAGCTTCATCTAAGGGCTTAGTGAACATATCAGCTATCTGATTATCAGTTCTAACATATTCAAGTGTAATATCATTTCTTTCTACATGCTCCCTAAGAAAGTGATATTTAATCTCAATATGTTTAGTTCTACTATGTGATACAGGATTGTTAGCTATTGAAATAGCACTAGTAGAATCACAATAAAGTGGAGTTCTACTTACCTGACATCCATAGTCTACTAGCTGATGTTGAATCCACAGAAGTTGAGCACAGCAACTTCCTGCAGCTACATATTCTGACTCAGCTGTGGAGATGGCCACACTGGTTTGCTTCTTACTACTCCATGAAATGAGTCTTCCACCTAGGAACTGACAGGATCCAGTTGTGCTCTTTCTATCTTCTTTGCATCCTGCAAAGTCTGCATCTGAATAGCCTGTTAGATCAAAATCTCCATTCCTAGGGTACCAAAGGCCTAGATAGGGTGTGCCCTTTAGATATCTCAAGATTCTCTTGACTGCAGTCAAGTGAGATTCTTTGGGGCATGGCTTGATACCTGGCACAAACACATGTAGCATACATAATGTCAGGCCTACTTGCAGTCAAGTATAGTAGGGAGCCAACTATCCCTCTATACAAGGTTTCATCTACAGGTTTCCCTGCATCATCCTTGCTTAGAGACATACTTGACCCCATAGGAGTCTTCATGGTACTGGAGGAATCCATACCATATTTCCTTATGAGTTCTAGGGTGAACTTAGACTGACATATGGATAGACCACTTTCAGTCTGTTTAACTTGGAGACCCAAGAAAAACTTAAGTTCTCCCATACTACTCATTTCAAATTGACTCTGCATAAGCTTTGCAAACTTTTTGCAAAGGCTACTTTCAGTAGACCCAAATATAATGTCATCTACATATATTTGGACAAGTATTACTTTGCCTCTAGATTCCCTAAGGAATAGAGTCTTATCTATTTTCCCCCTTGTGAACTTGTTCTCAATGAGGAAACTAGATAGGGTTTCATACCAAGCTCTAGGAGCTTGCTTTAACCCATACAATGCTTTCCTAAGTCTATAGACATGATGTGGAAGAGTAGGATCAACAAAACCTGAAGGCTGCTCCACATATACTTCTTCTTTTAAATTACCATTAAGGAATGCTGACTTCACATCCATTTGGTATACTTTGAATCCTTGGTAGGTTGCATAAGCCAAGAACATCCTTATGGCTTCCAGTCTGGCTACTGGAGCAAAGGTTTGATCAAAATCAATACCTTCTTCTTGCCTATATCCTTTTGCAACCAGTCTTGCCTTATTCTTAATGATGACACCTTGTTCATCTAACTTGTTCCTGTAGATCCACTTTGTTCCTATCACATTGTGATCTTTAGGCTTAGGAACCAGATCCCACACCTTGCATCTTTTGAACTGATTAAGCTCCTCCTGCATTGCTTCAGTCCACTGTGGATCTAGTATAGCTTCTTCAAATTTCTTTGGTTCTATTTGAGACAGAAAACTTGAATATGCTACAGCATTCTGATTTCTGCTCCTTGTCTGAACACCTTGTCTTGGATCTCCAATGATCAGCTCTACTGGATGATCTCTTAGATGCCTGTTGGCTGGAGGCATCCTTACTTCTGGTTGAACTTCTTCAGCATCTTCATCAAGCTGAGTTCCTTGTACTTCAACAGCTCCTTGTACATGTAGTTCTCCCCCTGGACATAAACCATCTTCTTCTACTTGCTGTCTTGCAGCAGGTACACCTCTTCTATGGTTAGCTTGTCCATCTTCTTAGTAAGACCTGTAGGGCTGCACACACTACTAGACAACTCATTGTTAATTAGTTGTGTTTCATCAAAAACTACATGCACAGACTCCTCTACAACTTGTGTGGTCAAGTTGTAGACTCTATAAGCCTTACTATTATTGCTGTACCCAACAAACACTCCCTCTTGGGACTTGGCAGCAAACTTAGTTAAGTAAGACTTCCCATTGTTAAGTATGAAGCATTTACAACCAAAGATCCTAAAATAGGACAGATTTGGTTTCCTGCCTTTCACTACTTCATAGGGGGTCTTGTTTAACCTTTTAGTGATGGTAGCCCTATTTATCACATGGCATGCAGTGTTTACTGCTTCAGCCCAGAAATATTCTGGCAGTGATGAATCACTTAATAGGGTTCTACCAGCCTCTATCAAGGTCCTATTTTTCCTTTCAGCAATGCCATTTTGCTGAGGTGTTCTAGGTGAAGAGAATTCTTGAAATATCCCATAGTCTTCACACAGCTTTGTCATGCTTTCAGACTGAAACTCAGTACCATGGTCACTTCTAATTTTGACCACTGTACAGTTCAATTCATTCTGAATTTGCTTAACAAAACTATAGAAGACACTAGGTGTTTCAGATTTCTGCTTTAAGAAGAACACCCAGGAAAACCTTGAGTAGTCATCAACAACTACAAAGGTGTAGACCTTCCTACCTAAGCTGTGAACTGGCATTGGACCAAATAGATCCATATGCAAGAGGTATAAACACCTCACAGCATCTTTGTTGTCTAAGCTTCTAAAGGTGGATTTAGTCTGCTTGCCCTTTTGACAAGCTGAGCAAATGCCATCTTTGACACACTTAACTTGAGGACCATTCCTCACTAACTCTTTACTAAAGAGTTTGCCAATAGTCTTGTAATTAAGATGAGCAAGCCTCTTGTGCCATTTGACACATTGAGAGACTGTCTCATCAGCTACAAGACAGACTGGAGAACAATTGTTCTCAACCATAATGTCTAAGCAGTAGACATTTCTCTTTCTATATCCAGTCAAAATGATCTCTTGATCACTTGACCTCTTGATATGACAACCATTTTTAACAAATGAGATGTCATACCCTACATCACTTAATTGACTTATACTAATGAGGTTATGTTTCAAACCTTTAACATAAGCCACTTGAGTAATGGTAACAAGGTTAGAAGAAATGTTACCAAACCCTTTGATGATTCCTTTTTCAGAACCACCAAAGGTCACCTTTGGACCATTTTTGATTGGGATGTAGTCCTTCAGTAGTCCCCTAGTTCCAGTCATGTGTCTGGAACATCCACTATCCAAGTACCATGTAGGGGTATGGCCACTTGGATTCACCTGCAAAACAAATTAATGAACCTTAGAACCCAAAGTAAACTTGGGTCCTTGGTGATTGTTAGTTTGCAATTTGACATAGCTACCTGCTGTCTTTCCAACAGGTAACTTGCTACACAACTTGGCACTGGCATTGTGCCAACAATCCAAAGCAAAGTGGCCAACCTTGCCACAGCACCAACATTCAAATTTGTTGTACCTTTGCTTAGGTACTGACTTAGCTGTCTTAACTACAGCAGTCTTGTTGAATGTTGGGGCTTTGCCCTTGGACTTGGACTGATCCTGAACAGTCCTAGCTGGATTAACAAAACCCAGTCCAGTCTTTCCTTTATGATGAACAAAATCATCAATCAAGGGTAGCACTGATTTAGGTTTTGAAAACCTAGCTACTAGCTCTTTCTCCTTCTGAAGATTAATCTCCAGTTTCTTAATTTGATCATTCTTAAATGTGATAGTTCCCATCTGAATCACTGTAATATGTTTCAGCCTGGCTACCTCATTAAGTTTTTGATCATAATTCTTTCAAAATCTGTTGCAGCTGCCTTGAGATCAGCAATCTCCTTTGCCTGACTTTTGGCTAGGATCTTGCTTTTCTTATAGGCTTGCAACAGTACCTTATATTCATCTAAGAGCTGATGAATATCTCCCTCAGATTCAGAAACACTTCCATCACTTGATGAAGATGAATCTGACTCTGAACTAGAACTGGACTCAGAATTTTGAGTTAAACCTTGTACCTGACTGGGTCCTGGCTGCTCCAGGTTTTTGGTACTTTCAGTCAAAGCCATCAGTCCTTGGCTCTGGCAGTCTTCTTGCTCATAGATAGATTCCATGATCTGCATAAACTCTTCTTCTTCTTCAGCAAATAGCCCTATGTAGGCTTCAGCATCTGTCTCTGTGTCTGAAGAAGACATGTCTGAAAGAGTCTTCTCATTCTTTGCAACAAAGGACTTTTCCTTCTTTCCTTTGAAGTGAGTTTTCTTTTTGTCACTGGATTCCTTCCTTCTTTCAGGACAGTCTGCAATTACATGACCCTGTCTATTGCAGCAGTAACATACTATCTTAGACCCAGTTGCCTTACTAGTCTTGGTCCTCTTCTTGTCCTTCTTTGAAGGCTTCTTTTCCTGATACTGGACTTCTTTCCCTTTGGAAGATGAAGGTCTAGACCTCCACTGTTTCTTCTTCAGGAACTTCTGAAAATGTCTGGTGAAAGCAGCAAAGTCTTCATCACTTTCACTGCTTGTAGATTTAGTGCTAATAGACTCATCAGAATCTGATTCAACTACCTCTGGAGGAGGAGTTGATGACTTAGTCCTGTTCTTTCTAGGTACTTCTGACTTAAAGGCAACAGTCCTTTCCCTGTGTTCAGTCCTTGTTGACTTTTCCTCCTCTTTTCTTACTGACAATTGCATCTCATAAGATAACAACTTGCCAAACAGTGTGGGAGGAGGAATTTCTCCCAACTTTGCCATTTCTCTGATGGCACAGATCTTAGTGTCCCAATCTTTGGTTAGGGACCTCAAGAACTTGTCATTCAATTCATAATTTGTGAACTCTCTTCCATAGGACATGAGTTCATTAACAATTCTGTAGAACTTTTTGTAGCATTCAGTGATGCTATCTCCTCTTCCTTGCCTAAAGCTCTCATATTCTTGATTAAGCAAGGACTTCCTATCTTGTCTTACTTCTTCAGAACCTTCCATGTAGACAATGAGGGTATCCCACATTTCTTTTGCTGTTTTACAGTGAATAAGGTTCTGGAAGGTGGCATCATCAATTGCACTAACTATTATGTTCTGTGCCCTTTTGTCCATAGTGGCTAGGACAATTTCATCCTTGGTCATCTCAGAGAAATCCTTTGGAGTTCTCTGTGTGGCATCCAAGACTGAAATCTTCATGGGCACATAAGGCCCTTCCTTGACTGTGATGTAGATCCTAGGGTCAGAGGCCTCCATGAACAGCCTTACCCTTTCTTTCCAGATTCCAAATATCTCTTTTCTGCATATGGGCAGTTTCATTGAACCCAACTCCTTATGATTCTCTGAAGAACCCATATTTCTTGATTTTCTTGAAACTGTGTTCAGACTCAATCTGTATCTGCCAAACTGGATCTCCTCAGACAGTTAGTCCTGATTTTGAGGAACCTGGCTCTGATACCACTTGAAAGATATGGTACCTAAACACCTAGAGGGGGGGGTGAATAGGTGACCTAATCCTTTTTAAATTTTGTTTGGCAGCACAACAGCTATTTCACAGAATTCTACAGCTAACAGCAATTACAGCATAAACAGTCAATTCACAGCACAGCACAGAAGACACACTAATTTTATAGTGGTTCCCCAATCTTTGGGTACATCCACTTTCCCCCTTCGCCTATCTAGCAGTGTACTAGATTCGGCCAAACTTCTCCACTAACTCAGAACCAAACTAGGTTCCTACCTCAGGCCCAAAGCCTTACACTCAGCCACAAGGCCTACACTCAGCCACCCAGGCCTACACTCAGCCAATTAAGGCCTACACTCAGAGTTCTTCAACTCCTACACTCAGGCAACAAGCCCTACCCTCAGCCTTTATAAAATAGGCTTACAATCACTCAGATCCAATGGATCTTACAAGATGTAATTGAAATAAAATTGCTAACTCTACAACTCAGAAAAGATGAGAGGAGTTGAGAGTTTCTTGAAGAGTTCTTGGAAGAACTCAGCTTGATCCAAACTGACTTAGCTTTCTTCAAAGCTTCTTGAGTAGAACTGAATTAGTCTGAATCTTCTGCTTCTTGAAATCCAGATGACTCTGAATTCTTCTTCTCAGCCTTAGTTCCAAAGACTGAATTCTTGGATGGAGCTCTCTCTCTCCAACTTCTTAGATCTGCAGTTTGACTGCCTGATCTTCTTGTGTTGATCCTCAGTGTATCACTTCTTGATTTAATCTGATCAACCACTTCAGTTATTCTCACAATATGTAATGATAATGAACAACCTTCTTTTTTTTTCTGTAAACTATGGGGGCCTATTTATAGGCTTCCTCCATGGTAACCGGCTGGTCCGGTTCATAACAGACTTCTGACTTCTCTGACAGTTGATGTAGACCGGCTGGATCGGCAGCTGTCATGTCAACCAGTCACTTCTTGAAATTCTCTAACTGTCAGATAGTGTCGAGACTTTCTGTTCTTAAGTGTCGACATTTATAGACTAAGTGTCGACACAAGTAGTGTAAGTGTCGACACAAGTCTACAAGGTGTCGACACAATTCCTTGTATGTCTCGACACAGATACTTCTGCATGTGTCGACACTGAAATTGAGTGTCGACACAAGTACTTGTTCTTCATTCTTTAGCTGTATTCTTCTAAGTGTCGACACATCTCCTTTGTGTCGACACATCTTCATGTGTTGAAACTGTCAAGTGTCGACACAGCTTCTTGGTGTCGACACAAGTCTTCAAATTTGTTCCTTCAGCTGAGTGTCGACACATTCCCTTAGTGTCGACACTTGTACTTAGAATATTTTGTAAACTTTTCTGTTCTCTGCTAAGTGTCGACACAGCTCCTTGTGTCGACACTTTCTTCAAGTGTAGAGTCTTCAACTAAGTGTCGACACATTGTGCTGAGTGTCGACACTTTCTTCAAGTGTTGACTCTTCTGGTTGTGTGTCGACACATTGTGCTGAGTGTCGACACATTCTTCAAATACTGAGTCTTTAGCTAAGTGTCGACACATTGTGCTGGGTGTCGACACTTACTTCAAGTGCTGACTCTTCTGCATAGTGTCGACACATTGTGTTGAGTGTCGACACTTGTACTTAGATTCTGCAGACTTTTGCTGAGTGTCGACACTTACTTCAAGTGTCGACACTTTCTGGTGTTGACTCAGCTCTTCTAGGTGTCGACACTTCTGCTAAGTGTCGACACAGCTTTTCTGCATTCTTCTACACTGAGTGTCGACACAGCTCCAAGTGTCGACACTTTCTGACTGGTGTCGACTCTTCTTCCCAGGTGTCGACACAATGACTCCAAGTGTCGACACTGCTTGTCTGGGTGTCGACACAAGCTTTCTCAAGTGTCGACACTTTCCCTCTGGGTGTCGACACATGGACTTAGAATTTTTAGCTTCAGTCCAGTGTATTCCTAACCTGCACAAGTAACTCAAACAAACATCAAATACACTATGATGTATATCATTGAGTTAGGTGAGGCTTCTTCAAATCAGGTACATTTGACCAATGTACCCAACACCAATATCCGGCTGAATGCGAGTTTGCCTACCCAACTCGCTTGCTCTTATAAGAGACACGACCAAAACCAAAAGCGTGGAGAGCGTTGAGTGGAAAGACTTCACTCAACACAAGAGGCTAAACAACGTGGAGAAACATCACTCAACGCCAACGTGGAGAAACATCACTCAATGCCAACGTGGAGAAGCATCACTCCTGCTTACTCGGGTGCAAGCCTTCTCGCATGCCCCGGGCGCGAACCCTTCCGCCTATTCTTCTTGTCTGTCTTGATTAGCTTAAAGTGCACTCAAACCTGGATCCCAGGCTTCTACATCTTACTCGGCGAATATGAGGTTGTATACCCCCGACTTCTACTGGGATGGTAAGGCTCAGTTTGGAGGGAACTTATTTTCACCGGTCAAGCAGTTAAGACAGCATGAATCAGACCTTAATTAAAGTTTGATTCATACGATCGTACTGCTTGACCGGTGAAAATAAGCCCCCCCCCCAAAAAAAAGGCGATTGTTATTAGCACTACACTTTTGGATATTCGCACAATTTTACCTTTAATTTTTCGCATCTTTTGAAAAGACTCCTTGTACATGCATTTTTAGGAAAAGTGTTCAACACGAAAGTTGTATATCTCGTCGAGATATACAACTTTCGTGTTGAACACTTTTCCTAAAAATGCATGTACAAGACGTACATTACGAAATACGCTCAGATTTCGCGCCTTTTAGAAATACGCCTTATACATGCATTTTTAGGAAAAGTGTTCAGCACGATCTAGAGATCTACAACTTTCATGTTGAACACTTTTCCTAAAAATGCATGTAGAAGGAGTATTTTGAAAAGGCACAGAAAATTAGGAGTAAAAGTTGTGCGAATATCCAAAAGTGTAGTGCTAATAACAATCGTCAAAAAAAGCCTAAGTTTCTACTATTCATTCCGGCTGTGGGCTGGCAATTGTCTCGTTAATCTCAATGATCAATGAAGTTCATAATCATACAAACACAAAACAACCGAAATTCTGCTAGAAAATTAGAGTTTTAAGGCCAACAATTGACAAACTATTATTTATTTGTTTTATCTTAATTAACAATATTTTTTATTTTGTGTAATCGCTCGCCTACGTGATTGGATTAAGTATCGTATTCGAGCGACTGCGCAGTGAGGAATCGCTGGGAAGTTGTCATAAACACTGGCAGGATCTAGGGATGTTTTTGCAGCAATGGCACCATTGGCGTCTCTTTGCCAGAGCAGCGCTCGCCGACAGTGTACAACCTCGGGCTCGTAGGAACAGTTCGGGCTCGAGGAGAGGGGAAGGTAAGACAAGATGGGCTCTTTGATAGAAGCCTACTCGCTGGCGAGTGGGTCCCAGGAAAAGGACTCCTCGCCGGGTCAGGGCCGGCTCGCTAGGCGAGAGTGGCCCAACGGCTCGCTAGGTGAGAAGGGCCCAATGGCTCAAGCGACAACCTTTCTAGGCGAGACGGACCCAGAGAGAGGACCAGTCGCGAGGCGAGTGCCAATCTGCAAGGCGAGACGAGCCCCGTGGGTAGGAAGTCTCGCCCGCGAGACGGTGCTCTCGCCGAGCGCCGGTTCAATGGTTGGTCAGGAACCGGTTCAGTTGGAAGATGGTTCACCTTTTTAGCCCCATGTGATTTTACGCTTTTGCCCTCGATGGTCTGCATATAACTCTTCAGAATAACGGAGTTTGGCTGTTGGCAGACCCGACCAAGGATATTTGGGTAATTTCAGGTCGGTTCAGTTTGGTTATTGGCAATTCAAACTCAGAGGCATATAAATAAACTCATAGGGGTTCTTCAGAAGCATTTTTTCCCGAGATTTTAAAAGAGTTTCCTGTGCTTTCTGAGGAGCTCCAAGCACAACTTTTGGCTTTGTAGGGGAAGCTCTCAGAGATCTTCCGGGTAAGCGGTGGACCTCCCTGCTGAGGCTTTGGGTCAGTTTCTGGTCCTTCACAACCAGTCGGAGGTCAGAGCTTGAGACAAATAGGTGTTGGATACGCTCCTGATTTCGAACTTTCGTTGAGGTCAAATTTTGGATTCAACATGCAGCCAGGAGGCTCATGCCCGATCTGACATATTTTTTTGTTTTGAAGTAGGCGATCAGAATGCCGATTTTGGCAATTTTTTGCGATGTATTTTTTTGGCAGGTATATATATGAGATGAAGACCTATAGGAGGGTATTCATTCATTATGAGCTCAATGACATGTTCCATAGGTATCTAACTAGAGACTAGGACACCAAAACGTGTGTCATTAGAGAGGTGGCAAAGTTGACTGATACTCCCCCTCACACTCTATTTGGAAAACTACTCTCTTATGAGATGCAGTTGGCTGCCAGGAAAGAGATGGAGACCATCAGTAATTCCTAGGCCAAGAAAAAGTTTTTTTCCTTCAGAGAAGACAGCACCAGGAAAAGTAAGGAGAGGATTCCCTCTCCTCTAAGAAGGCCTGCTGATTCAGACAACATAGGGCCAAGCTCATCTGACAGCGGCTTGTTAGATGAAGACCTTACTGCCTTATCCAGGCAGCTCTAGAAGCTAATGAAGAAGAAACAGTGGAGGTGCAGACCTTCCACCTATACTTATCACAGGAAGAATCACTCCAAGGCAGGCAAGTATGATTCTAAAACTAGTAAACATAGTTCCCCTAAAGTTATTTGCTACTGTTGCAGCAAACCTAAGCATGTGATAGTTGACTGCCCAGTCAAAAAAAGAGAGCCTGGTGAGAAAAATGTCCACCATCACAAGGGGGAGAAGAAAACGTCCTTCATTGCAAAGAAGGAGAAGTGTTGGAGTGATTCTAACTCAGCATCTTCTGAGTCTGAAGAAGACGAAGCCTACATAGGGCTGGTTGCTGCTAAAGAAGTAGCTGAAGTAGAAGCTAAAGACTATTGATGTGTTGGACGGCAAGTGTACCAGTCGCACAGGTAATATAAAATGGGCGAATGTCCCCAAGTATCGATCTCTCAAGGAACACAATAAGGTGGAGTCAATTTTTAGGAGGACTTGAGATTGAAGTCCTTAGGCCGGAGTTAACTAAGGGGGGTTTTGATGGTTGCGGAAATAAAAAATAAAATGCTAACAAACTACTCTTATGCAACGCCGCTATACGATGCTTCGCCAGGCGGGATGGAAGACTACATGTGCCGCTATACACCGAATCGTTGGGCGGATGGACGAGTAGGCTTGCGGATGAGGTTGTTAGAACGGCGTAATGAGGGTCGAGAGAACCTCTTCGCTACGCATGCCACTAGCAATTGCTAGTGCGACACAACCGGATGTGGTGGCGGATGGAAACAAAGGCGCACCTCAAGCAAATAACAAAAATATAAAATCACATAAACGTGATTGTATACAAACATTTTACAAAATAAGCATACTTCATCACATACAAGAGATCAACTACACTATCAACAACAAGAGAAGAAGAGTGTGCGAAATCGACCGTATCCGAAGTCTTGTAGAGGATTCACGGAAGGATTCGTCGGGTTGTCAATCCACATCCAAGCTCAGTCCTCAACTGCGTCCGAGGTAGAGGAGGTTGTCACTCCCTGCCAATGGGCCCGTCTTCTTCATGTCACAATCCGGTGGAGGATGGCACAAACTTCCCCTACCTTGATGAAGAAAGCTAGATCTAACTCTTCTTGAAGCTCAAGGATGAAGGAGGCCGAGAAGAAGCTCGGGCTTGAATATGACGTTGAAAGCTTGCCCAGAGCACCTCCTTAAGGTGAAAGATGAAGTGAAATGGCGGAACCCCTCCTCGGAGGCAGAAAACGGCGGGGGAAAAAGATGTCCACAATGGAGGAAAATCTGCGCTTTAAATAGAAGCAGGTCAGAAAAATAGGCACACACGGTTTGGCGCACGACCGTGCGCTAACCGTGCGTTATTAACTTCCAGGCCAAGCTTGCGGATGAAGATGCGTTGACTAGTGTGTTTTACTCACGCACATGTGCTTCTGCCTGTGCGTGAAGGAAATCACACGGGTAAACACAGAGCGCAGGAATGCAGGAGAAAATAGAGGAACCGTGCGTTTTACTCGCGCACGGGAAGCGCGCTTCCGCCCGTGCGTGAACAAATCACACGATTAACCACAGAATGGAACAACAAATACACAACAAGAAAGCTACAGGAAAACCGTGTGTTTCCTCCGCACACGGTTTCAAAGAAACCGTGCGTCAACCGTGTGTGAAGATTGTCGGGCTTAGCTCGACGAAATTCGTCGAGCTCCACTCGACGTTTCTCCTGCACACACAAAACGCACAATCACAAAGAACCGTGTGCTAAGACAATGCACGACCGTGCGTTTTTATCAAACCTGTATTCCAGCCTTGGGGAAAACACCCCACCTGCATACAAACAAATAAAAGCAAGCAGGACCATCCAACAAAGTAGAAATGCAACAAAAGAAACTGGAAAGAGCCCCTGGGGAGCACCATGTGCTTACCCCCAACAACAGAATGCGCAATTGCACACCCATGGGCCAAAACAATGCACTTGGCGTGAAAAACTGTATAAATGAAATATCAACAATAACATACTAAAAGTGATGTGCAAGTGCATGAAAACTAGCCCAGATGAGTCTGAAAACCCTATATAAATCGGACTCATCACACCCCCAGACTTACCTGTTGGCGCGTCCCGAGCAAGCAAAATCTATGCAGATAGGTAAAATGATTTAACTAACATAGAAATTGTGATATGGACTACCATGCGAAGTCGCATGCACGTACGCGTAAAAATATAAATAGAGGAAATTTCTAAGTTTGCAAAATATTTTACACTTTTCACAATGCGTATCAACATTTTATTATTACTCAAAAATGGAATCACAGTGAATCTTCCGGTCACGCGTAGGAAGAAAGTAGTCTAATCGCTAGGCGAGCATTGCTAAAGATCGGGGCTCGGGATAACCTCCAAAGGAATCCACCTATATCGGTGACCATATGCTTGCCCGTTCGCACTCTCTCCACGACACTGGTTTGGATCACACACGAATCAGTAGGACTTTAGGGGAAGAGATGGGGCTTGGGTTGCGGTGTGGTAAACAAAGATAAATAAGAAGGCTACGCACCTAACCCAAATGAGTTAGCCTAAAAAGGAATCTATCCGCTAACTAAAATACAAGCGGGTACACCACACCCCTAGACTTAATTTTTTTTAATATGTGTTTGTGTACCGCCTACTCCATATACATTCTCATCTCAAATGAAATTTTCAACTATACTTTTTCTTTTCACTTTTTTTTACAATTCATCTTTATACATTTTTTTTCAAATCATCCTTTTTACCAACTTCAGCAAATATAACTTTGAAGCACATCCACATATTCACAATGAATATCACCACATCAACACCCCAAAATAAAATTGTAAAACACTAAAGCTCGACTTGGGTGTGCGACTAGGATCGGCTATGAGGCTTTGGTTAAATAATGGTGGAGCTGAATTAAAAGAAGGGGTAGGCACAACGAGGCTAGCGAAGAAAAGATATTAGGAATGGTACAAAGCTCAACCGGGCCAAAATGATGGCCTACATAACACTCATGCATGACTAACCTATACCAATGCTTCAAGAATAGCTTGGGGCAAGTTCTTAGCCAACGAGAAAGACTATCCTTCCTCCCAACTCGAGCAAAACGAATCTAACGGCTGTCTATATACATCCCTAAGCTACCGTTGGATTCACACTGGATTCACCAATTTTTGAGTATAATAAATAGTATTTACGCAATTAGAAAATATAAAACTATAAGCATACAGAAAAATTAAATCTACTCGAATTTCTATATGAGATGAGAGAACTCGACTAGGAGCACAGTAGGGTCAACATTTTACTCCGTCTCACAATCATATGCCAGCACAATAATTTTCCCAAATCATACAAAAGAAACGAGTTTAACTCGCAGTGCGCTAACAACTAAGCACACACTCATGTGGGTGTCATGGTGTGCGATGCAATGAACTAATCAAAATAAAACAATAAAAGCTTCTAGTATGCACATAAAATGTGCGCGTGCAAAAGGTAAAACATACTGACTCTCCCCCAGACTTAAACTAAGCTACACAGCATATGATTTAGGAATTTAAATCAAATAGAGATAAGGGAAGAGGTTACCCAATGCTCAGCTAGTGATCATACCAGAAGACGCGTGAAAAAAACAGAGGCAAGCCCGCCATTCGAAGAATCATAACCTCGTCAATACGAATTTCCAAGAGTACCTGTAGGGGTAAGCTTCGCAAAAACAAAAGAAAAATATACAGAAACATAAAAATGCAGAAAATATAAGATAACTACTTGGGTTATTGTCATCGCAGCACGACTTATTAAATTCTATACATTTCTAGCTAATGGGCCTATGAAAAGAAAAATGCACATGCAATTGTTTCATTATCCGTTGTGGTAACGAGTACCGATACAGTGATAAAATAGTTACCCCTCTGCCTAAATAATCATACCTGCTCCTCGCAGGCAGAGTAAAAGGAAGTAATAAGAAGAGGAGCACTGGTCCTCACTTATCTCAACACAAAATATATCCTTGCCCAGCAAGGTATAGTCAACTACAGGGAGATGGCATGAGGCGAAAGCAATCAATGGAGCTTCCTCAATAGAGGAGGAATCAACCTCCTCGCAAAAGAGGATGTTATCATCGATGGTCGAGCTAAAAGCTCCAAGTCCACTTGAAGCACCTGCAAAGACTCAACCCGCACGGGCTCAGATATAGAAAGGGGATCAAGAAATAAAGGAGATGAAGAACTAAAATATTCAGAAATAGGGCAAGTGGTCCCGGTCTCACTCCCAGCAGGATCCAAGCATAGATCATCATCGGTATCATCAACCGACTAACTAGAAATTGGGATAGATAATTCTTGCAAAGAAAGCGAAAGAACAACAATATCAGAGAAAATATGTGCAGGTTCCTCCAGGGGTGAATACAAAAGAGGGGAAGAATGCATGGGGAGCGACGACACCACAAGTCGTCACACCGATCAGTAGGAAGTCTGATGGGTATATCCGCAGCAGTCCCCCATAAACAAGGTGGTGCTGCGAATATATCATCAGAATCAGAAGGGGCAACCGACTGAGAGGTGGATGGAACAAATCGGATAGCCGGTTCATCCTCCTCCTCCAACTAGAGCTGAAATTCTGCACAATCTTTCAACACGTGGTCGGTGCTACGACAACACAAACACCATTTTCCATTACTCCTTGGTCCTGGTAGGACCAGAGAGGAATAAGAAAAAGGTGAAGGTGTAGAAGAGAAGTCGCCATAAGACTTGGGTATGGTGTATGAAGTTCCATAAGAGGACGGTGCTCCATATACTGAACCACGAGAATCATGCTCACTATCTTCAGTGGGGCACTCATCACCACCATGCCTATAATCCCCACACCATCTACAACAGATATTCATGTAAGAAAACATGGTGCAGCAAGAAAGAATTCACCCACAGAAATATTCTAAGCAAAAATTAACTATACACTAGCAGATAAAAGAAAAGGAATACCTGCTTCTGAAAAATTAAAAATAGAAAAAGAACAAAAAAAATAAGCAACAAAGTCTAAAAACTAAAGCAAAGAAGAAAACATGAAATATACAAATGGAAAAGGGCTTCGATCTACTATCTCCCTCTCCAAAAACTCTCACAACTGTGCTCCCCAGTAACGACGCCAAAAACTTGATGTGTTGGACGGCAAGTGTACCGGTCGCACAAGTAATATAAAATGGGCGAATGTCCCCAAGTATCGATCTCTCAAGGAACACAGTAAGGTGGAGTTAATTTTGAGGAAGACTTGAGATTGAAGTCCTTAGGTCAGAGGTAACTAAGGGGGGTTTTGATGATTGCGGAAACAGAAAATAAAACGCTAACAAACTACTCCTATGCAACGCCACTATGCGATGATTCGCCAGGAGGGATGTGTACAACCTTGGGCTCGCGAGAGGTGATCCAGCGAGCGAGAAAGGGGGACTGGCGAGATGAGAGGAGGCCACCTGCAAGTGGCGAGAGGTATGGACAGCCCTCTGAAGTAGGCGAGACCTCTTAGTAGGTGAGACCTCCTAGGAGGCGAGATGGCCCACAGGGCGAGAGGCCGGCGAGGCGGACAGGGCGGTCGTCTCGCCCGTCAGTTCCTTCTCCACTCGCCACATGTGAGGAGATGTCTTTACCTTTTTACCCCCAAGGGGGGATTTTACCTTTGTGCCCCGATAGTCTTACATTTTTATCCCTGGAGGTCTGCATATAGCTCTCCAGAACAGCAGAGTTTGGTTGTTCGCAGACCCTGTCCAGGGTGTTTTGGTCATTTCAGGTTAATTCAGAAGTGATATTTGCAGATCAGATTCAGAGGCCTATAAATAGACCGATAAGGTGTCTGGGATGGTGGTTGAACCTTTCCACTATCTTCCTCACAGGCACCTAGCTCAGCACTGGCTAGGGAGGGGAAGACCTTCATTTCTTCCGGGTAAGAGGTGGGACCTCCGAGCTGAGCCCCCTCGGTCTGTTTTCAGGCTTTCAACTCTCATCAGGAGGGTAGCACAGGGAGAGTACGTGTGGGCTGCATCCTGTTTCGAACTCTAGGAGGGACCGAAAAGCTGGTTCCAACATTTTTGGTGTGGTGAGCGTGGACCGCAGCCCTCAGGGAAGAACCTTGAGCAACCACATGGAGGGAGGTCAGGGAGAAGGAGAGGGGTCTGACAACCCGGGAGGATTTGTCGGAAGAGAAGAATTCATGGCTTCAATCAAGGGGATCATGGATTTGCTACAAGGGATCTTGCGACAAGGAGATTGTTCAACACCACTGCCTCAAGTGCTGGCTCTCGCAACGCAGGAAGACCTCGTCTCGGCGCGAGTAGGAGAAGATGCCCCGGGGAGAAGGCCGGGAAAGGAGGTGATGGTGGAAGGGAGCGGGAGAGACATGGCGGGAAGGGAGTTGTTCCCAAGTCCGGCGAGTACCATCTCGCCAGGAGAGGTCGTCGCGCGAGTAGGAGCGGCGAGACCGGCGGCGAGAGGAACCCCTTTTTGCGAGCTAATCCTGTCAGCTCCCGTCCCGGAAGGCTTCCGAGAGCCCGAGATGAACTACTATGTGGGGAAGGATGATCCCCTCCATCACTTGCAGTGGTTCGAGGACGCAGTTTCGATCAGGCCCATGACGGACGCGTTCAAGTGCCGCCTCTTTACAATCACTCTAAAGGACAAAGCTAGAGACTGGTTCCATCAGCTCCCGACAGGCTCGATATACTGCTTCGAGGACCTAAGTAGGAGTTTCCAGCTGCGGTTCTCCATGTCTAAGAAGAAGAAGAGGAACCCGGAGTCGATCTTTTTGATTAGGCAGAAGGTGGATGAGTTGCTGGCTCAGTACGTGGATAGGTTCCAAGAAGAGATTTTGGATATACAGGAGGTGCCAGGGTTTGCCCTCCAGATGGCCTTTAGTGTGGGATTACGGGAAGGTTTCTTCAAAATGAGCCTCACCCGGAAGGCGCCACTGTCTTTTGAAGGCTTGATGGAGAGGGCGGCGAAGGAAATAGTGATGGAGGCGGCGAACCCTGCTTTTGCGAAGAAATTGGCAAGGCTTACTGAGATGGAGTCGAGGAAGTCAGGTGGGAGACAGCAGGAGGCTAGGAGAAGAGATGAGCCGAGGGCGCCGACGTATCAAGAGCTGGGATGGAGGCAACATGGAGGCCCTGCTCCAGGGCAAGGCAGAGGATTTCCCCAAGGGGGGAGGAATCAACAAGGAGGACCAGGAAGGTTTCACCAGCAAGGGTGGGGATATGGTCATAGACCTCCCCTGCCCCCTCCGCAGCAGGCTATGGACATCGGCCGAGGCAGAGGAAGAGGCCGGGAGAGAGTAAGAGGAGCTAGAGCAGGGAGAAGAAGGAACCCTCAGGAAGGAAGACAAGGGGGGAGGTGGCGTTGCCATATTGTGACTTCCACAAGGAGGAAGGTCACGCAACGGCTACCTGCCCAGATTTCTTGGAAATAAGGAGAACTCGAGGGACGGGAGAATATCAAAGACCGGTACAGATAGAAGAAGTGACAGCTACAGGGGAAGAGGACCGATGTGTGGACCGAATGGATGAATTGGAGTAATCCATGTGGGGATAGAGGCGGCCCGAAAGGCGAGCCTTCACACTATGTACCGCCGAAGCGTAGCCTCGACGTCACAATCCCCTCCCCCAGATGAAAAGATTACCTTTTCAAGGAGAGACATGCCAGACCATGAAGACCCTTTTTGTGACGCGCTGGTGATACGGACGACCATCGAGAACTTCACGGTGTCATGAATCCTAGTAGACAATGGGAGTTCGGTGAACGTGATTTTCAAAAAAGCATTCAATGTGATGAGGGTGGAGGCCCGGAGGGTGCTGGCGGCGGATGGACCACTGTTTGGGTTCTCAGGAGAGAGGAAAGAAGTCGAGGGGGGAGTGGGACTTCAGGTAACCCTGGGAGGGCTATCCCGAAACTGCCGCTTCGTCATAGGGGACGCCCCCAGTAGTTACAACGCAATCTTTGGGCACCCCTTGATCAGAGCTTTCAGATGTGTTCCATCATCGTTTCACCAGTGCTTGAAGCTGAATTCAGGAGGTACCCAAATCAGGGTACGGGGGGATCCAAAGGCCGCAAGGGAATGCTACGTGACGGCAGTAAACACCATCTCCTGGCAGGGAGACGCGGAGGAGTTGGAAAAGAGGATGGAGCAATTACAACAGGAACTGGGAGGTGAAGAAAGGAGAGGAGAGGAAGGTGCTGGAGGAGAGGGAGAAGTAGTGGTGGTTGGAGGCATTGCGGGGGAGCCAGAAATGGCAGGAGAGGAGTTCGGGGAGATAGGGATGGTAGAAGGAAGAGGAGAGGAAGATGCTGGAGGAAGGGGAGAAATTGTGAGGAACAGGGACATGGCAGAGGAGCTAGAAATGTCTGGAAAGGAGGGAG
The DNA here is from genome assembly GCA_039583875.1 of Platanthera guangdongensis. Lineage (NCBI taxonomy): Eukaryota > Viridiplantae > Streptophyta > Magnoliopsida > Asparagales > Orchidaceae > Platanthera > Platanthera guangdongensis. The sequence continues at coordinate 14,908,056 of CM077154.1, forward strand.
AAGAGGCGGAGGCGGCAGAGGAGGAGGAGCCAAAAGAAGAGGAAGGGAAGAAAGAGAAGAGGAAGATGGAAGAAGCAGGAGGGTCGCCCGGGGAGGGGGCCCGACCAGAAAAAAGAAGGGCCTCACGACAGGAAGAGGAGGACGCAAGCAAGTGGGAGATGGAACAGCTGGGGGAAGAGATGATGATGGCCAACGTGGAAGGCGAAGCCAAGGAACCGGACACGCAGGCAGAGCAGGAAGGGGAGGAAGAGCCATCGAGGCTGAAAGCGGCCGTGGAGGTCCTCGAGGTAGAGATCCATACCAAGGAAGGCAGAGAGGAGAAGATAAAAATCAACGGCGAGCTCAGCCCCGAAGACCGTGAGAAGATCAAGGCCTGCGTGCAGAAAAATATTGACGTCTTCGCATGGAGCGCCGCGGACATGCTAGGGGTCGATGCAGACGTCGCTTGTCACCGCCTCAATCTCGACCCCAACACTCGCCCCATACAGCAGAAGAAGAGGGACATCGCCTCCAAGATGGCCGGACCTATTAGAGAGGAAGTGGAAAAATTACTTAAGGCAGGGTTCGTATCCGCCTGTAAGTATCCGGGGTGGGTGAGTAATGTTGTAATGGTCAAAAAAGGGAGGGTAGGTGGAGAATGTGTGTGGATTTTTCTCTTTTAAATAAAGCATGCCCCAAGGATTGTTACCCGCTGCCCCGAATCGACGCGCTGGTTGACTCAGCCGTCGGTTTCCCTTTTATGAGTTTCTTGGATACGTTTTCTGGATATCATCAAATACGCATGCATCCTTCGGACGTTAAGGACGTCACCTTCGTCACAGAGGATGGATGCTTCTGTTTTAATATGATGCTTTCGGTTTGAAAAATACAGGAGCAACCTACCAAAGAATGATGGATCGGATCTTCCGAGAATAGAGAGGGAGGAATCTCGAAGTGTACGTGGATGACTTGATGATCAAAAGCAATAGCATCGAAGCTCATGTACTAGATCTGGAGGAGACCTTTGAGACCCTAAGGAAGTATAAAATGAGACTCAACCCCCTGAAATGTGTTTTTGGAGCCAGCAGGGGAAGATTCCTAGGACATCTTCTCACTCCATCTGGAGTGGAACCCAACCCCGAAAAAGTGAGAGCAATCCTGGAATTGGAGTCCCCTAGAAATGCTAAGGAAGTTCAGCATCTCACAGGCAAGTTGGCAGGGTTAAGCAGGTTTCTCTCTCGAGCCGGAGAGAGATGCTCGCCCTTCTTTCGGACGCTGCGGGGAGGCAAGAGGTTCGAGTGGACCTTGGAGTGTGAGAAGGCTTTCCAGGCTATAAAACAACAGCTTACCCAGATGTCCTTACTCCAGGGACCAAGGGAAGGGGAGGTCTTGTTTTTATATTTGGGGGTAGGTACTGGGGCAGTGAGCTCGGTTTTTGTGCGAGAAGAAGGGAAGAAGCAATTTTCAATCTATTACGTGAGCAGGGTCCTGAAGAAAGCGGAGCTCGGATACCCCATTCTTGAGAAGTTAGCATTTGCCCTCATCGTCTCGGACCGAAAGCTCAGGCCGTATTTTCAGGCTCATTATATTCAGGTGGTAACGGATCACCCCCTCCGTCGCATCTTGGAGGGGTAGAGCATTCCGGGAGGCTAGCTAAATGGTCAATAGAGCTCAGTGAATTCGACCTCGTCTTCGTTCCCCGACTCGCCATTAAGGCACAGGCGGTAGCCGATTTCCTGGTGGATTATGTAGTTGAGGTCTAGGAGACAGTACTGTCCCCTCGAGAAACCTGGAGGATGTTAGTGGATGGAGCATTGGGAAGAAATTCCTTTGGAGGGGGAATGGTCTTGATCAACCCAGAGGGGACCCAGATCGAACAAGCCTTGAAGATTCATTTCACGATTACCAACAACCAAGCAGAATATGAAGCGATCATTGCGGGACTCAGGTTAGCCCGGGAGCTGGGCATACAAGACATTGAGGCCTCGACAGACTACATGGTGGTGGCAGGCCAGATCAAAGGGGAGTTCGAGGCAAGGGAGCCCACCCTCCAGTTGTATCTAGGAAAGGTCAAGGGCATCATAGGACAGTTCCGAAACTTTTCAATCCAACACATCCCGAGGGAGGAGAGCGCACAGGCTGATCAACTCGCCAAGCACGGCCCTCAAGCCGGGGGAACAATGACGAAGCTCTTCAGACCATTTATAGAAGAAGGGGAACTCATGGAGATATGCCAGCAAAGGTCTTGGATGGACCCCTTCATCACCTTTTTAACGTCAGTGTTGGGTACATTGGAATGAATGTACCTGATTTGAAGAAGCCTCACCCTACTCAATGATATACATCAAAATATATTTGATGTGTTTCAAGTTTAGTTATGCAGGTTAAGTATTTGCAGGGAAAGCTGAAAAGTTTCTAAGTCCATGTGTTGACACCCAGAAGGAAAGTGTCGACACTTAAGAAGACTTGTGTTGATACCCAGAAAAGCAGTGTCGACACTTGGAGTACTTGTGTCGACACCCAGAGAAGCAGTGTCGACACTTGGAGTAATTGTGTCGACACCAGGGATGCAGAGTCGACACCAGACAGAAAGTATCGACACATATAGGTTGTGTCGACACTCAATGAAGAAAAGTCCAGTGAAGCTGTGTCGACACTTAGAAGCAGTGTCGACACCCAGAGGAACTTTATCTACATCAGAAAGTGTCGACACTTGGAGGCTGTGTCGACACTCAGCAAATTTCAGCAGAGTCTAAGTATAAGTGTCGACATAATGAAGTATGTGTCGACACACAGCAGAAGACTCAGCACATGAAGAAAGTGTCGACATAACAAAGAATGTGTCGACACAGAGTAGAAGACTCAACACATGAAGAAAGTGTCGACACTAGGAGGCTGTGTCGACACTCAGCAAAGTTCAACAAAATTCTAAGTACAAGTGTCGACACAAAGGAGATGTGTCGACACTCAGCTAAAGTCTCAACACAAGAAGAATGTGTCTACACAAGGAGAAGTGTCGACACTCGGCAAGTATCAACACAAGAAGATGTGTCGACACAAAGGACTTGTGTCGACACTTACAAGATTTCAACTAAGTACAGAAGAACAAGGACTTGTGTCGACACAAGGAGAAGTGTCGACACTCAGCAAGTATCAAGACAAGAAGATGTGTCGACACAAAGGACTTGTGTCGACACTTACAAGAATTCAACTAAGTACTGAAGAACAAGGACTTGTGTCGACACACAATATCAGTGTCGACACATGTTGAAGAAGCTGTGTCGAGAAGTAAATTCTACAACACAAGGAGTTGTGTCGACACCTTGAAGGCTAGTGTCGACACTTAGTCTACTTGTGTCGACACTTAGTCTATAAGTGTCGACACTTAAAGACAGACTGTCTCGACACTTTCAGACAGCTACAGATATTTCAAGAAGTGACTGGATGACATGACAGCTGCCATTCCAGCCGTTCTACTGCAATTGTTAGAGTTGTCAGAAAGTCGTTAGGAACCGGATCAGCCGGTCACCATGAAGAAAGTCTATATAAAGGCTTATACATTCTACAGATAACAAGTTGTTGAAAAGCAATTCATTGAAGACCTTCAAGTGAAGATTCAAGTAGTTGGAGAGAGAGAGCTCCTTCCAAGAAGACAGCTGTTGGAACCAGGCTGTGAAGAAAGTTTCAGACTTAGTTCTGATTCTTGAGTTGCAGTGATTGAAGATCAGCTGCAGAGAGTATCAACCCTATTGTTCTACATTCAAGAAGCTTTGAAGAAAGCCAAGTGAGGTTGATCTCAGCAGAGTTCATTCAAGAACTCATCAAGAACCTATCAACTCTTCTCTCTTATTCTGAGTTGTAGGTATATACATTGTATTCTTAATTACTTGTAGGATCCTTAGGGATCTGAGTTGTAAGCCTGCAATTATAAAGGCTGAGTGGTAGGGCCTGTGTGCCTGAGTGTAGGAGATTCATTTCTCTGAGTGTAGGCCTTGTGGCAGAGTGTAGACCTTGTGGAAGGCTGAGTGTAGGTCTTGGTGAAGACTGAGTTGTAGGGCCTTGGGCCTGAGCTGTAGGAACCTGGTTGGGGTTCTGAGTGTAAGATCTGAGGATCTGAGCAATAGTGGAGGAGTTTGGCCGAATCTAGTACACTACTAGATAGGCGAAGGGGGAAAGTGGATGTACCCAAACCTTGGGGAACCACTATAAATATGTGTGTTCACTGTATGCATGCTTTAATCTGTGATTGCTAATTGATTGCTGTGAAGGAGTAGTTATATAATTGTCTTAATCTGCCTAAAAGTGTAAAAAGAGTTAGTCACCTATTCACCCCCCCCCCCTCTAGGTGATTATGTACAATTTCTTTCAAGTGGTATCAGAGGCAGGTTACTCAAAAAGGACATAACTGTCTGAGTAGATCATGTTGGCAGATTCAGTATAAGTAAAGCGCAGAATCAAGAAAATCAAGAAAATGGGTTCAACAGAGAATCATAAGGAACTTGGATCCATGAAGTTGCCAATTTGCAGAAAAGAGATCTTTGGCATCTGGAAAGAAAGGGTAAGAATGTTTATGGAAGCCTTAGACACCAAAAGACTTTTCTGAAATGACAAAAGATAAGATTATTCTGGCCACCATGGACAAAAGGGCTCAGAATATCATTGTAAGTGTCATAGATGATGCTACATTTCAGAACCTGATACACTGTAAGACATCAAAGGAGATGTGGGATACTCTGATAGTGTACATGGAGGGGTCAGAAGAAGTTAGACAGGACAGAAAGTCTTTGTTAAACCAAGAATATGAGAGCTTCAGACAAGGAAGGTCTGATAGCATAACAGAATGCTATAAGAAATTCTATAGGATTGTCAATGAGTTGATGTCCTATGGAAGAGAATTCAGCAATTATGAGCTGAATGATAAGTTCTTGAGGTCCCTAACAAAGGACTGAGACACCAAGATCTGTGTCATTAGGGAAATGGCCAAGTTAGCAGATATTCCTCCTCCAACATTGTTTGGAAAGCTGTTATCCTATGAGATGCAGTTGATGGTAAGGAAGGAGGAAAAGAAGACTACAAGAAGTGAGCACAAAGAAAGAGCAGTGGCATTCAACACAGAAGCCACCAGGAAATACAAAAGTAAGTCTCCATCTCCACCTCCAAGGGTTGCTGGATCTGAGACAGATGAGACAGAATGCAGGAATTCTTAAAGCAGTGAGAGTGATGGGGATTTTGCAGCTTTCACAAGACACTTTCAGAAGTTTCTAAAGAAGAAACAGTGGAGGTCAAAGTCATCCACTTCACACGGAAAAGATGATTATTATCAGAACAAGAAGTCATCAAAGAAAGACAGGAGAAAGCCCAAGTCAAGCAAAGCAACTTTATCAAAAATTGTATGCTATTGCTGTAATAAACAAGGACATGTTGTTGCAGACTGTCCAGAGAAAAGGAAAGAGTCAACTGATAAGAAGAAGACTCAATTCAAGGGCAAGATGGAAAGGTCCTTTGTTGCCAAGAAGGACAAAAGCCTGTCAGACATATTATCTTCAGAAACTGATTCAGAAGCAGAAGCTTATATTGGACCGTTTGCTGAAGAGGAGGAAGAGGAGTTCATCCAGTTGATGAACTCTATATATGAGCAAGAGGACAATCAGTGTCAAGGACTGATGGCCTTAACAGAAGGTGACAAAATCCAGGATCAGCCTGGACCTAGTCAGGTACAAAATTGTTCTTTAAGTTCAATTTCTAGTGCTAGTTCAGATTCAGTTACATCAGCATCAAGTGATGCCAGTGGATCTGAATCTGAAGGGGATATTCATTAGTTGATTGATGAATATAGAGTTCTGTTGCAAGCTTTTAAGAAAAGTAAATCCTTGGCCAAGAGTCAGGCAAAGGAGATTGCTAGTCTCAAAGAGGCTGCAACTGATTTTGATAAGTTAGTTGATCAAAAATTAAATGAAATAGCCAGGCTGAAGAACATAACTGTTATTCAGATGGGGACTATAGTATTTAAGAATGATCAAATCAGAAATCTGGAGATTAGTCTTCAGAACGAGAGAGATATAGTTGCAAGGTTTTCTAAACCAAAGTCTGTTCTACCTTTGATTGATGAATTTGTCCATCAAAAGGGTAAAACTGGATTAGGGTTTACAAAACCTGCTAGGACTGTTCAGTCCAAGTATAAGGGCAAAGCCCTAGCTCTCAACAAGCCAGCTGTAGATAAAACAGCTAGGGATGTACCTAAGCAAAGGTACAACAGGTTTGAGTGCTGGTGTTGTGGCAAGGTAGACCACTTTGCCATACACTGTTGGCACAATTCTAGTGCCAAGATGAGTAGCAAACTGCCTGTTGGAAGATCTGCAGGTAGCTTTGTTAAGAGGCAAACTAACCAGCACCAAGGACCCAAGAATTTTTTGGGTTCTAAGGTCAACTAATCTGTTTTGCAGTTTAGTCCAAGTGGTCATGCCCCAATATGGTACTTGGACAGTGGATGTTCCAGGCACATAACTGGAACTAGGGGATTGCTAAAGGACTTCACACCAATCAAGGATGCTCCCAAAGTCACCTTTGGTGGTTCTGAAAAAGGAATCATCAAGTGTTTTGGTAACATTTCTAGCAACCTTATAACTATTACTCAAGTGGCTTATGTTAAAGGTTTGAAACATAACCTTATTAGTATAAGTCAACTGAGTGATTTAGGATATGACATCTCATTTGTCAAAGATGGTTGTCATATCAGGAGATCAAATGATCAAGAGATCATTTTGACTGGTTATAGAAAGAAAAATGTCTAATGTCTAGACATTATATGTGAGAACAATGGTTCTCTTGTGTGTCTTGTAGCTGATGAGAAAGTTTCTCATTGTGTCAAATGGCACAAGAGGCTAGCCCATCTCAACTACAAGACAATTAGCCAACTCTATACCAAAGAGTTAGTGAGGAATGGTCCTCAGGTTAAGTGTATTAAAGATGGAATATGTTCAGCTTGTCAAAAGGGCAAGCAGACTAGATCCACCTTTAATAGCATTGAAAACAAAGATGCTGTGAGGTGTTTATACCTCTTGCATATGGATCTCTTTGGTCCTATGCCAGTTCACAGCCTAGGTAGGAAGGTCTACACATTTGTGGTTATAGATGACTACTCAAGGTTTTCCTGGGTGTTCTTCCTTAGACAGAAATCTGAAACACCTAATATCTTTTATAGCTTTGTCAAACAAATTCAGAATGAGTTAGACAGTACAGTGGTCAAAATAAGAAGTGACCATGGTACTGAATTTCAGTCTGATAGTATGACAAAACTATGTGAAGAATTTGGGATATTTCAGGAATTTTCTTCACCAAAAACACCTCAGCAAAATGGCATTGCTGAAAGGAAAAATAGAACCTTGATTGAGGCTGGTAGAACCCTATTAAGTGACACATCTCTCCCAGAATATTTCTGGGCTGAGGCAGTTAATATTGCATGCCATGTAATTAATAGGGCTACTATCACCAAGGGTCATAATAAGACCCCCTATGAGATTGTGAAAGGCAGAAAACCAAATTTATCCTATTTCAGGATCTTTGGTTGTAAATGCTATATACTTAACAATGGAAAGTCTTACTTAACCAAGTTTGCTGCCAAATCCCAAGAGGGGATTTTTGTTGGGTACAACAACAATAGAAAGGCTTATAGAGTCTACAACTTGATTACTCAAGTTGTAGAAGAGTCAGTACATGTAGTATTTGATGAAGCTAGACTTATTAACAATGAGATGTCTAGAAGTATTTGCAGCTCTACAGGTGTGACTAAGAAGATGGACAAGCTCACTATTGAAGAAGGATCTACTACAAGTCAGCATGTAGATGATAGTGGCTGTTGTCCAGGGGGAGTACTACATGCACCTGATGCAGAAGAAGACCAAGGAGTGCAGCAAGTTGAAGAAGCTGAAGGAGTTCAACCTGAAGTCAGACTGCCTCCAGCTAGTAGACATTTGAAAGATCATCCAGCCAATCAAATTATTGGTGATCTAAGTCAAGGGGTACAAACAAGGAGCAAAAAATCTAAGTGCAGTACTCTACTCCAGTTTTCTATCCCAAGTAGAGCCAAAGAAATTTGAAAAAGTCATCCTAGACCCTCATTGGATTGAGGCAATGCAAGAGGAGCTGAATCAGTTCAAGAGATGCAAAGTCTGGGAGCTTGTTCCTAAACCAAAAGACCACAACATAATTAGAACCAAGTGGATCTTTAGGAACAAGATGGATGAACATGGAGTGATTATCAAGAACAAAGAAAGACTGGTTGCTAAGGGATATAGGCAGGAAGAAGGTATTGACTTTGATCAAACCTTTGCTCCAGTAGCCAGACTGGAAGCCATAAGGATGTTCCTGGCCTATGCAACCTATCAAGGATTTAAAGTATACCAAATGGATGTTAAGTCAGCTTTTCTTAATGGAAATCTGAAAGAAGAGGTCTATGTGGAACAGCCATCAGGTTTTGTTGATTCAACTCAACCTAATTATGTCTATAGACTTAGGAAGGCTTTGTATGGGTTAAAACAAGCCCCTAGGGCTTGGTATAAAACCATGTCTAGTTTCCTCATTGAGAATAAATTCACAAGGGGGAAAATAGACAAGACTCTATTCCTTAGGGAATCTAGAGGCAAGATCATACTAGTCCAAATATATGTAGATGACATAATATTTGGGTCTACTGAAAATAGTCTTTGCAGATAGTTTGCAAAACTAATGCAAGGACAATTTGAGATGAGCAGTATGGGGGAACTTAAGTTCTTCTTGGGTCTCCAAGTTAGACAGACTGAGAATGTTTTATCCATATGCCAGTCTAAGTTCACCCTAGAATTAATAAGGAAGTATGGTATGGAATCTTCCAGTACCATGAAAACTCCTATGGGGTCAAGTATGTCTCTTAGCAAAGATGATGCAGGGAAACCTGTAGATGAGACTTTGTATAGAGGGATAGTTGGATCCCTATTGTATTTGACTGAAAGTAGACCAGATATCATGTATGCTACATGTGTCTGTGCTAGGTATCAAGCATGCCCTAAAGAATCTTATTTGACAGCAGTCAAGAGAATTCTGAGATATCTAAAGGGCACTCCTTATCTAGGTCTTTAGTACCCTAGGAATGGAGACTTTGAACTGACAGGTTATTCAGATGCAAATTTTGCAGACTGCAAGAAAGATAGAAAAAGTACAACTGGAACCTGTCAATTCCTAGGTGGAAGACTGATATCATGGAGTAGTAAGAAACAAACAAGTGTGGCTATCTCCACAGCAGAATCAGAGTATGTGGCTGCAGGAAGTTGTTGTGCTCAAATTCTATGGATACAACATCAGCTAGAAGACTATGCTATTCAAGTAAGTAGAACACCTGTATTTTGTGATTCTACTAGTGCTATCTCTATTGCTAACAATCTTGTTTCCCATAGTAGGACTACGCACATAAAGATAAAATACCATTTTCTTAGAGAACATGTGGAAAAAGAAGATATTTCACTAAACTATGTTAATACAGATAATCAACTAGCTGACATGTATACTAAGCCTTTATAAGAAACCAAGTTCAATAGGTTTAAAATTAAATTAGGTATGATAAACTTAGAATAAGTTTACAGAAATGGCTAAGTAAAATAGTGTCGACACACAGAGTTGTCTGTGTCGAGACAGAGAATTGGTGTCGACACTTCAGAGAAAAGATGTCGACACTTCTAGGAAGTTGGTGTCGACACTTCAGAAAATTAGTGTCGACACGTACAGGGTCGGTGTCGACACAACCAAGGTGGTGTCGACACATAAACAAGTGTCGACACATATATTCTGTCGACTATACTTGTGTCGACACATTGTTGTCGAGACATTATAAGTCTGTGTCGACACTTTTCAACAGTGTCGACCCAATTTAAGTTTCTTGACGCGCCCTTTCATCTTCAATTCTAGAAAGGTATAAATAGGATTTCGCCATTGTCTGTCGACACGCTCACCAAAGTTTCGAGACCAAACTTATGTGTCGACACCTCTCTTATCTCAATTCAAATTTCTTCAAACCCTAATGGCGCCGAAGCTAGAAGAGAACGTGAATGAAGGTTATGAACTGGTGCGGCACGCATTTGATGACACAGAACCAGATATCAAAGGCGTGATAACCCTAATCGCCGAGACTGGGTTAGAGTTTCTAGTGTCAGAGCCGATCAAAATTTGGAAGAAAGAAGTCCTGGAATTTCTGAATGGCTCAACCCTAGATGAATCAGGACTAAAGATTAAGTCAAGGGTTCATGGGGCAAAGGTGAAGGTCTCACCTAAAAATCTGAGAAAGATACTTCAGTTACCAAGGACTAAGGAAGAAGAGAATGTTTCTGCTTCTAAAACTAGGGAAGCATTAACTTGGCGTGGACTGGATTCCAACCTGAAGATAGGAGCTGTGTTCAATAGAAAGGGGATGAACATGCAAGGGAAATCTCTATCAGAAATTGTTGGAAAAGTTATCCTAAGCAAGCCTGGAGAGCATAACAGAATATCAGCTTATATGTTCAGTCTCATGACAAGGATAATTTTCAAACTACACACTGATTGGTCTGGAGTAGTGTTTGAGAAGATTAAGAAGAGCCTGAAGAAACCCAATTTGGATAGAATTCTCAGTCTATACCTAGCTGGTAGTATACCAGAGGTCATTAGTCAAGCTGCTGGATCTAAAATCAACCACATGAGAAGAATGGATTTGAGGATCTTCTCTAGGTGGGATAGGGTCTTGACCAAAGAACTGCCAACTCCTGAGAAGGAAACACCCCAAAAGAAGAAGAAGAAGACAGCTCCTGTGGCTCAAGACTCATCAAGTAGTTCTGAGGAACAAGTATTGTTCAATCCTGCTGAAGAAAATAGTGGAAATACTGGAAAGTCTCCAGCTAGAGAAGATGATGCGGAGAGGCAGGGGGAGCTACCACAGGCTAGCCCACTTCACCGGGATTCTATACAGGGGGAGCCTCTACTAGTGGAAGAGCCAACTCCACTAGAAAGTGAACAAGCAACTCACACCATACTTGAGGTAATCACTGACATCAATAAATTAAATTTCCCTATTGAGGATGATCTTTTGTCTAATTCATTACCTGATGTTAATCAGCAAACTCAACCACCTAGCCAACCCCAAGATGTTGTCATGGAGGACACATCTGTTGCAGATCAAGTGGAACCTAATCAAGTGGCTGATGATATAAGAGAAACTCCACCTCAACCTCAACAAGAATTTACCCTAGAAGAGCTATTCCCAGATCTTCTACAAACAGACTTTGAGAAAGAAAGTGTTGCTGCTGAGGGGGAGAAGGCCCATGTTGAGGGGGAGCAAGTAGTTACTGTTGAGGAAACTGCAAGGAAGGAACCTGAAGTGCAGAAGGAGTTACCTCCAAGACCTAAGGACAGGGTTGATATTGCAAGCACATCTGCTTCTGAAGATGAGGAGGCTGCCAGAGCTAAAAAGAGAAAGTTTCAAGTCTTCAAGAGGAGGAGCCAGAATTATAAGAAATCTTTACAAACCATAGCACCACAGCCTGCACCACAGTCAGCCCCATCTGCAGATTACAGTTCTCTGATGGTTGCAATGCAGATAAAGCTTGATGAGCAAAGACAGACTTTGCAATCTTATATGGATGAAGGGCATAAGTCTCTACAATTTGATCTGGCCCAAGACATTAAATCCATCAGATTTGAAATGAATCAGAATAAGAAAGAGATGACTGACTGCTTCCATAAAGGAGGGAATGCAGTAGTCTATCTAGCTACTCATCAAGAGAAGATCAAAGCTCAAATAGATGAACTTGAAGTGAAGCAAGGCTATGTTCTGGAGAATCAAATAAGAATGAATGATAATTTGACAGCTTCCCACAATGCTATTGTAACAGAACTAAAGAATATAGCAACTGCCCAGAATGCAGCTCTGACCACTGCCAAAGAGGAATTTGTCAAAGCATTGCAAGAGAGCCTAACTGCTGTTACTTCTGCTATTGAAAACTCTCAGAAGTTAATCACTGATAAACTCCAAAGGTTGAAACCCTTCTACAAAGATGAAGTAAATTATCTGAATGCCCAAATAAGATTCCAGAAAGATGATCTAAGAGATCACATAGAAAGAGAAGTCATAAAGGGGGAGAGGGTGTTAGTCAAAGCAGGCTCTGATCATGCAAAATGGATTTCCAATTCCATCAGAGCCACCCTTGGATATCCTCCTTTATATGATGATGATAATGTTGCAGAGTCTAGGATTAATCCTGCCTATCTTGGAGGTGAGCAAGCTGAAGTAGCTCAGGTGATCTATCCTCCACCAAACTTTGATATGATACATGCAGACATACAATCAATGTATAGCCCACCTGAGGGAAATCAGAAAATCATCATAAAAAAAGTGGTTCAGCCAGTATCTGAGGCTATCCTGAAAGAACAAGAAGCTTTTCTCAAAGAACAAGAGGCCCAATTATCTAAGAAGAGATTCAGGGAGCAAGCTGAGTTGAGGCCTGATTTTGAACAGTGGAGCCCCACTTCTAGGAATATTATCTTGACTGCATGGAAGGCTGCCAAGGATAATATCCAAGATAGAAACAAGTGGTATTCTGAACTGGAGTGGAGGAAGCATGAGTCCAGGCAAGAGGCCATTGTGCAGTATAGAAGAAAGACTAAGATGGGAAAGCTACCTCCTACTGCCCAAGAGCCTAGCAAGTTCCTAAGCCTTATTATTACTTTGAGAGGCAAAAGATCAAGGCTGAAGAGCAGACAAAGAAGGATCTTAAAGGAAAGAAGCCTGCTGCTGCTGAAGATGCTGAAGCCCCAGTACAAGAAAAGATACAATCTAGAAAGGGCATAGTTATTAAGGAGGCTGAGCAGAAATAGAATAGAATTTATCTTTAGTTTACATATGTAATTACTTGTATTAAACCTTCTGTAAACCTTTGGATAATGAAAATAATGAAGTTCTTAGAACTATGTGATGTGTGTTAATTCTATTACATAATTGTTCTGAGATATTGGTAGATACATATTTTGTTTCAATACATGTTTATGTTTTCCCTGATTGTATAATCTTGTTTTACATCATACTGTGATTTTGTTATGTATGGTGTATATCATTGACTAAGGGTTTTGACTTCTCCAAATAGGGGGAGATTGTTGGGTACATTAGAATGAATATACCTGATTTGAAGAAGCCTCGCCCTACTCAATGATATACATCAAAATGTATTTGATGTGTTTCAAATTTGGTTGTGCAGGTTAAGTATTTGCAGGGAAAGCTGAAAAGTTTCTAAGTCTATGTGTCGACACCCAGAAGGAAATTGTCGACACTTAAGAAGACTTGTGTCGACACCCAGAAAAGCAATGTCGACACTTGGAGTACTTGTGTCGACACCCATAGAAGCAGTGTCGACACTTGGAGTAATTGTGTCGACACCAGGGATGCAGAGTCGACACCAGACAGAAAGTGTCGACACATATAGGTTGTGTCGACACTCAATGAAGAAAAGTCCAGTGAAGCTGTGTCGACACTTAGAAGCAGTGTCGACACCCAGAGGAACTTTGTCTACATCATAAAGTGTCGACACTTGGAGGTTGTGTCGACACTCAGCAAATTTCAGCAGAGTCTAAGTATAAGTGTCGACATAATGAAGTATGTGTCGATACACAGCAGAAGACTCAGCACATGAAGAAAGTGTCGACATAACAAAGAATGTGTCGACCCACAACAGAAGACTCAACACATGAAGAAAGTGTCGATACTAGGAGGCTGTGTCGACACTCAGCAAAGTTCAACAAAATTCTAAGTACAAGTGTCGACACAAAGGAGATGTGTCGACACTCAGCTAAAGTCTCAACATAAGAAGAATGTGTCGAAACAAGGAGAAGTGTCGACACTCAGCAAGTATCAACACAAGAAGATGTGTCGACACAAAGGACTTGTGTCGACACTTACAAGAATTCAACTAAGTATTGAAGAACAAGGACTTGTGTCGACACAAGGATAAGTGTCGACACTCAGCAAGTATCAACACAAGAAGATGTGTCGACACAAAGGACTTGTGTCGACACTTACAAGAATTCAACTAAGTACTGAAGAACAAGGACTTGTGTCGACACACAATATCAGTGTCGACACATGTTGAAGAAGCTGTGTCGAGAAGTAAATTCTACAACATAAGGAGTTGTGTCGACACCTTGAAGGCTAGCGTCGACACTTAGTCTACTTGTGTCGACACTTAGTCTATAAGTGTCGACACTTAAAGACAGACTGTCTCGACACTTTAAGACAGCTACAGATATTTCAAGAAGTGACTGGATGACATAACAGCTGCCATTCCAGCCGGTCTACTGCAACTGTCAGAGTTGTCAGAAAGTCGTTAGGAACCGGATCAGCCGGTCACCATGAAGAAAGTCTATATAAAGGCTTATACATTCTACAGATAACAAGTTGTTGAAAAGCAATTCATTGAAGACCTTCAAGTGAAGATTCAAGTAGTTGGAGAGAGAGAGCTCCTTCCAAGAAGACAGCTATTGGAACCAGGCTGTGAAGAAAGTTTCAGACCTAGTTCTGATTCTTAAGTTGCAGTGATTGAAGATCAGCTGCAGAGAGTATCAACCCTATTGTTCTACATTCAAGAAGCTTTGAAGAAAGCCAAGTGAGGTTGATCTCAGCAGAGTTCATTCAAGAACTCATCAAGAACCTATCAACTCTTCTCTCTTATTCTGAGTTGTAGGTATATACATTGTATTCTTAATTACTTGTAGGATCCTTAGGGATCTGAGTTGTAAGCCTGCAATTATAAAGGCTGAGTGGTAGGGTCTGTGTGCCTGAGTGTAGGAGATTCATATCTCTGAGTGTAGGCCTTGTGGCTGAGTGTAGGCCTTGTGGAAGGCTGAGTGTAGGTCTTGGTGAAGACTGAGTTGTAGGGCCTTGGGCCTGAGCTGTAGGAACCTGGTTGGGGTTCTGAGTGTAAGATCTGAGGATCTGAGCAATAGTGGAGGAGTTTGGCCGAATCTAGTACACTACTAGATAGGCGAAGGGGGAAAGTGGATGTACCCAAACCTTGGGGAACCACTATAAATCTGTGTGTTCACTGTGTGCATGCTTTATTCTGTGATTGCTAAGTGATTGCTGTGAAGGAGTAGTTATATAACTGTCTTAATCTGCCTAAAAGTGTAAAAAGAGTTAGTCACCTATTCACCCCCCCCCCCCTCTAGGTGATTAGGTACAATTTCTTTCAATCAGGACAGTTACCCGAGAGAGAACTCGATAAGAGGCATACCAGATACAAATCGGCGTATTACCTGCTGAGGGATGGGGTTTTATATCGCAAGACGCTGTCAGGATTGCTGGTCAGATGTGTGTCAGAGGAGGAGGTTCCCAAGGTTCTACACGAGATTCACTCGGGCGAATGTGGGAGTCACTCGGGGAGCCGGACATTAGAAGGGAGGGTGCTGCGGCAGGGGTACTTTTGGCCTACCCTCAGGAAAGATGCGGAGGAATTCGCGAGAAGGTGTCAGAAATGCCAGGAGTTCGCCCCCCTCCAACTCCTTTCGGCCCAGAGGTTGCGGACAATCACAGCTACATGGCCTTTCGCTATATGGGGGCTAGATCTGGTGGGTCCCTTTCCCCAAGCGAGTGGTCAAAGGAAATTCCTGCTAGTCATGGTGGACTACTTTTCGAAATGGCTGGAGGTGAAAGCGTTGGCTAAGGTAACCTCGCAGGTGGTCAAGAATTTTGTATGGGGGGAGATCATCTGCCGGCATGGGTTGCCCCTAGCCATTGTGACAGATAACGGACCACAATTTTCAAGTAGAGAATTCGTGGATTTCTGCATTCGTTTGGGAATAGATCTCCGCTTTGCCTCTGTT
The DNA here is from genome assembly GCA_039583875.1 of Platanthera guangdongensis. Lineage (NCBI taxonomy): Eukaryota > Viridiplantae > Streptophyta > Magnoliopsida > Asparagales > Orchidaceae > Platanthera > Platanthera guangdongensis. The sequence goes on from CM077154.1 coordinate 14,923,902, forward strand.
CATCATCCACGGAGTAATGGACAGGTGGAAGCAGCTAATAAGGTCATTGTCAATCTATTGAAGAAGACAGTGGAGAATTTAAGGGGGAACTGGGTGGAGCAGCTACCTTCAGTCCTTTGGGCCCTGAGGACCACACCAAACACCGCCACGGGAGAAACCCCGTTTAAGCTCTCTCATGGCTCAGAGGCAGTTATACCTGTCGAGTTTTAGATTACATCACCGAGAGTGGCAGTCGCGAGGGAAGGAGCCGAAGGATGGAGAGCGGAGAACGAGGAAGAACGGAAACTCCCTTTGGATCTCGTGGAGGAGATCAGGGATTTGGCGATGGTCTGGCAAGAGGAGGTCAAGCGCCGGATGGCAAGGTACTTCGACAAGCACATAAGGATCAGGCAGTTCGAGAAGGGAGATTTGGTCCTGAAAAAGGTAGATGCGGCAGGTAGAGGGGCCTCTGTAGGGAAGCTCAATCCCAATTGGGAGGGTCCTTTTGTAGTAAAGGAAGTTCTAAAGTCAAGAGGGTACCACCTCTAGGATGTGGATGGGGTATCCCTCGAGCGAACCCGAAGTGGTGATGATTTAAAGAGATTTTACCCGTAGCACTCTCTATCCATTGCACTTTTTATTATTGTACAGTGCTTACTATTTTGATGTGTTCTTTTGATATGATGAAAGCGTGGGTGACCTTTTTAGGGCACCGAGGTTGGAGAAGGTTTGGAGAGAAGACCCCGAGCAGACCCCGAGCAGACCCACTGACCAGGCTCTAATCTAATTGGCAGGTTGTAGGCTCACTCGGTGGTTGGAGAAGGTTTGGAGAGGAGACGTTTGGAGAGGAGACCCCGAGAAGACCCGCTGACCAGACGCTCATCTAGCTGGCAGGGTTGTAGGCTCACTCGGTGGTTGGAGAAGGTTTGGAGAGGAGACGTTTAGATAGGAGACCCCGAGCAGACCCGCTGACCAGGCTCTCATCTAGCTGGCAGGGTTGTAGGCTCACTCGGTGGTTGGAGAAGGTTTAGAGAGGAGACCCCGAGCAGACCCGCTGACCAGGCTCTCATCTAGCTGGCAGGGCTGTAGGCTCACTCGGTGGTCGGAGAACATTTGGAGAGGAGACCCCGAGCAGACCCGCTGACCAGGCTCTCATCTAGCTGGCAGGGCTGTAGGCTCACTCGGTGGTTGGAGAAGGTTTGGAGAGGAGACGTTTGGAGAGGAGACCCTGAGCAGACTCGCTGACCAGGCTCTCATCTAGCTGGCAGGGCTGTAGGCTCACTCGGTGGTTGGAGAAGGTTTGGAGAGGAGACGTTTGGAGAGGAGACCCCGAGCAGACCCGCTGACCAGGCTCTCATCTAGCTAGTAGGGTTATAGGCTCACTCGGTGGTTGGAGAAGGTTTGGAGAGGAGACCCCGAGCAGACCCGCTGACCAGGCTCTCATCTAGCTGCCAGGGCTGTAGGCTCACTTGGTTGTTGGAGAAGGTTTGGAGAGGAGATGTTTGGAGAGGAGACCCCGAGCAGACCCGCTGACCAGGCTCTCATCTAGCTGGCAGGGTTGTAGGCTCACTCGGTGGTTGGAGAAGGTTTGGATAGGAGACCCCGAGCATACCCGCTGACCAGGCTCTCATCTAGCTGGCAGGGTTGTAGGCTCACTCGGTGGTCGGAGAATGTTTGGAGATGAGACCCCGAGCAGACCCGCTGATCAGGCTCTCATCTAGCTGGCAGGGCTGTAGGCTCACTCGGTGGTTGGAGAAGGTTTGGAGAGGAGATGTTTGGAGAGGAGACCCCGAGCAGACCTGCTGACCACGCTCTCATCTAGCTGCCAGGGTTGTAGGCTCACTCGGTTGTTGGAGAAGGTTTGGAGAGGAGACCCCGAGCAGACCCGATGACCAGGCTCTCATCTAGCTGGCAGGGATGTAGGCTCACTCGGTGGTCGGAGAACATTTGGAGAGGAGACCCCGAGCAAACCCGCTGACCAGGCTCTCATCTAGCTGGCAGGGTTGTAGGATCACTCGGTGGTTGGAGAAGGTTTGGAGAGGAGACCCCGAGCAGACCCGCTGACCAGGCTCTCATCTAGGTGGCAGGGTTGTAGGCTCACTCGGTGGTCGGAGAAAATTTGGAGAGGATACCCCGAGCAGACCCGCTGACCAGGCTCTCATCTAGCTGACAGGGCTATAGACTCACTCGGTGGTCGGAGAACGTTTGGAGAGGAGACCCCGAGCAGACCCGCTGACCAGGCTCTCATCTAGCTGGCGGGGCTGTAAGCTCACTCGGTGGTTGGAGAAGGTTTGGAGAGGAGACCCCGAGCAGACCCGCTAACCAGGCTCTCATCTAGCTGGCAGAGCTGTAGGCTCACTCGGTGGTCGGAGAAGGTTTGGAGAGGAGACCCCGAGCAGACCCGCTGAAGAGGCTCTCATCTAGCTGGCAGGGTTGTAGGCTCACTCGGTGGTTGGAGAAGGTTTGGGGAAGAGACCCCGAGCAGACCCGCTGACCATGCTCTTATCTAGCTGGCAGGACTGTAGGCTCACGCGGTGGTTGGAGAAGGTTTAGAGAGGAGACGTTTGGAGAGGAGACCCCGAGCAGACCCGCTGACCAGGCTCTCATCTAGCTGCCAGGGCTGTAGGCTCACTCGGTGGTTGGAGAAGGTTTGGAGAGGAGACCCCGAGCAGACCCGCTGACCAGGCTCTCATCTAGCTGGCAGGGTTGTAGGCTCACTCGGTTGTCGGAGAAGGTTTGGAGAGGAGACCCCGAGCATACCCACCGACCAGGCTCTCATCTAACTGGCAGGGTTGTAGGCTCACTCGGTGGTTGGAGAAGATTTGGAGAGGAGACCCCGAGCAGACCCGCTGACCAGGCTCTCATCTGGCTGGCAGGGTTGTAGGCTTACTAGAGGGCCAGTCTAAGGGTAAGAGTTCGCGGGGGGAAAGGTCCATATTCATCAGAAGGTTGGTGGAAAAACCCTAAAAAAGAGAGGGGCCAGGAATCAGGCCAGGGAAGAGGGTCTCTGGCCGGCACTCGTCATGGGTGGTCTCGCCCCTGGCGGGGGGCTTCCTTATTCAAGGCACAAGACTGGCGTAAGAAGGCGGAACCTGTCAAGCGAGACGGCTGGTCTCCCGGGACTTCAGCGCAGGATAATCTTGCGGCGAGACGAGCGCTAACAGTGAGCTGATATCGCGCGTAGTATTGGCGAAGAGAGATCAAAAGTTTGTATCGCACTTTTGGCTAGCTATTAAGCGAGATGGCAGAAGATAAAAGCAGTGATTAAATAACATCTAAAAAATTGTCTCGTGTTTTTGAGTAGCTATTAAGTGAGATGGCAGAAGATAAAAGCAGCGATTAAATAACATCTAAAAAATTGTCTCGCATTTTTGACTAGCTATTAAGCGAGACGGCAGAAGATAAAAGCAGCGATTAACTGGCACCTAAAACAATTCTCGCGTTTTTGACTAACTATTAAGCAAGACGCCCGAAGATGGAAGCAACAATTAATGTATAAAAGGTTTAAACAAAATATCCGTAGAGCAAGAACACCTCGCTTTCCTTTTTTAAGGAAGTGTCTATCAGAACTACAAGTACTAGACAAGAAAAGAAAGAGAGGAAGAGAAGCCACTGCAGTTGATGATACGCTACTTGCTGTCAGAAGAAGAGCTGCCGTCCGTCTCGCCGTATGTTGAAGTATTAGACCGGGAGGCCTTGCGGTCTTGTCTGGCGGTTTGTTGACCGAGCGGTCTGGCGGTCTCCTCTGGAGCTTGGAGACCGGGCGGTCTATCGGACTCACATTGCGGCTTGTTCTTATCCTGCTGGAGTTGCCGTGCGGTTAACCCATCTGTCTAACCGCGCGGCCTGTGCGGTCTCCTTTATTTCTAGCTGCTCAGCCCTGTACATGTTTAGTCCCACATTGTTTGTTTATACTCTCTCATATCTCATCCATTCTATATAAGGAAGGCCATACCTTTGTAAATGATATCTTTTTTGGATAATAAAATTTCAATTATTCAAAAGTCTATCTGTTTGTTCTTGCATGTTCGCTACTTTTTACATGGTATCAGAGCACACGGTCTTTTCCTCCTGATTGTGTGCGCTCTCTGGTTCTCGCGGCTTGTTTTCTGCTTTACGCGACCTGTCTTGACAGCTTGCCTTCTCTTCTGTATGTTGCCCTGTTCGCGCGGCTTGTTTCTCCTTGGTTCTCTTCTCCTGCTGTTATTCGTCGCCGCGACCTGTTTAGTCGTCGCCGCGACCTGTTTAGTTGTCGCCGCACCCCTGGTTCCTTCTTGCCTCTCCGACTTCCTAGTCATTGCGGCCTGCTTCTGTTCGCCCAGCTTGCGACTTGTTGTTGTCGCTGCTTCTTGCTTCCTCTTCTCTTCTGTTCGCCCGGCTTGCGACTTGTTGTTGTCGCTGCTTCTTGCTTCCTCTTCTCTTCTGTTCGCTCGGACTTTTCAGTCCGCGTGCCCTCTTCCCCACTGTGCCTTTGAACTGCTTCCTGGCCGCTTGTGTTCACGCGGCTTCTTCCTTTTTATTTGCTGCGGTTTCGCGCGAGTTGCTCTCACCGCGGCTTCGCTTCTTCTTACGCGGTTTCTTGCTGTGTTCTATGACTACTTCCGGTCTCACCACCCCCGTTATCTTCACCACTCCTGCAGCTCCTTCTCCACCTCCTCCTTCGGGCAACCTTGGCACCCTTTCTAAGCTTGTTGGCTCCAACTATCCCGATTGGAGCGTTTCTTTCACCTTTCTTCTTCGCTCTCAGCGCAAGCGTCATCACCTCACCGATGACCCTCCTCCTCGTAACTCTCCTGAGTTTGATGACTGGGATGCGAGTGATGCTCTTGTCCGTACGTGGCTAGCCAACAGCCTTTCTGATGAGTGTCTTCCCGTCATTCGCCATGATGAGACGGTCAAGGCCGCCAGGCTTCACCTCGCTGCTCTCTATTCGAAGGGGGGACAGACGTCCCGCATTTATACTCTCTATGCGGACCTCTTCACCCGCCCTTCCATGTCTCTTGCTGCGGCTTATCAGCAGGTTCAGGCTCTTGGTGCTGAAATCCACTAGAATCGTCCCTTCTCCGCGGACTTGGCCGAACAGCACAAACACTTCCAGGAACTCCTGGTTGTTTGTTATCTTCTTCGTCTTCCCGATTCTTATGATCTGATCCGCCAGCAGATCCTGGGTGAGGCGGAATCTCCTACTTTGGATGCCACCGCGGCTCGCATTGCCGTTGTTACTTCGCTGCTCCAGCGGCCTCTGTTGGCCTCCCCCCCTTCCCAGGACTCCTTTGCTCACCAAGCTCAGAGGGGGGGACCTAGTGGCCGCGGCCACTCCGGCGGACGGGGTTCGTCCTGGTTCCTCTGCTCTCACTGTGGTCGTACCGGCCATTCTGTTGGCCGCTGCTGGCAGAAACATCCTCATCTTCGCCCTTCCAGTGATGCTCCTTCTTCGGCCTCCGCCTCTTCTCGGCCGTCTGCCTCTGTGGCCACGACGTCAGGTAGTGCCCACGTCGTTACCTAAGGTAAATGTCTGATTGACTCTGGTGCTACAAATCATATGACTGGCAACCCTCATTGCTTCTCCCGTCTTGAGACACATGACCGCTTACCCCCGGTTCGTGTGGCGGATGGTTCACCATCCCCGGTTCATGGGACGGGCATGGTTCAACTCACCCCATCACTTTGCTTGGAGGACACTCTCTATGTCCCGAAGTTCCCGTGCAATTTATTATCTGTTACTACTTTATGTCGGCAACTTCAGTGCTCCGTCTTATTCACTCCAACTACTTGTTCTTTTCAGGACCCGAGGACCCAGCGGACGATTGCTACTGGGACTGAGAGCGGCGGCCTCTACTTCCTCGACGATGTTTCCGCTCTGTCGGCCTACTCCTCCTCTACAGATCTCCTTCAAATGCATCTTCGCCTTGGACATCCTCCTCCTCGGATTCTTCGATAGCTTCTGCCCCACTTAACCCCTACCAGTTCTCCTCTCAACTGTGATGCGTGTCAGCTTGGCAAACATCATCGCTCTTCCTTCCCACCGAAGCAAGGTCGTGGCTCCTCTCTCCCGTTTGATCTTATTCATTCTGATGTCTGGGGTCCGGCTCCTACCCTCACTGTTGGTCGGGGTAGTTCCTATTTTGTCACTTTTATAGATGATTATTCACGATGTACCTGGGTGTATCTATTAAAAGATCGCTCCGAACTCTTTTCTGTTTGGCAATCATTTTATTTTATGATTCAGAATCAGTTTGCAATTTCTATTAAAGTTTTACGTTTTGATAATGCCAAGGAATATCTTAATCATGAGTTCTCCTCTTTATTTCACCAACATGGTCTTCTTCATCAAACGACTTGTGTTTACACCTCCCAGCAGAATGGGGTGGCGGAGCGTAAAAACCGTCACCTGCTTAATGTTGCTCGTACTCTCATGACGCAGATGCACGTACCTCGCTCCTACTGGGGCTACGCTGTGCTCCTCGCCTGTTATCTCATCAATCGCCTTTCCTCCACAGTTCTCCATGGCCAGACCCCCTTCTCCATTCTCTACCCCCGCAAGGAACCTTTTCCTCTCCCTCTCCGTGTCTTTGGCTGTACGGCCTTTGTTCACGCTCCCTCCGCTACCCGCGACAAGCTTTCCCCCCCCCCCCCGTTCCACCAAGTGTGTCTTTTTGGGGTACTCTACCACTCAAAAAGGCTATTGTTGTTTTGACACCCTTCTACGCAAGCAATTTGTCTCCGCGGATGTGACATTTTTCGAGAATGCTTCCTACTTCTCTCCTACCTCCTCTTTTCCTTCTGATCTCTCCGTTCCCTCTACGCCTCTCGACATCTTCCCACCTCCGTCTCCTCCTCCACTGTCTCCTTCCCAGTCCGTCTCCCCACCCACCCCTCCTCCCTCCTCTCCGCCGCCGTCTCTCTCTAGTCCCGGGCCAGCCTTATCCGCCACGGACGCTCCGGTCGCTGACGCACCCGTCGACCTGGATCTTCCCATTGCTCTTCGCAAAGGGGTGTGGGCGTGTACTCAACACCCACTTGCGGCAGTTGTTTCCTATGACCGGCTTTCTTCGTCTCGCAGGTGTTTTGCCTTGGCTATCTCCGCTACTTCTACTCTCCGCACCTATCAGGAGGCTCTTGCTCTCCCTCATTGGAAGTCTGTCATGGATGAAGAGATGGCTACTCTTGCTGAAAGGGGTACCTGGACCCTTGTTCCTCCTCCCGTGGGCACTGATGTGATTGGCTGTCGCTGGGTCTTCGTTGTGAAATTTTGCCCCGACGGCACTGTGGATCGCTGCAAGGCCCGGCTGGTGGCCAAGGGCTTCACTCAGACTTACAGCATTGATTACTTTGATACCTTTTCTCTGGTTGCTCGCCTCAGCACCATCCGGGTTCTTCTCTCTGTGGCTGTTAACCGGGATTGTGCTATTTCCCAGCTTGATGTGAAGAATGTCTTTCTCTATGGCGATATTCAGGAGGACGTCTACATGGAGCAACCTCCTGGGTATGTTGCTCAGGGGGAGACACGCGTATGCCATTTGAAGAAGGCCATTTATGGCCTAAAGCAGAGCCCTCGGGCGTGGTTCAACAAATTCAGTGGCATTGTGGCTACCATCGGCTTTACAAGGAGTTCGGCCGATCACTCCTTATTCATTCGCAAAACGGCCTCGGGACTGGTGGTTTTGGCAGTATATGTGGATGATATTCTTCTTACTGGCGATGACCGAGATGGGGTGGACTTGACGAAGAAGCACCTCCGTCAACACTTGGTCACGAAGGATATGGGCTCCCCAAAATACCTTTTGGGGATAGAAATCTCTCGGAAGCTTGACTCGTTGGTTCTCTCCCAACGGAAGTATGCCCTTGATCTTCTACAAGAAGCAGGATTGACAGGTGCCAAACCGGCTTGGTTTCCCATGGCTATTGGAGAAGACAAAACGTGGACGGATGACTCGCCTCTTCTATCTGATGTCACAAGGTACAGACGTTTGGTAGGCAAACTCATCTATCTCACGGTGACTAGACCCGACATCGCCTATGTTGTAGGCAAGGTCAGTCAGTTTATGCAAGCTCCTAGGGAGTGTCATCTTCAGTCTGCCCTGAATATTTTAGAGTATATCAAAGCAGCACCAGACAAAGGGCTAATCTTTCAGAAGAATGGTCATCTGAGGGTTGAGGCCTACTCAGATTCAAGTTACGCGGATGACAAAGGCGATCGTAAATCCACATCAGGTTTTTGTACCTTTGTTGGAGGAAATCTTGTGAGTTGGAAGAGCAAGAAACAGTCTGTTGTCTCCAGATCCAATGCAGAAGCCGAATACCGGAGTATGGCGTCAACCACGTGTGAGTTAAAGTGGCTGCGGGCTCTCATGCTTGACCTGGGCGAGGTATATGACTATCATCTTCCTATGTTCTGTGACAACAAGGCCGCTATATACATATCCAGAAATCCGGTCTTCTATGAGAGAACAAAGCATATAGAGGTTGACTGTCACTTCATTCAGGAAGAGATTTTGAAGAAACAGATTTGTACTCCGTTTGTCACCTATGACAAGGAATTGGCAGATATCTTCACCAAGCCGGTCTCTACTTCCTTCTTCCACATTTGTGACAAGCTGGGCATGATTGATATCTATGCTCCAGCTTGAGGGGGAGTGTTGAAGTATTAGACCGGGCGGCCTTGCGGTCTTGTCTGGCGGTTTGTTGACCGAGCGGTCTGGCGGTCTCCTCTGGAGCTTGGAGACTGGGCGGTCTATCAGACTCACATTGCGGCTTGTTCTTATCCTGTTGGAGTTGCCGTGCGGTTAACCCATCTATCTAACCGCGCGGCCTGTGCGGTCTCCTTTATTTCTAGCCGCTCAGCCCTGTACATGTTTAGCCCCACATTGTTTGTTTATACTCTCTCATATCTCCTCCATTCTATATAAGGGAGTCCATACCTTTGTAAATGATATCTTTTTTGGATAATAAAATTTCAATTATTCAAAAGTCTATCCGTTTGTTCTAGCATGTTCGCTACTTTTTACACCGTACAAGCGGGGGACCAGGTCGGGGAAGGTCACCGTCTCTGCATCCTCGCGCACCACTCCCAGCTCCTTCATCATTTTAAGAACAACCGCCGCCGTCTTGATATTGGAGTCTCGGCAGATGGCGTCCACCTTATCCACAGAATAGCGGGAAGGGACGGGAAACTGGTCCAAGGGGGGTGCCGCGCTGTTCCGGAGGCGGAGATTTTCAGCTTTCAATTTCTTGTTCTCCCCCTCCAACTCCTCAATGCGCGAGCGTATTCGGTTGGCCGTCTCGGCATCCTGCGGGAAGAGAACGAGTGAGGGACTGAAAAGCAGAGAATAAGCGAGGCAACGGTAATAGAACTTACCACGCCACCCTGGCTCTGCGAGAGGAGGTTGTCGGCAACAATCAATCGCTTCTCCAGGTCGATGGACTTCTCTCGCTCTGCGGCGAGACCGGCCTCCGCCTCCTTCCACTTTCTGTTGTTGAAAACAAAGCGTCGCGAGACTCGGCGCGCGAGCTCCAGGGAGCGAAATTGAGAATGGGCGCTTTTCAGAATAAGATCCCGCGATGCCTCATTATCGGCGGGCTCAGAGCCAAGGCCACTGTACATCCCAAACCCTAAGGAGAAGGCATGACTGGTGGGGGGGTCCTGCTCTTTCCAGGAAGGGAGAAGGGTAGACACAGACACGCGGTTGGCTTCCTTGTCCCATAGGAGAACCGGCTCGTCGGCGTCATCATTCGTCACAGGCCCCATATTGTAATTGGGGTGCGAGGCGGGAGTCGGGCGGCTGGAGGAGCCAGTCTCGCCAGGAGGGAGCTGAGAAGACTGAACACTACTGGGGGCAGCTGGCTCTGAAGAGATCGTCTCGCGGACGGGCGAGACGGGTAGTCGGGGAGGTGAGGGAGACGATAGAGAGATGGGGGCAGGGACACGGCTGGCTCTTTCCTTCCTTTAGCAGATTTTTCCTTTTTGAAGGACACGGACTTTTTCTTCTTCTTGGGGCTGTGACGAGAGGTGCCCTCGCCCACGGGCCTCTTCTTGGGGGCAGGTGTCAGCGTGTCCTTTGCAGCCTCCGCCGCCATACTCGCCAAGACGAGAGCTCGGTTACTTTGGTAGCGGGGATGGACGAGGACGGTTCTCTCTCCTAGGTAAGATGACAGTCAGCAGGGAATGAAAATTTACAAAGGGGGAAATAGAAGAGTACCTTCGCCGGGGAAGACGGCTGGAAGCGAGTCGAGGTCCCGTCGAAGGTATTGGACCTCAAAACTCTTCCCTGCGAAGAAATCGCAGAGATCTTTCTCGGCACCCCCCACCTTGGGGGTGTCATAATAGCATTCGGCAGGAGACACGGGGGCGAGAGGGATACCTCCCAGATCCCCGCGGATGAAGACAAATCGAGTCAGCCAGTGGTGGTTCTTATTCGGCGTCTCGCACACCTTCAGGCCTTGGCCCGTGAAATAAGAGACGTCGTCGTCCTTTGCGTGGTAGGCAAACAGCTTGCGGAAGGCAGTTAAACTAAATTCAATGCGCTCTCGCCACAGGTAGCAGGCGAAAGCGATCAGCATGGAGATGGCGTTGGGGTTGAATTGGGTCGGGACGACCCCAAAGTACTTCAGCACTAGCTTGACCTCCGGCCAGAGGGGAAGCCGCAGCCCCGCCTCGAAGTGCGAGACGGGGAAGGCCAGCTCGTTGGGGTAGAATGTGTTGATACATTCGCCAACTTTGGGCGGGCGAGACAGATAACCGTCGGCGAGATACTCGCTGGAGAAACGAGCGTGGTCTTCCTCTGGCAGTCTGTCGAGAGGGAAGTCGTGGTCCACGAACCTCTTTCCGCAACGGCTGCGCCCCTCGCCCTCTTCCATCTTTTTCTTTCCCATGGCGGGCGAGAAGGCAATAAAAGAGGGAGAGGACGGTTCAGAGAGAGCGGGACGCGAGATGAGGAGAGAGACGGGAGCCGCGACCAGAGAAACGACTTAGAGTAACAAAAGCAGAGAAAGGCCTGGGTTGAAGATATTTATGAGGGATAAGGGAGAGAGGGGATTAAGCGGGAAAGTCAAGGGGCGGGAAATGAGGAGGCACCCCGACGCTTCGTCTCTCTCCCTCTCTCTCTATCTCTATCTCTATCTCTATCTCACTCTCTCACTCTAGAACTCAAGAGGCGGGGGCGTCGCAGCAATCTTTTCGAGGCAAAAGCCATCATTATAAAACTAATCAAAAAAATAGCTAATCATGATAATGATGAAAAGACGGCATGATATGACTAGTACAGTACCAAAAGGTTAAAATAGATCATCCCACAGAAGGGGACATCTCGCCCAAATAAGTTTTATACAACGCATCAATAATCAAACAGCTAAATTGACAGAAATACAAGGAGGACCTGGAGAGGGCGAGACGGGACCGCGACAGTTTAGTTCCGCACCCACTGCCAGCGGCCATCTTTACCTCCCGCGCATGGAGGGCGGCCAGGAAGATGAAAGGCGCGAGCAGTGATCACGCCGCGGCACGCGAGACGAAGATGTTCGTTCGTCTCGTTTAAGATGGCTTGGGGATCGGTCCCGTCTAGTACCCCATCCGCTTCCATCCTGGCGGAAAGGCGGTGATAATCTGTTTCTATCCAGTCCATGCTCCGGTCGGAGGCTTGCTTCTCCAGCTCCATCTCGCGGATTATGTGCGTGTATTTACGGAACATCCTGGCTGTCCTCCGCTTCAATTCCAGGGGGTCCATGGGATCACCCAAGTAGTCATCGATCTCGCCAGGATGAGGAAGAGGCGAGAGGGGGGAGACGCGGGAGCTTCTTCAGTATCGGATCAAATTGGATGCCTGCGAAAAGAGCGAGAAATCACAAACAAGGATGAGCTCACGCGAATCGGATAAAAGAAGGCGAATCGAAGGAAAGGCGAGAAGGCAGAAGATCTTACTGGGGATGCGAGGGTTCCCCACAACTCGCGAGAGGTTTTCTCTCCGTGAGGGGAGTGGGGAGAATGTCTTGGGCGAGTCAGTGCGCTGATGAGCTTGGTTTATATTATCAGGAGGATTGTCGGGCACAGGTGAATCAGCAAAACTTCCCTAAAAAATCCTAGTTAGCAGGCGAGACCAGAGAAGGGAAAGAGTAATGAGATTACCTGCTTCTCTCCGGAAGAAGCGAATGGGTTGTCTGTTGAAGGGGCAGAGGAGGTTGCGCCCGCTGAGAGAGGGGGGCAGGCGGCTTTCATCTTTTTTAGGCGAGAGGGCAGAGAGGCTAAGGGAGGAATGCGCCCCAGGTCCGGGAATAGGGCGTCCGTGTTAGTTTTATTTCGCCTTCGCACCATCGCGAGGCGCTCGCGGAAGCTTTGGCTGTGAGACATTCTGAAGGAGGAAGAAATGAAGGCTAAAGGGTCCCAAATGAAGACTGGGATCTCATATTTATAGGCCCCATAGGGGGGCCCACCAAAGATTCTCATAAAGGAATCCTAGCATCGCGAGCCACAGTTGGACTATCTTTTCGAGGTTAGGGAAACCTCGAAAAGAGCGGGGATTGTGTACAACCTTGGGCTCGCGAGAGGTGATCCAGCGAGCGAGAAAGGGGGACTGGCGAGATGAGAGGAGGCCACCTGCAAGAGGCGAGAGGTATGGACAGCCCTCTGAAGTAGGCAAGACCTCTTAGTAGGCGAGACCTCCTAAGAGGCGAGATGGCCCACAGGGCGAGAGGCCGGCGAGACGGACAGGGCGGTCGTCTCGCCCATCAGTTCCTTCCCCACTCGCCACATGTGAGGAGATGTCTTTACCTTTTTACCCCCAAGGGGGGATTTTACCTTTGTGCCCCGATAGTCTTACATTTTTACTCCTGGAGGTCTGCATATAGCTCTCCAGAACAGCGGAGTTTGGCTGTTCGCAGACCCTGTCCAGGGTGTTTTGGTCATTTCAGGTTAATTCAGAAGTGATATTTACAGATCAGATTCAGAGGCCTATAAATAGACCGATAAGGTGCCTGGGATGGTGGTTGAACATTTTCACTATCTTCCTCACAGGCACCTAGCTCAGCACTGGCTAGGGAGGGGAAGACCTTCAGTTCTTCCGGGTAAGAGGTGGGACCTCCGAGCTGAGCCGCCTCGGTCTGTTTCCAAGCTTTCAACTCTCGTTAGGAGGGTAGCGCAGGGAGAGTACGTGTGGGCTGCATCCTGTTTCGAACTCTAGGAGGGACCGGAAAGCTGGTTCCAACAGGATGGAAGACTACAGGGGCCGCTATGCACCGAATTACTGGGCGGATGGACGAGTAGGCTTGTGGATGAGGTAGTTAGAATGATGGAATGAGGGTCGAGAGAACCTCTTTGCTATGCGAACCACTAGCAATTGCTAGTGCGGCTTAACCGGATGCGGTGGCGGATGGAAACAAAGGCGCACCTCAAGAAAATAATAGAAATATAAAATCACATAGACATGATTGTATACAAGCATTTTACAAAATAAGCATACTTCATCATATACAAGAGATCAACTACACTATCAAAAACAATAGAAGAAAAGTGTGCGAAATCGACCGGATTCGAAGTCTTGAGGAGGATTCACGGAAGGATTCGTCGGGTTGTCAATTCGCTTCCAAGCTCGGTCCTCAATTGCGTCCGGGGTAGAGGAGGCTGTCACTCACTCCCAATGGGCCCGTCTTCTTCGTGTCACGATCCGGTGGAGGATGGCACAAACTTCCACTACCTTGATGAAGAAAGCTAGATCTAACTCTTCTTGAAGCACAAGGATGAAGGAGGAGGCCGAGAGGAAGCTCGGGCTTGAATATGGCGTTGAAAGCTTGCCCGGAGCACCTCCCTAAGGTGGAAGATGAAGGGAAATGGAGGAACCCTTCCTCGGAGGCGGAAAACGGTGGGGGAAAAAGTTGTCCACAATGGAGGAAAATCTGCGCTTTAAATAGAAGCAGGTCAGAAAAAATAGGCACGCACGGTTTGGCGCACGACCGTGCGCTAACCGTGCATTATTAACTTCCAGGACAAGCTTGCGGATGAAGATGTGTCGACCAGTGTGTTTTACTCACACACGGGCGCTTCTTTCCGTGCGTGAAGGAAATCGCACGGCTAAACACAGAGCGCAGGAATGCAGGAGAAAACAGAGGAACCGTGTGTTTTACTCGCGCACGGGCGCTTCCACCCGTGCGTGAACAAATCACACGATTAACCACTAAATGGAACAACAAACACACAACAAGAAAGCTACAGGAAAACCGTGCGTTTCCTTCGCGCACGGTTTCAAAGAAACCGTGCGTCAACTGTACGTGAAGATCGTCGGGCTCAGCTCGATGAAATTTGTTGAGCTCCACTCGACGTTTCTCCTACACACACAAAATGTATGATCTCAAAGAACTGCATGCTAAGACAACGCACGACTGTGTGTTTTCATCAAACCTACATTCCAGCCTTGGGGAAAATGCACCACCTGCATACAAACAAATAAAAGCAAGCAGGACCCTCCAGCAAAGCAGAAATGCAACAAAAGAAACTATAAAGAGCCCCTGGGGAGAACCATGTGCTTACCCCCAACAACAGAATGCGCAATTGCACACCCATGGGCCAAAATAATACACGTGGCATGAAAAACTGTATAAATGAAATATCAATGATAACATACTAAAATTGAAGTGCAAGTGCATGAAAACTAGCCCAGATGAGTCCGAAAACACTATATAAATCGGACTCATCAACTATCCAGCTGCCAGGATTGGAATCAGGGCCCCTCTGTCACACTCAGACAATGACTCAGAGGAGGATGAAGATGCTACATCTGCAATAGGCTGATGGCAATGTCAGTTGAAGAACCCATCCAGGATCAATATGGTCCAGAAAATGTACATTCTCTATCTAGATCTTCTTTTGAGTCTGGCTATGATACTAGACCCAATTCAAATGCATCTTCATCAAGTGGTGAAGAGTGCTATGAATCTGAAGAAGATGTCAATCAATTGATTGATAGGTATGGTAAACTTTTGGATGCCTTTAAGAGAAGCAAGAAGCTGACAAAGAAGCAGGCTAAGGAGATAACCTCCCTTCAGCTAGCTGCTTCCCAGCAGGTTGAGACAGCATCCTTGCTGATTAGAAGGCTAGGAAAGTCAGCCAACTCAGGAACATTACTCTCATCCAGATTGGCACTATCAAATACAAGCATAGTCTCATTAGAGATCTTGAAGAGAAGCTCCAGAGGGAGAAGAGAATTGTGTCTAGTTACTCTAAGCACAATACAGTGTTTCCCTTCATAGACTCCTTCTCCTCTCAGAAGGGTAAGAAGGGGTTGGGGTTTAAGGGAAACACTAGAGTTGCCCCTTCCAAAGGGAAAGAGAAAGCTCCAGTCCATCCTCTGGCCTCTAAGCCTCCCATCCCTTTTAAGAAGGTGATGTTGCCTTCAAACAGGTATGACTAAAAAAGCATCTATGGTCACTAGATGAATGGTAGATTCACCAGTGTGAACAACGATGTTCACAACTTTGGAGGAAGGTATAGTAGGGGAATGAGTGCCTTTAAGGCTCCCCATGAGGAAATTCAAATGGCCTATTATGGACCATTTGTCTTTGGTACCCAGCCCCCACTCTCAAGAACAAGGCAGTAGCCTTCACTAAAGCCCCTCCAGCAGGCCAAGGGTAAGTCTGTTAGTAGGCCAAATCTAGCTATCTCTGATGCTATAAACAACATGTCATCTGCAAAGAAGACTGCTGCAAATGGCAGTCGGACCCAGCCAAGAAAGACTGCTGAAAGGCTAACCTTTAGTCAAATCCTTGCTGAAAGGAACTTAAAGAAGTCTACTGCAACTCTTCCTTCTATTCAGACAGCAGTTAACCATATTGCAGGACCTACTCAAAAAAGAAGATACAATATTCATGAGTGTTGGTGCTATGGAAAGTGGGGCATTTTGCCTTAGATTGCATTCACAATCCTACTATACCGAGAGCTAGTGTTAGTCCTCCTGTCAGAAAATCTGCAGGAAGACATATTTATTTTCAAGCTAATGAGAACCTAGGACCCAATAATTATTAGGGTCTTAAGGTAAGATAAACTATGTGCAGCAGGTTTATCCAAGTGCCCATACACCTATATGGTACTCGGACAGTGGTTTTTCCAAACACATGACTAGAACAAGGAACAATTTAAAGGAGTACACTCCAGTGATGGATGGACCCAAAATTATCTTCGGTGGTTCAGATAGAGGAGTGACAAGAGGTTACAGTAAGATTACCAATGACATAATCACAATCTCAAAGTGGCTTATGTTGAGGGATTGCAACACAATCTCATAAGCATAAGCCAACTATATGATCTTGGCATGTCATTTCCTTCCATAAGGATTAGTGTCAGATTAAGAGGTCAAGTGACCAAGAGGTCATCTTGACAGGAATTTGGAGTGAAAATAGTTATTGCTTAAATTTCCTTTATCTTAATAAAGACTCTCCTATTTATCTAATTACAAATGAGAAAGTCTCATATTATGTACAATGGCACAAGAGCACATTTAAATTATAAGACAATTGACAAGCTCTTTAGTGAAGAGCTAGTTAGGAATGATCCCAAGATGAAATGCACCAAGGAAGACATTTGTTCAGCTTGCAAAAAAGGCAAGCAGACCAAAGCTTCCTTCAAAAGCATTAAGACCAAAGATTCTGTGAGGTGCTTATACCTCTTGCATATGAACTTGTTTAGTCCTATGCCAGTTCATAGTGTAGGTAGGAAGGTCTATACCCTTGTGGTGTTTAATGACTATTTCAGGTTTGCTTAGGTTTTGTTTCAGAAGAAAAAGTGTGGAACCCTTGATTTCATCAAGAAATTTGTCAAGAAAATTTATAATGAGCTAGACAGAACTGTGGTCAAAATTAGAAGTGACCATGGGACTGAATTCCAGTCTGATAGCATGACAAGGTTCTATGTAGAGCAAGAGATTCATCAAAAATTTTCTTCTCCAAGAACAACACAACAAAATGGGATTATTGAGAGAAAAAATAGAACTCTCATAGAGGTTGGAAGAACCTTGTTGAATGACACATCTCTACTAGAATACTGTTGGGCTAAGGTAGTTAATACTGCATGTCATGTCCTTAATATGGTCTCTATGACCAAAAGCCATAAAAAGACTCCCTATGAGATTATGAAGGGCAGAAAACCAAACATGGCCTATCTGAGGATCTTTGGTTGCAAGTGCTATGTGCTAAATAATGGAAGTCCTATGTGACTAATTTTGCTGCCAAGTCCTATGATGGGATTTTTGCTAGGTACAACAATCATAGTAAGTCCTATAGGACCTACAATTTGGAAAGTCAAGTTGTCGAAGAGACTATTAATATAGTTTTTGATGAGTCAACTATGATTAACAGGGAGATGCCAAACTCCTCTTCTAATACTGCAGGTATAGAGCTGATGATGGATAAGCTAACCATCAAAGATGTTGCTCCATTAGTCCAAGATGGAGTGGATATTCCAGAAGAACAACAAGGCTCGCCTGAAGTGGATGAAGATCAGCAAGATGCTGCCACTGAAGCTGATGCTGAAAGAAGATTGCCTCTAGTTATAAGACATCTAAAAGATCATCCAAGATACCAGATTATTGGTAATGCAAACCAAGGAGTGGTGACAAGAAGCAAGAGCCTTAATACAATAATGTATGCAAGTTTCCTGTCACAGGTTGAGCCTACGAGATTTGAAGAGGTCAACATAGATTAGTTCTAAATTGTAGTAATACAAGAGGTTTTGAACCAGTTTAAGAGGAGTAAGGTCTGGAAGCTGGTTCCCAGACCACAAGGACATAATGTCATTGGATTCAAGTGGATTTACATGAATAAACTTGATGAAAATGGCATTATAATCAAGAACAAGGCTAGGCTAGTAGCTAAGGGGTACAAATAAGAAGAAGGTATTGACTTTGATCAAACATTTGCCCCCGTCACAAGATTGTAAGACATCATACTCTTCCTTGAATATGTTGCATTCAAAGGATTTAAAGTCTACCAGATGGATGTGAAATCAGCCTTCTTAAATAGTGACTTCAAAGAAGAAGTGTATATTAAACAACCTCCAGGTTTTGTTGATTCTAACTCACCTGAATTTGTTTATAGACTTAAGAAAGCTCAATATAGGTTAAAGCAATCCCCTAAAGCATGGTATAAGATATTGTCTAGTTTCCCCATTGAGAATAAATTCTCAAGGGGGAAGATAGACAAGTCCCTAATCTTAAGGGAATCTAAGGGCAAGATCATCCTAGTACAAATTTATGTAGATGACATAATATTTGGGTCTATTGATGACAACCTTTGCAGGAAGTTTGCCAAACTTATGCATGCAAAGTTTGGGATGAGCAGTATGGGTGAGCTTAAGTATTTCTTGGGTCTCCAAGTAAGGTAGACTGAATATGGACTGTCCATCTCACTGTCTAAGTTCACTAGGGAGTTGATCAAGAAGTTTGGTATTCAGAATATCTCTACCATGAAAACTCACATGGGGTCAAGTATTCTTATAGACAAAGATGAGGCTGGGAAACCTGTTGATGAAACATTGAATAGGGGGATAATTGGCTCCCTTCTATATCTTACTGCTAGAAGGTCGGACATCATGTATACAACATTTGTTTGTGCTAGGTATCAGATAAGACCTAAAGAATCTCATTACTATGCTGCAAAGAGAATTTTGAGGTATATTAAGGGCACACCAGATCTTGGCATCTAGTACCCTAGAAATAGGGATTTTGAACTAACATGCTATTCAGATGTAGATTTCGCAGGCTAAAAGAGGACAAGACGAGCACTTCAGGAACCTGTCAGTTCTTGGGAGGAAGACTAGTGTCTTAGAGAAGCAAGAAGCAAACCAGTGTTGCAATCTTAATTGCTGAGTCTGAATATATCTCAGCAGGTAGCTACTGTGCACAGTTGATATGGATCTAGCATCAGCTCTAGGACTATAACCTTCAGATAAGTAGAACACCCATGTTCTGTAATTCTACTAGTGCAATTTCAATTGCTAGGAATCCTATCTCTCACAGCAGGACTAAGCATATTGAGATTAGGTATCATTTTATTAGGGAGTATTTGGAAAATGAAGATATTTATCTTGAGTTTATCACCACAGACAAGCAAGAGGCAGACATCTTTACTAAGCCATTAGATGAAGTCAAGTTCAACACTTTCAAGTTTGAATTGGGTATGCTGAACTTAGTATAGCTTCAGTTGCTCCATTTAATATTTCCATTGCAGAACTCACCTTTCTTGCAGGTAGATAAGACTCTCAAGTGATATCAAGTGGTATCAAGACTAAGATGGACTCAAGTGTCCAGTAAAGAGAAGAGAGCAGATGCTCCAATTGAGGGGGAGAAAATCCACCAAGTTGTAGGAACATGTTCAGCTTCCTACTAAGAGGCATACAACAGCTGTAGTGGATCAAAGATCATCACAGCTGATCAATAGGTTCTCAGGACTATGCATAGTCTGAGGGGGAGATCAACCCTAATGGATGGCTGCTATGATATGTTGTATCAGTGTATCAACACAAAAGGTATGACTCATAGTCAAGTAGTTTGATCACTATGATAATTTCTTATGTGGCATTGATATAAAAAATTGCGTGCGAAGAAGGGGTTATGTGTGGAGAATAAAAAGTTAAGGAAGGAGAAGGTGGAAGTGTAGTTGTGAGATGTTCTCTGATTCTATATTCGATGAAGGCAAGTGTACCTTATCGCATATAGTATAGGATATTAAGTTCAATATCAAGTTCGTATTACCCGGGGCGATTCGAGTATTTCTACTTTAAGGAGTTATTATTATCTTATCAAATAAAAGTTGTTTTGGGCTTGCTTACTAAATTAGAGAAATGAGGAAGTTTACTTGCAAATAAGAGAAAGGGTAAACGATGATTAAGCTGTAGTACTCGATCTTGAATTTCTTCGGCAAAAATTAATCAAGACTGCAATAACAAACTTTAACTTAATAAAATAAAGAAACCTTGACCATGGGGGTTCCCGATGCTTGAACATGCTCCTCTCGGAGAAGTGCCCAACTGAGGTTAGGGAGATCCAGCCGAACTCTCATCCCGTATCCGAATACCTAACTCTTGCTTTAAGTAGTGAACCTCACTATTGCATTTGACTCCAATCCGAGAGATTTATGTCACTCTCTCTCGAGAAATGCGTGCAACTCTCTTTACACTTGAGCGCTCTCTTCAAACTATTGGCCTCTCGGCTAGCTAAGAATGAATGTAAAAATGAAGACTATATATCGATAATATAGTTCCATTAAAAATTAATCAAGAGTAAATCGAAGGTCTAAATTCTAAAAAGAGAAAAAGAGCTAGAGTATCATAACAAATCAACTCATCCTCGGATCATCAAGATCGAGTACTATTAGGATTAGTTACTCATGGTGAAGTGGAGGAAGAGAATAGGGTAGAAGAACATTAAGAAAACAAAGAAACGGTGCACTTTTTACTAATGTAAAAAGAGAGCTAAAACTTTAAATAAAATATTACAAGTGCAATGGAATAAGAACTAAACTAGCATTAACATTAAGCTACTAAAAAAATTACAAGAGCTAATACAAAACAAGTAAACTAAGCTAGGATTAAGAAGCTTAAAATGAGGAGGGAGAGGAGAAGCATGAAAAGCTATAAGAAAATTAAAGATAGAACCTCCCCTCTCACTCCAAAACTGTCTGCTAAACCCTTGGAGATGGGCTCAATTTATAGAGTTTTTTCGGGTTGGTTCACGCCCCACTTACACGCCCGGGTCGGGTGTGTACCTGGGGCGTGACACATTCGGTGCGACTTTTTTTGCTGAAATTAAATGTTGGAGGTGACAGGCATTGTAGTTAAATTACACGTCCATATGTCACGCCCGACCCAGGAGTGTAAGGGGGGCGTGACCCATTCAGAGCGACGGTGGAGCGGGAAAAAGATCGTGTTGCGGTGATTCCTTGGAACTTTGGGACACGCCTCTGGAACACGCCCGTGTAGGTGTTATACGGGCGTGATAGAGGGCGTGTACATTGAGTTTTCAAGGAATGCAGTTTCGGATCGATAGCTTCATTCCTCTGGGTTACACGCCCTATATACACGCCCGGGTAGGGCATGACCTTGGGGCGTGTAACAATAAAAAATGGCTGAAAGTAATGAAAACCTGCAAAAAGTAGAAAACGCATTAGTGACAATAATATACACAAAAGGAGGTCGATACAAGCACTTATAAGACATGATTTGTGCTTTAAAAACCCGAAAATACCCTTATATTTTTTATTGCAAAATGTACTATCAAATTCCCCCAAGCTTAAGTTTTGTTTGTCCCCAAGCAAAAATATAAAAACTAGCTAATCATAAACAGTGACTAATCTAAAAAGTTTTAATCATGCTTACATAGGTACTATGCAAAATTTCAAGTAGGGAGAATGTGAAACGTAAATGTAAAGCAGTTACTTAGGCATTGTTTAACAATTTATAAACTTTATCAACGAAAATAAATCTTCCAAAATTTAAAGAAAATTCTTTAAATAAGTTTAAGTAATGCAACAAAATGAAAAAGTGCATTGAGTTGTTACTAGATCCAAGGGACACATTATAATTATATCAATCAAATAACAAAAATCTAAATTTAAATCCAAAACTATAATATTTTACTTTTCTTCTTTACATTGCTAATAAAAATCAAAAACATGAATCAAAAGGACTTATTAGGACTGAAACGTTTGGTTTAGACATATAATTAGGATTGAAAATCAAAGATAGACATGAAGGCTTAAAATCACACTAAATCAAAATAAAAAGTTTCAAAAATTTCATCATAAATAAACTATTTTTCTTTCTCTTTTTTTTCATTTTATTGTCCCCCTTTTTTTCTTTTTCTTTCCTTCTTCATTTTTTTTCTAAACAAAATAACGGCCAAAAATAATTTTCTTTTCAATTTGAAATTGGCCAAATAAGAGTAAATACATCTTTTGAGCATATTTTTCAAAAAGTTCTCAAAAAATAAATCACAAAAATAACTCTATCATAATCATGAAAATTTTTGATGAAACTCAAAAAGACTAGTGTGATTAGATAGGTTGAAATATTTAAGCTTTGGTGAAAATGAAATGATAAGTGGAGCTAATAAATTGAAAAAGAAAAAATGCTCAAAAGCGCCTAACTAGGGAAATATTTTTTAGGTTGGCAAGAAGGTTCAAACGAAAAAAACGGTCTAAATCACTTTCATGCTTCTAAAATTTATCTAAATCCTAGTTTTGAAAAATTTCAAAAACCAAGTCCTAGATAATAAAAGAAGACTAATGAAATTATCTTGAAAATAGAAATAATATGCGTCTTAGATCGTTCACATCTACTACGTCAATCAATAGTTGCATTACAAAAATTATCCAAAAATGAAAAGGAAAATAGTGGATGAAAGATTTTCGAAAAAGTAAAGAAAATAAAGAACAAAAAACATAATAAAAATGCAAGTTTTAGAAAAACATTTCACGTTGACATGCTACCGTGAATTAGAAACACAGCAAGGCTAACATTTTACTTGTGAAACATAATTAAAAAGAATAATTAGAAAGATTATAATTGGCTAAGTTATTTATACGGAATTTTGAGAAAAACAAAACAAAAGCAGGGGATACTATCAGTTTAAAATAACACACACACACACATATATATATATATATATATATATATATATATATATATATTATTTTGAAATATTCTCTTTTTTTGGATTTTTGAGATATTCTCTTTTTTGTATTTTTAAGATAAATAAATTTTTTTGATTTTGATTTTTAAAGGAAACAAAAATAAATACCAGAGAAGGAGGAAATCCTCCCCCAAGCTTAAAATAGACATTGTTCTCAACGGAGAAAGGAGGGGTATGAGAGAGAGAAAAAAATTAAAACATAAATAAAAGTATGGAATTGAAAAACACATACTTCCCGGATTTATGCACCGTGAATGTTGATTGATGTCGCTCCCCCATGCCTGCATTCTGGATCTTCATGAAATGTCTTTTTTGGACTTCGTGATGGATTCAACAGCGTTGTAGCAGGTGATCGCAGAAGCTTCAGCTTATCGGAGCCGTCCGGGGCAAAAAGTGTAAAATAAAGAAAATAGAAAAATAACTTGGGTTGTCTCCCAAGAGCACCCTTTGTTCATTAAGGTCGTTTGAGCTCGACCAAAAAGTATATTGTCCAGCAATAAGAAGTCTTAAATTACTATTACAGTCCAACTGAAAGAGAAAAAAAATATTTCAAGAGTTTGATAACACTAATTGCTCCGTCGCAGTGGGAAGTAAATCATTTGGCAAATAGAGTTTTAATCGGTGACCGTTTACCTTGAATTCACCCTTATCCGGGTGCGAAATGAGAACTGTCTCATATGACCAAGCCTCTTTAACAATAAAGCGGTCGGACCATCGCGATTTTAATTTACCTGGAAAGAGGCGAAGTCGAGAGTTATAAAGAAGGATGAGATCGTCCGGTGAAAAAGTTTTAGGAAATTTAATATTTTTGTCGTGGTAAAACTTTGTTCGCTCTTTATAAAGCCTATTACTCTCGTAAGCGTTCACCCGCCATTCGTCGAGTTCATTTAGCTGAAATTTACGGTGTTCGGCGGTTAGGGTGGGATCTAGATTTAATATTTTGAGGGCCCAAAATGCACGGTGCTCTAACTCAACCGGAAGGTGGAAAGCCTTACCACAAACCAATCGATATGGCATGCAGCTGATGGCTGTCTTATATGT
Source organism: Platanthera guangdongensis (assembly GCA_039583875.1). Lineage (NCBI taxonomy): Eukaryota > Viridiplantae > Streptophyta > Magnoliopsida > Asparagales > Orchidaceae > Platanthera > Platanthera guangdongensis. The sequence continues at coordinate 14,947,586 of CM077154.1, forward strand.
CGTTCGATAGGCCCATAGGGCATCATCTAGTTTTAGTGCCCAATCCTTTCTATTTAAAGATACAGTTTTCTCTAAAATATGTTTCAATTTTTGATTAACAACCTCGACTTGACCGCTCGTCTGGGGGTGATAGGCGGTGGAAAGTTTGTTCATTACTCCATATTTTTCTCCTATCACTAACTATAGCGCGTGGAGTGCCAAATTGAGAGAATATTTTTTTTAGAAATTTTACTACGACTCGTGCATCGTTGGTGGGGAGAGCTTGCGCTTCCGTCCACCTTGATACATAGTCGACAGCTACGAGAATGTATTTGTTTTGATAAGACGGAGGGAGGGGGCCAATGAATTCGATGCCCCAAAGGTCGAAGATTTCACATTCTAGGAAAACATTTTGAGGCATCTCGTCCCTTCGTGAGATACTGCCCGTCCGCTGACAACTGTCGCAAGTACTCACCAGGGTGTGAGCATCTTTGAGTAGCGTGGGCCAATAAAAGCCCGCTTCCAGCGGCTTTCTTGTGGTGCGGTTTGCTTGATAATGACCACTCGTCGGTCCCTCGTGGCAATGCCCCAATATTTGGACTCCTTCCTCACTCGATACGCAACGCCGCACTACCTGATCCGCACAGACTTTGAATAAGAAAGGGTCTTCCCAAAAGTAATTCTTTAAGTCAGAAAAGAATTTCTTCTTTTGCTAACTTGATAACTCCTTTGGCATGACCTGAGCCACTAAATAATTGGCAAAGTTGGCGAACCATGGCACGAGATAATCTTTTGAATTTTCTAGAGTGAAGAGGCGCTCTTCAGGGAATTTATTGTTAATGTCTGCTTCCACTAATGTTTCGCTGGCGGGGTTTTCTAAACGCAATAAATGGTCAGCCGCCAAATTTTTGGCCCCCCCTTTTGTCCTGGATCTCTAAATCAAACTCCTGCAAGAGGAGGATCCATCGCAAAAGGCGGGGCTTGGCGTCCGCTTTGCTTAATAAAAAACGATGGGCTGAGTGATCCGTGAAGATGATTACTTTGGAGAGGGTGATATAAGACCTAAAATTATCGAAGGCAAAAACAATCGCTAGGAGCTCTTTCTCGGTGATGGTGTAGTTGGCCTGTGCAGACGTGAGTGTCTTGCTTGCATAATAAATCGGGTGAAAGAATTTATCCACCTGTTGGCCTAAGACCGCACCTACCGCGGTATCACTAGCATCGCACATGATTTCGAAAGGAAGCGACCAATCCGGAGCAACTAGAATCAGAGAGTTTACTAATTTTTTTTTATTAAATTGAAAGCAAGAAGACAATCGTTGTTAAAAATGAAAGGTGACTCTTTCTCGAGAAGATAGGTTATCGGCTTCGCAATTTGGGAAAAATTTTGGATAAAACGCCGATAAAACCCCGCGTGCCCAAGAAAACTACGAATGGCTTTAATATTCATTGGATGGGGGAGTTTTTTAATAACTTCGATCTTGGCCCGATCGACCTCGATCCCCTTGCCTGAAATCTTATAGCTGAGGACCAATCCCTCTCGGAACATAAAGTGGCATTTCTCCCAATTGAGGGCTAAGTTAGATTCCTCACAACGAATCAACACACGCTCGAGATTTTTTTAACAAATTTCAAAAGAACTACCAAACACCGAGAAGTCTTTCATGAATACCTCCATCACTTCTTCTACCAACTCGTCGAATATCGCCAGCATACATCGCTGAAATATAGCCGGCGCGTTACATAAACCAAATGGCATCCTTCTGTAAGCGAAGGTTCCAAAGGGACTGAAAGAAATTGTACCTAATCACCTAGAGGGGGGGTGAATAGGTGACTAAATCTTTTTAAACTTTTTAGACAGATTGCAGATTATTTCACAGAGTTATAACTACTTTTTCACGGCAATCAATCAGCAATCACAGAATAAAACATGCACACAGTGAACACACAGATTTATAGTGGTTCCCCAAGATTTGGGTACATCCACTTTCCCCCTCCGCCTATCTAGTAGTGTACTAGATTCGACCAAACTCCTCCACTATCTCAGATCCTCAGATCTTACACTCAGAACCCCAAACAGGTTCCTACAGCTCAGGCCCAAGGCCCTACAACTCAGTCTTCTCCAAAGACCTACACTCAGCTTTTTCACAAAGCCTACACTCAGCCACAACAGGCCTACACTCAGAGAAATAGATCTCCTACACTCAGGCACACATGCCCTACCACTCAGCCTTTATAATTACAGGCTTACAACTCAGATCCCTAAGGATCCTACAAGAAAATAAGAATACAAAGAATATACCTACAACTCAGAGAAAAGAGAGAAGAGTTGATAGGTTCTTGATGAGTTCTTGGAAGAACTCTGCTGAGATCAACCTCACTTGGCTTTCTTCAAAGCTTCTTGAATGTAGAACACAATAGGATTGATTCTCTGCAGCTGATCTTCAATCACTGCAACTTAAGATTCAGAACTAGGTCTGAATCCTTCTTCACAGCCTGGTTCCAACGGCTGTCTTCTTGGAAGGAGCTCTCTCTCTCCAACTACTTAGATCTTCACTTGATTCTTCAATGAATAGTTAGATCTTCTTTTCTTTTTCAATCTCTTAATCTTCTGTTTCTGTAGATAGTATAAGCCTATATATAGGCCTTCTTCATGGTGACCGGCTGATCCGGTTCCTAATAGCTTTCTGACAACTCTGACAGGTGCAGTAGACCGGCTGGAATGGCAGCTGTCAAGTTATCCAGTCAGTTCTTGAAATATCTGTAACTGTCTGAAATTGTCGAGACAGTCTGTCTTTAAGTGTCGACACTTATAGACTAAGTGTCGACACTAGCCTTCAAGGTGTCGACACAACTTCTTGTGTTGTAGAATTCACTTCTCGACACAGCTTCTTCATCATGTGTCGACACTGATATTGTGTGTCGACACAACTCCTTGTTCTTCAGTACTTTGTTGAATTCTTGTAAGTGTCAACACAACTCCTTTGTGTCGACACATCTTCTTGTGTTGAACTTGTTCAGTGTCGACACTTCTTCTTGGTGTCGACACTTGTCTTCTGTGTTGATACTTGCTGAGTGTCGACACATATTCTTAGTGTCGACACATCTTCTTATGTTGAGACTTTTTCTGAGTGTCGACACATCTCCTTTGTGTCGACACTTGTACTTAGAATTTTGTTGAACTTTGCTAAGTGTCGACATAGCCTCCTAGTGTCGACACTTTCTTCATGTATTGAGTCTTCTGCTGAGTGTCGACACATTCTTTCTTGTGTCAACACTTTCTTCAAGTGCTGAGTCTTCTGCTGTGTGTCGGCACATTCCTCATTATGTCGACACTTATACTTAGACTCTGCTGAAATTTGCTGAGTGTCGACACAGCGTCCAAGTGTCGACACTTTCTGGTGTAGACAAAGTTCCTCTAGGTGTCGACACTACTGCTAAGTGTCGACACTGCTTCTCTGGACTTCTCTTCACTGAGTGTCGACACAAACTGTATGTGTCGACACTTTCTGTCTGGTGTCGACTCTGCATCCCTGGTGTCGACACAATTACTCCAAGTGTCGACACTGCTTCTCTGGGTGTCGACACAAGTCTTCTTAAGTGTCGACACTTTCCTTCTGGGTGTCGACACATGGACTTAGAATCTTTTCTACTTTTCCTGCAAATACTTAACCTGCACAACTAAACTCAAAACACATCAAATACATTTTGATGTATATCATTGAGTAGGGTGAGGCTTCTTCAAATCAGGTACATTCAATCCAATGTACCGAACAATCTCCCCCTATTTGGAGAAGTCATAACCCTTAGTCAATGATATACACCATACATAACAAAATTACAGTATGATGTAAAATAGGATTATTTAATCAGGGAAAACATAAACATGTATACACAGATATCATCTCAGAACAATTATGAAATAGATTTATAACACATCACATTGTTCTAACAACTTTGTCATATTCATTATACAAAAGTTTACAGAATGTTTAAAATCAAAAGATTACAACTATAAACTTAAGATAAATTCTATTCTATTTCTGCTCAGCCTCCTTAATAACTATGCCCTTTCCAGACTGTATCTTTGCTTGCACAGGGGCTTCAGCATCTTCAGCAGCAGCAGGCTTCTTGCCTTTAAGATCCTTCTTCTTTAGCTCTTCAGCTTTAATTTTCTACCTCTCAAAGTAATGATAAGGCTTGGGAATGTACTTGTTATGCTCTTGGGCAGTAGGAGGTAGCTTTCCCATCTTTGTCTTTCTCCTGTATTGCACAATGGCTTCTTGTCTATTTTTATGCTTCCTCCATTCTAGTTCAGAATACCACTTGTTTCTGTCTTGAATATTATCTTTGGCAGCCTTCCAAGCAGTCAAAATAATATTCCTTGAAGTGGGGCTCCACTGTTCAAAATCAGGCCTTTGTTCAGCTTGCTCTCTGAACCTCTTCTTAGACAACATAGTCTCTTGTTCCTTGAGCAGTAAAGCTTCTTGTTCTTTCAATATAGCCTCAGATACTGGCTGAACCACTTTCTCTATGATGACCTTATCAATTCCCTCAGGAGGGCTATACATTGATTGTATATCTGCATGTATCATATCAAAATCTGGTGGAGGATAGATCACCTAAGCTACTTCAGCTTGCTCACCTCCAAGATAGGCAGGATTAATCCCAGACTCTGCTACATTATCATCATCACATAAAGGATGATAACCAAGAGTGGCTCTGATGGAATTGGAAATCCATTTTGCATGATCAGAGCCTGCTTTGACTAACACCCTCTCCCCCTTTATGACTTCTCTTTCTATGTGATCTCTTAGATCATCCTTCTGAAATCTGATTTGGGCATTTAGATAATTGACTCCATCCTTGTAGAAAGGTTTTAACCTTTGGAGTTTTTCAGTGATCAGCTTCTGAGAGTTTTCAATAGCAGAAGTAACATCAGTTATGCCCTCTTGTAAAGCTTTATCAAACTCTGTCTTAGCAGTAGCATTAGATGTAGTCTATCCAGCAGCTATATTCTTCATCTCTGTGACAATTGCATTGTGGGAAGATGTCAAATTATCATTCATCCTTATTTGATTCTCCAGAACATATCCTTGCTTCAGTGCAATGTCATCCACTTGAGCTTTGATTTTCTCTTGATGTGTAGCCAAGTAAACCACTGCATTCCCTTCCTTGTGGAAGCAGTCAGTCATCTCCTTCTTATTTAAATTCATCTCAAATCTAATAGACTTAATGTCTTGGGCAAGATCAAACTATAAAGACTTATGCCCCTCATCCATATATGTTTCTATTGCTTTCCTTTGTTCATCAAGCTTTATTTGCATAGCAACCATCAGAGAACTATAATCTACAGATAGTGCTGGCTGTGGTGTAGGCTGTGGTGCAATAGTTTGTAAAGCCTTCTTATAATTCTGGCTGCTTCTTTTAAATACTTGGAATTTCCTTTTCTTTACTCTTGCAGCCTCCTCATCTTCAGAAGCTGATGTGCTTGCTATTTCTACCCTCTCCCTAGGTAGCTCCTCAACATCCTTTGGCTTCTCAGGCTCTTTCCTTGCAGTTTCTTCAACAATTACTACTTGCTCCCCCTCAACATGAGCATTCTCCCCCTCAGCAGCAGCACTTTCCTTCTCAAAGTCTGTTTGGTCCAGATTAAGGAAGAGATCTTCCATTGTAAACTCTTGTTGAGGTTGTAATGGAGAATCCCTTGTCTCATCAACAACTTGATCAGATACAACTTGAGTTGCAACAGATGTGTCCTCCATGACAACATCTGGGGGTTGACTATCAATCTGAGGTTGCTGATTAACATTATTTAATAAATCAGACAAAACATTATCCTCTATAGGGAAAACTAAGTTATTGATTTCAGTGAGTACCTCAAGAATGATTTGAGTGGCTTGTTCACTTTCTAGTGGAGTTGGCTCTTCCACTACTAGAGGCTCCCCCTGGATAGAATTCTGGTGAAGGGGGCTTGCTGGAGGTAGCTCCCCCTACCTCTCATCATCATCTTGTATAGCTGGAGACTTTCCAGCAATTCCAGTGTCTTCTTCATCAGCAGTGAAGACAACTTGCTCCTCAGAGCTGCTAGAGGAATCTTGAGCCACAAGGGCTATCTTCTTCCTCTTTTGCTGCTTTTGGGGTGTTATCTTCTCAGGTGTTGGCAATTCCTCTGTCAAGACCCTATCCCATCTATAGAAGAGTCTCATGTCCATCTTCCTCATGTGGTTGATTTTAGATCCAGCAGCTTGGCTCATTACTTCTGGTATACTACCAGCCAAGTAAAGACTTAGTATCCTACCCAAATTGGGTTTCTTCATACTCTCTTTAATCTTCTCAAATACTACTACAGACCAATCAGTTTGCAATGTGAAGATAATCCTTGTCATGAGACTGAACATATGGGCTGATACCCTGTCATGCCCTCCAGGCTTACTCAAGATCACCTTGCCAACAATTTCTGAGAGAAATTTGCCTTGGCTGTTCATCCCCTTTCTATTGAATATTGATCTAATTTTCAGCTTGGAATCCAGTGCACACCATGTTAAAGCTTCTCTGGTCTTAGAAGCAGAAACTTCATCTTCTTCCTTAGTCCTTGGTAGGTTTAGTACCTTTCTCACACTCTTAGGTGAGACCTTCACCTTTTCTCCATGAACCCTTGACTTTATCTTGAGTCCAGAGTCGTCTAGGGTTGCTCCATTCAGAAATTCCAATCCTTCTTTCTTCCATATTTTGGTTGGATCTGAAACAAGAAAATCTAACCCTGAGTCTGCAACTAGGGTTACCACATCCTTGAACTCTGATTCTGCGTCATCAAATGCATGTCGCACCAGTTCATAGCCTTCATTTACGTTCTCTTCGAGCTTTGGCGCCATTAGGGTTTGAAGAATTTGAATTGAGAGAAGAGAGGTGTCGACACACAAGTTTGGTCTCGAAACTTTGGTGAGCGTGTCGACAGACAATGGCGAAATCCTATTTATACCTTTCTAGGATCGAAGATGAAAGGGCGCCTCAAGAAACTTAAATTGTGTCGACACTGTTGAAAAGTGTCAACACAGACTTGTAATGTCTCGACAAATATGTGTCGACACAAGTATAGTCGACAGAATATATGTGTCGACACTTGTTTATGTGTCGACACCACTTAGCTCGACACTTAGTCGAGACTTTACTTGGTTAATTCTGTGTAAATTCTAAGTGTCGACACCACCTTGGATGTGTCGACACCTACCCTGTATGTGTCCACACTAATTGTCTGAAGTGTCGACACCAACTTCCTAGATGTGTCGACACCTTTTCTCCGAAGTGTCGACACCAATTCTCTGTCTCGACACAGACAACTCTGTGTGTCGACACTATTTTACTTAGCCATTTCTATAAACTTATTCTAAGTTTATCATACCTAATTCAATTTTAAACCTATTGAACTTGGTTTCTTCTAGGGGCTTAGTATACATGTCAGCTAGTTGATTATCTGTATTAACATATTCAAGTGAAATATCTTCCTTTTCTACATGTTCCCTTAGAAAATGATATTTTATTTCAATGTGTTTAGTTCTAGTATAGGAAACAGGATTGTTTGCAATAGATATAGCACTAGTAGAATCACAAAACAGTGGTGTTCTACTTACTTGAATACCATAGTCTTCTAGCTGATGTTGTATCCATAGAAGTTGAGCACAGCAACTTCCTGCAGCCACATATTCTGATTCTGTTGTGGAGATAGCCACACTTCTTTGCTTCTTGCTACTCCATGATATCAGTCTTCCACCTAGGAATTGACAGGTTCCAGTTGTACTTTTTTTGTCTTCTTTGCAGCCTGCAAAATCTGCATCTGAATAACCTGTTAGTTCAAAGTCTCCATTCCTAGGGTACCAAAGGCCTAGATAAGGAGTGCACTTTAAATATCTCAGAATCCTTTTGACTGCTGTCAAGTGAGACTCTTTAGGGCATGCTTGGTACCTAGCACAGACACATGTAGCATACATGATATCTGGTCTACTTGCAGTTAAATATAGAAGGGAGCCAACTATCCCTCTATACAAAGTCTCATCTACAGGTTTCCCTGCATCATTTTTGCTAAGAGACATACTTGACCCCATAGGAGTTTTCATGGTACTGGATGAATCCATATCATACTTCCTTATTAGTTCTAGGGTGAACTTAGACTGGCATATGGATAAACCATTCTCAGTTTGTCTAACTTGGAGGCCCAAGAAGAACTCAAGTTCCCTCATACTGCTCATCTCAAATTGTCCTTGCATTAGTTTTGCAAACTTTTTGCAAAAACTATTTTCAGTAGACCCAAATATTATGTCATCTACATATATTTGGACTAGTATGATCTTGCCTCTGGATTCCCTAAGGAATAGAGTCTTGTCTATTTTCCCCCTTGTGAATTTATTCTCAATGAGGAAACTAGACAGGGTTTCATACCAAGCCCTAGGGGCTTGTTTTAACCCATACAAAGCCTTCCTAAGTCTATAGACATAATTAGGTTGAGTTGAATCAACAAAATCTGATGGCTGTTCCACATAGACTTCCTCTTTCAGATTGCCATTCAAAAAGGCTGACTTAACATCCATTTGGTATACTTTAAAACCTTGATAGGTTGCATAGGCCAGGAACATTCTTATGGCTTCCAGTGTAACGCCCCGAAACTCAAAGGGAGCAAAGGGGGACGTTTTGGGCCAGTTTGGGTTCTGGCTGCAGGCACACGGCCTAGGACATGGGCGTGTCCCAGGGCGTGTCAAGCCTGTGTCGACACTAAGGCGGGAAGTCGACACTTTGGTCTCGACATTGTGTCGAGACTGGGCACACGGCCTGCAACACGGGCGTGTCGCAGGGCGTGTCGACCCGTGTCGACACTTAGCCGCGGAGTCGACGAGATTCTCTCGACGATTTGTCGAGACAAGGCACACGGCCTGCGACACGGGCGTGTCGCAGGGCGTGTCGACCTGTCTCGACGATCATCCCGGGGAGTCGACGAGATTCGCTCGACGATGCGTCGAGACAAGGCACACGGCCTAGGACACGGGCGTGTCCAAGGCCGTGTCATCAGGTCGACGATCTTCGCTCGACGAAGTATCGAGACCGTGTACATGGCTTGGAGCCCAGGCGTGTCAAGTTGACACGGGTATGGACACGGGCGTGTCCTAGAAACCGTGTAGTGCTCGGGTTGATTTCGGGGAAAAATGATGGGGTATACGCCTGGACACACGACCGTGTCAGGTGGAACACGGACGTGTCAGCTCGAACACGGGCATGTTCGATACTCGTGTGAGGTTCCAGGCGATTCGATTTTGACGGTGAATGAGGCACACGGCCCTGGACACGGGCGTGTGCCAGACCATGTTCGGTCCAGATTGGGCATTTCAACCCCGAATCAAAGCCGTTCGTTTCCTTGTTTTGAGATCCAACGGCTGGGGGATGTTCCTGAAGGGATATACCCTGGATTTGGACTTAGAAACCCTCACTTTTCTTAAGTGTTAGCTTTCTAAAACCTTAGAGAGAGAGGAGAGCCAAGGGAGGAAGAAGGAGCTAGATCCCGCCATTGGAGGAGCTTCGGAGCTCCGAATCGTGAGCCGACTCCGGATCCACGGAGGCAAAGCTAGTGCGGTGCTTTTCATCCGATTATTTTGCAATGGCGCCCAGGAGGAACGCTAGGGTAACGATCATCATCTTGAGCATGAGTAGCTCTCTTTCTTTGCATAGGAAGCCCGCTCTCGCGAGTTTGCGGAGAGTTGGAGGCGTTCCTTCGGGTAGATATGTGAAGTCCCCGTTGTTTAGAGTCCGTAAGCGAGAACGGACATAGGCATGATGTGTGAAGCCTACCCGGACATGTTGGTCTGGATCGGTGATGTTGCATTGCATAATGCCGGAGAAGACTCTGTGCTATGGTTTGTTTTTCGGGTTTTCTACGCGGTAGATTGCAGCAGGGAGCCTTGGGGACTAACCCAAAGGTGCACCCGGAAAACTGGGCGGATACGAGATCTGGCCAACTTGGTGGCCTGAGAGCCAACTTGAACATAACTGGGTTATGTGATTTGTGATGGACATGGGACTCGGTGGAAGTTTGACCCGCGCAGATGGCTTAAATTGTCGTTGCGGTATGAGCACGGGTTAGATGGAACCGTACCCGCTCTATGTCGTTCGGTTAAAGAGACCTAAAGGCACGTGGCACTTACCGTTAGCATAGATTAGGATCTTTGGCGGTTGATGGCTTAAGTTGTCGTGACCCAGGCCAAGAAGACAAATTGCTCATAGGTTTGGCCGTCAGTTGGCGGTGGTGAGTTCGGATTGTTGATGGCTTAAATTGACGTGACATAGACCGGTTCACCGAAAATGTGCCCTGAGAGCACGGGGCGTGCGGTCGTGCGAGCCAACGTCTGTGATGAAATGGCTATATGTATTTATTGCTCGCTTATGCTAATGAAATGCAGGGAAGGAGCATCGCCACCCCGAGTCGGGGGCGGGATCGTTATAATTTGGTCAGCATTGCTGACCGTTGCCTTGTTTTGTCACTGTGCGGTGGTTTGTTGCTTGCAGGTGCAGCTGGACCAAGCGGTCAATAGCGGGCTAAAGCCCTTTTTGCGAAGCCGGCCCTCGAAGGCCTAATTGGAAGTGTTTACTGCATTATTCATGTATGACCGGCCTGCGTGCCGTGGTTTGTAATACATGTAATATCAAGTGAAACATTTTGTAAAGCCTTAAGGCTTATTTTTGTGTATTTTTGTATAACATTCCTATTTGGTATTAGTGGACATTCGTGCTTGAATGTTGAGTTCTTTGTCACAACGTTTATTTACTGCTTCCGCTAGAATGCTCTGTGTAGGACGTTGAGATTGGTTGGATGGTTTCCATAAGTAACCACCCGGTCTGTCTGTGGTATATGGCGTCGGGCCCCGGCCGGACCTACTGTTATATGCTATGCGACGGATAGGGGGTGTTACAATTTGGTATCAGACTACTGGTTTTGGTCGGGCTTAAAGTGAATTCGTGGGCGAATTCTTTTTAAGGGGTGGTGAGCACATTGTGTGCGTCATCGTAATAACAGTCAAAAGAACCCATGAATGTCCACTTAGGAATGAAAATACTCGTGTTTGGGGAATCTGCGTGTTCCTATAATTGCTGTTTGCAATTTTATTTGGTCGCTTAACGGTGTTTTGTACCACTATAGGTGACCAAAAGTGGTGTTGGGCCGTCAGAATGCCGAGTTTCTGAGGCTAGTAGTGCACCGGATGTTGCTCCTGCAACACCTCTGTCGGCTGAGAATATTCGATTGGTGGCTGAAGTAGTGTTGGCCGTGATAAATGCGCAGCCTGCAAGGCAAGCGCAGCAGCCCGCTCCTGTGATGGAGCAGGAACCTCTGCAAGAGGCCGAGCCGAGGAGAGTGGAGCAAGTGGTTGTGGAACCGGTAGTGCCAAGGAGGGCAACCGAGAGGCAGCTTAAGCATGTAATGAGCTTTAACCCTCCGTTATTCTCGGGGTTGGGAACCCCATCTCAGGCTGAAGACTGGCTCTCCAGGGTGAAGAGAGTCATGACAGCAACGGAGACGGAGGAGTGGCAAATGACCACCATCGCTACGTTCCTTCTGGACGGTGGAGCGAGGATGTGGTGGGAAGGATTGGAGCTGCATCATTTGAGGGGTAGACAACTGATAGACATTCCGATGGAAGAGTTCTCGGGATTGTTCTTAGCAAGATACCTCCCTTCTACTCAGAGGATTTCGATGGAGAACGAATTTCTGAAGTTGGTTCAGGGTGAGAAGAGTGTGGATGAATATCTCCATGAGTTCACTCGTTTGAGTCGTTATGCTAGCTCCACCATCATGGATGAGGAGCGCAAGACTAATCGCTTTTATGAAGGCTTGAGGGATGAGCTGAGACTACTACTTTCGGGGCCGATGACGCAGGGTTTCTTAACCTTGGTCAATACTGCCTGGTCCTTGGAGAAAGACATGAAAAATGTACAAGCAAAGAAAAGCTTGGGTGAGAAGAAATCTGAATTCAGAGTGCCGACTACTTCAAAGTCCGGCTATCGGAGGGCTTTTAAGAAGCATAGGACTTCGGGTCCAGCTCCTTCTGGTGCTTCTGGGGCGACTACGAGTCGGACCCCGGGCGCGTGTTTTACATGCGGAAAGACGGGGCATTTCGCCCGTGATTGTTGGAGCGGACGTCCTAAGTCCGAGAGAATGTCGGGAGCTACTTATGAAGAGAAGGGAAAGACGGTGGAGTCGACCGCATCCCATTATGCTCCGGCCCAACAAAGGGTCTACAATCTTGGCCAACAGGAGGCCATTAAACAAGCTGATGTGGTGACAGGTACGATTTAATTTATAGCAAGTCACTTTCTCTAAATACTTGTTATGCACATGTTACCTTACCACTACTTGTTTAGGATTTGTATTGATTTGTGAAAATCCGGCACGAGCACTCTTCGATACGGGAGCGTCACACTCCTTCTTGTCCGAAGGATTTATATCACGCATCGGAGTCCCTTCTTCGATGGCGAAGGATGAGTTGGAAGTGTTGTTGCCCAATGGGTGTTCGATGCGAGCGGATAGGATCTGCGATGTTAAGATTCGTATTGGGGAGCAAGAGTTTGACCTGCGGGCGTCTTTACTTCCGTTGGTGGAGTTCGACGTCATATTTGGCATGGACTGGCTCTCGGAGCAGCAAGCCCATATAGATTGCGGTAGCAAGGAAGTCAAGCTGGGAGCAAGTCGTGAGATGACTTTTACGGGCTTAAAGGGGTCGAGCAAGACGTTGATGTCTGCTCTTTAAGTGGTGAAGGCGGTTCGTGCCGGAGCAGAACTGTTCTTTACACTAGTGGAGGTTGCAAAGCCGAAGCCCGCGTTGGATTGCATTTCAGTGGTATCGGAATACCCTGATGTGTTCCCCGCAGATCTTCCTGGAGCCCCGCCTCAGCGGGAGATAGATTTTACGATCGAGCTAGTGCCAGGTGCAAAGCCTGTGTCACGATCTCCGTATCGGCTAGCGCCTAAGGAAATGGCGGAGCTGAAAGTTCAACTGCAAGAGTTGTTGGAGCAAGGGTATGTGCGCCCGAGTTCTTCGCCTTGGAGCGCACCGGTCCTCTTTGTTAAGAAGAAGGACGGAAGCTTGAGGCTGTGTATTGATTATCGGGAGCTCAACAAGTTGACTGAGAAGAACAAGTACCCGATCCCCCGGATTGATGATCTATTTGATCAGTTAGTCGGGTCGACAGTGTACTCGAAGTTAGATCTCAAGGCTGGGTACTATCAGCTGCGAATAAGGGAGAGTGATATCCCGAAGGCAGCGTTTAGTACGAGATACGGGCATTATGAGTTTACGGTCATGCCGTTTGGGCTGACAAATGCGCCGTCAGTGTTCATGGATTTGATGAACAGGACTTTTAGGGAGTACTTGGACCATTTCGTGATCGTCTTCATCGACGATATTTTGGTGTACTCGCAAAGTGAGGAAGATCACTTCAAGCATCTTCATTTGGTGTTGGAGACGCTAAGGAGAAATCAGTTGTATGCCAAGTTCTCGAAGTGCGAGTTTTGGCTATCCTCAGTGGCGTTCCTCGGGCATATAGTGAGTGGAGAGGGTATTGCTGTGGATCCGGCGAAGATTGTTGCGATACGGGAGTGGCCTGAGCTTGCTACTGTAGCGGAAGTCCGGAGTTTTCTGGGGCTTGTCGGCTACTATAGGCGCTTCGTAGAGAACTTCTCGCGGATAGCGTTACCTCTCACTACTTTGACGAGGAAGGAGCATAAGTTCGTTTGGACGCCGGGGTGCGCGCGAGCTTTTGAGGAGTTGAAGTGTCGGTTGACCACGACGCCTATGCTGAGTTCGCCATGTGGAACCGAAGGCTATGAGATTTATAGTGATGCTTCGGGTAGCAGTTTGGGTTGCGTGCTACTACAACACGGAAGTGTAATAGCTTATGGCTCGAGACAGCTAAAAGTGCATGAGAGGAATTATCTGGTCCATGACTTGGAGTTAGCGGCCGTGATTTTTGCCTTGAAGCTGTGGAGACACTATTTGTACGGTGTGAAGATTGATATCTACACCGATCACAAGAGCATGAAGTATCTTATTGATCAGAAGGATCTGAATATGCAACAGCGTAGATGGATGGAGTTCCTGGGGGACTATACATTCAAGATCCACTACGTGCCTGGCAAAGGAAATGCGGTTGCGGACGCGCTAAGTCGCCGAGCCCCAGCTCAAGCCAATTGGCTATCGGTTTATGATGAGCGGTTGGTGCGAGAGTTGGAGGCGTTGGAGATTGTTGGTGTGGACAGACAATCAAGAACTGAAGCAGTTCTGAATTGGACTGAAGTCCAATATGACCTGGCTGATCGTATTCGGCAGGCATTGGATATGGATGCTCATATGAAGCAGTTCATGGTAGAGGCTCTGGATGGGTCGAATTCTCAATTCGTCGTGGAGGACGGACTACTTTGGAAAGAAGGTCGTCTGTGTGTCCCAAGTGTGGGTAATTTACGGGTGGAGTTGTTGTACGAGGCACACCAAACCAAGTACTTGATTCACCCGGGGAGCACGAAGATGTACCGTGATGTGAAGAAACTGTTTTGGTGGCCGGGTTTAAAGAAGGAAGTGACGTTATACGTAGCGAAGTGCCAAACTTGCGCCTTGGTAAAGGAGGAGTGCCAAAAGCCGGGAGGATTTCTTAAGTCCTTGCCTATTCCGGAGTGGAAATTTGACGACATCTCTATGGACTTTGTGCACGGTTTGCCAAGGTCGCAAAAGGGGAACGACGCCATTTGGGTGGTTGTTGATCGATTAACGAAGGTGTCGCATTTTATTTCGCATCGGAAGGATGATCCGGTGGAGAAGCTGGCAAAGCTTTATGTGGATAACATAGTACGGCTTCATGGTGTACCCCGCAGCATCGTGAGTGACCGAGATGGGCGGTTCACGTCCAATGATTGGAGGCTTGTGCAGCAAATGTTGGGAACAAGGCTGAAATTCAGCACAGCCTTTCATCCACAAACGGATTGGCAGACCGAGAGGGTCAATAGAACCATGGAAGACATGTTTCGCATGTGTGTCTTGGATTTTGTAAAGCAATGGGAAGACCACCTTTATTTGGTGGAGTTCGCATACAACAATAGCTACCAAGCGAGTATTCAGATGGCGCCTTTCGAGGCCCTATATGGTAGAAAATGTCGCACGCCGTTGTCTTGGTTAGAAATGGGTGAGTCAAAGTTGTATAAGCGATCGGAAGTGGAGGATGCTACTTCTTTGGTGAGAACCATTCGGGAGAGGTTGCTTATCGCTCAGGACCGGCAAGCAAAGTATTATAATGTCAAGCACAGGAACGTGGAGTTCGCTGTGGGAGATTATGTATACCTAAAGATCAAGCCGTTCAAGGGTGTCTCGCGGGTGCGGCGATTGAAAAAGCTAAGCCCGAGGTACCTTGGACCGTTCGAGGTTCTGGAGCGAGTGGGTGAAGCGGCCTATCGGTTGAAGCTTTCTGTGGAGCTTAGTGGTTTACATGATGTATTCCATATTTCGGTGCTTCGGAAGGCGGTGCAAGAGCCTACGCAAGTGATCGCGGTTGATCAAGTGCCGGTGGATAGTGGGCTAACGACAAAGGTCAAGCCCGTGCGGATTGAGGACTCGGAGGTCAAGCGGCTACGCAATAAAGAGATCAGGATGGTCAAGGTCTGGTGGGACAATTGCGGTCGTGAGGAGCTCTCTTGAGAGCGAGAGCAGACTATGCTTGACGAGTATCCGGAGTTGTTCCGCTCAGGTACAAATTTTGGTTTTGTACATGTCTTTCCTTTATGTAATTTCGTGGACGAAATTCTTTCAAGAGGGGTAGAGTTGTAACGCCCCGAAACTCAAAGGGAGCAAAGGGGGACGTTTTGGGCCAGTTTGGGTTCTGGCTGCAGGCACACGGCCTGGGACACGGGCGTGTCCCAGGGAGTGTCAAGACTGTGTCGACACTAAGGCGGGAAGTCGACACTTTGGTCTCGACATTGTGTAGAGACTGGGCACACGGCCTGCGACACGGGCGTGTCGCAGGGCGTATCGACCCGTGTCGACACTTAGCCGCGGAGTCGACGAGATTCTCTCGACGATTCATCGAGACAAGGCACACGGCCTGCGACACGGGCGTGTCGCAGGGCGTGTCGACCTGTCTCGACGATCGTCCCGGGGAGTCGACGAGATTCGCTCGACGATGCGTCGAGACAAGGCACACGGCCTAGGACACGGGCGTGTCCAAGGCCGTGTCATCAGGTCGACGATCTTCGCTCGACGAAGTGTCGAGTGTCGAGACCGTGTACACGGCTTGGAGCCCAGGCGTGTCAAGTTGACACGGGTAGGGACACGGGCGTGTCCTAGAACCCGTGCAGTGCTCGGGTTGATTTCGGGGAAAAATGATGGGGTACACGGCCGGACACATGGCCGTGTCAGGTGGAACACGGGCGTGTCAGCTCGAACACGGGCATGTTCGATACCCGTGTGAGGTTCTAGGCGATTCGATTTTGACGGCGAATGAGGCACACGGCCCTGGACACGGGCGTGTGCCAGGCCGTGTTCGGTTCAGATTGGGCATTTCAGCCCCGAATCAAAGCCGTTCGTTTCCTTGTTTTGAGATCCAACGGCTGGGGGATGTTCCTGAAGGGATATACCCGGGATTTGGACTTAGAAACCCTCACTTTTCTTAAGCGTTAGCTTTCTAAAACCTTAGAGAGAGAGGAGAGCCAAGGGAGGAAGAAGGAGCTAGATCCCGCCATTGGACGAGCTTCGGAGCTCCGAATCGCGAGCCGACTCCGGATCCACGGAGGCAAAGCTAGTGCGGTGCTTTGCATCCGATTATTTTGCAATAGCGCCAAAGAGGAACGCTAGGGTAACGATCCTCATCTTGAGCATGAGTAGCTCTCTTTCTTTGCATAGGAAGCCCGCTCTCGCGAGTTTGCGGAGAGTTGGAGGCGTTCCTTCGGGTAGATATGTGAAGTCCCCGTTGTTTAGAGTCCGTAAGCGAGAACGGACATAGGCATGATGTGTGAAGCCTACCCGGACATGTTGGTCTGGATCGGTGATGTTGCATTGCATAATGCCGGAGAAGACTCCGTGCTATGGTTTGTTTTTCGGGTTTTCTACGCGGTAGATTGCAGCAGGGAGCCTTGGGGACTAACCCAAATGTGCACCCGGAAAACTGGGCGGATACGAGATCTTGCCAACTTGGTGGCCTGAGAGCCAACATGAACATAACTGGGTTATGTGATTTGTGATGGACATGGGACTCGGTGGAAGTTTGACCCGTGCAGATGGCTTAAATTGTCGTTGCAGTGTGAGCACGGGTTAGATGGAACCGTACCTGCTCTATGTCGTTCGGTTAAAGAGACATAAAGGCACGTGGCACTTACCGTTGGCATAGATTAGGGTCTTTGGCGGTTGATGGCTTAAGTTGTCGTGACCCAGGCCAAGAAGACAAATTGCTCATAGGTTTGGCCGTCAGTTGGCGGTGGTGAGTCCGGATTGTTGATGGCTTAAATTGACGTGACATAGACCGGTTCACCGAAAATGTGCCCTGAGAGCACAGGGCGTGTGGCCGTGCGAGCCAACGTCTGTGATGAAATGGCTATATGTATTTATTGCTCGCTTATGCTAATGAAATGCAGGGAAGGAGCATCGCCGCCCCGAGTTGGGGGCGGGATCGTTATAATTTGGTACGCATTGCTGACCGTTGCCTTGTTTTGCCACCATGCGGTGGTTTGTTGCTTGCAGATGCAGCTGGACCAAGCGGTCAATAGCGGGCTAAAGCCCTTTTTGCGAAGTCGGCCCTCGAAGGCCTAATTGGAAGTGTTTACTGCTTTATTCATGTATGACCGGTCTGCGTGTCGTGGTTTGTAAGACATGTAATATCAAGTGAAACATTTTGTAAAGCCTTAAGGCTTATTTTTGGGTATTTTTGTATAACATTCCTATTTGGTATTAGTGGACATTCGTGCTTGAATGCTGGGTTCTTTGTCACAACGTTTATTTACTGCTTCCGCTAGAATGCTCTGTGTAGGACGTTGAGATTGGTTGGATGGTTTCCATAAGTAACCACCCGGTCTGTCTGTGGTATATGGCGTCGGGCCCCGGCCGGACCTACTGCTATATGCTATGCGACGGATAGGGGGTGTTACATCCAGTCTGGCTAATGGAGCAAAGGTTTGATCAAAGTCAATACCTTCTTCCTGCATATATCCCTTGACAACCAATCTTGCTTTGTTCTTAATAATGACTCCATGTTCATCCATCTTGTTCCTAAAGATCCACTTGGTTCCAATTATGTTATGGTCTTTTGGTTTTGGAACAAGCTCCCAGACTTTGTATCTCTTGAACTGATTTAGCTCTTCTTGCATTGCATCAATCCAATGAGGGTCTAGGATGGCTTCTTCAAATTTCTTTGGCTCTACTTGGGATAGAAAACTAGAATAGAGCACTGCACTCAGATTTCTGCTCCTTGTTTGTACCCCTTGTCTTAGATCACCAATGATTTGATCTGCTGGATGATCTCTTAGATGTCTATTAGCTGGAGGCATCCTGGCTTCAGGTTGAACTCCTTCAGCTTCTTCAACTTGCTGCACTTCTTGATCTTCTTCTGCATTAGGTACATGTAGTACTCCCCCTGGACAACAGCCACTAACATCTACATGCTGACTTGCAGTAGGTCCTTCTTCAATAGTGAGCTTGTCCATCTTCTTAGTTATACCTGAGGAGCTGCAAATACTTCTAGACAACTCATGGTTAATAAGACTAACTTCATCAAATACTACATGTACAGACTCTTCTACAACTTGAGTATACAAGTTGTAGACTCTATAAGCCTTACTATTGTTGTTGTACCCAACAAAAATCCCCTCTTGGAACTTGGCAGCAAACTTGGTCAAGTAAGACTTAACATTGTTAAGTATAAACCACTTACAACCAAAGATCCTGAAATAGGATAGGTTTGGTTTTCTGCCTTTCACAATCTCATAGGGGGTCTTGTTGTGACTTTTAGTAATGGTAGCTCTATTAATTACATGGCATGCAGTATTAACTGCCTCAGCCCAGAAATATTCTGTGAGAGATGTGTCACTTAATAGGGTTCTACCAGCCTCAATCAAGGTTCTATTTTTCCTCTCAGCAATGCCATTTTGCTGAGGTGTTCTTGGTGAAGAAAATTCCTGAAATATCCCAAATTCTTCACATAGTTTTGTCATACTATCAGACTGGAATTCAGTACCATGGTCACTTCTTATTTTGATCACTGTACTGTCTAACTCATTCTGAATTTGTTTGACAAAGCTATAAAAGATATTAGGTGTTTCAGATTTCTGTCTAAGGAAGAACACCCAGGAAAACCTTGAGTAGTCATCTACAACCACAAATGTGTAGACCTTACTACCTAGGTTGTGAACTGGCATAGGACCAAATAGATTCATATGCAAGAGGTATAAACACCTCACAGCATCTTTGTTTTCAATGTCATTAAAGGTGGATCTAGTCTGCTTGCCCTTTTGACAAGCTGAACATATCCCATCTTTAATACACTTAACTTGAGGACCATTCCTCACTAACTCTTTGCTATAGAGTTGGCCATTTGTCTTGTACAATACTAGAAAAGTGAGTATTAGCTACACTTTTTTTGGCCAGGGACAAAAAATCGTGGCTAATACACTGATATTAGCCACAATTGTAAAAACCGTGGTTAATAATTATTTTATAGCTAGGGTTATAAATAGTGTGGCTAATACACATGTATTAGCCATGAAAAGTAACATTCTTGCCTTTATTTATTATTTCCTCCACTGTTCCCCACCTAAAAGCCGCGATAGCGGCTATTTGTTCTTCTGCGTAGGTAGGGCATCACGTGATTCTTCTCCCGCTACTCGCGTGCTTCTTCTCCCCCCTCTCTCTCTCTCTCGAGAAATTGCCCCTCTCACTCCCTCTCTGTGGAAAACAATGGCGGGATCTGGGAGCTCGCTGAAAAATGTGATTTCTATACCAGATCACATGTCGTGGATTCAGTTGACACTACCATTTTGTCAATTAAAAATCTCTATGGTAAACTTGAAGAATTTGATCAGAACTATAAGACACTTCAGGATTCACATGAAAACTGAATAGTTTATTCATGGATATTCAAGGTAAGTATTCTCTTGCTATTCAACTATTTTTAAAGTTTAATAGTAACCTTATGGAGCTCAAAAATGGAGCCCATCAAAATGCAATGCATGCTGATTTTGATGAAAGTTCTAGAAATTCTGCCTGGAAAGTGCGACATGGTTGTCAGTTATTTGAGGGAGCTGTTGAGTGAGCATGTTTATCTTTTGTCTAGAAATAAAGAACAGGACTTGACCTGTCAAGTAGAAACCATGAAGTAGAAGAGTTAACTACACAATTGAAGGAGTTGGCTATTGCTAACTGTTCAACGTGTTCCATATGGGAAAAGTGCTTTAAAAGAGCACAATGGTCCTGTTTTCCTTCAGCATGGCCTCTTTCAGGTTCATATAAATCAGTTTGATTTCATATTTTCATAGCTACACTTGCATTTTTTGTTCTTTTCAGATGCTTGAACTAACTAAGCTGCCACTCTTTCCTCACAGGCTGTAGTTGTTTATTGTTACTATTAGTTCAAAGCTACCTTGTTGTTGACTTGTGCATTTTTTTGAACTCTTCAAATTTATTTTTTTCCGCTCATGGAATAATTGTTCCCGTGTTTTGTCTATTTTATTCAATTACATCTGCATTGGTTTGTAGAGATTTCCTTTTAATCTTCACTTATAATTAATTTCAGTTCTCAGGTTATTGAAGATGTCTGAAAGTGGTAAGAGATATCGTCAACGGGACGGTGATAGCGATGGAAAGCACCAAAGGAGAAGGTCTGGAAACAGTGAGAATTTTGGTTATGGAGAATTAGTCTTTTATTAGATACTTTGTCCGGATAGTGTGATTGGGAGTGTGATTGGCAAAGGCGGTAAAGTGATCAACTCCATTAGACAAGAGACACATGCAAAGATCAAAGTTGTTGATCCTTTTCCTGGTGCTCAGAAGAGGGTTATGAATATATATTGCTTTGTGAAGGATAAGGAGCAAGTCGATGCTGATGATGAAATCACAGAACCTCTTTGCCCAGCTCAAGATGCTCTTTTGAGAGTACATACTGCCATTCCAAATGCATTGTCAAACACGAAGGATGCTGATGAAGATGTTAATGAAGAAGTTGAACTTCTTGTTCCAACCAGTCAAGCTTCAAATATAATTGGAAAGTCTGGATCAATAATCAAGAAATTAAGAGCCAAAACCAAAGCAAACATCAAGATTAACCCAAAGGATCCTAACAATGCTGCTCATTCTTCTCTTTCCCTCTCAGTACTATTATCTTCTTACAAATTCCTTTGCAAAGAACACTGTTTGCTGCTCAACATAGCAGCTGAAATAATGGGTTTAGTTCGAAGTCCAAGTTTGAGAAGTGAGTACTTTGAATGTATAATTAAAGATTATGTTAATGGAAAAGGATCAGCTAAGATGAACAGGGGATGCAATAAGCGCTCTAGTAGTAGTAGCAGTAGTAGTACTCCACGCCTTGTTGTTGCACTCACATTGCCTTTCCACCATGTGTGGATTCTTTTTTTCGGCAGTCCAAAGGAGCCATCTTTGAAGATAATTATGGAGGGCTATAACAACTGTAAGATTAGCTTCATCAGCTTGAGCTACAATTTCAAGTACTATGGAAGATTTCAAATGGCGCTGCAGACAGAATCAGATTTTGTGTACATTGTTGACGACGACATGATTCCTGGGAAGAAAATGCTGGAGATTTTGGCTCATGTTGGGAGCACAGAAAAGTATAAAAATTCTGTTTTGGGAAGCATTGGAATGATACTGCCATTTAGGAAGAAGGATTTCACATTCCCGAGTTACAGAAAGTTGAGGACGAAGGAGGTGGGGTTGTATTTGCCTGATCATGCTTATGGCATCACAGTTGACAGGATTGTTCAGGTGGATTTCTTGTCGAGCTCATGGTTCCTGTCTTCTAAATCTTGTCAAGACATTATTTGTGGAGATTCCTTTCACTTTCATCACTGGAGAAGATCTGCATCTCAGGTATAACTTAACAAGATTATTTGCTATCAAATTATATGAAAAACAGGGATATAATACTATAAACTTAAATATATATACTTATATAATTGATCACTTTACTTCCTATATGTTTGTGGACAAGCATGCTTATTGTGGACAAGCAGTCCAAAGGAGCCAACTTTGCTTATTGTTTTTTTGCCATGTCACAAGATATTTGTTTGCTTTCTTCTGGAATATATGACAATCCTTCATTAATTCTGCAACAGCAAACAGATCCATCAGGCATGTAGAAGAAGGGTTGTTTGGGGTGGGGGTGTAAATGTGCAGTGGTTTAGTTTGGCTCGATTTGATAGAGCGGTATACTCTGTTTATTGAGGGTTTGTTTGGGATGCTGTTCCCGAACGGGCAGCCTTTCCACTGACCACTCATTGCTGTCCCCCAAACATTTTGGTCGCGATTTCGTGTTCCTGTAAATGACAAATTAGGGGCAGGCATTAGAAGGAAAAAGACGATGAATATTGAAATGATTAGTTGGTTGTGATTATTTTTGGTATCCAGTCATCTAACATAAAATAAATTGGTTAAAGATGAAGAGACTCGGACTATATATTAAGTGCACAATGCTTTATTAGTTTCTGGATGCAGGGCTTTCCTCAACAATTACAAGGGATTACAAAGAGTGTAGACAATAATAAGGGATATATAAGGAAAATTTCCAGTACACAGAAATTTTCTATTCCTAATCTCTTTCTTTCCTAATATAATGTTTGTGTTTAGATGTAAAGAGGAAACTAATATTACAAATCATCTAACCATTTTGTACACGATTGAGCGTGTATCTCGTTAATTTACAGTGGTAACAATTTGAAATTGTATTACAGTATTTTGAATGTGTTTTTTTTAAAAAAAACACAAAATAGTATTTGTCACGGCATGTAACTATGACAAATAGTTTTTTTTTTAAATGATGAGTTCACTTTTAGCCAGGGTTTCATACCGTGGCTAATAGTTGGCTTATTAGCCACGGTTTTTTTAACCATGGCTTATACTATTTGCTACGGCCAATTCGTGGCTTAAAAGTTTTAGCCACGCCGACTTTAGCCACGGAGTTTTCCCGTGGCTAGACCGTGGCTAAAACTTTTTAGCCACGGTTTTGGACTTTTTGCCAGGGAAATTTTCCCTGGCCAAAAGTCTGTTTTCTATTAGTTGTAGTTAAGATGGGCTAGTCTCTTGTGCCATTTGACACAATGAGAGACTTTCTCATCTGCTACAAAACACACTGGAGAACCATTGTTCTCACACATAATGTCTAGGCAATAGACATTTCTTTTTCTATAACCAGTCAAAATGATCTCTTGATCATTTGACCTCCTGATATGACAACCATCTTTAACAAATGAGATGTCATATCCTAAATCACTCAATTGACTTATACTAATAAGGTTATGTTTCAAACCTTTAACATAAGCTACTTGAGCAATTGTTATATGGGTGCTAGAAATGTTACCAAAACCCTTGATGATTCCTTTTTCTGAACCACCAAAGGTGATTTTAGGACCATCCTTGATTGGTGTGAAGTCCTTTAGCAATCCCCTAGTTCCAGTCATGTGTCTGGAACATCCACTGTCCAAGTACCATATTGGGGCATGGCCACTTGGACTCTCCTGCAAAACAGATTAGTTGACCTTAGAACTCAAAGAATTCTTGGGTCTTTAGTGCTGGTTAGTTTGCCTCTTAACAAAGCTACCTGCAGATCTTCCAACAGGCAGTTTGCTACTCACTTTAGCATTAATATTATGCCAACAGTCTATGGCAAAGTGGCCTACCTTGCCACAGCACCAGCACTCAAACCTATTGTACCTTTGCTTAGGTACATCCCTAGCTATTTTATCTACAGCTGGCTTGTTGAGAGCTGGGGCTTTGCCCTTAGACTTGGACTGAACAGTCCTAGCAGATTTAGTAAACCCTAATCCAGTTTTACCTTTTTGATGAACAAATTCATCAATTAAGGGTAGAACAGACTTTGGTTTAGAAAACCTAGCAACAATGTCTCTCTCCTTCTGAAGACTAATCTCCAGACTTTTGATTTGATCATTCTTGAATGTTATAGTCCCCATCTGAACAACAGTTATGTTCTTTAGTCTGGCTATTTCATTTAACTTTTGATCAATCAGCTTATCAAAATCAGTTGCAGCCACTTTGAGACTAGCAATTTCCTTTGCCTGACTCTTGGCCAAGGATTTGCTTTTCTTAAAAGCTTGTAATAGAACTCTATATTCATCAATCAACTGATGAATATCCTCTTCAGATTCAGACCCACTGGCATCACTTGATGCCGATGTAACTGAATCTGAACTAGTACTAGAAATTGAACTTAAAGAACAATTCTGTACCTTACTAGGTACAGGCTGATCCTGGATTTTGTCACCTTCTGACAACGCCATCAGTCCTTGGCACTGATTGTCCTCTTGTTCATATATAGAGTTCATTATCTGGATGAACTCCTCTTCTTCTTCTTCAGCAAACAGTCCTATGTATGCTTCAGCTTCTGACTTAGTTTTTGAAGAAGACATGTCTGACAGGCCTTTGTCCTTCTTGGCAACAAAAGATCTTTCCTTTTTGCCCTTGGTTTGAATCTTCTTTTTATCATTAGACTCTTTACTTTTCTCTGGACAGTCTGCAATAACATGTCCTTGTCTGTTACAGCAATAGCATACAATTTTTGATAGAGTTGCTTTGCTTGACTTGGGCTTTCTCCTATCTTTCTTTGATGACTTCTTGTTCTGATAATAGTCATCTTTTCCCTGTGAAGTGGATGACGTTGTCCTCCACTGTTTCTTCTTTAGAAACTTCTGAAAGTATCTTGTGAATGCTGCAAAGTCCTCACCACTCTCATTGCTTTCAGACTTTCTGCTTTCTGAATCATCTGACTCAGTCTCAGCAACCTTTGGAGGTGGAGATGGAGACTTACTTCTGTATTTCTTGGTGGCTTCTGTTTTGAATGTCACTGCTCTTTCTTTGTGCTCACTTCTTGTAGTCTTCTCCTCCTCTTTCCTTACCATCAACTGCATTTCATAGGATAGCAGTTTTCCAAACAAAGTTGGAGGAGGAATATCTGCTAACTTGGTCATTTCCCTAATGGCACAGATCTTGGTGTCCCAATCCTTTGTTAGGGACCTCAAGAACTTATCACTTAGCTCATAATTACTGAAATCTCTTCCATAGGACATTAACTCATTAACTATCCTATAGAATTTCTTATAGCATTCTGTTATGCTATCAGACCTACCTTGCCTGAAACTTTCATATTCTTGGTTTAACAAAGACTTTCTGTCCTGTCTCACCTCTTCTGAACCCTCCATATACACTATAAGAGTATCTCACATCTCCTTTGATGTCTTACAGTGTATCAAGTTCTGAAATGTAGCATCATCTATGGCACTCACAATGATATTCTGAGCCCTCTTGTCCATGGTGGCCAGAATAATATCATCTTTTGTCATTTCAGAAAAGTCCTTAGGTGTTCTCTGATTTGCATCTAAGACTGAAACCTTCATAGACACATATGACCCTTCTTTAACTGTGATATATATTCTAGGGTCTGAGGCTTCCATAAACAGTCTCACCCTTTCTTTCCAGATGCCAAAAATCTCTTTTCTGCAAATGGGCAACTTCATGGATCCAAGTTCCTTATGATTCTCTATTGAACCCATGTTTCTTGATTTTCTTGATTCTGCACTTTACTTATACTGAATCTGCCAACAGGATCTACTCAGACAGTTAAGTCCTTTTTGAGTAACCTCCCTCTGATACCACTTGAAAGAAATTGTACCTAATCACCAAGAGGGGGGTGAATAGGTGACTAAATCTTTTTAAACTTTTTAGGCAGATTGCAGATTATTTCACAGAGTTATAACTATTTTTTCACGGCAATCAATCAGCAATCACAGAATAAAACATGCACACAGTGAACACACAGATTTATAGTGGTTTCCCAAGGTTTGGGTACATCCACTTTCCCCCTCCGCCTATCTAGTAGTGTACTAGATTCGGCCAAACTCCTCCACTATCTCAGATCCTAAGATCTTACACTCAGAACCCCAAACAGGTTCCTACAGCTCAGGCCCAAGGCCCTACAACTCAGTCTTCTCCAAAGACCTACACTCAGTTTCTTCACAAAGCCTACACGCAGCCACAACAGGCCTACACTCAGAGAAATAGATCTCCTACACTTAGGCACACAGGCCCTACCACTCAACCTTTATAATTACAGGCTTACAACTCAGATCCCTAAGGATCCTACAAGAAAATAAGAATACAAAGAATATACCAACAACTCAGAGAAAAGAGAGAAGAGTTGATAGGTTCTTGATGAGTTCTTGGAAGAACTCTGCTGAGATCAACCTCACTTGGCTTTCTTCAAAGCTTCTTGAATGTAGAACACAATAGGATTGATTCTCTACAGCTGATCTTCAATCACTGCAACTTAAGATTCAGAACTAGGTCTGAATCCTTCTTCACAGCCTGGTTCCAACGGCTGTCTTCCTGGAAGGAGCTCTCTCTCTCTCCAACTACTTAGATCTTCACTTGATTCTTCAATGAATAGCTAGATCTTCTTTTCTTTTTCAATCTCTTAATCTTTTGTTTCTGTAGACAGTATAAGCCTATATATAGGCCTTCTTCATGGTGACCGGCTGATCCGGTTCCTAACAGCTTTCTGACAACTCTGACAGGTGCAGTAGACCGGCTGGAATGGCAGCTGTCCAGTCATCCAGTCAGTTTTTGAAATATCTGTAACTGTCTGAAAGTGTCGAGACAGTCTGTCTTTAAGTGTCGACACTTATAGACTAAGTGTCGACACAAGTAGACTAAGTGTCGACACTAGCCTTCAAGGTGTCGACACAACTCCTTGTGTTGTAGAATTCACTTCTCGACACAGCTTCTTCATCATGTGTCGACACTGATATTGTGTGTCGACACAACTCCTTGTTCTTCAGTACTTTGTTGAATTCTTGTAAGTGTCGACACAACTGCTTTGTGTCAACACATCTTCTTGTGTTGAACTTGTTCAGTATCGACACTTCTTCTTGGTGTCGACACTTGTCTTCTGTGTTGATACTTGCTGAGTGTCGACACATATTCTTAGTGTCGACACATCTTCTTATGTTAAGACTTTTGCTGAGTGTCGACACATCTCCTTTGTGTTGACACTTGTACTTAGAATTTTGTTGAACTTTGCTAAGTGTCGACACAGCCTCCTAGTGTCGACACTTTCTTCATGTATTGAGTCTTCTGCTGAGTGTCGACACATTCTTTCTTGTGTCGACACTTTCTTCAAGTTCTGAGTCTTCTGCTGTGTGTCGACACATTCCTCATTATGTCGACACTTATACTTAGACTCTGTTGAAATTTGCTGAGTGTCGACACAGCCTCCAAGTGTCGACACTTTCTGGTGTAGACAAAGTTCCTCTAGGTGTCGACACTACTGCTAAGTGTCGACACTGCTTCTCTGGACTTCTCTTTACTGAGTGTCGACACAAACTGTATGTGTCGACAGTTTCTGTCTGGTGTCGACTCTGCATCCCTGGTGTCGACACAATTACTCCAAGTGTCGACACTGCTTCTCTGGGTGTCGACACAAGTCTTCTTAAGTGTCGACACTTTCCTTCTGGGTGTCGACACATAGACTTAGAATCTTTTCTGCTTTTCCTGCAAATACTTAACCTGCACAACTAAACTCAAAACACATCAAATACATTTTGATGTATATCATTGAGTAGGGTGAGGCTTCTTCAAATCAGGTACATTCAATCCAATGTACCCAACAGGGACAAGTAAAGGTAGTCTTCTCTTGGTCTTCGGGCAAATAGAGATTTGAAAGTACCCCGAGAGACCGTCGAGAAAGCAATAGAAGGAGTGACCGAAAAGACGTTCTAAAATTTGGTCGATAAAGGGGAACGGGAAGTGGTATTTTCGGGTGGCATCATTGAGTTTGCGGTAATCAATGCACATCCGCCAACCTGTAACAGTATGGGCTGGAATTAATTCATTATTTTCATTGGTCACTACCGTGACTCCGCCTTTCTTTGGCACGACTTGTACTGGGCTCAACCAAGTACTATCGGAGATGGGGTAGATAATTCCCGCGTCTAGAAGTTTAATAACCTCAGCCTTCACGACGTCCTTCATGTTTGGATTTAAATGTCATTAGTGTTGGATAGTACTACGATAATTATTATCTAAGAAAATTTTGTGTTTGCAGAATGGTGGGTTAATCCCCTTAATGTCGGATAACTGCCACGCAATTTCGTGTCAGTGATTTTATAAAACTAGAGTCAACTCAGAAATTTCTGAGTTTCTCAGATCCGAGGAGATAATAACTGGTAGCTTATAGTCATTTTCAAGGAAGAAATACTGCAGATGAGGGGGGAGTTTCTTAAGTTCCAAGATGGGTGGTTCCTCGTAAGAGATTTTGAATTTTATGGTGTCCATGGGAAGCAATTCAGGGAGGGTAGTGCGAGAGACTTATTCTAAGCAAAATAGCTCAGTGATAAGAGATTCATCAACTGATGAAGAAACTAATTCAAAAGGTGCAGAAAATTCATTTCCGAAGAATTCCTCTAGATAAAAGCAGGAATCATCGTGCTCTAGGGTGTTACACATTAAGGGATTAATGCTGAAAGTGATTTCATCATCTCCAACCAGAAGGAGGAGCTTTCCATCACTAACATCAATAATAGAGCAGGAGGTGGCAAGGAAGGGGCAGCCGAGTATCAGGGGTACATCGGCATCCTCTTCGATATTTAGGATGACAAAATCCACCGGAAAGATGAATTTGTCCACCTTGACCAAGACATCCTCCACAATCCCTACATGATACTTCACAGAACGATCAGCTAGCTGAATGCTCATACGAGTGGGGTTCGGAGATCCTATACCTAATTTCTTAAACAACGAAAAAGGCATGAGATTTATGTTTGCTCCCAAGTCCGCCAACGCATGTTTGACCAACGAATTATCGAATAGGCATGGGATGGAGAACCTTCCCGAGTCATTCACTTTGCGGGGTAATTTGTTGAACACAACCGCGGAGCATTCTGCATTTAAGGAAATATGCGAAATATCCTCGAGCTTTTTCTTATTTGATAGTAGCTCCTTGAGATATTTCGTGTATTTCGGCATTTGAGAGATAGCCTCGCGGAACGACATGTTTATATGAATTTGTTTTAGAATTTCTAAAAAAATTTTATAACTTTCTTCGGCGCGTTCATTTTTAAGCTTAGACGGATACGGTAAATTCGAGCTAGAAGCGTGCGGCGCAAGCGTAGTAGGAAAATTTGAAGCTAAAATAACAGGAGGAGGAGAAGAGAAAGGTACCATGGGTTTGCTTGGTAAAACAACTTCTTTTCCACTGCGGAGGGTAATGGCGTTTACACTTTCTCTTGGATTTTGCTCGGTATTGCCTGACAGAGCTCCTTGTCGCCGCTCCGAGATTATCTTTGCTAGCTTGCCCACTTGGTTTTCCAAGTTTTTGATGGACCCGGCAATATTCCTGATATTCGTTTCATTTGTAGCAACGTATTTGGCAAAGACCTCTTCAAGTGAAGGGGGCTTTGCCTGTTGCGGTTGGAAACCGGGTGGATTTAAATTTAAGGGGGGAGCTAGATTGAATGTTGGGTTATGATTATGAGGAGAGTTATGGGGGTGTTGAGCATTTCCATGGTTGCTCCATGAGAAATTTCGATGGCTCCTATAACCCGCATTGTAAGTGTTATTGTACGGTGCGTTGTTCGGGTTATAGGAGGGTCGAGGCGCGTTTCCCATGAAGTCAACCTGCTCTTCTATTATAGCGGAATTATTATAATTATTAAGCCAAGGAGGAGTGGCGGAGGAAGCAGTCATCTCCGCCACTTGCTTTGTTAAGCGCTCAACTTGGATGGCAAGATTCGAGGTAGCGTCAATTTCAAAGACTCCCGCCGGTTTGTTAGCCCGCACGCGGGGCACATTTCATTGATATTAAATCATAGCCATTTCCTCAAAAAGCTCCTGAGCGGCCTCGGGGGTTTTATTATTTAGCATTCCCCTAGCGGCCGCGTCAATCATTTGCCTTGTTAAGGAATTTAAGACGTTATAAAACATTTGCACTTGTTGCCAATTTGGAAGCGCGTGGTGTGGGCACCTTCGCAATAACTCCTTGAAGCGCTCCCACGTACCGTAGAGAGTCTCTGACTCTATTTGCATGAAGGATGCAATATATGTGCGCAACTTGGCGGTCTTCGCACGCGGGAAGTACTTGGTAAGAAATTTCCCCGCCATCTCGGCCCACGTAGTGATGGACCCTCTAGGAAGAGAGCACAGCCACTGCTTGGCCTTTGACCGCAAAGATAATGAGAAGAGACGTAATCGAATGGAATCATCTAAGACTCCATTGATTTTAAAAGTATCACATATTTCGAGAAAATTCGCGATGTGGCAATTTGGACCCTCGTCCGGGAGACCGTCGAAGGTCACCGACTGCTGCATCATTTGAATGATGTTGGACTTGATCTCAAAGTTATTGTTCACCGCTGTGGGCGGACAATACTTGATTGTGTGCCCTCCAGGTTCGGCCGCGCATAATAGGACATAGTCCTTTGCTGGGCCTCAATTGGGTTGGGCGGATTAAGATCCATTGTTTCTGTAGCAGTGTCCCCAATTGACTCTTTGATGCCTAAATGCGATTCCTGATCACGAGAACGGAGGCGACGCAAAGAGGTGCGCTCTATCTCTGGGTCAAAAGGAATAATCGAAGAGCTTTCTCGCGTCATACACTTAAAAAGAAAGAGAAGTGGGAGAGAGATAAAGAGAAAAACTAATAAAAGAGTGAAAGAGAAAAAAATGATAAAATAAATAGCTATCCTCTTTTCAAAATATCAAAACATAGCTCCCCGACAACGGCGCCAAAAACTTGATATAAAAATTACGTGCGGAGAAGGGGTTATGCGTGGAGAAGAAAAAGTTAAGGAGAAGGTGAAAGTGTAGTTGTGAGATGTTCTCCGATTCTATATTCGATGAAGGCAAGTGTACCTTATCGCATATAGTATAGGATATTAAGTTCAATATCAAGGTCGTATTACCCGGGGCGATTTGAGCATTTCTACTTCAAGGAGTTATTATTATCTTATCAAATAAAAGTTGTTTTGGGCTTGCTTACTAAATTAGAGAAGTGAGGAAGTTTACTTGCAAATAAGAGAAAGGTTAAACGATGATTAAGCGGTAGTACTCGATCTTGAATTTCTTCGGCAAAAAATAATCAAAATTGCACTAACAAACTTTAACTTAATAAAACAAAGAAACCTTGACCGTGGGGGTTCCCGAAGCTTGAACACGCTCCTCTCGGAGAAGTGTCCAACTGAGGTTAGGGAGATCCGGCCAAACTCTCGTCTCGTATCTGAATACCTAACTCTCGCTTTAAGTAGTGAACCCCACTATTGGATTTGACTCCAATCCGGGAGATTTACGTCACTCTCTCTTGAGAAGTGCGTGCAATTCTCTTTACACTTGAGCAGTCTTTTCAAACTATGGGCCTCTCGGCTAGCCTAGAATGAAAGTAAAAATGAAGACTATATATCGATAATATTGTTCCATTAAAAATTAATCAAGAGTAAATCAAAGGTCTAAATTCTAAAAATAGAAAGAGAGCTAGAGTATCATAACTGATCAACTCATCCTCGGATCATCAAGATCGAGTACTCTGAGAATTAGTTACTCATGGTGAAGTGGAGAAAGAGAATAGGGTAGAAGAATATTAAGAAAACAAAGAAAACGTGCACTTTTTATTAATATAAAAAGAGAGCTACAACTTGAAATAAAAGATTACAAGTGCAATGAAATAAGAACTAGGCGAGCATTAACATTAACTACTAAAGCAATTACAAGAGCTAATACAAAAAGAGTAAACTAAGCTAGGATTAAGAAGTTTAAAATGAGGAGGGAGAGGAGAAGCATGAAAAACTACAAGAAAATAAAAGGTAGAACCTCCCCTCTCACTCCAAAACTGCCTTGTGAACCCTTGGAGATGGGCTCAATTTATAGAGTTTTTTCTGGTTGGGTCACGCCCCCCTTACACGCCCGGGTCGGGCGTGTACCTGGTGCGTGACACATTCGATGCGACTTTTTTTGCTGAAATTAAATGCTGGAGGCGACGGGCATCATAGTTGAATTATACGCCCATATGTCACGCCAGACCCAGGCGTGTAAGGGGGGCATGACCCATTCAGAGCGACGGTGGAGCGGGAAAAAGATCGTGTTGCGGCGATTCCTCGGAACTTGGGGACACGCCTCTGGAACACGCCCGTGTAGGTGTTATACGGGCGTGACAGAGGGTATGTACACTGAGTTTTCAAGGAATGCAGTTTCGGACTGATAGCTTCATTCCTCTAGGTTACACGCCCTAGGTACACGCCCAGGTAGGGCTTGACCTTGGGGCGTGTAACAACAAGAATTGGCTGAAAGCCATGAAAACCTGCAAAAAGTAGAAAACGCATTAGTGACAGTAATATATACAAAAGGAGGTCAATATAAGCACTTACAAGACATGATTTGTGCTTTAAAAACCCGAAAATACTCTCAACGTTCTGATTACAAAACGTACTATCAGGCATCAACACAAGATGTTGGCTAGGATCAAGAGTAAATTTCTCCCTTGATCCTATCACCTCCCTCATCAGAAAATTTTCTTTGAAGAAGCCAAAAAGGGGGAGAGGTAAGCAATAACCTAAAACCTAAAGGGGGAGGAGTAGAGCAATACTTGCCAGACAAGGCGAGATGGTGGGCAATACATGTCCAGGGGGAGATGTGGAAGCAATACTTGACATGACCAACTCATGTTAAGTAAGTGCATACTACTTGAAAACATTCAAGTAATACGAAGAGGGCAATGTTGAGCCATTGCATATTATGTTTCCACCCTCAAGTGGTTTGAGGAAAGTCCTCCACTCAAGTGTTAGGTGGTGAGGAGTGTTATAATTTGCTTCAAGTTTTCAAGTGGTATGAGAAGGCATACAACTACTTTTGAATTTACACACTTTATGAGAAAATGCTTTTTAGGATTGCTGGGTGTTCTGTCTTCTTCAAATAGGGTGAGATTGTTGGTAATATTGCCCTCAATGTTCCCTGGATTTGATTTAAAGAGGCATCACCATCAATACTAAGAGCATAGTTTTATTTGATGTTGTTCAAGCTCATCATGTGCAGGATGTTCCTTAAAACAAGTTTAGACATGTTGTATAAGTGGTTGTGATAGGTGGTCACAAAGTAGAAAGGTGGAGAGACAGAAATATGTCTAAGTCCACAGGCATTGAGTGAAGTCAGTTCACTCAACACCAGATGCCATGGAAGGATGATGGAAAGACTAAAAATCATCTTAGTCCACAGATGTCGAGTGAAATCAGTTCACTCAACGCCAGATTCAAAAAAGCATCGAGTAAATGGTGCACAGTCAAAGCCCATCAATTTGTAAGACAAAAATGCTGCTAAGTCCATAGGCGATAAGTGAAGATAGTTCACTCAACGCCATACAACAAGAGGCGTCGAGTATAGCACAGTCTGTCAAAGCCTCAACATTGGCAAGCTGAAAAATCGACTAAGTCCAGAATCATTAAGTGAGGACAGCTCACTCAATGCCTGATGAAAGAAGCGTTGATTCAAGCTCAAGCTGTACAACCTCGTATTCGCAGGTTTTTGGTTTTAAGCTTTTGGATTGGTTTGAGCTCTTGGTGGCCAATTTAGGCCTAGCCCTCGGAATATGCTAGTAGGGGGAGGAAAAATCTGCCTCCCCCCAGTGGCCCCTTTTTTGGGGGGAGCGGGTGCGACAGGTTGGCGGGAGCGAGACCGGCCCGGGGCCGGGCTCTCGCCCCGCCCCGCGGGTTGGCGGGGGCGAGACCAGCCCGGGGACGGGCTCTCGCCCCGCCCCGCGGGTTGGCGGGGGCGAGACCGGCCCGGGGCCGGGCTCTCGCCCCGCCCCGCGGATTGGCGGGGGCGAGAACGGCCCGAGGCCGGGCTCTCGCCCCGCCCCGCGGGTTGGCGGGGGCGAGACCGGCCCGGGACCGGGCTCTCGCCCCGCCCCGCGGGTTGACGGGGGCGAGACCGGCCCGCGGCCGGGCTCTCGCCCCTCCCCGCAGGTTGGCGCGGGCGAGACCGGCCTGCGGCCGGGCTCTCGCCCCGCCCCGCGGGTTGGCGGGGACGAGACCGGCATGGGGTTGGGCTCTCTCTCCGCCTCACGGGTTGGAGGGGGAGAGACCGGCCCGGGGCTGGGCTCTCGCCCCGCCCCGCAGGTTGGCGGGGGCGAGACCAGCCCGGGGCCGGGCTCTCGCCCCGCCTTGCGGGTTGGCGGGACCGGCCCGGGGTCGGGCTCTCGCCCCGCCCTGCAGGTTGGCGGGGGGAGGGGGGGACCAGCCCGGGGCCGGGTTCTCCCCCTGCTCGTCTCGAGTGCCTGGGGAGATGAGGGGTTTGGCTCCCCCCATCCTTGGCCCCCCTTTTGGCCATGCTTTTACCGTTGTACCCTCGGGGTGGAATTACCTCTTTGCCCCTCGGCGTGGTTATTTTTTATTGGCCCAATGCTTATTGGTCATAGGGGTTTTTCCGACCTTTTGGTCCATGGGGTTGGAAAAACTATAAATAGACCCTTGAGGGTGTCTTGGAGAGCATTGCATTTTCAGCCACCAAAACCCCTTTGCTCTCTTCCTCCAAGGCACCTAGCTCAGCATTGGCTAGGGAGGGGAAGTGCTCTAATAGCCTTCCGAGTATGAGGTGGGACCTCCGGGCTAGAGCCGAGGGTCTGTTTCTAGCTTCTTGATCTTTGGTCCGTGACGTTCTCCTGAGTGTAGTAGGTGCGAGGTCACCCCTTTCTAGGGACCCCGAACTCCATAGAGGTCAATTTTGGCTTCAACACTTTTGGTGCGGTGAGCGTGGAGAGTGACTAACACAGAAGATCTCGGGAGAGTGCCATGACTGGAGGTTAGGGAGGTAGTGATGATCTCGACGAGTTCCCCAACCCAGGACCCTTTGTGGGGAGGCAAGAGTTCATGGCCTCCATCCAAGGCATCATGGAGATGCTGCGAAGCATTGCTCCTCAGGGTGGAAGCTCCACCCCAATCACCCAGGAGCTAGCTACCCTCCCCCCTCTCGACGAGTCGACTCCCAGGGGTCTAGGCGAGATGACCCCAACGGGGGGAGAAGGAAGTGCACCAGGAAGAAGGCCAGGGAAGGAGAGGATGGGAGATGGGGTCGAGCGAGACCTCATCTGCCGGGAGTTGTTCTTCAGCCCTGCGAGTGTTGGCCTTTAAGGTGAGTAGGTTGCGTGAGTGGAGGTGGTACCCCTTAGGGGGTCACCATTCAGCGAGTTGATCATCTCAGCTCCCATTCCCGCGGGGTTCCAAGAACCTGACATGGCTTACTACACCGGGAAGGATGACCCCGTCCAGCATCTGCAGTGGTTTGAGGATGTCGTCTCCATTAGGCCGATGACGGATGCCTTCAAGTGGCGCCTCTTTGCGATCACGTTGAAGGAGAAGGCAAGGGAATGGTTTCATCAACTCCCTCCGAGGTCGATCTACGGGTTCGAGGACTTGAGTCGGAGCTTTCAGCTCCGCTTCTCCACCTCCAAGAAGAGGAAGAGGAGTCCCGAGTCCATCTTCCTGATAAGGCAGGGGGCCGAGGAGTCGCTGGCCCGTTACGTTGACAGGTTCCAAGAGAAGATCCGGGAGGTCCAGAAGATGTCAGGGTATGCCCTCCAGATGACATCCATGGTGGGGTTGCGCGAGGGGTTCTTCAAGATGAGCCTGACTCGAAAGGCCCCCCTTTCCTTTGAGTAGCTGATGGAAAGGGCGGCCGAGGAGATAGCCATAGAGGCGGCCAACCCGGCATTTGTCAAGAAGTTGGCAAAGCTAACAGAGATGGAGTCAAAGGAGCAAGGTGGCTCTTGACATCAGGAATGAAGAAGGAGAGAAGAGCGGAAAGCTCAGGAGGGCCCAGAACCAGGTTGGAGGCAGTAGGGAGGACCCGTTCAGGGTCCAGGAAGAGGTTGCGTCCACGATGGGGGGAACTTCCATGGGGGCCAAGGGAGGTTCAACTTCCAGAGGCAAGCCCCAAGACAGCTCTTACCCCCATCGCAACAAGCCTTGGCGATAGGAGGAGGAAGAGGTAATAGGAGAGAACGCCCAGCCCGCAGAAGGAGGGGAGGAGCGCTACCGTACTGTGACTTCCACCAGGTGGAGGGGCACGCCGCAGCTACCTGCCCGAGTTCCTGGAAGTGAGGGGGCTGAGAGGCACTGCCCAGCCACAGCCACCGGTGCAGATTGAAGAGGTTCTGCCCAGAGAAGGGGGGATGACATGTGTGAAGACCGGGTCGATGTCGGACCCCGAGGTGGTATAGTTGTAATCTATGGTGGAGTGGGGATCAAGGCCACTCGAAAGGCGAGCCTTCATGTGATGTACCGACGGATCGTTGCTTCAACATCTCAGACTCCTCCCCTAGAGGAAAGGATCGCCTTCTCAACGAACGACATGCCGGATCATGAGGATCCGTTTTGCGATACATTGGTCATCCAGACAGCCTTCGACGGCTTCACTGTCTCCCGGATCTTGGTGGACAACGGGAGCTCCGTCAACGTCATTTTCAAGAAGGTATTTGATGAGATGAAGGTGGAGCCAGGGAGGGTGTTGGCCTCGGACGGACCCTTGTTCGGATTTTCAGGAGAGAGAGGAAGGAGGTTGAAGGTTTAGTAGGACTCCAAGTGAAATTGGTAGGGACTTCAAGGAATTGCCGGTTCATCATAGTTGACGCTCCGAGCAGCTACAACGTCATCTTCGGAATGCCCCTCATCAGTGCCTTCCATTGTGTGTCGTCTTCCTTCCACCAATGACTCAAGTTCAGCTCAGGATGGATCCAGGTCAGAGTCAAGGGAGACTCCAGGATGGCAAGGCAGTGCTACGTCACGGCCGTCAACACCATCTCTTGGTTGGCCAGGGCGGAAGAGATGGAAAGGATCATGGAAAGACTGAGCAAGATGGAGGTCTCTGAGGGGAGGGATGACGGCCATCAGGCCCAGACCCCCTGAGGAAGCCTCGCCCCGGCAGAGTCCTATATTTTTCTTATGTTGTAGTGAGTCCAGACCCCGACCAGCCGAGTCGGGGGGTCATGTAACCCATCTTTTTTCCCCCATTTGAGGATGTTGGATTTGGTAGAGTTCAAGTGACACACCAGGTTCCCCACCCCCCGAGAGGATCTCCTCATCTAGGCTCCCACTAGCTGGTTGGGTCGAATGTGCCTCGGGGAGATCAAGTTCCCACCCCCGAGAGGATCTCCTCAGCCAGGCTCCCACCAGCTGGTTGGGTCGAATGTGCCTCAGGGAGATCAAGCCCCCACCCTCGAGAGGATCTCCTCATCCAGGCTCTCACTAGCCGGTTGGGTCGAATGTGCCTCGGGGAGATCAAGTTCCCACCCCCGAGAGGATCTCCTCATCCAGGCTCCCACTAGCTGGTTGGGTCGAATGTGCCTCGGGGAGAGCAAGCCCCACCCCCGAGAGGATCTCCTCAGATAGGCTCCCACTAGCTGGTTGGGTCAAATGTGCCTCGGGGAGAGCAAGCCCCACCCCTGAGAGGATCTCCTCAGCCATGCTCCCACTAGCTGGTTCGGTCGAATGTTCCTCGGGCAGATCAAGTTCCCACCCCCGAAAGGATATCCTCAGCTAGGCTTCCACTAGCTGGTTGGGTCGAATGTGCCTCGGGGAGAGCAAGCCCCACCTCCGAGAGGATCTCCTCAACCAAGCTCCCACTAGCTAGTTGGGTCGAATGTACCTCAGGGAGAGCAAGCCCCACCCCCGAGAGGATCCCCTCAGCCAAGCTCCCACTAGCTGGTTGGGTCGAATGTGCCTCGGGGACACCAAGTTCCCACCCCCGAGAGGATCTCCTCAGCTAGGCTTCCACTAGCTGGTTGGGCCGAATGTGCCTTGGGGAGATCAAGTTCCCAACCCCCAGAGGATCTCCTCAGCCAGGCTCCCACTAGCTGGTTGGGTCGAATGTGCCTCGGGGAGAGCAAGCCCCACCCCCAAGAGGATCTCCTCAGCCAGGCTGCCACTGGCTGGTTGGGTCGAATGTGCCTCGGGGAGAGCAAGCCCCACCCCCGATAGGATCTCCTCAGCCAGGCTCCCACTAGCTGGTTGGGTCGAATGTGCCTCGGGGAGATCAAGTTCCCTCCCCCGAGAGGATCTCATCAGCCAGGCTCCCACTAGCTGGTTGGGTCGAATGTGCCTCGGGGAGATCAATTCCCCACCCCCGAGAGGATCTCCTCAGCCAGGCTCCCACTAGCTGGTTGGGTCGAATGTGCCTCGGGGAGATCAAGTTCCCACCCCCGAGAGGATCTCCTCATCCAGGCTCCCACTTGTTGGTTGGGTCGAATGTGCCTCGGGGAGACCAAGTTCCCACCCCCGAGAGGATCTCCTCATCCAGGCTCCCACTAGCTGGTTGGGTCGAATGTGTCTCAGGGAGATCAAGTTCCCACCCCCGAGAGGATCTCCTAAGCCAGGCTTCCACTAGCTGGTTGGGTCGAATGTGCCTCGGGGAGAGTAAGTCCCACCCTAGAGAGGATCTCTTCGGCCAGGCTCCCACTAGCCGGTTGGGTCGAATGTGCCTCGGGGTGAGTAAGTTCCTTTTTGCTCCGAGACGGTCCTGCTGCCCAGGCTCTCACTAGCTGGGCAGGGCCGGTGGTACTTCTCGTGGAAGACAAGTATTTTTTTAACCAGAGGGGGTCTCGTCACCCAGGCTCCCATCATCTGGCATGACAGGTTGACCCCTCCGGGACGCTAAGTATTTTTTACCCGGAGGGGATCTCGTCACCCAGGCTCCCATCAGCTGGCATGACAGGTTGACCCCTCCGAGCGGCTAAGTATTTTTTAACCGGAGGGGGTCTCGTCACCCAGGCTCCCATCAGCTGGCATGACAGGTTGACACCTTCTGGAGGCTAAGTATTTTTTACCCGGAGGGGGTCTCGTCACCCAGGCTCCCATCAGCTGGCATGACAGGTTGACTCCCCAGAGAGGCGCGCAAGAAAATTACACTCAGCGAATACGTTGGGTAGGACGTTTCTTTCCGAGCTTGTGTCAACCTCGAAAAGAGCGGGGATTATATACAACCTCGTATTCGCAGGTTTTTGGTTTTAAGCTTTTGGAGTGGTTTGAGCTCTTGGTGGCCAATTTAGGCCTAGCTCTCGGAATATGCTAGTAGGTGGAGGAAAAATCTGCCTCCCCGTAGTGGCCCCTTTTTTGGGGGGAGCGGGTGCTACAGGTTGGCTGGGGTGAGACCAGCCCGCGGCTGGGTTCTTCCCCTGCCTCACGGGTTGGCGGGGGCAAGACCGGCCCGGGGTCGGGCTCTCGCCCTGCCCCACGGGTTGGCGGGGGCGAGACCGGCCCGGGGTCGGGCTCTCGTCCTGCCCCGCGTGTTGGCGGGGGCGAGACCGGCCCGGGGCCGGGCTCTCGCCCCGCCCCGCGGGTTGGCGGTGGCGAGACCGGCCCGGGGCCGGGCTCTCGCCCCACCGTGCGGGTTGGCGGTGGCAAGACCGGCCCAGGGTCGGGCTCTCGCCCCGCCTCGCAGGTTGGCGGGGCCAAGATCGGCCCGGAGCCGTGCTCTCGCCCCGCCCTGCGGGTTGGCGGGGGCGAGAGCAGCCTGGGGTCGGGCTCTCGCACCGCCCCGCGGGTTGGCGGGGACGAGACCGGCCCGGGGCCAGGCTCTCGCCCCGCCCTGCGGGTTGGCGGGGGCTAGACCGGCCCGGGGCCGGGCTCTCGCCCCGCCCCGCGGGTTGGCGGGGGTGAGACCGGCCCGGCGCCGGGCTCTCGCCCCGCCCCGCGGGTTGGCGGCGGCGAGACCGGCCCGGGGCCGGGCTCTCGCCCCACCTCGCGGGTTGGCAGGACCGGCCCGGTGCCGGGCTCTCGGCCCGCCCCGCGGGTTGGCGGGGGGAGACCGGCCCGGGGCTGGGTTCTCCCCCTGCTCGTCTCGGGTGCCTGGGGAGATGAGGGGTTTGGCTCCCCCCATCCTTGGACCCCCTTTTGGCCATGCTTTTATTGTTGTACCCTCGGGGTGGAATTACCTCTTTGCCCCGCAGCGTGGTTGTTTTCTATTGGCCCAAGTCCTATTGGTCATAGGGGTTCTTCCGACCTTTTGGTCCATGGGGTTGGAAAAACTATAAATAGACCCTTGAGGGTGCATTGAAGAGCATTGCATTTTCAGCCACCAAAACTCCTTTGCTCTCTTCCTCCAAGGCACCTAGCTCAACATTGGCTAGGGAGGGGAAGTGCTCTGGTAGCCTTTCGGGTGTGAGGTGGGACCTCCGTGCTGGAGCCGAGGGTCTGTTTCTAACTTCTTGATCTTTGGTCCGTGACGTTCTCCTAAGTGTAATAGATGCGAGGTCACCCCTTTCTAGGGACCCCGAACTCCACAGAGGTCAATTTTGGCTTCAACACCAGCTGTTGAAGATTCTATCAAGAATTCTGGCTAAGTCTAAAATCATTGAGTGAGGACAGCTCACTCAATGCCAAAGAAGAAGGCATCGACAGAGCAATGATCAGTCAAAGCTTAAAGAGAGATAGACAGGAAAAACTGTCTAAGTCCAGATGTGTTGAGTGAGGACAGCTCTATCAATGCAAGCCCATCGAGAAGAATTGGCTAAGTACAGAAGCGTTGAGTGAAGGCAGTTCACTCAACGCCTCATCAACAAGAAGCCAAGCAAAGGCAGAAGCATTGAGTGATGAAGGCTCACTCAACGCATTCATAAAGAAAGTTGTGGATAAGTACAGAAGCATTGAGTGAAGCTAGTTGACTCAACGCCTCAATATAAAGGCAGCAGCCAGTGAAACGGCTAAGTCCAGGAGCGTTGAGTGATGAAAGTTCACTCAATGCACTTAACGCCTAAACAGCAAAAAGATTATCTAAGGACAGAAGCGTTGAGTGAAGGCTATTCACTCAGCGCACTCAACGTCTGGGATGAAACTAAGAAAATGGCTAAGTCCATATAGGCTGACGTCAGCATGAGTCAGCAAAGTTTCAAAATGTTGTGGGAAAGCTACAGTACACGATAAATGGTGTCATAAGCCTACTGTATGACTTTTTCTGTAAAAGTAGAGTTGCAGCCAACAACTATAGGTGGGTCTACGGGTCTAATAGCTGTTGGACGGTGTATTATAAAATGGATAAGTTCAGCGGATGTAAAGACAACTTTAGGGTTTATCATTTCACAAAAGGTAGAACTTCTACGTCTTCTCCCTCGCCATTATTGTTGAGCTTGAAGCTGAAGTTTCAAACACGCCAAACTAAACATTCTTATAGTTAGTTGTAGCAGTTTTCATCAACTACAACAAGTTGATGAAGTAGATCATTTGGTCTCTACAGTCAAGGTTAGATGATTGAAGAATACAAGAACAGTCAACACTTTTGTCTTCATCAGAAAGATCAGAAACTTGTTTTTGAGTTACTTCCAACATAAACCGCCGTTTAT
Source organism: Platanthera guangdongensis (assembly GCA_039583875.1). Taxonomy (NCBI): domain Eukaryota; kingdom Viridiplantae; phylum Streptophyta; class Magnoliopsida; order Asparagales; family Orchidaceae; genus Platanthera; species Platanthera guangdongensis. Next base: position 14,989,175 of record CM077154.1, read on the forward strand.
TGAAGATCATTTTTCTTGTTGCTGAGAAGAAGGTAGGGATGAGGTATTCTCAGCGTAGGAAGAAGAAGACACTGAGAAATTTCTCTGGTGTCAAATCAACATCAACCAAATTCTATTCTCTCTATAAGATCCTTTGGATCTGAGTTGTAGGCTTATTTTATAAAGACTGAGGTATGATCATTTATTGATCTGAGTGTAGGGCCAGTGTGCCTTAGATAGGGCTATTTGCCTGAGGTAGGATAGTCATTCTCTCTGAGTGTAGGACCTTTGGGTCTGAGGTAGGATCAAACTTTGGATCTGAGGTGGGGCCTTTGTGCTTGAGCTATAGGAGAGTTATTCTCTCTTAGGTAGGGCTATCCTCCTAGACTGAGTTGTAGAGCCTTTGGCCTGAGGAAGATGATCTTTGAATCACTGAGTTGTAGGGTTTTGTGCCCGAGCTGTAGGTCTTGGATGAGACTGAGAGATCATGCGGGATCTGTGTTGTAAGCTCTTAGGAGTCGAGATTTGGAGAAGTTCCATGTCTAACAAGATGTTAAAGAGGTGGGAGGGACAATAGACGTATCCATAATCTGGGGAATCACTATAAACCTTGTGTGTGCTTTGTGGTGTGTCTTGAAAGCTGTTAACAACTAACTCACAACTCACATAAAAGAAGGAAGTCCCAAAAGAGACCAAAAACCTATTCACCCCCCTCTAGGTGTTTAGCTATCCTTGAAACTAAAGACTTTCAGCTAGTAACAAATCTTTTGTGAACCACATCTATCTCTGTCGACCACCCTACATAAGATAGTGTGTGGAGAGTTGGAGACATTTTTCAATTCTAATAGAATTTGAGTGGTTAGAGTGGACCCAAGTGTTTGGAAAAATCACCCTTTCCCCTATAGCGGTAATACTCGTCTTTCACCTTCAGATCCAGCCAATTGGCGAAGTTGCCCAGTGCCCGTGCAGACCTAACAGAGACTGCATGATACCTTTGAAAGAAAATAGGCGAGATGACACTCGCAGAATATTGCAAAATTGGCGTAGACACTCAGCGTTAGTTTGTAGTTCGTGAGGGTGAGGTGCGTCTTGAGCCTGCATAGGAGGTTCAGGAGGTACCCATCCAGGAAGAGGATGGAAACAGGACCCTCTCCGTCAACATCGAGTAAGAAGGAAAAAAGTAAACCACTTCTTGTTTAGTGCTTGCTTGACAACTCGATATCTTTGCATAGTCAGCTTCTGACATGCCCAACATTAGCCCATAAGTTGCATGGCATTGCCTTAACATTGACCCAAGCTTCAGGTTGGTTTTTCAAAAGAAGAGAACGAAAGCCTCCACCCTCATTGGACCCGTTCATGAGGAAGTTGCTAAGTTGTTGGAGGCAGGGTTTGTGTGGGAAGTCCAGTACCGGACTGGATCTCCAATATAGTAATGGTCTGAAAGCCAAACAGAAAGTGGAGAATGTGTGTCGGCTTCACACGTCTCAACAAAAAGTGCCCCAAGGACTGTTATCCTCTGCCCTGGATAGACTAATTAGTTGACTCTGCATTGGGGTTTTTGGTAATGAGTTTTTTGGATGCCTTCTCCGGATACCACCTACTGAAGATGCACGAGCCCGATGTCCCTTCTACCACGTTCATCACAGACAAAGGATTCTACTACTATAGGTTAATGCCCTTTGGATTTAAAGAATGGCGTAGCGACGTACCATAGAATGATGGATTACGTTTTTAAGAATCGGAAGGGTCGTTACCTAGAAGTTTACATAGACGGCCTTCTTGTCAAAAGTCATAATATGGGCGATCATCTGAGTGATCTAACAGAAACATTTAGCATATTTTGCAGGGGGAAGTTTCTTGGGCACCTGTTCACACTCCAGGGTTTGGAGCCTAATCCAGACAAGGTAAAATCCATTCTAGAAATGAAACCCCCGAAGAGTCCGAAGGAGGTTCAATATTTGGCAGAAAGGGTGGTAGAGCTCAGCTGCTTCATCTCACGGCCGGGTGATAAGTGTTCCTGTTTGTTCAGGACCCTCCGAAGAAGAAGAAGTTTGAGTGGACCGAAGAATGCGATCATGCTTTTGATGAATCGATACATCAGTTAACCATGACTCCTCTTTTGTAGAGTCCCCACCCACTGGAAGACCTGCTCCTATACTTGGGGGTTGGGAAGGACGCCATAAGTTTGATTTTGGTGCAAGAGGAGGGAACGAGACAATTATATGTGCATTATGTTAGCCATTTGTGGAAGAGTGCAAAAACCAGCTACCCAATCCTTGAAAGATTGACATTGGCCCTAATTATCTCAACACACAGACTTTGACCATACTTTTAGGCTCACTCAATCCGAGTTGTGACCAATCACCCCTAAAGGCAATCTTAAAAAAATGAGAACATTTGGGACGGTTGGCCAAATGGGCCATCGAACTTAGTGAATTCGACATCATATACATCCCAAGGGCCACCATCAAGGCGAAAGTCTTGGCTGAATTCCTTGTTGACTTCGCAGTTGGGGGCCACAGGGAAGAAATCCTGAGACATATAAGTTGGAAGATGTTCATAGACGACGCCTCCGACTTGAAATCAGTGGGAGAGCGAATCTTCCTAGTTATCCCATGTGAGATCATGATTGAGCAAGCTGTAAAGTTTCATTTTCTTGCAACCAACAACCAAACAGAATATGAAGCTCTAATAGAACGATTAAGCTTGGCCCAGGTAATAGGAGTTGAGGATCTAGAGCTGAAGACTGACTCCTAGGTCATGAAGTCCCAGGTCAGTGGAATTTTTGAGGCAAGGGAACTGCTTCTGTAACAGTATCTGGCCCTCATAAAGAAGTACGTAAGACGTATACGCACATTCAGTATATGCTACATTCCAAGGGAAGAAAATGTTGAGGTTGACAAATTGGCTAAATTTAGAAGTTATATAGTTGTTTCATCCTGCAATAAAAGAAGCGGATGTCATGGAAATAGACCAGCATCCTTCATGGATAGACCCTTTCGTCCACTACTTCATGATGGGGAAGGTTCACCCTTCGGTAAGCGACAAGAGAAGATTTAAGCAAAAGGCATCTCATTATGTCCTAGTGTTACGAATCCTCTATCGAAAATCTCTTCTTTCCCCTCCTGGAAAGATGTGTGACTGAAGAAGTTCCATGAATCCTGCGAGAGGTACACTCAAGAGAGTGTGATAGCCACTTAGGGTCCATAAACCTTGAGAAAAGGATCCTCTGTCAAGGATCCTTTTGGCCAACAATCAGAAGGGAGTATGCGGATTTTGCAAAAAATGTGTGAAGTTCCAAACGTTTAACCCCTTTCGTGTCCAGCAGGCGCAGTAGCTCAAGACTATTTCGGTTCCCTGCCCTTTCTCCATTTGAGAGATGGATCTGATTGGCCAATTCCCAATGGCAAGTGGGCAGCGTCGCTTTATCTTGTTATTGATCGACTACTTCATCAAGTGGATAGAAGCCAAGGCACTCGCCCGAACTACAACTCAAGTGGTAAAGAACTTTATCTGGGCAGAGATTGTCTACTGGTACAGGGTTCCAACCGCCATAATGACTGACAACGACCCCCAATTTGCAAGTGAAGAACTGGCGGACTTTTATAACCAACTAGGAACCGAGATCTGGTTCTCTTCCGTTCATCGCACGTGAAGCATCGGTCTGGTGTAGGCAACCAACAAGAAAATCTCAAATTTGCTCATGAATAAGGTGGAAAATGCTTCTGGTAATTGGGCAGAGCAGTTTTCAACACTTCTTTGGACCCTCCACACATCTCCTTCCTCAGAAACTATTGAAACTCCTGTCAAGCTATCGCATGGGTCTGGGGCCCTTATTCAAGTAGAATTTGACACAAAGATCCCATGAGTACTAATGGCCAGACAGGGTGGTAACGATTAGATGGAGGTCAATGATGAAGAGCGTAGGTGCAGTCTCGACCTGATTGAAGAACTCTGAGGTCAGTTGATAATCCGACAGGAAGAGGCTAGGTGGAGGATGTCCAGGTACTTCGACAAGAACATTCGGGTAAATCAGTACAAGAAAGGAGATCTCATGTTGAAAAAGGTGGATGCAGCTGGGAAGGAAGCCTCAATGGGGAACTCAATCATAATTGGGAAGGACCTCGCGTCATTAAGGAAGCGCTCAAGAACGAGGCCTACAGGTTGCAGTCATATAAAGATGAGGAGCTATCCAACATCTGGAGCGGCGATGAACTGAAGTTATACTATTCCTAAAAAACGTGTGTTTCTTTCCCCTCGAAGTCTTACTCGTTTCATAGAGACAATATTTTTCCCATTTCTCTGCGAAAAACCCTTACCTTAATACAGGGAAGCATCAAAGCAGGAATTTGCGGTGCACATGATCTCTAGTCTGCTGAGTCTCGATGCTTGCATCGACCCACTCTAACAAATCAGAACATTCGCGGTAGGCGACAAACATCGGCTTCCGACTCTCATGCCGGTATATGTCACTTCCCCCACCATATGACTGCAATAATTGCTCTCAAGGGATACTCTTGAGTGGAATAAGTGGCGAGTCTGAATGTGTTTACCGGTCGCGCATTGATTGAGGCGCTGTTATTGCTACTAGTCTCCTTTCTATTGACAAAATCCAAAAAAAGGGCTTATTCCCCACTGGCATTCTTCAACGCTGCGTGCAGACGAGAGCCCTGTGGATGCTTTGTGCTAGAAACATCAAACTTAATCTCTGACAACGGACCCAACCAATCGACAAATTTCCTACGGGCCCTATACAGACAAGCACTTCAGACATTCTTACGTCACGCGAATGTCTAATTACCTATGAATATTCGAATGCCCTGGTCAATACCGAGCAGACTATCAACAAGTAATGAATAATCAAAGAAATAATACACAGAGAATATAACTACAATGGACACACATATTTCAGATAAACAATAATTACAATGTTCTTTACAAAAATGGTGCGTGAGGGCGCAAGAAAAAGAAATACAAGTCTATTGACTATACTCTGATGAATCGTCAAGTGCACTGGCAGAACGATGCCTTTTTCCCAATCCTTATGTAGGAGTGTATCCACAAGACATAGATTGTTGTGGGGAAGTCTCCACCGAATTGAGTTCTACGTCTTATAGGAATAACTCTTCGCAATGGATGTTCGCAAACTCCGACTCTGAGAGCTCTAGTTTGCGCTTGCTACAGGACGATCCTTCAAAAAACTTTTCACGCCTTTAGAATCTCCCGTACGAATGTCGGGTTCTTTACAGAAAAGCTTACCTACCGAAAAGAGGATTGATTAAGTAATGATCAAGGTATGTGGACTCACAATTCTGAGCTAGATGGGTTACCTTTTGCTGACCCTATAGGCAGGAAGCCTCTTCCTGAGATTGCTGAAGGGCATGTCGTGTCTCCCCCAGGTACCTCTAGCAGGTAGTGTTGTATTACAATTCCCTCAAGGAGGTCGTGGCCGCCCTCTGTATCAATTAGTCCTGAGGGATGCTCCTCATCTCCGCAACCTCCTCATTGCCAACAACTGCAGAGGAAACCGCCAAGGCGTGCAGAGTCGTCTCATGCCTTCCCCTAGAGCAGGAGACTGGTGCTTAGTGTGACCATGTCCGCATCCCAAAACATCAGCAGACTGACGAGGCAGTCCGTCAGGGAATTTCTATAGGGGAGGGGGGAAGATCTCATACCTCGGCAACAGGCCACTTTCAAGGAAACTTGGTCTTCTTGTCGCCGATACCATTGAAGACAGCTGAAGATATTAGACTGTCATTTCAATTAACACGCAAACAGTTTCTATTGAGGCTAAGCTTCGCCCTTACGATTAATAAATCTCAAAGCCAAACAATCGAAAATATTGGAATATATCTGCCAAATAATGTGTTCTGTCATGGCCAGTTGTCAACGTAGCTTCATCGCGAGGTATATCCAGTGAAAAAACAAAAATTCTGATAAGAATGGAAGCATAGTTTGTCATGAAGGCATTTACATGATGAACGCTATTTACAAAGAAATATTTCCACAACTTAGACAACAACATACAATGTATCTATACGGTAGGTCGTTTGATCATTATATTCACAACACTACAACTACTCCAATCAACCGCTAAATTAAATCTTTTTTATGCAAAATAAAAGATCATGATTGGTGTTGATTGTGAAATGACTTTCAGTTTGGCTGTAATCTTCAGAATATAATACAAAATGTCAAACTATCTTATTATCATTATATTATTGTCTTTTTTGATGTTTTGTAAAATTCTCATCATATTGTGAAGTTTTCGGCAAGAACTGAAAATTACCTATTTTGAAATGTATTGCCTGTTTTTCTCAAGTCTTTGAAATGTTTAACCAGTTTTGATAAATAATTTTTTGTTTTACACCAAAAGCTAATTTTGATCTAATTCATACCTAATTTTGATATAATGCTCTAATTTGGATCCCTACATCGTTTCAAACACATGTAGATGGCAACCAAAAATCAATCTGAGGTGACAATGTCTGTGCCAAATAGGGGTGGCCCGGTCCAACGTAATAGCTTCATACTTTATGAAGACTAATTCCGTGCATTTTAAATAACCTAAAATTGTATTACATATTAAATACTTTCAGTTATCTCAAATTTATCATTTGTTTTTCAGCTATGCCAGTCTCAAGAGATAAAAACTACAATATCACTTCTACCACCGACAACGATTATGAATACTACGATGAAGTTTGCAAAGTGAGTACAGACAGATGGTCTGATGGTCCACGTGCTGAAGTTGAAGGTTTTAGGCAAATTATCCTGGCAGTGGCAAGAGGCTTGAGTGCGAGAGAAGAGTGGAACATTGTTTTTGATATAATAAGGAGGTAACACCTAACAAAGAATATATGTTATGGTTTAAATATTGTTGTTTTAACACGTTACAAAGCTTTTATTTATTGATTTTTTATCTTTACATCTTTGATTGAAACGGATTCTCTCAAGGCCACTAAATGAAATCTATTGCTGCATAAGAAGTGAATACTAATATTTTGATATGGATTCAACTGTGAGATTATGATGGATTTTTTTGTGTGTTTGCAGGTTTTAATTTTTTGAATTCATATTTGTAATCAATGTTGTTGATATATACATCTCACGTGCTCATGGATTTTTTTCAATATGAAATGCTCTTCTGATATTATTTTGAAATGTATTATCTTCTGAGATTTTTTACATTGCAAGTATGTGTTATGTTTCGAGCTTTTTTCATTACAAGTGTGAACTTTGCATGTATGTGTGTGTTTCTTGCAGATGTATGTGTTACAATCATATTCCTAAGACTTCTTAAAAATAATTCAAAATAAGGTTATGAAATTTTATCTTCCAGTTGTAAATGATTATGTTGGATCCCTAGTTTGATTTGGGCTAGGTTCACTAACTAGGATAATTGACCCACCATGTATAGCCAAGGTCATGTCTGTGTCCTAGAGTTTAGGCTATGTCCTTAAAGTTAACATTGCATGGACCAGCCAACAAAAGACTGCAGAAGACTCCAGACATAGAGAATAATCAAGATTTAGGAAAGTGAGTTCGACGTTCGTCGAACTTAACTCGACGAAAGTCGTGCTCCGCTCGACGAACTCATAGACAATTCTCTAAGTTGAGATCGACGATATTCGAGCTCAGGACGACGATTTCTGGAAGCTCATATTCAACATTCTAAGTCCAGAATCCTTTCTCTGAACTCCAGTCGACGAAGTTATGTTGTCAGTTCGACGAACTTAGAGCATAGAATTGGCTAGTTTTATCATAAAGTAGTTAGCTGTTCTCAGGTCGACGAACTTGATGCTCAGTCGATGAACAGGAATTATCTGGTCGACGAACATGATTTTCCTAGTCGACGAACTCTGGACTCAGGTCGATGAAATCTGTTCTTTGCTCGACGAATTTTGTGCAGATCCAGTCTTGGATTTTTTTTCCTTCTTCTTGTCCTTATTCTATTGCAGTAATTCCTGAATAATCAATGCTCATATTCTCTGGAAATAGCCGTTAGTGGCAGCATTGATTATGGTATTCATCAGGATTACTACTTGTCGTTTTTTTTAATATGATAGTTGGGAAATCCATTAATGCAATATTCTCTCCAGCCGGACTTTCATTCTCCAGGCAGTCAGCATTCAATGCAGACAATTCAAATTCAAGGAGAAATTAGACAAAGATATATAAAAAGGATATTCTTCTCTTTCAGTCGAAGACATGCAACAGACAATAAGGATAACACACACAAAGAAAAACAGGCACCAGAAATTATTCAAAAAAGACGTTGTTTGTCTTCATCAAGTGTTCTTCCTCCAGCAAGCTAAAAAGATACAATCAACTTTTATCTGTCTATAGCTTTCTGGAGATCTTTTTCAAGAAGATCTACTCACCCTGCAAAGCTTCCATTCTTCCTGAACAAATCTTCATCTCAGGGGGAGCTTTGACAACATCAAGATCCACTAGTCTTCTCAGTTGTTTTGAGAAGGAGAAGACACCATAAATCTCTCACCCCCTCTCTGTACAAAGGGTTCTTTAACTCACTTCAAAAGTTATTCCTTGGTTGCAAGTCTTCTGATCAAAAGACTTGTGTTGGTTTTTGAGCACCTGATCAAAAGCTCATTGGTGGCAGCCACCTGATCAAAACCTGTAGTGGATTCCTACTTGGGTGGTAGAAGAGTGGATGTACCCAAGTTGGGGAACCACTATAGAGTTCTTGTGTTGTCTGGTTGCCCTTTTATTTTTGCTCTTGCTGTGTATGAGATAGATAAGGTTATATGTGCTGTGTTAGAATAGCTTAACTTAGGATAACTTTTAGCTCATTATTTACCTGATATCTCTCAAGCCATTACTTTGATATTATTTCTTAAACAGTAAAAAGATTTTAAATTACTTTATTCACCCCCCCCCCCCTCTAGAGTAAATCAGGTCTAATTCTTACTTTCAATTGGTATCAGGGCAGTGTTTCTTTGGTTGTACAAGCTAACCCTTGAACCAAAAGATCCAGTGTTAGAACTGACCTTTTATTTCTCATAGGATTATTTTCACAGCATGACACAGAACAAGGATTATGCAAGCACCAGACCTCCAGTGTGCAACTTGAATAAGTTTGTCATCTGGAAGGCAAGAATTAAACTTTATATGAATTCCATTGATGAGGACATCTACAGTTCTATTTTGATAGGTCCTCCTCAACCAACTGCATCTACATCTACATCTACATCAAGCACACATGTTGTTCCACCACCTGAGTGGACAGATGCTCAGAAGAAGGTCAAGATTGTTGATGCAAAGGCCATGAATATTCTGGCTCAAACTATGTCTGATGACATCTTGCAGAAGGTGGCTGAATACACATTAGCCAAGGCTATTTGGGACTCTCTTAACCAGATAGTAACTGGTTCTGCTGATGAGAGGAAAAATAGAAGATCAACTCTCATCTCCCAGTATGAGAACTTCAAGAAGGATGAGTCATAGTTTGTTGCCGACATGTATAACAGATTGAGCTCAATAATCAATGAGCTGAAGACTTTAGACAAGGACATCACTCTTACTGAAGTGAATGATAAGATCCTCATGTGCTTCCTAAGCTCATGGGATTGCAGGATCTGGCCAATCAAGGAGGCCAAAAGTTTAAATGAGATTTCCACAGAATCTCTAGCTCAAATCTTATAAGCAGCTGATAAAGCCTAGAGAAGCTACAAAACAAAGGACTCCTCCACCAGCAAGAAAGGTGCAAAATATAGCATTCAAGGCTGCTGAAGAGACTGAAGCTTCAATAGTTAATGAACAACTAATGAGACTCTTTGTCAAGAGATTCTACAAAATGGCAAGAAAAGACTTCAGGAGAAAATCATCCAGGCAGGATGATAAGCACAGGTATGATAAAACTCCTACTAAAAAAATAGTGTGTTTTGGGTGCAGGAAACCTGGACACTTTATCTTAGAATGTCCAGAGAATCAGAATAAAGAAAGAAGAAGAGAGAAGGACTCCAGAAGATAACAATACAGCAGGCCTTCCTCCAGCAAATAGAAAAAGAAGGAGAAGGGCTTTGTTGCTGAAACCTGGAGTGACACAGAAGATGAATCCACATCTTCCAATTCCAGTGAAGAGGAAGAAGAGGTAAAGGCCAGGGAAGTCTGCCTCATGGCCATCAATGCCTCTAGCAGCCCATCAGATAATGAAGAAAATCTGATAATGAAGAAGCTTCAGAATTAGAAGTTGATCAAGTACTATCATCATTTGATTATAGTTCTGATATTTTTAAAATTGAATTTAAAACCATGTGTATAGACTTAATTAACTCTGAAAAAGAAATCAAAATGCTTAGGGAAATACTGTCTAATCAAGAAAACTTGATCTCTGAAAATACTAAATTAAAAAGATGAACTAACCCTAGCAAGTGAACAAATTATATCTTTAAAATCTGAACTGGCTGAGGCAAGGAAACTTGAAGAATCCCTGAATGGGAGAAGCATCAAGTTGATGGACATCACTAGCACAGTAAATGCCAGACTTAATGGCAAGCTTGGCTTAGGTGCTTCATCAAGCCAACCCCCACTCATTTAGAAAAACATATTAACCACTCCAATAAAATTTGTTTCTGAAAAGGGTAAGAAGAAAGTAGAAGATAACAATCTTAATCAAACTGAAATTACAGACAAGAATAAGAAAAATGATAACCAGAACAATGTTCAGCAGTTTTCGTCGAACTCCGATTGACGAAACATGTACAGTTCATCGAACTTAAGTCGACGAACTCCGAATGCAGATCTATATTATAATAATTCGTTGAACTACGATCGACGAAACCAGTATGATTCGTCGACCAGAGATCGGCAATTCTGGGGCTCAGAAAATGACTTCTATCATTCTCTGAACGGAGTTCGACGAACTCATCCCAATTCGTCGAACTCAGGTCGACGAACTCACCAAAATTCGTCGAACAAAGTTTAATATAACAAAAATTTTAATTTCTCAAAAACTCATAACCAACCAAGAACATTCAATAATCAGTTTAATTAGTGGATGATTCCACCTAGAAGATATCACTCCTTAGGGTATAAAAGTCAACCTGAATGTTCCTATATTTCCAGTTTTTCTTATGAAAAGAAACAAGGACCAAAGGTAACGTGGGTCAAGAACATCTAACTTGTTTTCTTGCAGGTGAAGAATTATCCTATCACTCAAAATAAGTGGTATCTGGATAGTGGGTGATCAAAGCACATGATTGGATGCAAGGATAGCCTAATTAATTTCAAGGCAAAGTTGGGTCCAAGAGTGATCTTTGGAGATTCCAACTTTGGACAAACTGAAGGCTATGGAGACTTCAACAGTAGAGCTGTCACTTTCAGAAAAGTGGCATATGTAAATGGTCTCAAATATAACCTAATATCCATAATTCAATTATATAATGTAGGTTATCATGTTTTCTTTACTAATTCCAAATGTATTATTTCTTCAAATAACTAAACTGTTTTAACAGGTTGTAAACAAGGGAATATATACCTAGTAAACTTTAACTCTGCTAGTTCAGAACTATGTTTATTCAATCAAGTTAGTAATAACAACATTCTTTGTCATAAGAGACCAGGTCATGTTAAACTTAAGAACATCTCTAAGCTATCTAGGGACAACCTTGTCAGAGGATTGCCTTCTAGCCCCTATAAGAAGGAAAGTCTATGCAAGGCTTGTCAAGAAGGCAAGCAAACTAAAAATAACTTTAAGTTAATTAATAAGAGTGACTCACTTAAGATTCTGTACTTGCTACATATGTATCTTTTTGGACCCATTGTTATACAAAGCTTTGGATGGAAGTCTTACACTCTAGTTATTGTAGATGACTTCTCTAGATTATCTTGGGTGTTCTTCTTGAGAAACAAGTCAGATAACTTTAAAGCCCTTACAAACTTTCTTAAGAGCATAAGGATTGAGTATTCTACTCCAGTTGCATTGATCAGAAGTGATCATGGTACTGAGTTTGAATCTCTTCCCATGCAAATATTCTGTGAGGAGGAAGGTATCAGACATTATTTCTCTGCTCCTAGAACTCCTTAATAAAATGATGTAGCAGAAAGGAAAAATAGAACTCTCATTGAATTTGCAGGAACATTACTTACAGATGCACACATGCCCCTATCCTTTTGGGCAGAGGCTGTGAGCACAGCAAACTATGTGCTGAATAGAAGTTTGATACACAAACTAAGGGTAAGACCCCCTATGAATTAGTCAAAGGGAAGAAACCTAAAATTGATTACTTTAGAATTTTTGGGTGTAGATGTTTCATTCATAATAATAATAATAATAAACACATTAGAAAATTTAAAGCTAAAGCTACAGAGGGATTTTTTTTGGATATTCCCAAGTTAGCAAGGCTTATAGGGTTGTCAATAAATCATCCTCAAAAATGGAAGAATCTGTACATAGTTCATTTGATGAAGCTAACATGTATTATAAGGAGAAGGATTCTTCTACCTCAGATCTTTTGCAGGTACCTCACTTGTGTGAAAAATTGGGTGAGTTAAACCTTACACAAGAGGTCATATCACATCCTCCTCCACAAGTTGATGAAGATAGTGAAGAAGAATTTTTAGAAGTGGTTGAACTTCCTTCAACAACAGACATTATTCCACAAGAGGAATTAACTTCAAATGCTGTTGCTGAACCAACTCCACCCACTGACCCTGTCACACTAAGGGATCACCCTAGATCTTATGTGATTGGGGACATGTCAGTAGGTGTACAGACAAGGCATCAACTCAACCAAGATATGATGCATGCATGTTTCCTCTCTCAAGTTGAGCCTCAATCCATAAATGATGCAGAGCAAGATCCCCACTGGATTATTGCAATGCAAGAGAAGCTCAATCAATTTGAAAGATGCAGAGTTTGGGACTTGGTTCCAAGTCTCAAAGGCTATCCAGTAATTGGAACCAAGTGGGTATTCAAAAACAAACTTGATGCCCATGATGTAATTGTGAGAAACAAGGCTAGGCTTGTTCCTCAAGGCTATAGGCAAGAGGAAGGCATTGATTATAATCAAACCTTTGCTCATGTTGCAAGGCTAGAAGCAATCATGATTTTTCTTTCTTATGATGCTTTTAAGAAGTTTAAAGTCTACCAAATGGATGTCAAGAGTGCTTTCTTGAATGGAGAACTGAAGGAAGAGGTTTATGTTGAATAACCCTCATGTTTCATCTCTCCAATTTATCCCTCATATGTCTTTAGATTTCATAAAGCTCTTTATGGTTTAAAGCAAGCTCCAAGAGCTTGGTATGAGACCTTAGCTAGCTTCTTGATAGAGCATAAATTCTCTAGAGGCATTGTAGATAGGATATTATTCAGTAGGCACCATAAGGATCAAATATTGTTAGTATAAATTTATGTAGATGATATTATATTTGGGTCTACAGATTCCAACCTATGCAAGAGGTTCTCTGACCTCATGCATTCAAAATTTAAAATGAGTAGCATGGGTCAGCTCTCCTACTTCCTTGGTCTCCAAGTGAAGCAGCTACCTGATGGCATCTTCATATCCCAGGCTAAGTATGAGTATGCTAAGGACCTTCTCCAAAAGTTTGGGATGGCTGATGCCTCAGCAAAGAAAACACTCATGCCCACTAATACTGTAATAGACTCAGATGAACATGGGAAATCTGTTGATCAGAAATTATATAGGGGCATTGTTGGATCCCTACTATACCTTACAACAAGTAGACCTGACATATTGTTTGCTACATGTCTTTGTGCTAGGTTTTAAGTGAACCCTAAAGAATATCATATAGGTTTCTTAAAAAGAATTTTGAGGTATATAAAGAGTTATCCTAGTCTAGGACTCTGGTATCCTACTGAGTCGGAGTTTGAGTTAACTGGATACTCAGATGCTGACTTTGCTGGATGCAGAGTAGACAGAAAAAGTACCTCAGGATCATGTCAGTTCCTTGGTATGAGATTAGTCTCATGGTTTAGCAAGAAGCAGACATCTATATCTACATCAACTGCTGAAGCGGAATATATAGCTGCTGGCAGTTGTTGTTCCTAGATGCTGCGGATTCAGAACCAACTCCTGGACTATGGGTTCAACTTAAATAATTCAACTCTATTATGTGACAACACAAGTGCTATATCCATAACACAAAATCCAGTCCATCACAGTAGAACCAAGCATATAGACATTAGGCATCATTTCATAAGAGAGTTTGTAGACAAAAAAAAATTAATCTTGTGTATATCTACACTGATTTACAAAGGGCAGATATCTTCACCAAACCTTTGGATGAGAGGAATCATCTATTCTTCATAAATCAGCTTAGTATGATAAATAGAGAAGCTTTAATTTGATTTATGTCTATGGTCGACGAATTTTTCATACTTCGTCGAACGGAGATCGACGAATAGAGAAAAGTTCTAGAGAACTTCGTCGAACGGAGATCGACAAATTCTCTGTGAGTGAAGTTATTTTCATTGACCGGAAATCGACGAATTTGCTTTGGGAAACTTTCGTCGAACGGAGCTTGACGGAATGTTTTCAAATCTTCTGACTAAGATCGACGGTTTTTTTTAACTATAAAATATTTCGTCGACCTCAGATCGAAGAATTTTTTATTTTTCGTCGAACGGAGTTTGTCGATTCATATCCTGAAAAACTTATATCTAGTTTTTCTTCAACCTTCGTCGCGCGCTTTCAGTTCCCTTTGCACTTGATCTTTGTTTTTCTCTTACAGGTACATTCATGGCGATTCCAGCAAGCGCTCTCTCTTCCATGAAATTTGATATGGGTTTTGATATCGACTTCGAGTCGTTCCAACATTCTAATCCAATCTTCCTGTAAATTCTGAAATTATTTGAAGATCAACAGTTAAAATATTTGATGACCACAAGAATAAAGATACTGGAACAGAAATAAGAGAATGGGTTTACACCTCCTCCTCCCCAGATGATAATACCATGACGTGAACCATATCGAGTAATGAAATATCTCTTACCCCCGCCGTCTTAACATATATTTTCGACTTAGTTAATGGTGAAGAAGAATTAGAGATTGGTAGTGATGAGTTTGATGAGATGTTGAATAAGATGGGTTATTCTGGAGACACACCCAACAAACTGCTAAAGAAACATTTGTCTGCTGACTACAAGTTTCTAGCAGATGTCGTTGGCAAAGTACTGTTGGGAAAACACACAACCCATGACTACATCACTAGGCATCAATTCCTTGTGATGTGTGCTGTTGTAAATAAGAAGCCTGTGAACTGGGCTAGGATCCTGTTTGAGATGATCAGGAAGAAAAACACCAAGAAAGAGGTGTGTTTTGGAAGGATTCTGGGAATCTTCCTTCAAGCCAAGGCTGCTGAATCCCTGGTCACACCGATCATATTCATTAATGCCTCCAAGAGGATTACTTGTGCCCTCTTTGGCAAGTGGGAGAGGAATATCACCAAGCCATCCAAGGCTCCCTCCTCTTCCTCCAGACCTTCTGAGAGTACAAGGGCTGCTCCAGCCACTCCCCACCCTACTGAAGATGTTCCACCTCCACCTCCAACTCCTCCAATTTCCCTAACTCCTCTCTCCTCACCAGTTCATACCTCAGTCCATACTCTAACACCTCCATCATCTCTAGTGCATCATCCACAAACTCACATTCACACTCCAATACAAACTCCAACACAACATGGTACACCAACTCCATCACACCTTGGTACACCACCTCCATCACAACATGGTACACCACCCTCATCTCCTCTACCACTACATCTAGAAAACATCCCCCTTTCCGACCTCCTCTCACTCTCTTCATTTGACCTACTATCATCCCCCCTTCATACTTTATCACCTGCAGATGAGCTAATGCCAGATTCTCTACCTTCTCCTCCACCATCATCTTCTATCCATACTTCTGTATCCACTCAGACACCTTCTGAGTTCATGCATTTGGACCCCCCTTCCATTCAACCTCTTCTGGCAATTCTAACTCCACTCATCACAAACCTGATAGCAGAGGTCATTTCACCTCTTCTACTTCCATTTCATCCCTTGTTGCCCAACTCTTTGCCTACTCTGTCCCTCCTTCTTCAGTCAGGGGTCTGGCTCTAGTGTCTACTGAAACCAGGCAGACGGAGATACTCTATGAAGAAGTAGCTCCAGCTCCAGCAGAAGCAGCAGCAGAGGCAGCAGCAGACACAGTTATACCTGCTGATTTAATTGATTTCATTGAGTCTGATATAGATATGGATGAGACAGCTATAGCTGGAATAAACACTGTTGGTGATTATATTATCAATCCCACAGTAAATATTTTGAGTTTGTTAAATATCTTTAATACAGTTCATTTGAACTTTCTTCTAGAAACCAGCCTAAAGCCTTCTATGGCTATAGTTCCTTATACTTCTCCAATAAGCCCCCAAGTTGTCATGCAACTCAAGGCCAGTTTTGCAACTATAAAGGCTCCAGTTATTCCATCTCCACCAAGAGCAGATTCTATCATTGCTTGATCCCCTCCCAAAGCCATCTCTCCTCCAACATTCAAGATGGATGATAGTCCCATGCCAGATCTGGATGAGATCATAATGGCAGACATAGAACAAGATAATCAGTTGTCTTTAGTTGCTGAAAAAGTTATTGAATCAGTTGTTCTACCTCCAGCTCCTCCTCAGGCTGAAAAGTTGTTGATATTTGCAGAAGCTCTAAAGGAAATTAATGCTTTATATGATAATCCTCAATATTCTTCAGATGATGATGAAGATGAATTAGATGACAGTCCTTCTGCAAAGAAAAAGAGAATCTCTAAGAAAAGGAAAGCCCCTCCAGCTGCTGCCCCAAAACCTACTCCATATTACATTCTTCAGAATATCACTCCTTACAAGGATATGCCAGCCTGGATATGGCTGTCAAAAAATGAGCAGAAAGCCAAGAAGAAAAGCAGGAGATACTCTCCTCCTCCACCTTCTCAAAGATACAGGAAAGACCCACCTCCTCCTCCACCTGCTGTTGGTGCTTCAGTACTTACTTCTCAGAGATCTACCTCTTATTCTTAAACATACCAAAGACAACATGGTAGATCATCTTCACATTCTGGAAGCAGCCAGCAGAGGCACTCCTCAAGCAGACAACATCAACAGCATCAACATCAACAACCTCAGCAACATCTATAACAAGCTCTTGAACATCAAAAAGCTGATAGTACAAAGAGGCCTGAATCTCCTCCTGTTTCATTTGAGGATCCTAAAACAGCTACTACTGCTAGAATGGTCAGGTTCCAAGAGCTGGTTGGATTATCTATGATAAACAAGGCTAAAGCTGAAGGAAAGGATCCCTCACAATATTCAACTATGTCTAAATACAAGAAAGACAAAATAAATAGGTATGCAAAAGCAAATAAGTTCTTTAATGTAGATGATTATATGCAATTACATCCAGAGGTTGTTGTGCCAAGGGCCACATCTCTCAACATCATTGGAGCTGCTGATATGATTATGACAAAGAGTCAAGCAGCTAATCATAACAGAGAGATCAAATTTACCTAGCCTGGTATCAAAGAAAAGGAGGATAAGCAAAAGGAGATAATGAAGAAGAAGAAATGAGTATATGTTGTTCAGTTTTATGTATGTCTTAAACTGTTTATTCACAGACACAAAGTTACATCGTCTATATATCTGCTGTATGTTTTAAATTTCTCTGTCATATATATTTTTCTTTTGTTTTGTGAATATTTTTGTTTGTATTAGTGACCTCACCCAAATAGGGGGAGATTGTTGGATCCCTAGTTTGATTTATGTTAGGTTCATTAACTAGGATAATTGACCCACCATGTATAGCCAGGGTCATGTTTGTGTCCTAGTGTTTAGGTTATGTCCTTAGAGTTAACATTGTATGGACCAGCGAACAAAAGACTGCAAAAGACTCCAGACTTAGAGAAAAATCAAGATTCAGGAAAGTGAGTTCGACGTTCGTTGAAATCAGCTCGACGAACTCAGAGACAATTCTCTGAGTTGAAATCGACGATATTCGAGATCAGGACGACGATTTCTGGAAGCTCATCTTCAACATTCTAAGTCCAGAATCCTTTCCCTAAACTCTAATCGACGAAGTTATGTTGTCAGCTCGACGAACTTAGAGCACAGAATTGGCTAGTTTTATCAGAAAGCAGTTAGTTGTTCTCAGGTCGACGAACTTGATGCTCAGGTCGACGAACAGGAATTATCTAGTCGACGAACATGATTTCGCTAGTCGACGAACTCTGCACTCAGGTCGACGAAATCTGTTCTTTGCTCGACGAATTCTGTGTAGATCCAGTCTTGGATTTTTTTCCTTCTTCTTGTCCTTATTCTATTGCAGTAATTCCTGAATAATCAATGCTTATATTCTCTGGAAATGGTCGTTAGTGGCAACAATGATTATGGTATTCATTAGGATTATTACTTGCCGTTTTTTTTAATAGGATAGTTGGGAAATCCATTAATGTAATATTCTCTCCAGCCAGATTTTCATTCTCCAGGCAGTCAGCATTCAATGCAGACAATTCAAATTCAAGGAGAAATTAGACGGAGATATATAAAAAGGATATTCTTCTCTTTCAGTTGAAGACACACAACAGACAACAAGGATAGCACACACAAAGAAAGACAGGCACCAGAAATTATTCAAAAAAGGAGTTGTCTGTCTTCATCAAGTGTTCTTCCTCCAGCAAGCTAAAAAGATACAATCAACTTCTATCTATCTACAGCTTTCTGGAGATCTTTTTCAAGAAGACCTACTCACCCTGCAAAGCTTTCATTCTTCCTGAACAAATCTTCATCTCAGGGGGAGCTTTGACAACATCAAGATTCACTAGTCTTCTCAGTTGTTTTGAGAAGGAGAAGACACCATAAATCTCTCACCCTCTCTTTGTACAAAGGGTTTTTTAACTCCCTTCAAAAGTTATTCCTTGATTGCAAGTCTCCTGATCAAAAGACTTGTGTTGGTTTTTGAGCACCTGATCAAATCTCATTGGTGGCAGACACCCAATCAAAACCTGTAGTGGATTCCTACCAGGGTGGTAGAAGAGTGGATGTACCCACGTTGGGAAACCACCATAAAGTTCTTGTGTTGTCTGGTTGCCCTTTTATTTTTGCTTTTGTTATGTCTGTGATAGATAAGGTTATATGTGTTGTGTTAGAATAGCTTAACTTAGGATAACTTTTAGCTCATTGTTTATCTGATATCTCTCAAGTCATTACTTTGATATTATTTCTTAAATAGTAAAAAGATTTTTAATTACTCTATTCACCCCCCCCCCCCGCCCTCTACAGTAAATCAGGTCTAACCCTTACTTTCAGATTCAAATTAATATTCTCTATCAAGGGTCTATGATGTTGTGGTTGAAGTGTTGCGTATAGGAAAGGACAACGTCACCGCCCCCAAATAATATCGCCACCCCTAAAAAATATCACCACCCTTGCACAATGTCGCCTCCCCCAAACATTTTCCCCGCCTCTGACCATTGTCTCCGTCCACGAACAATATCGTCGCCCACGAATAATGCCTCCGCCCACGAACAATATAGCCGCACACGACCAATGTCACCACCCACGACATTGGTCGCACTAACGACCAATATTGCCGTCCAAGACACATATTGCCGCCCACGACCCATATCGTTGTCAAGCAGGTGAAGACCGCAGCGACGCATCGAGAAAGGGCGGAGCCCGTTCGAAGATGCTAGTATATATATATATATATATATATATATATATATATATATATATATATATATATATATATATATATATATACACACAAGACGTTGAATCAATTACAAAGATGCCTCCAATGCGAAAGTGCGGAGAACGCTTGTCGGTTGTCTGATTGAACACGCGACAGTGAGAATGCAACTTCAAAGAAACAACACAATATGGCAGAAGGCGGCTCACCGACCATCGACCGCCCTGGGTTCGTCAGCGGCAGCGGTGTGCTCGTCGGCCACCGGCCGCCTGAGGATGGTCGGCATTCACGCCGGCAAGAACCCCGGGGGTCGGTGGTCGGCGAGCCCGCAGTCGTCGACTGCCACTACTATGAAAAAACCCAACAAAGGAGATTTTTAGCTCGTTGTCGGCATGTGTTGTCATTCGCACCTTTGTCGGGTGAGGGATTTGTCGGGATGGAGCGCAGCCGTCGCAGCCGTCGCAAGGATGGAGAGTCCCAGTCGCCGAGAGGGAGAGGTGTTGTTGGGATGTTAATCACAAATTGTTGAATACCGCCGAGGAGGTGTTATGTCGAAAGAAGGAAAAGCACGAATCTCGAAATCGCGTGAAATGGACGGCTTGGACGCTCCTTCGCATCTTCGCACGAAAACCCTATTCGCATATGATCCATCATATATATATATATATATATATATATATATATATATATATATATATATATATATATATATAACTCATATAGGAAGTAAACTGGTTTTCTCCCCCTTATGGGGAAAATCAGGATCCTGGCCATTCGATCTCATCCGACAGCCAGGATCATCATTATTAAAAAAATTCCAGATCCCGCCCAAGTCTCTCAATTATCCCCCATCCCATCCCGGCTCTCCACCCCGATCCAGCGATCGCATCTTTGCAGCAGTGGCGATCGGCAGCTGCGGGCTCGTCGGCCACCGGCCGCCCCGGGCTCTTCGGCTTCCACGCCGACAAACGGTCGGTTGCCGGCGAGCCCGCAGTCGCTGGCTGTCGCTCTGTGAATCATCTTCTTTGCAGTGCAACGCTCGGTCAATCGGGTCAGATAAGATCTGGGAGGGATTGTGATTTGGTCGTCGGATGACATCGGACAGTCACAAACTAGTTTTCTCTCTAAAGAAAAGAAAATGAGTTTGTTCCCTAAAATTTGCGCATGTTCGTAGCTCTTGCCCGCACTAGATATGCCATAGATATATATATATATATATATATATATATATATATATATATATATATATATATATATATATATATATATATATATATATATATATATATATATATACATGTATATATATACACACATATATATATACATATATATATATACATATATATATACATATATATATATATATACATATATATATAGACACACACGAGTGAAAGTGCACGGGGATCCCCCGTGCCCCGCGCGACAGTATCCAACCTGCGGCAGTGGCCTTTGCCCGCCCCCGACCGGCGATGACATTGGTCATAGGAATTGACATTGATCGAGGCAGTGACATTTTTCGTGGACGAAGGCATTCGACGTTAGGGCAATATTCATCGGGGCGACATTTTATGTGAGGGTGACATTTATCGTGGGAGGTGACATTTGTCGTCGGGGCGATATTGGTTGTGGGGACATTCATCGGGGGCGGCGATATTCATCGGGGCGGCTTTATATTATTCTTAATTGTCATTCATTTGTCCATAAGGAATACAGAATTTAGAATTACCTTTTCATCAATGATGTCATCCAAATTATTTTTAAAAAACTATTCATTAGTATTGTTTTTTGGTAATTGTGTACAAAACAATAAAATAAAAGCATCATCATAGAGTGCAAAAGGAAGCGAAGAGATCTACAAAATATATAAATAAAGATATATTTGCTTTACTTGACCCTCTACCGGTCAATACTACGAAACAACCCTAAAATCATTCATCACAGAGTCTATTGTGTTTTGTTTAGCCATTACTTGGCTAATATCTCAAAACACGCCTAAAATATGTGCATTTAAAAAAAATTATGGCTAAGCACAAATAATATTTAAAATACATTTTTTATTCAAATTAAAAAGAAAAACGAATCTTTGAGTTTGCACATACCTTTGATTGCAGATGTGTCAAAGAGAATAAAGTTGCACTTTGATGTAAAATAGGACCAGGTAGTGTGCTAGTTACACTTGCACTTTGATGTAATGTAATAGTGTGCTCCTACATCTGCTGATAACATGTTCACTAAGTTAGTCACTAAAATATTTAGTGTATTGTACTGTCACTAAATAATTGTACTGTCACTAAAATAATGTTTGAGTCATGTGAAGGAGAAGACTCAATCACCAGCTTGAATCAGTCAACATAATCAGCTTAAGCCTACTGTCCGCTTGATTTTTGATTAATCAGCATAGATTAATGTCAAATGGAGAACAACTATAAATGAAGAACAAATGCAGAATCTCCAGCAGTGGAAATTTCGATTTGAAAATTTGTGAAGATAACAACTATAAATACAATATCAAATTTAGAATTACCTTCTTCATCAATGATGTCATTAATTTGTCCATAAGGAATACCGAATTTAGAATTACCTTTTTCATCAATGATGCCATCCTAATTTTTAAAAAAAAATATTAGTTAGTAATGAGTTTTTTTGGTAATTGTGTACAAAACAATAAAACAACACCATCATCATAGAGTGTAAAAGGAAGCAAAGAGATCTACAAAATATATAAATAAAGATCTATTTGTTTTGCTTGACCCTCTACCGACAATACTACGAAACAACCCTAAAATCATTCATCACAGAGTCTACTGTGCTTTACTTAGCCACTACTTGACTAATATCTCAAAGCACACATAAAATAAGTGCATTTAAAAAAAATATGGCGAAGCACAGATAATATTTAAAATATATTTTTTATTCAATAAAAAAACAAATCTTTGAGTTTGCACATATGGATTTGTCAAAGAGAATAAACTTGCACTTTGATGTAAAATTGGACAGGTAGTGTTCTAGTTACACTTGCACTTTGATGTAATGTAATAGTGTGTTCCTACATCAGCTGATAACATGTTCAATAAGCCAGTCATTAAAATATTTAGTGCATAGTACTGTCACTAAATAATTGTACTGTCACTAAAATAATGTTTGGGTCGTGTGAAGGAGAAGACTCAATCACCAGCTTGACTCAATCAACACAATCAGCTTGAGCCTACTGTCCGCTAGATCTTTGATTAATCAGCATAGATTAATGTCAAATGTAGAAAGGGCGGCACTAAAATAATTTTGTGGGGAAACCACGTATAGTTTCTCTCGGATGGCATAACCAAATGAAGAACAAATGCAGATTCTACAGCAGAGTGGAAATTTCGATTTGAAAACTTGTGAAGATAACAACTGTATTGTAACACCATAATCCGTCACATGCAATATAATAGAGGGTCTGACCGGGGCCCCACATGATATTCCACAAACAGGCGACGGAATTACAGGTTAATATCAAAGCAACTACACGCATCCTAACTCAGAGCATTCTACCAGAAACTTTAGGGGTTATTATTGAACTCATCAAACATGAATGTCCACTATATATAAACAACATTATTTATATATATAACATGAATGTATACAGAAATACACAAAAGTATTTGGCATTAAGACCTTACAATTAAATTTCACAAAAGTATGGATTACAAACATCGGCGCGCAGGCCGGCCACACATGAAAACGATAAAACTTTTTCACTCGGCCTTCGCGGGCCAGCATAGCAGCAAGGGTTTCAGTCCGCTATTTCCCGCTCAGTCCAGCACCTGCACAGGGACATTCCACCACAAGGGTGGTAAACAAGGCAACAGTCAGCATTCAGTTGACCAATTATAAAGAACCTACTCAATACTCGGGGGGCAATTAAATCCCTGCAAGCAAAGCAATCACATTAGATATATCACAAGAAAGTGCACTTCCACAAATTTCAATATATCACAAACGTCTGCATCACGGCCTGACGTTCCGTGCACTCAGGGCACATTATCGGTGTACCGGAGTACCCAGGGTCCCACCACCGTTCAAAGGTCCCAGACCCAACGATCAACTTTGAGCATTCATGCTCCACGGCCCATGGCCGGAGACTTTAGTCATGATGGCGTACAACCACAGACTCTCATTATGTGAACCTAACGAACACAAATAACCTAGGCACTCAAGTTAGACAATCATAACGCAGATACAGTTCAACCCTTGCCCGTTGTTCAAATCGTCAATTCAATGTCCAAATTGACGCGGGTCGGCTTCCCCTTGTCTGTTCGGCTCACTGTCCTTTCAGAGCTCATAGCTCACATTAGCCACATTGTCTCCAAGAGATTGGCTTCACAATAAGTTCTCTGGGAGCTATCGCCAGCAACACCCACTATCTTCGGGCATTAGCGACAGAATTCAACTTCTCTCCCCAACCTCAATCATAACTGGACCAACGATCCAAAATAACTCTGCAGCAACCTGCAATGCCAGAAAACTGGTCTTTCACACCACAAATAGCTCTCTGGGAGCTATCGCAGTTGGTGACACCCACTGTCGCCCGGTTACATCAACAGTTTCTCTGAAACTGTGATTGTACCTGGTGTACAACCTGTATTCGTCGAGAGTGGATCCCACCACAGCCAAGTCAGCAGAAGTCAAGGTCAACAAGTCAAGGCAGGAGTCAAAGTCAGCATTCAAGATCGCGGAAGGCCTGGGCGAGTAGAGGCGAGCTCCCCTCCCATACTCGCCAGGTAGACGACTAGGCGAGATACTCGCCCAGCCCGTGCAGGTTCCTCTGGAAGTCGCCTAGTCGCCAGGGGTGGGTATAAATATGACCCCCCCCCCCCCTGCATTTGCCTATAAATAGGACCCCAGGGATACGATGTAAGACCCCCCCCCCTTTTTTTCAACATCAGGGTCTTAGGACCAGAACCGTCATTTTGCGGTGACTCCTTCACGCCCTGAAGAGTCATCACCACAAAGCGTCGATTCTGCCGGCCAATTCGATCACAAAAAAGTAGCATAATGAAGTAATGGAAACTAACAGTCCACGGAAAATCACATATCATCGTAAATAAATCTCCACGAAGGGAGTGTCCACAGAAACAAGCATCAGAGTGCTAAAATATGGGCTTATGCCCGGTACATCATAGCCTCACTACAAAATCACTCATGCGGAAGCGAAAGCAGAAAAACTACTCAAGGTCGATACTCACGGTCCCGGCTGTATGAACTCCGGAGCTAGACTGCCCCACCTCCAAGCGTATCGGTCTCTGGGGATGCTCCTCCATGCTGGGCTCCACGATCCCCTAAATGATGCGGTTCGAAAACCGTTAGTCTAAAAGACTAAGCTCTATCATCCCCCACCCCTTCCCCCATGGCTCCTAGGCACCGAGCGGAGAGGAAGAAAGGGGAGGATTTGAAGGTGGAGAATAATCAAAAACAGATGGCAGCGGACCTACACTAGCAATTCTATAATAGTTGTTGACAATAAGATGAAACATGAATAATAACCTTCACTTATGTGAGAACACATAAGCCAAGGGGTCTTCTGCAAGGCTCCCATCGTATAAAGAGTCTTATACCAATTTATACGTTGGGGTGTTGGTTATCACACAGCAATATATAGATATATATCAAAATTGACCTTAATTTATAAACTTGCCCACACAAGCTTATAGACCAAGGGGTCGTTTTGCAGGTCCTAATGTATAAGCGTCTCATTCCACTTACACATTAGGTGTCAGGGATTAAATGAATCGATTATGCTATGACATGCAAGTGGGTATGATGGAACATGCAAGTGCAACACACACACCCGACTCTGTGTACACAGACCTTTAGTTCCCCCTTTCTGGAGTCGTAACCTCTCAGGATACCTCCGTAGTGGCAGACGGAAGCGGTGGGTTAGGCCTCGCCCACCTCTAAACCAGTAAAGCACTACCGGTCAGACCTATCACTACCGGTCAGACCTATCGTACGTCTCAACGCTTGGTGCACGAAGCGGACTCCTGCGTACTCTTGCCGGCTGGCGCACCGGACTTCTGTTGGCGAAGTGCTAACCACACTTGCCGAGTCAACGTATTGGCGTCGGTGCATCGACCCTCCAATACCGAAGACCCGCCACCATAATTTTTCCTTTCTTGTATGCACATGTAAATTTAGCGCAATCAAAAACCGAGCCGAAGCTCCCCGGACCAAAACGTCCATCTCAAACAATCGAGCCGAAACTCCCCGGACCCAAAGTCCGTCTTTTAACCATCCGAGCCGAAACTCCCAGCTATCTTCCGGTGCTATCAGTGTTTGTGAAAGGTGCAACCCTAATTACTAAGTTAATTTTTCAGCTTGTTAAAACAGTTTACGTTAACCCAGGATTGTCCCCGGTATTCCCTGTGAAGGGCTCTCAAGGGGCACTAGGAACTATGTTAGGATTACGCCCAGCGTTCCCTTTCGCAAGGGACCTATTATTATTATTGGTTGATCCCCTTCCCATTACTTTCTCATGTTACAATAGGCTAATCCTAAGGTGATTTGACTCCACCTCACCTCGGGAGGACGATCATTCATCGGACCCGAGCGCCTCTAAACCCTAGCCAAAACACACCCTACTCACTTTATCTTCCAATGATGCATCTAACTCTATTTATCCTTTCCAGCAACCCAACAAAACCCAACACATGTGCTCTAATTCATATCTCAAATGATTTCCTGCAGTTTTGCTAAATGCAGACCACTTAAGTTATATGACCCGTAAAAAGGGAAGTATATCAAATGATCATCCAGTGCTCATATAATAATTATTGGAGAACTATATTGGCATTTGTAGCCTGAATCCATAATTTCCTAATTTTCATAATTTAACCGATAATTTATTTATTTATTCTAAAAGCCAAAAGTTCCAAGGTTGAACATGAAGTACAAGATTTAGGCAAGATAAAATCCCACTAAATTTATGATAAATGCAAAATGAATAATCATCTAAAATTCCAGAATCTCCCAATTTTTCAGCAACCTTTAAGCCCTTAAATTTTATTTCAAATTTATTCCATAATAAATCATTTAAAGGGGATGTACAACAAAAATACTTCCAAAACTTCAGAGAAAATTCCAGGATGATTATAAGGGCACATAAAACTTCCAAGTAAAGTTTCATAATTTATTTGAAAGAATTATTCCCTGAATTAACTAAATGTCCAATTCTCAAAATTAAGGTCTTGTGAAGGAAGTTCTGTAAACAGGCCTCTAAAAATTTTGAATAAATTACTACAAGTACCTTTTGGCCTGGAAACATCAAAACCTAAGTCTCATGATTTTTCAACAGATAAATCATCAATAATTAATTTTATTCTACCAAGCCCCTTTCCAAAACTTGTGAAGGAGTACTAGATAAACTCAAGTAAAAATTATAATAAAATTCAGGGATATTCACTTAGGCCTTTAAGATATTCTGACCAAATTTCATTAGATTCAAAAGCAGATAATAACCATAAGAAAGTCAAACATCACTATGGGCCTTTTGGTAATTAACAAATGAAATACCAGGAATAAAATCCATAAAATTCTATAGAAATTACCAGGGATTCTAGATGGCCTAAAACCTACTCTACCCAAGTTTCATAACTTTTGGGGAAGGTTTATTGGCTGAATCTTCAAATTTGTGCTCCTACCCTAAAACTAGGGTTAGGGTTTTGAGGTGTCTACCTTGCTCCAACTCTTCTAAGGTTCCTACCAGAGAACTAAGGTTACATTACCCTCAATCCTACTAGGTTTCCAAGGCCAAACAAGGGCATTTGCCCCCATGTCCTTCACAACCCTCAAAAGTCCTTCCTTAGGGTTTGAGGTTGAACCCTAGGGTAAATCAAGCCTAAATC
This sequence comes from Platanthera guangdongensis, assembly GCA_039583875.1. Classification (NCBI taxonomy): domain Eukaryota; kingdom Viridiplantae; phylum Streptophyta; class Magnoliopsida; order Asparagales; family Orchidaceae; genus Platanthera; species Platanthera guangdongensis. Next base: position 15,016,730 of record CM077154.1, read on the forward strand.
ATCCAATTTTCCTTAAGAGAGTGACATTGGCCATGCCAAGTCAGTGTCCAAAACCTCAGCCTCTATTGAGGGGAGGGAACCACCCTAAGACCATAGTGCACTTATAATCAAAAATACCCCCTTAAAGCCAATCTAGATTTAGTGATTCCCTAACCAAAACATATCCAAATGAATTAAAATTTTGTACAGATCTAGGTCTTGATGTCAGGGACCACTCTCCAAAATTTGGAAGGGTTTGGAGGTCATTTGACCACTTAATTAAATTACCCTAGCATTATTAAATAAAGGTAAATACTTTAGGCAAAGTGTCTCCAAAAATTCTGAGTTTTGGGCAGGCCCTAGGAATAGCTAGGTTAGACTCCCTGCCAAAATTTCAAGTGATTTGGGCCAGGGATGAGGTGTTGGCACTCTGTTTAATGACTTCCTAGCCCTAAGTATATGTCCCACCAAAATGGGTGCCCTGGTCAGACCATGCACCCAAATGGGTTCAAACCAATTTTAAAATAAAGTAGACAGTTGAAGGTTTTCCCACCAGGTGAGCCAAGGTATTTTTAAAATTTAAAACCATTAATATCAAAATCTGTGACATAAATCACATTAATATAAAAATATTTCCTATAGTTTAAAATCAATTGGAGCACGAATCTTGGCGCATTTTCAACGGGATCCCATCATCTTCTTCATTGAGCGACGACCAGGATCCATCCCGCCTGGAGCCGCTTCCAAGCTCTGCCGCCTGCGATCCAGCCCCTTCCCCGGCCGGCCACCGCCACCACCACCTTCGTTGAGGTGGTGGCTGTCGCCAGGCGGCGTCTCAGCCGCCGGAGAGGTGTTTTCCGGCGGTTCTAGTCGGAAGTTTTTTTTGCCAAAAAACCATGAAAATCATGGTTTGGATCGGGCTCAATTGAACCCGAACCTTAAACCTAAGGAGACCTATGATATACTTGTGAGCTAAGGAGAGGGGGAGGACCTTCCTGGCGGCCTGAATGCGGGAGGAGCGGCGGGATGTCATAGTCAACGGCGGCGGCGCTCGGCTTCTGCAACAACACAGTGGGACGGCCTGTCTCCTCCAGGTAAAAGCTTGAAAATGTTCCCCTCTGCCCACTGATGATGTTTAAATGGGCAATTGGGGAGGGGAGCGGCTGGTTCTTCAATGCCCTTCAACACCATTAATGGTGTGGCTCGGGTTAAGTGGAGGGGGCTGAATCTACCCCTTGGTGGCCAGGAAACGGCTGGAATCAACTCCTCTTCCCTAGAGGAGTTGATTGCAGCCATTAAAAGTGGATGTTGGCCTCCCTTTGGCCGGCTCCCACTCTCCCCTTCCTCTCCCCCATCTTCTCTCTCCACCATTAACATGAAGGGAAGCTCCCTTCTCTCTCCTAGTCACCAATGTTGACTGGTCAACACCATAGGCTATGTGCAGCCCACTTAGTCATGATGATCATGAAAGTGAGGTTAGCCTAAGGAAGAAGTGGCTTGGGCTTGGGTTAGCTCATTTGTGCTAGGTTTGACTTGGCTTAAGTTATGGTTGACCTGGGTCAATTTGATCATCTGGGTTGACCCCATTAGGTCCTTGGTGACTCATTGTCCTCCCCTAAGGCCTATGTGGGGTTATGTAGGGTTACCTTACACTTTAGAGGTCACCTACCCTTAATAAGGGCACTTTGACCAGATTAGGGGCTTGAGTTGACTTGGGTCAACTTGGCCTCTAAGGCTGACCCCAATGTGTACTTAGTGACCCCTTGACTTCACTTTAGGGTCAGGGGGGCATAGGTGGGGTCCTCAAGGCTAGGAGTAGGTCAATTGACCCTAAGTAGGCTAGTTTGACCCATTTTGGGTTAGGGTTGACCTTGGTCAACTGAGTCTCTTTGATTGACCCCAATGGGTCCTTATGGCTCTAATGGGCCTCCCAAGGTATTAGGGGGTGTTGTGGTAGGGTCTTGGGGTCAAGGTGTAGCCACATGGTCATCCTAAACCATTGTTCAGAGTTCTACTATTTGCAGACCATTATGATTTCCACACTTTGTCTCCTATCCCTTGGCCCATTCCTGGCTTCCTAGGGTTGTCATGACCTAGTCATAGACAAAACCACTCCTAGGGATCTAGTTGGAAATGGGATGTTACATACGAGGTGGAGCACTTGAAATCCTCGGCAGGATACTCGCGCGCTTCAGTTTCGGGATACTAGCTAAATCTTTGGATTCCTTTTCCTTGGAGAGTAAGTCGCAACCTTGCGACTTCGCCAGCTAGCTTCCCTCGTACTCAGTTCGGCCATCTTTGGCTGAGAAGGGGTTGCTCCTTTCGAGCATCCGGGTACGTGGTGGGTCCTTCCTGCCACAACATTTGGGGTCCTGTTTGACCTTTTTCCTCGTTCTAGTCACCTTTGTCGTCTGATCCGGCTTCTGAGCCAGTAACCTCAGGCGTCTTTGGTCCGAATTCTGAGGTTGGGATTTTTCCTGCCTTCAACACTTGGTGCGGTGAGCGTGGATCGCAGCCAAGGAGGAAAGTTTGGAAGTTGAGTAAGATGGCCATAAGTGGCGAGCAAGGAGAGTTGGTCGGCAACTCGGCAGTAGGAGGAGACGTCGCGCGAGGTGGCGAGTTTGTAACAGTGGCCGCGTTTGAAGAGTTCGCGAGGAAGATCGAGCAAACCATTCTCACTGGTTTCGCTCAGCGCCCAGAGGTCACGGCGACTTCTCCTCGTCGCCTGACGCCACTAGAAGAGGAAGCGCCGCCAAGGCGAGCTGGAAAGGAGCCCGCTTGGGCAAGGGAAGAGCGACCAATGCAGTCGCGACTTTATCCGGCGAGCAGCCAGGGGGGCGTTTTCAGGATCCAATGTTACCGGCGAGGTTCAGAGATACTCGCCAATATAATAAGTATGACGTCTCCAGCGAGGATGAAACCCGTCACCGCCAGGGAGGGAGGAGCCCCTTCTGTGACGAGATCCTCGCCGCTCCAGTTCCAGAAGGGTTCAGGGAGCCCGTTCTTACTTACTACTCCGGCAGAGACGATCCTATCAGACACCTCCACTGGTTTGAGGGCGTCGTCTCCATTCGTAACATGTCTGATGCCTTCAAGTGTAGGTTCTTCTCCATCACCCTCAAGGGAAATGCTCGGGATTGGTTTCATCAACTACCGGCAGGGTCTGTGTACTACTTCTCAAATTTGCGTCGGGGCCTTATAGCAAGGTTCGTGACTTCGAAGAAAAGGAAGAAGGAAGCGACAGCCCTCTTCAAAATCTTCCAGGGGCAACACGAGAGTTTGGGGCACTACATCAACCGTTTTTAGGAGGAGATTTTGGATGTGGAGGAGGTGGACAGTTTTACCTTGATGGTGGCTCTCAAGTTCGGGTTGAAGCAAGGTTTGTTCAGTCTAGAGATGTGGTCCAATCCCCCGAGATCCTTTGAAGAGATGATAGAGAAGGCAAACACTTTTGTTCGTGGAGAGGAGAAGAACAAGAACTTCTTAGCAAGGCTAGATGGGGAGATCGCGGTGGAGAAGGGAAGAGCAGGACCTTCGGGGTCGAGGTCAAGGAGGACGCCGGAAAGGAAGGAGGAGAAGAAGAAAGAAGAGCCAAAGAGAGAAGAGAGGAAGAGGAGAGAGGAACCCAGGAGGGTTGAAGAAAGGAGGCATGAGAGGCCTCGGGGAAGGGACGAGAGGAGACCGGCGGAAGCTTGGGAAGGAGAAAGGGAGGAAAGGCGATTCCAGTATCCAGAGAATCGCCCCCAATGGAGACCAGCAAGGCAGCAGTATCAAGAAGAGAGGAGGAGTGGAAATCGGCAAGAGGGAGGTCGAGGTGGTCGAAGAAGGGAGACAATGGCCATCGCTCGCCAAGACAACAAGCGGCGTCGGAGGGAGCAGCGAGCGATGCGCCAGGAGGCGGCGATTCTCCTTTACTGCGATATTCATCGAGTAGAGGGGCACGGGACCTTGGCTTGCCCCGAGTTTTGGGAAGCAAGGAGGAGGCTGGAGGCAGGAGCGGCGGAAAGAGAGGAACAGAGGCAGGAGGCCCCGGTAGGGCAGGTGGAATTTCAAGCTCCAGCAAGGAGGAGAAATGAGGATCGAGTTGATCTGGGGACTCGTGGGGAAGTAATACATGGCCCAGGAGCTGGGCATGTAGGTGTGATCAATGGAGGGGCCCGGCTTGGAGCTTCCCGCAAGGGAAGTCTTCACCAGATCTATCGGAAAAACGTCGCTTCGACGTCGCAGACCTCGCCGCCATTAGAGGAGATCACCTTCTCAGAGGAAGATATGTTGGGAAATGAGTACCCCTTCCATGATGCCTTGGTCATTCAAGCCGCCATCGAGGACTTCACCGTCGACCGAATCCTTGCGGATAATGGTAGCTCGGTGAACGTCATTTTCAAAAGAACCTTTGTCGGGCTTCAGGTGGAAGCGTCCCGGGTCCAAGCTGCAGATGGACCGCTCCTTGGCTTCTCAGGAGAGAAGAAAGAAGTGGAGGGAGCAGTGGAGTTACTGGTTACACTCGGTGGGACGTCGATCCGATGTCGCTTCATCATCGTCGACGCGTCAAGCGGTTACAATTCCATCTTCGGGCGGCCTCTTATCAACTACTTCAGGGTCATTCCGTCGTCGTACCACCAGTACCTGAAGTACTGCCGCAGAGATGTGCAGATCGGGATCAGGGGAGATCCCAAGGCTTCCAGGGAGTGCTACTTGAATGTCGTCAGCACCATCAGCTCGATGGGTGATGCGGAGAAGCTGGAGGAGTTGCTGGAGAAGGAAAAAGGGTTGTGTGCTGCTGAGGAGGTGGAAGAGATAGAGGTGATCTCTCGAGGGGGACAACCAGGACTGTTGAAGGTGGGAGGATCCTTGCCGCTTGGAGGGAAGATAGAGCTGGCTGCTTTCCTGCAGGACAACGTTGATGTCTTTGCATGGAGCGCCGCCGAGATGCCGGGGGTGGAAGCCGATGTTGCTTGCCATCGACTCAACCTGGATCCCGCGGTGGCCCCAGTCCGACAAAAGCAGAGGAAGAGCGCCGCCATGCTGGCCGAGCCGATCAGGGAAGAGGTAGAGAAGCTACTGAAGGCAGGGTTTGTCTCGGAGATCCAGTATCCAGGCTGGGTATCCAATGTTGTAATGGTGAAAAATCCTGGAGGGGGCTGACGTTTATGTATCAATTTTTCAATGTTGAATAAAGCCTGTCCGAAGGATTGCTACCCCTTGCCTCAAATCGACGTGCTGGTTGATTCCGCCGTCGGGTTTCCTGTGATGAGTTTTCTTGATGCTTTTTCAGGATATCACCAGATCCGGATGCATCCCCCCGACTGTCGGGACGTCTCTTTCATAACCAGCAATGGCTGTTATAGCTACAAGATGATGCCCTTCGGGCTCAAGAATGCAGGCGCCACTTACCAGAGGATGATGGATCAAATCTTCAAGGGGCAGAAGGGGCAGAACTTGGAGGTTTACGTAGATGACCTCCTCGTCAAGAGCAAAAGCGTCGCAGAGCATATAATAGATCTGGTGGAGACCTTTGCCACCCTGAGGAAGTACAAGATGCGACTCAATCCAGCCAAGTGCTTCTTCGGTGCAGGAAGGGAAAAATTTCTAGGTCACCTCCTTACTCCCAGGGGGTGGAACCTAATCCAGACAAGGTGAAGGTCATTCTGGAGATGACATCGCCAAGGGATCCTAAGGAAGTCCAAAGGCTGACTAGAAGGCTGGCAGGCCTCAGCCATTTTTTGTCCAAGGCAGGGGAGAAGTGCTCTCCGTTCTTCGAAACCCTTCGGGGAAATCAGAAGTTCGAGTGGACGGCGGAGTGCGAGGAGGCTTTTGGAAAGCTCAAGCAACAGCTAACCCAAGCTCCTCTCCTCCAGGGGCCGCGGGGTAATGAAGATCTCTTCCTCTACCTAGGAGTCGGGGCAGAAGCAGTTAGTTCTGTGCTGGTTCGGGAGGAAGGCAAGAGACAGCTTCCTATCTACTATGTTAGTAGAGTGCTGCGGCAGGCGGAGACGAGGTACCCTATTCTGGAGAAGCTGGTGTTTGCTTTGGTGGTTTCGTCTCAAAGGCTCCGCCCATATTTTCAAGCTCACTCCATCAGGGTCGTCTCTGATCATCCTCTACGGAGTATCCTGGATGGAGTGGAGCACTCTGGCAGGCTGGCAAAGTGGGCGGTGGAGCTTAGCGAGTTCGATATCTCTTACTCTCCAAGAGTAGCAATCAAGGCGCAGGAGGTGGCGGATTTCCTTGCCGACTTCTCGGCTGAGGTGGAGGGAGAGGAAGGCTCTTCTAGCACGGCGTCCTAGAAGATGTTTGTGGATGGGGCTTCGGGTCGATACTCTGTGGGAGCCGGAGTCGTGTTCGTAAGCCCTCAGGGAACCAGGATCGAGCAAGCAGTCGAGATTCTATTCCCAGTTACCAACAATCAGGCGGAGTACAAAGTCATGTTGGCCGGCTTGCGTCTCGCCAAGGAGTTGGGGATTCGAGATATCAGGGCCTTCACCGACTCGATGGTGGTCGCGTCCCAGATCCGAGGCGAGTTCGAGGTGAACGACCCAATTCTGCAGCAGTACTTGATCAAGGTGAAAGGTCTGATCGGGGTGTTTCAATCTTTTTTTGTCGAGCACGTGCCTGAGAGGAGAATTCAGAAGCTGACTATCTTGCCAAATACGGCCCTCGAGCTGGGGGATCGTGACTGAACTTTTCTGACCATCCATCAAGGAAGTAGAGATGATGGAGATCGAGCAGAGGGCATCTTGGAGGGATCCGTTTGTTTCTTTCCTAACAACGGGACAGATACCTGCCAGCGAAGGAGACCAGAGGAAGTTTAGCTACAAAGCCGCCTACTATTTGCTTCAAGAAGGAGAACTCTACCGCAAAACCATCTCAGGTCCTCTGGCTCGGTGCCTATAAGAGATTGAAATACCCCGTATCCTGGAAGAGATTCACTCAGTGGAGTGCGGCAGTCACTCGGGAACTCGGACCCTTGAACAAAGGATTCTAAGGCATGGGTACTTCTGGCCCACCATTAGGAAGGACGCGAAGGCCTTCTCCAAAAAGTGCCTCCAGTGCCAGCTCTTCGCGCCTCTTCAACTACAGCCTGCTCAACACCTTCGCTCGATCACTGCTCCATGGCCCTTCGCCATCTGGGGGATGGACTTGATCGGCCCCTTTCCTCAGGCCAGCGGGCAGAGGAAGTTTGTGCTTGTCATGATCGAATACTTCTCCAAGTGGATCGAGGCAAAGGCCTTAGCCAAGACCACGTCGCAGATCGTGAAGAACTTCATTTGGGGGGAAATCGCATGCAGGTTCGGGATTCCTCTAGCCATCGTCACCGACAACGGGCCGCAGTTCGCCAGTTTGGAGTTAGAGGACTTCTGCAAGCAGCTAGGGACGGATCTTCGATTCACCTCTGTGCATCATCCTCGCGGAAACGGACAAGTGGAGGCAGCCAATAAGGTTATCATCAACCTTCTGAAGAAAAAAGTCACCAACTTGAAGGGAAATTGGGCGGAGTAGCTCCCCTCGGTTCTCTAGGCATTGAGAACAACTCCAAACTCGGCCATGAGGGAAACTCCTTTCAAGTTATCCCACGGGTCTGAGGCACTCATCCCAGTGGAATTCGAGGTCCGGAGCCCGAGAGTTATAGCAGCTGGAGATGGTGGCGAAGAATGGCGCTTGGAGAATGAAGACATCCAAAGACTCTCACTGGATTTCGTAGAAGAACTTCGTGACTTGGCCTCCATCCGCCAAGAGGAGATCAAGCGGCGCATGGCGAAGCACTTCGACAAAAATGTCTGCCTAAAGCATTTTCTCGCCGGAGATCTGGTTATGAAGAAGGTAGAAGCCGCAGGAAGGGGAGCAACAGTGGGCAAGCTACATCCAAATTGGGAAGGTCCCTTCATTGTCCAGGAAGCCTTGGCCACCGGGATCTATTATCTTCAGGATCAGGTTGGAGAGCAGCTGGGAGGTACTTGGAACGGGGATGACCTGAAAAGGTTCTATCCTTAGCAGCCAATGATGTATTTTGTTTGTACATACCTTTACATATATGCAATGACAACTATTCTTCTACTGTTCATCTTGATTTTTATCGCAAGTTTTCTGGGAACTCAAGGTTTTGCTTCAAGATCGATCCAAGAAGCTGGTCGTCAACTCGTTCCCCCTGGATAGCCCAGTTCGGACGATGGGACGATGCCTCGGGATATAAGCGTCCTTGTAAGACCGGACCCCAGCATTGACGGCCGAGATCAGCTCCCCCCTTGCATGTCGGCCTAGCTACCCCCGACTGCATCTCTCCTCCGACTGGAGAAACTAGCGGGAACAGGTCTGGACCCCAACCTCTCGGATTTGAGGAAGGCTCAACCCGGCCAGTCTTTCCCTCCAGTAGCCAGGGAGCCAGGATAGGCCCAAGGGAGTATGTTAGTCGCGAGTGCGTCCTGGAGGACCCTTGGGAAGGCATAACCCCTCGCCCGTGCATTTGCGCTCGTAGCCAGTTGGCAGAGCTAAGAACGATCGCAACGTTTGGATTGAGAAACGTGTCTTCGACCTGTTTCTCGTGGAGAGCCCAGTTCGGACGATTGGACGATGCCTCGGGATATAAGGGCCCTTGTAAGACCGGACCCCTGCATTGACGGTGGAGATCAGCTCCCCCCTTGCATGCCGGCCTAGCTACCCCCGATAGCATCTCTCCTTCGACTGGAGGAACTATCAGGAACAGGGTTGGACGCCAACCTCCCAACTCGACGTCGACAAGATCGTCATTCGATTTTTGTTTTCTTCTTCCTCAAAGATATTGATGCGCTTAATACATCTTCAAACTCTTGAAGCAGCATGAAAAACAATGTTCAATTCCTCGAGTGGTAGGTCCCCGTAAGTCCAAGTCCCTACACGAGCCCCTCTCCTACATATTGGCCGCAGACCTCTTCGAGTGAGATCGAGTTCCTCGCTCGAGTGATGTCGTAGTCCGAGACCTCTGTACGAGCTCCTCTCCTGCAGACCGACTACTTGCCTCCCCGAGTCGACCTGCACCACTCCAGTTGAGCAAGGCTCCTGAGAGCTGTCGACTCCAACAATGTTCAAGTCCTCGAGTGGTAGGTCCCCGTAAGTCCAAGTCCCTGCACGAGCCCCTCTCCTGCATATTGGCCGCAGACCTCCTCGAGTGAGATCGAGTTCCTCGCTGGAGTGATGTCGTAGTCCGAGACCTCTGTACGAGCTCCTTTCCTGCAGACCGACTACATGCCTCCCCGAGTCGACCTACACCACTCCAGTTGAGCAAGGCTCCTAAGAGCTGTCAACTCCAACAATGTTCAAGTCCTCGAGTGGTAGGTCCACGTAAGTCCAAGTCCCTGCACGAGCCCCTCTACTGCATATTGGCCGCAGACCTGCTCAAGTGAGATCGAGTTCCTCGCTGGAGTGATTCCGTAGTCCGAGACCTCGGTACGAGCTCCTCTCCTTCAGACCGACTACTTGCCTCCCCGAGTCGACCTACACCACTCCAGTTAAGCAAGGCTCCTGAGAGCTGTCGACTCTAACAATGTTCAAGTTCTCGAGTGGTAGGTCCACGTAAGTCCAAGTCCCTGCACGATCCCCTCTCCTGCATATTGGCCGCAGACCTCCTCGAGTGAGATCGAGTTCCTCGCTGGAGTGATGTCGTAGTCTGAGACCTCTGTACGAGATCCTCTCCTGCAGACCGACTACTTGCCTCCCCGAGTCGACCTACACCACTCCAGTTGAGCAAGGCTCCTGAGAGCTGTCGACTCCAACAATGTTCAAGTCCTCGAGTGGTAGGTCCCCGTAAGTCCAAGTCCCTGCACAAGCTCCTCTCCTGCATATTGGCCGCAGACCTCCTCGAGTGAGATCGAGTTCCTCGCTGGAGTGATGTCGTAGTCCGAGATCTCTGTACGAGCTTCTCTCCTACAGACCGACTACTTGCCTCCCCGAGTCGACCTACACCACTCCAGTTGAGCAAGGCTCCTGAGAGCTGTCGACTCCAACAATGTTCAAGTCCTCGAGTGGTAGGTCCTCGTAAGTCCAAGTCCCTCCACGAGCCCCTTTCCTGCATATTGGCCGCAGACCTCCTTGAGTGAGATCAAGTTCCTCGCTGGAGTGATGTCGTAGTCTGAGACCTCTGTACGAGCTCCTCTCCTGCATACCGACTACTTGCCTCCCCGAGTCGACCTACACCACTCCAGTTGAGCAAGGCTCCTGAGAGCTGTCGACTACAACAATGTTCAAGTCCTCGAGTGGTAGGTCCCCGTAAGTCCAAGTCCCTTCATGAGCCCCTCTCCTGCATATTGGTCGCAGACCTCCTCAAGTGAGATCGAGTTCCTCGCTGGACTGATGTCGTAGTCTGAGACCTCTGTACGAGCTCCTCTCCTGCAGACCGACTACTTGCCTCCCCGAGTCGACCTACACCACTCCAGTTGAGCAAGGCTCCTGAGAGCTGTCAACTCCAACAATGTTCAAGTCCTCGAGTGGTAGGTCCCCGTAAGTCCAAGTCCCTGCACGAGCCCCTCTCCTGCATATTGGTCGCAGACCTTCTCGAGTGAGATCGAGTTCCTCGCTGGAGTGATGTCGTAGTCCGAGACCTCTATACGAGCTCCTCTCCTGCAGACCGATTACTTGCCTCCCAGAGTCGACCTACACCACTCCAGTTGAGCAAGGCTCCTGAGAGCTGTCGACTCCAACAATGTTCAAGTCCTCGAGTGGTAGGTACCCGTAAGTCCAAGTCCCTGCACGAGCCCCTCCCCTGCATATTGGCAACAGACCTCCTCGAGTGAGATCGAGTTCCTCGCTGGAGTGATGTCGTAGTCTGAGACCTCTGTATGAGCTCCTCTCCTGCAGACCGACTATTTTCCTCCCCGAGTCGACCTACACCACTCCAGTTGAGCAAGGCTCCTGAGAGCTGTCGACTCCAACAATGTTCAAGTCCTCGAGTGGTAGGTTCCCGTAAGTCCAAGTCCCTGCACGATCCCCTCTCCTGCATATTGGCCACAAACCTCCTCGAGTGAGATCGAGTTCCTCGCTGGAGTGATGCCGAAGTCCGAGGCCTCTGTACGAGCTCCTCTCCTGCAGACCAACTACTTGCCTCCCTGAGTCGACCTACACCACTCTAGTTGAGCAAGGCTCCTGAGAGCTGTCGACTCCAACAATGTTCAAGTCCTCGAGTGATAGGTCCTCGTAAGTCCAAGTCCCTGCACGAGCCCCTCTACTGCGTATTGGTCAACGACCTCCTCGAGTTAGACAAAGCTTCTCGGTGGGATGATGCGAACAGCATTGGGGGCGAGTATGCACGCAGGCATTGTTGAATATGCGAGTATGACATACCATAGAATGAGTATGGTATGGTGAGTAGCCACGGGCGAGTGTCGGGGTACGAGTTATGAAGAATGACTACGGTCGTGTGAGCATCAAATACGCGATTATCAACAATATCGGCGTGCGATTAAACGTCGCGAACACTCGTTCTCCCCGAGCCTATGAGCCTAGCGAGTATCATCAATCAACAACCATGCGAGAAGGAAAAAGGGCGCCAATGTGGTAATTCAAACTTGTATTAATGTTTCAAAATTTTACAAGTGTTGGTTACAAATATTTCTCTAACGGCTATCATGCGAGTATGAGTAATATCAACGAGCAACTAGGACTCATCGTCGCCAGTATCAGGCCGATATTACTCATCTCCAATATCGGTGTCCTCTTCCTCGCCGCTTTAATCGCTTTCCTCCTCGCCGCTGCCGCTACCGCTGCTGCTGTCACCGCTGCCGCTGGTGCCGGAGCCCGACGATGTTGAAGGAAGGCGATCTGGCGAGACCGTCTTCGCGAGTAACTCGGGGATGAGTTCGTCGACTGTGAACGCCTTCTCCCCCTCGTCGAGCTTCCCGCTAATCCTCAGCCTCGCGAGGACCACGTTGCCTGCCGCGCGGGCTATCTCGCGGCGAACCGACGACCTCTCCTCCTACAGGATGCGTGATTGTTTGATGACGTAGTGAGGATTGTCCTCCTGCCGCGGCTGAGGAGCAGAGGAACTCGCGCTGGCTTCTAAAATGGTCAGGCGAGATTCCATCTCGGCCGCGCAGATTTGGGCTGCCTCCAAATCAGCCCGAGCCTTGGTGAGTTCCGCCTCATACTCGGAGAGCTTTTTGGCGGTTTCCATCTCGGCAGCCTGCGACAAATAAGGGAGTCAGCCAAAGAAGCACAGATGGCGACATTGACATCGCGCGTAGAGGCGATTTACCTCATAATCTCGCCAGCGAGTATATTCCAAGCTGAGATCGATCGCCTTCTTACTGACGATCTTCAAGGCCTTTGTCCTCTCCAGCATCCTCCTCGCCACGAAGTGATTTAATTCAACGGCTCGTGCGAGCGAGCAGGCCGCCTGTTGGGCGAGTTCCTCCTCGCTGAGATCCAGTATGGACTCGGCGTCGCCTCGCCCATACATCGCATGGAGGACGGCAAAGGCCTCCCCCTTGTCCTCCCTTTCCTCAGCCCATGAGGGGAGGTTGGTTCTCAACGTCACCAGATGCTCATCCGGCGCCCAGGTCACCAACGGGCGACCATAGGCGTCCACCGCGCCCAGCCCCAGGTTGAAATTAGGGTGGAAGTGGGGAAGCCGAGCATGGAGCGGTGAATCCTGGTCGTCAAGATGCGGCGATGACACCTTCTGTTTCTTGGTCGCGGGGCCCGACGACATGGCTTTGCCTTTGCCCTTGGCGATTTTCTTCGTCTCGCCGATATCAGCCAGCGAGTGGGGCTCAAAAAGCGAGGTGGCAAATTCTTTGGCTGGAGGAAGCGGCCTCGCCGGGAGATCGTTCGGTTCTGCAAAAGGCCGAGTAATGTAAACAAACGACTATCGCGACGAGTATGCAACAGAGGTTCCTTGCTAAGGTTTACCTTCATTGTAGTGGATCTCGAACAGCGTGTTGACGTTTAGCCGCCAAAAGATAACATCGAACCGGCGACCTCGGAACGATTCGACGAGTTGCACGTGCGCGCCTTCCAGTATCGGTGGAAGGAAGGGGACATCAGCAGGCTGATGCGGCCTTCCCTGGACGTCGCCAAAGTCGCCCTCAATGAAGACTAACATCTCGCTCCACCGATGTACTTTGTTCGCCGTCCCCACCAGGGTGCAGACATGGCTGCTGAAATAGACCACACCCTCGGCGGTCGCGGCGAAGGCGAATATCTTGCGGAAGACGAAAAGATCGAAGATGATCCTCTCCTCGCGCAGATAGCAAAGGAACCCCATAACGATGGCGACGTCGTTGGGGTTTATTTGCGCAGGGACTATGCCGAAGTATCGGAGAATATCGCAATACTCCGGCCACAACGGAAGTCGCAGCCCGGCGTCAAAGTGGCGAAGGGAAAGGACCAGCGCGCCCTCGATGAAGGTGTTGAGTCGCTCGCTACGGCTCGGTAGCCTGGCCGAGTATCCCGCGGGTAGGAGCCTTTCCCTAAAGTTCTCTAAGTCACGTTCAGTGGTGGTCGACTTCTCGAAAGCCGCATCCGCAAAGTTGGCGGCATGGGCTTGGCGGCGAGCACTGGCGTCATCTCCAACCATCTTGCGAGTTTTAAAGTGGAGAAGAAGAAGGAATAGCGAGGAGCAAAGCAAAGCCGCAGCACGCGAGCAGGAACGGATACTCGCGAGCTAGGGGGTCAAAAGCGCAACAGCGTACTTATGTCCTACCTACCCCCTCTATTTATAGGCACCAGGGGGTATATCATCCTTACGGCGAGTATTAAACCAAGTAGCGCACTAAGCGAGGAAGCCGGCTCCATTGTGTAGGTCGCACAGAACAGATAAAGCATTATCGCAACCTGCAGAACAAACTCAGCACAGAGCAGACAAGACATCGCATAAACAGCACAGAGAAGAAACTAATATGGTAAAAATGCAACATTCAAACTCGCTTATTACAATCAATAATAGTCCATTAAAGCCGCATTTGGCGAGTTCCAAATAGAAGAAGAATAAAAATAAAAAATTCTAAGGCCTAGGCCTCTCTGGGGGATGAGGATGTCGCCCGGCCCAACGTATCTCGCGCGCTCAACGGAAATGCTCTGTCGCCATCGCCATCGCGTCATCGCCGAGCCGCAACTGCTCTGTTGGAACACCATATTACTGATTTGGGTCAGGATCACTATGTCTCTAGGAAACCAATGTTTGACCTCCTGTATAGCTCAAAAGGTCAATTAGAATTGAGTCTAAGGGTCAGAAGTCTAGGCTTGGGAGCTGCCCTCAAGACCAAGATTCTTTCAGTTTGAGACTAAGTCATATCGTCGAGCTCAGCACGACGATTCGTCGAACTCCGATCGACGATCGTCTAGCTCAACTTCGACAGATCGTCGAACTCCATTCGACGATCGCTGAGCTTAACTTTCACATATCGTCGAACTTCATTCGACGATCAGCGAGCTCAGTTCGACGATCTTGACTCAGTATTGCATCTCTATCTCTGAGCTCAGTTCGACGATCTTTGAGCTCAGATCGACGATATTTTGTTGCTGTATAAGTCCATATCGCTGAGCTCAGTTCGACGATAGCAGAGCTCAGTTCGACGTTTTCTGATAACTTCAAGGATTTTTCAAGATTCAAATCCAGAACAGTTAAGGAGTTATTCTGCAATTAATTCAGAAGATTTTCTAGACGATTTCATTTATTTCTGGACCAAGTTTCAAGGGATTATCAAGGAATGTTTCTTTGGACTTTCCTCCAGAAGACATTTGCAATTAAGGATGCAATTAATCCGGCCAACGGCTATTCTTGACAGAGGATATTTTTCTATTCAGTACCAGAGAATAAAAGACAAGTCATTTTTCTTTTTGAATCTCTAATACAGAGACATCAATAATCCTCAGAACACAGACAAGAAGAACAAGCACAAAATATTCTCTGTCTCAAAGAATTCTCTGAATAACACACATCCAAGGAGATCAAACTTTCTGAAATCTTCTAATCTCTCTTATCTCAAGTGTTCAAGGCCAACATATTTCAAGACTCCAGACACCTAACATTTCAGCTGTTGCTGAAATCATCCTTTGCTGGAGATCAACTTCTGAAGGCCTATCACCCTACAGCAAAGCTTTTTTTCCTGAACATCTCAAGAACTCAGGGGGAGCTTTGACACCATCAAATCCACTTAGTCTTCTCAGATGCTTTGAGAAAGAGAAGACTTCCATCACTCTCTCATCCCCATCTCTGTAAAGGGTTTCTCAAACTCCCTTCAAAAGTTTGAGCTTGGTTTTTGAGCACCTTGTCAAAAGCTCATTGGTGGCAAGACACCTGATCAAAAAATCTGATTTGGTTTTTGAGCATCTTATCAAAAGCTCATTGGTGCCCAGGACACCTGATCAACTCATCTTGCAGTGGATTCCTACCTAGGGTGGTAGAAGAGTGGATGTACCCAAGTTTAGGGGAACCACTATAATTCCTTGTGTCTTTTGTATTACTTGTCTTTAATTTTGTTTCTGGCTGTGATTGTTCTGTGATTGTTCTGTGATTAGTTTGTGATTAGTTTAGTTCTGTGATTAGTTTTAATAATTGCTTACATGCTCACTCAGATTACAATAATTGTTGTAAAAAGATTTCAACCACCATACTCTATTCACCCCCCCCCCCCCCTCTAGAGTATATCAGATCTAGCTGCACTTTCAATTGGTATCAGAGGGAGGTTGGTTAAACATACCACACCTTGGTGGTTGCACAGGCTAACACCTGAACCCAAAGATCCCTAGTTAGATCTGTCTTCTTTTGAGTTTATTATTAGATTTTGTTTTCACCAATCATGGTCCAAAACAAAGATTATGCCAGCACCAGACCTCCAGTGTGCAATCTATCCAAATTTGCACTTTGGAAGGCAAGGATCAGATTATACATGAATTCTATTGACGAGGATATTTTTAACTCTGTTTTGACAGTGTGCCCAAGATCTCCAGAGAACTCAAGTACAAATGCTGTTCCACCTCCATCAGGAACAGATGCTGATATCAAGAAATGGAAGGTAGCTGATGTCAAGGCTATGAACATCTTAACCCAGACAATGTCTGATGACATCTTTCAAAAGGTGGCTGAATGCAATTCAGCAAAGGAAATCTGGGATAAACTCTCTGAAATAGTCTCAGGCTCAGCTGATGAGAGAAAGGACAGGAGATCCCACCTCATATCTCAATATGAGAATTTCAAGAAGGGAGAAGCTGAGTCAGTTGGAGATATGTACAACAGGTTCAGTCTGATAGTCAGTGAACTCAGGACTTTGGACAAAGAGATCTCACTAACTGAACTAAATGACAAAATTCTAATGTGCTTCCCTAGCACTTGGGATTCAAGAATCTGGTCAATCAAGGATGGCAGAATTTTGAATGAGATCACCACTGAAGCTCTATTGGGTAAGCTCAAATCTTATGAGCTACTCATTAAGAATAGAGAAGAAGAACAGAAGGCTGCCTCACCAGCCACAAGAAAAGAGAAGACAATAGCCTTCAAGGCAACTGAAGATCAGCCTGAAGACAAAGTCACAGGCAATGATGAACTGCTCAGTCTGTTGGCCAAAAGATTTTACAAGATGGCCAGAAAGGACTTCAGAAGGAGATCATACAAGGAGAATGATAAGCCAAGGTATGATAAGTCAATTAATAATAAGGAATTTGTCTGCTTTGGTTGCAGGAAACCAGGGCACATTGTTCCTGACTGTTCAGAAAACAAAAACAAAGACAGAAGGGACAAGAAAGAAAGAAGAAAGGAGAAAGACTCCAAGAGGAATGGCAATGACAAACCCTCCTCAAGCAAAAACAAACACACAAGAAAGGGGTTTGTTGCTGAATCCTGGAGTGAGACTGAAGAGGAGTCAGAAGCCTCATCCAGCTCCAGTGATGATGAAGATGATGCAGAAGAGAAAGAGTTCTGCATGATGGCAATCAATGCCTCCCAACATAATTCAGATGAAAAAGAGTCAGAGTCAGATTCAGAGACTCAACCTGAAGAAGATCAGGTAATTAGTTCTTTTGATTTTAATTCAGAGGACTGTAAATCTGAATTTAAAGCATTATGTTTAGACCTGCTAAAATCTGAGAAAGAAATTATCTCTCTCAGAAATCATTTATCTGAACATAATACCTTAAAGTCAGAAAACCTCAAACTCTCTCAGGAGTTGGAGTGCTGTAGGGAGCAGATAGCTTCACTGAAAAGTGAGCTATCTGAGGCCAAGAAGCTTGAAGAATCCCTTAATGGGAGAAGTATCAAGCTGATGGACATCACAAGCACAGTGAACTCCAGATTTAATAGTACACTGGCTTGGGTGCTTTATCCAGCCAACCCATAGTTCTAACAACTCCAATCAAGTTCATTTCTGATAAAGGAAAGGGAGTTGTAGAGGTAGCTAGGAAAAATTCTGATCTGCCCAAGAAAACCAAGTCCCAGCAGAAATCGTCGAACGGAGATCGACGATCGCCGAACGCAGATCGACGATCTCAGGCAAAATCGTCGAACTCAGGTCGACGATCTCAAGTTCCTGAACTCTGTCATAGTCGACCGTCGAACGGAGCTCGACGATCTGACTCAAGATCGTCGAACGCAGCTCCACGATCGTCTAACAGAGGTCAGAGCTCTGGAAATTCTTTCAAGGGCAAATCAAAATTCAATCCTAAGTGTCCTTCATCCCAAATCTTTAACCCTTATACTGAATGATTATACCTCCAAGGAGATATCATCCTGAAGGTTATAAGAGTCAACCTGGGATGTCTTTTATTTCAGAGTTTAAAGGTTATCAACCTAGGCCCAAGGTAAACTGGGTCAGAAACAAATGAATTATTTTATGTGCAGGTGAAGACCTATCCAACATCTAACCAGTAATGTTACTTGGATAGTGGGTGTTCTAAGCACATGACAGGAAACAAGAACAACCTCACATCCTTTAGAGCCAAGCTTGGACCCAAAGTTATCTTTGGTGATTCAAACTTTGGACAAACCAAAGGATATGGTGCAGTCCAGATTGGATCAGTAACATTCAAGAAGTTAGCTTATGTGGAAGGACTAAAACACAACTTAATAAGCATCAGTCAGCTGTGTGATGAAGGCTACCAGGTGACCTTCAGCAAAGCATTATGCAAAATCAAGTCAGAAGACAACACAACTGTGTTGACAGGTAAAAGGAAAGGTAACATCTATCTAGTAGATTTTCTTTCAACAGATGTTGATATTTGCCTGTTCAATTCTGTTTGTAGACCAAATATTTTATGGCATAAGAGACTAGGACACCTAAACCTTAGAACTATTGTTAGGCTATCCAAGGACAACCTTGTTAGAGGACTACCTTCTGGCCCCTACAAGAAGGAAGGACTCTGCAGGGCTTGTCAATTAGGCAAGCAAACTAAGAACAGTTTTAAGTCACTTAATAAGAGTGATTCACCTAGGATATTGTATCTGTTACACATGGATCTTTTTGGACCCATCACAGTACAAAGCCTCGGAGGGAAATCTTACACTTTAGTAGCTGTAGATGACTTCTCTAGATTCACTTGGGTGTTCTTTGTAAGGAAGAAGTCTGATAACTTTAAGTGTCTGACAGAGTTTCTCAAATGTATACAGATTGAGTTCAATACTCACATTGCCCTGATCAGAAGTGATCATGGGACAGAGTTTGATTCTCTTCTTATGCAAGAGTTCTGTAGAGTGAAGGGATCAGGCATACTTTCTCAGCTCCTAGAACTCCTCAACAAAATGGGGTAGTTGAAAGGAAAAATAGAACTCTTATTGAATCTGCCACTACACTGTTGTCAGATGCTCATCTTCCTCTATCCTTTTGGGCAGAGGCAGTGAACACCTCCAACTATGTGCTGAATAGAAGTTTGATACATAAACTAAAGGGAAAGACTCCCTATGAATTACTCAAAGGGAAGAAACCTAAAGTTGATTATTTTAGAGTTTTTGGCTGTATTTGCTACATACATAATAATGACAAGAAATATTTAGCAAAATTCCAAGCTAAAGCTGATGAAGGAGTGTTTCTGGGATACTCCATGATCAGCAAGGCTTATAGGGTTTATAATAAATCATCTCTAAAAATTGAGGAATCTGTTCATATATCATTTGATGAATCTAACATGTCTTTTAAGGAGAAGATCTCTTCTACCATAGAACCTTTGCAGGAACATTCTCTAGTTGAAGACTTAAACAAGTTACAGGTTACCCAAAAGGATGAAAGTTGTGAAGATGAAGAAAGTTTTCAACATATTGAAGAACAACTTGAAGAGCCAGTTGTTGTACCACAAGAGGAAACAACAACACAGGTTGGTGAACAATCAACACTCCCTGTTGATTTAGTAACATCAAGAGACCATCCAATTTCCCAAATAATTGGAGACATCTCAGCTGGTGTGCAAACCAGAAATCAGGTCAACCAAAACCTGTTGCACACCTGCTTCCTATCTCAAATTGAACCTCAGTCCATTCAAGATGCAGAGCAAGATCCACACTAGATCATTGCAATACAAGAAGAGTTGCATCAATTTGAAAGGAACAAAGTGTGGGAACTAGTGCCAAAGCCTAAGGATCACTCCATTGTTGGAACAAAGTGAGTGTTCAGAAACAAACTGGATGATCAAGGAGTAATTGTAAGTAACAAGGCAAGGCTAGTTGCTCAGGGATATTCTCAAGAAGAAGGAATAGACTATGACCAGACCTTTGCACCAGTTGCAAGATTGGAAGGCATCAGAATCTTTTTAGCTTATGCAGCACATAAAGGATTCAAGGTATATCAGATGGATGTCAAAAGTGCATTTCTAAATGGAGACATCAAAGAAGAAGTATATGTCAGACAACCTCCAGGTTTTATCTCTCCAACTTATCCTGATTATGTTTTTAAATTGAACAAAGCATTATATGGTCTCAAGCAAGCTCCTAGAGCATGGTATGAGACCCTAGCATGCTTTTTTTGGAAAATGGATTTATAAGGGGTAGAGTAGACCAAACTCTTTTCATTAGAACTCATAAGTCTCATACACTACTAGTACAGATCTATATAGATGATATTATTTTTGATTCTACTGACTCAAAATTGTGCATAAGGTTTTCCAACCTAATGCATTCCAAATTTGAAATGAGTAGCATGGGTGAGCTATCCTTCTTCCTAGGATTGCAAGTCAAATAGCATGTTGAAGACATCTTTATTTCTCAAACCAAGTATGCAAATGAATTGGTTAAGAAATTTGGCATGTCTGAAGCATCTTGTATGAAAACACATATGCCTACTAATGTTGTATTGGATGCTGATGAACATGGGAAACCTATTGATCAGACAACATATAGAGCAATGATTGGCTCTTTACTGTACCTTACAGCTAGTAGACCAGATATAATGTTTGCTACATGTATATGTGCTAGGTTCCAAGTAAGCCCTAGAGAGTCACACCTAACATTAGTAAAGAGGATTCTCAGGTATGTTAAAAGTTGTCCAAATCTAGGTCTCTGGTATCCAAAAGATTCAGCATTTGATTTAACTGGATTTTTTGATGCTGATTATGCTGGATGCAGAATTTACAGGAAAAGCACTAGTGGAACATGTCAGTTCCTTGGTGACAGACTTGTCTTTTGGTTTTGTAAGAAACAAACTTCTGTGTCAACTTCAACTGCTGAAGCCGAATAT
Organism: Platanthera guangdongensis; assembly: GCA_039583875.1. Taxonomy (NCBI): domain Eukaryota; kingdom Viridiplantae; phylum Streptophyta; class Magnoliopsida; order Asparagales; family Orchidaceae; genus Platanthera; species Platanthera guangdongensis. The sequence goes on from CM077154.1 coordinate 15,037,330, forward strand.
ATGGCTGCAGGCAGTTGTTGTTCACAAATCTTGTGGATTCAAAACCAACTCCTACACTATGGCTACAACTTAGAGAAGTCTAAAATCTTTTGTGATAACACCAGTGCTATTTCTATAGCTCAAAATCCAGTCCTCTATAGTAGGACAAAACACATAGAGATTAGACATCATTTCTTAAGGGATAATGTTGAAAAGAATAAAATTGAACTGCAATATATCCCAACTGATTTACAAAGGGGAGATATTTTCACCAAGCCCTTGGATGAAAAGAAATACATCTTCTTCCTAAATCAGTTAGAAATGTTAGATAGAGGAAGTCTTAAATAATATCCAAGATTTTAAAAGTTTAAAAATTGACCAAGACTAGGCGAACATCTTGATTTTTCTTAGTGTCTAGAGTTTTTCTGGTTTATGAACTGCGCTCGACGATTTTCCCCCCGATCGTCGAACGGAGATCGACGATGTCTGAAATCGTCGATCTGAGTTCAGCGTTTCTCAGATAGTATGAACCATCTCTTCCGGTCAGCGATCGTCGAACGGCGCTCGACGATTTTGTTCTCTGAACGATCGTCGAACAGAGCTCAACGCTCTCCAATATCGCCGAACGGAGATCGACGATATTGAAGACTCTTCAGATTCCTTTAGAAGCCCCGATCGTCGAACTGAGTTCCACGATCTTTCCATTTCTGCGTCGAACCCTAATATAAAATTCATTTTTCACCGTCATTCTCCTTTGCGCTTTCGATTTCTCTGCAAAAACTTTCTTTCCCTTCAAACATTTCTGCACTTGCTCGTTTTGTTTGTTGAATCTTTGCAGGTAACTATGGCTGTTTCTGTTGCTGTTCTCGCCGCCATGAAATTTGATGCCGGCTTTGACATAGACATGGAATCCTTCAGCACGACAGATCAGGTTTTACAGGATATCTTAGAGCTATTCAAAGAGCAGAAACTTGCTGCAATCATGACCACACGGATTAAGCTTGCTGCTGATGAAATTAAAGAGTGGGTCTACACTACACACAATCAGGATAAAAACATCATTGTTGGATCAATCTCTTGCACACAGGTACCCTTGACCCCAGCAATTCTGACAGAGGTTTTTGAGTTAAGTACTGGTGGAGATTCTGCTGATTTATCTGGATAAGAATATGCTGACTTGCTTGCAAGAATGGGTCATTCTGAGGCTAACCCTAGCAAGCTGTTGAAAAAGAATCTGTCTGTGGAATACAGATTCCTGGCTGATGTAGTTGGAAAGGTCCTATTGGCTAAGCACTCTGCCCATGATACAATTTCAAGGTATCAACTCTGCTTAATGGGAGCCATAGTGGACAGGAAGAATCTGAACTGGGAAGAGGTCTTCTTTGACCTAATTAAGAAGAAAATTAACAAAAGTTTTGTAAATTTTGGAAGGATTTTAGGGCTTTTTCTGCAGAATAGGTGCCCTGCATTGCTAGTATCCTCTGGAATACACATAAATGCTTCCAAGAGACTGTCCTGTGCCCTGTTTGACAAATGGGACAGGCAGATCATCAAGCCTAGCAGGCCCTCTTCCAGCACACCTTCAGGCACCAGGACTGTCAGAGTCACTTCCCCTCAGGTCTCTGCCCCTGCAGATGACCTGCCTGCTGCTGCCTCTCCTCCTCCTCCTCCAATTCCATCTCTTTCAATTCCATCCACCATTCAAATTCCATCCACCATTCAAATTCCATCCACCATTCAAATTCCATCCACCATCATCATCTCCAGCCCCTCTCCAACCTCTACACCATCTCCAATCCCTACTCTACCAACCACAGAAGAACCATTTCATCCATTATTCTCATACCCTCAACCAGATATAGTCACTTCATCACCATCTATTCCCTCATTCAACCTCATTGATGATTCCTTCATGGATGACTCTCCATCTTCTCCTCCTGAACTGCTCTCATCATCAACATCTTACCAAGACCTTCTGCAAGAAATCATTGATCAACCCACCGTCACACCATCTATCTCTATCCCACTGTCCTCCATCACCACTTTACCCACACCTCAACCATCCCTTCCCCAATCCACCAGCTCTCCACTACCATCTCCAACAGCTACACCTCCATCCTCTACCTCTGCTCCAGTCACTACTGAGCAAGTAGATCTTCCAGCCCTTGCTGACAGGATCTATGAATTGCTAGCCCCCAGGCTATCTCTTCTCTTGGAGACCTCCTTGGCTCCATTACTCCAGTTAGTGGCAGCTCTTTCTGTCAGGCTCTCCTCTTTATTCCCTTAGGCAGCCCCTTCAGCAGTGTGCCTTGATCCAGCCTTGTCTGCATCTAGGCAGGGGGAGATGCCCTATGAAGTAAGCATGCCTGTTGTGTCTGCTTCTTATTCTTCTTTTGTTGCTACTACCGCTGCTGTTCTTGCTGTTTCTTCAGCTTTTGTTGTTGCTGCTGCTACTATTCTTCAAGATCCAGTTCCACCTCCTATTGCAGTCTTTTCAATAGACCTCAGGTCTCTGCTGTCAACATTTGATTCAGCCTACCTTAGTTGTCTTCCAGAGATAGTTGTTATCCAGCCCCCAGAGGATTTGTCCAAGGCCCTTGTGCCCTTCTCTTGTTGTGACCCCAGCTTCATAACTTTCTTTGTTAACTCAGTTTATGCTGCTGCTACTCCTGCTGAAAGCAGTGTGGTTGTTTCTGATGTTGCTGCCCTTCCTGCTGAAAATTTTGTTGATACTATTGCTGATACTGCTGATGAGTTAATTTCTAAGGAGATCCTTATGACAGAGGCACATGAGTTTGAGCCTTCTGTATTTTCTGATGATATTTCTGCTGCTGATATTGCTATTTCTGTAAGTGAAACTGCTGCTGCCCCAACTGCTGCTATTACTGCTTCAGAACCTTCTGTATCTGCTGTTGTTGCTACTGCTTCAACCTCTGCTTCTGCCTCAACTTCAACTGTCACACCTTCAGTATCTGATGTTGTTGCTGCTGCTTCAACTCCTGCTATCAGTTCTGTATCTGCATCTGCTTCAATCCAGCTCAAGCAAGATTTGATGAAAAAGATTGATGCTTTTTATGATAATCAAAGTTCTGAAAGTGATGAGTTTAAGACAGATTCTGATGATTCTTCTGCTACCATTGCCAGAAAGAGAAAGGCAAGGAGCAAAGCCATGAAGAGAGTACCTCCAGCCAAGGTCAAGGACAACAATGACATACCATATTATATTCTTCATGATTACCCCATAACTGAGCACTGGATGCAGTACTAAAAGAATCAACTCAAAGCAATGAAAAAGAAAAGGAAATATGAAAAGGGCTCTTCTCAATTCCAACATTCTCATCCTCCTCCACCACCTCCTCCTGATGCAGGTGCAGGTGGAAGTTCAGCTGCTCAACCCTCTGCTAGAAGTCAAACCCCCTATCAGCCACATGCAAGATCCTATCATAGGGGAAGTCAGTCCAGGGGTTCTCAATCCAGAAGAGGAGGCTATAGAGGCAATCAAAGAGAAGTCCAGGTTTATTCTAAAGGATATTTAAGGCAACATCCCTACTCCAGGGAAGGACAAATATCATCTGACACCACCTCTGGTCCTTTTCCCTATAAATTGAAGGAAATAGTTTCATCCAGGCCTCCTCAAGATAATCCATCTAATAGATATGAGCCACCAGTGCCATTTGAAGACCCTGAGAACAATCCAGCTGCTTGGAATGCAAGGATGAAAGAGATTGCTGCACTGGATCAGATCAAGAAAGCTAGAGAGCAAGGCAAAGACTCCTCCAACATCACTACAATGTCTGAACAGAGAAAGAAAGAGTTGGAAAGATATGGGTCAAGCAAATTCTTTGATTCTGAAAGATACATGGAGCTGCATCCTGAAGATGTAGTTCATAGGCCCAAACAGCAAACCTCTTTAGGTGCAGCAGATGATACAAGATCAAATAAGGAAGCTCTCAACCCCAACAAAGAAATTAAACTCATTAAGAGCAAGGAAAAGAAATGACTATGTAAGGTGACAATCACTCTGATTTCTGATTATTATCTGGGATGATATATATCTGTGGTTCTACTATGTCCAGCTTTTTGCTTTTCTGTATTGTTGCTTGTATGTGTTATTTAATTTTTTTCAAACTCTGTAAATAGTAATCCTAACCTAAATAGGGGGAGATTGTTGGAACACCTTATTATTGATTTGGGTCAGGATAACTATGTCTCTAGGAAACCAATGTTTGACCTCCTGTATAGCTCAAAAGGTCAATTAGAATTGAGTCTAATGGTTAGAAGTCTAGGCTTGGGAGCTGCCCTCAAGACCAAGATTCTTTCAGTTTGAGACTAAGTCATATCGTCGAGCTCAGCACGACGATTCGTCGAACTCCGATCGACGATCGTCTAGCTGAACTTCGACAGATCGTCGAACTCCATTTGACGATCGCTGAGCTCAACTTCCACATATCGTCGAACTCCATTCGACGATCTGCGAGCTCAGTTCGACGATCTTGACTCAGTATTGCATCTCTATCTTTGAGCTCAGTTCGACGATCTTTGAGCTCAGATCGACGATATTTTGTTGCTGTATAAGTCCATATCGCTGAGCTCAGTTCGACGATAGCAGAGCTCAGTTCGACGTTTTCTGATAACTTCAAGGATTTTTCAAGATTCAAATCCAGAACAGTTAAGGAGTTATTCTGCAATTAATTCAGAAGATTTTCTAGTCGTTTTCATTTATTTCTGGACCAAGTTTCAAGAGATTATCAAGGAATGTTTCTTTGGACTTTCCTCCAGAAGACATTTGCAATTAAGGATGCAATTAATGCAGGCCAACGGCTATTCTTGACAAAGGATGTTTTTCTATTCAGTACCAAGAATAAAAGACAAGTCATTTTTCTTTTTGAATCTCTAATACAGAGACATCAATAATCCTCAGAACACAGACAAGAATAACAAGCACAAAATATTCTCTGTCTCAAAGAATTCTCTGAAGAACACACATCCAAGGAGATCAAACTTTCTGAAATCTTCTGATCTCTCTTATATCAAGTGTTCAAGGCCAACATATTTCAAGACTCCAGACACCTAACATTTCAGCTGTTGCTGAAATCATCCTTTGCTGGAGATCAACTTCTGAAGGCCTATCACCCTACAGCAAAGCTTCTTTTCCTGAACATCTCAAGGACTCAGGGGGAGCTTTGACACCATCAAATCCACTTAGTCTTCTCAGCTGATTTGAGAAAGAGAAGACTTCCATCACTCTCTCATCCACATCTCTGTAAATGGTTTCTCAAACGCCCTTCAAAAGTTTGAGCTTGGTTTTTGAGCACCTTGTCAAAAGCTCATTGGTGGCAAGACACCTGATCAAAAAATCTGATTTGGTTTTAAGCACCTTATCAAAAGCTCATTGGTGCCCAGGACACCTGATCAACTCATCCTGCAATGGATTCCTACCTAGGGTGGTAGAAGAGTGGATGTACCCAAGTTTAGGGGAACCACTATAGTTCCTTGTGTCGTCTGGATTGCTTGTCTTTATTTTTGTTTCTGGCTGTGATTGTTCTGTGATTGTTCTGTGATTAGTTTGTGATTAGTTTAGTTCTGTGATTAGTTTTAATAATTGCTTCCATGCTCACTCAGATTACAACAATTGTTGTAAAAAGTTTTCAAGCACCATATACTCTATTCACCCCCCCCCCCTCTAGAGTATATCAGATCTAACTGCACTTTCATGCTCCTCCATCCTCGTCAACCGGCCGACAGAGCCCATACTCGCGCGAATGACGACGACTTCGTCGAGGACGAGCTGGAGGCGATGGTTATTAATCGCCAGCTGACGATCGTTCTCCTTTACCACGTGGAAGCGGGATTCGTAGCTCTCCAGCGTACTCTTGAGCTCTTCCATATTCGTCATCCGCACTTCCAACGATGATATTCGGTGATGAGGCTCGCAGATCGCCAGTTGGTCAAACTTGCTCTCCAGCTCCAGGTAGGCGCGAGCAGCAGCATGGCGATATTCCATGCCCGGTAACCCCATAGCATCGATGAAGGCCGCCCCTGGAGTCGCCGGCCGATCGGACGGCAAATAAAAGTGGCCAGATTAGACAAAGATACATAGCCGCCCTATACACATCAATAGCGATACATACCGCTGCGAGGAGACCTAGATCGGCGAGGAGGGGATCCGCGAGTTGGCTCATCTCGCCGGCTTGACGATGGCCCACCAGCGACCTCGGCCGCCTTGCCTTGCCCGCGCCCCCCTTGTCCAAAATCCGTGCTTCTTGGCGCGAAGTAGCTCGGCCGCGGCCTGACCGACTTGCTGACCGCGGGATGTGAGGGAGGCATAGGAAGAGACGAACTCGCCGGTGGCTGAGGATTCTTCAGCGGAGGAGGCGGAGAAAGTCGCGTCGTGGTGACTTGAGAAGGCGCGACCAGAGGCGGCGGCAGCGGCAAGGATACGGTCACCGACTGGATGGTGGCGACGTTGGTAAGCGGCGGCGGCGGGGGTAACAAGGAGCTCGCCTCAGGCAGAGAAGACCTCGCCGGATGCAGTGCAAAACTCGCGGTTGGCAGAGCAGAACTTCTCGCAGGCAGCGCAGAACTCGCCGGGAGACCCTTGCTTACCAGCGGATCCTTCTTGGGTAGAGGGTTCTTCGGCAAAGGATCCTTGCTCGCCAGAGTCGTCTTCCTTGGCGAAGGATTCTTCGACGGCGGTTCCTTGCTCGCTGAAGGAACCGAGGCCTCAACTGTCCTTTTTGCGCTGATATTGATCCGCACTGTGTGCGCGGTCTTTACTTGTCTCCTGGCGGGAAGGGCGACCAGCGACACGGAGCTCAACGGGGCGACATTCAGAACCACGCCAACACCCCCCCCCCCCCCCCGAGGGAGAATCTGCGAGCATCATGGTCCAGTTAGCTAGCAATAGTAACAACCGTCAGAACGGGAAATCATCTCGGCAAAAAGACAACCTGGCAAGTCGACGACTTCAACCTGCTGTGGCGCTAGAGTGGAGGCGAGTTCCGGGGCCAGGGTCGTGGCGAGCACAAGGACGTCAAGCGAGTCGAGGAGACTCGCATCAGAGATGGCGACATTGGGAATGTCATCAAGTCCCAAGTCGCTCAGCAACTGTTGTGTGCTGGCAGAGTGCACGGGGTTGCTGGTGGAGGCCGCAGGTCGAGAAAGGGGTGGCCGCGAGATATCATCACCAGAGGCGGATTTATCCTTGGACTTTTTAATCTTTTCTTCTTGAGGGGGGGTAAGTCGGCGGCGACATCCTCTTCGCGTGGTCGCTTCGGTTTAGTGACTCCAATAGCATCAGTCAGCGCGGCGAGACTATCATGGAGAAACTTCTCAGCGTTTGACATTATGCGCGAGTTATGAAGAACCGGCTAAAGAACTAGATCCCCCTATTTATAGAGATTGGCAGGCAGTCACAAGAGGCGAGCAACCCAGATCCTCGGCAACGCAACTCGCCGAATAAGTGTTGGATGTTTCTTTCCGAGCTCCGATGTCGCTCCGAAAGAGCGGGGATTGTGTACAACTCGTATTCGTCGAGAGTGGGTCCTACCGCAGCCAAGTCAGCAGAAGTCAAGGTCAACAAGTCAAGGCAGGAGTCAAAGTCAGCATTCAAGATCGTGGAAGGCCTGGGCGAGTATAGGCGAGCTCCCCTCCCATACTCGCCAGGTAGGCGACTAGGCGAGATACTCGCGCAGCCCGTGCGAGTTCCTCTGGAAGTCGCCTAGTCGCCAGGGGGTGGGTATAAATATGACCCCCCCCCCCTCCCCTTGCATTTGCCTATAAATAGGACCCCAGAGGTACGAGGTGGAGCACTTGAAATCCTCGGCAAGATACTCGCGCGCTTCAGTTTCGGGATACTAGCTAAATCTTTGGATTCCTTTTCCTTAGAGAGCAAGTCCGACCTTGCGACTTCGCCAGCTAGCTTCCCTCGTACTCAGTTCGGTCATCCTTGGTTGAGAAGGGGCTACTCCTTTCGAGCATCCGGGTACGTGGTGGGTCCTTCCTGCCGCAACATCTGGGGTCCTGTTTGACATGTTTCCTCGTTCTAGTCACCTTTGCCGTCTGATCCGGCTTCTGAGCCGGTAACCTTAGGCGGCTTTGGTCCGAATTCTGAGGTTGGGATTTTTCCTGGCTTCAACACCTGGGTATTTTCCTGGAGCCCAACTCCAGTACTTCCTGTTACTCCACTTCACAGGCACAACCCACAGACTCCATAAAATACTCATTTATAAGCGAAATCTTCTCCGATTTTTGAAATAAAGTATCACCAATTCATGTCAACCTATCCAGATGAGCTTCACACAGTATGTCTATTCTGTACTACACACTTCCGGTTCAATATGCAAACTTAATTGGGGATACGAGTATCGACCCAATGGAATTCTCTTAACAATTCCACCTTTTGGTGGAGGATTCCATGCACATGCAAAATTAGGACTTCACTTGTCCAAGCAGGAGGTTGTTACCATTGTATTTCACTTTGTAGTCATGGTGAAGCTGTTCTATACGGATGGAAATGAACGCCTTACTTTCATCTTCGTGGATCTAGCCTCAGATCCTGCTTCCAACCACAAGATCCCTATCAGTAAGCTATGCAAACTTCAGCTCCAGCCCTTCTTCTTCCTTAGCTTTCTTTTCTCCAAGGAGTAAAATGGAATGAAGAGAGAGAGGAAGAGAAGAATAGAATAACTTCTCATTCCACTCACCTCTACATATCAAACCCCGACTTAACCTCAACCATAGGATTAATCCATCAAAACGAAGCAAAGGCCAAGATTTGGGTTGACTGGTCAACTTTGGTGCTATCGCTTGGCGACACCGACTGTCGCTAGTCGGCGATATTGACTTAACCGCTTTGACCGTTTAACAGCCAATCTGACACATGTCTCACGCCACGTGGCACTATCGTTCGGCGACATCCACTGTCTCCAATCAGCGATAACATTCGACAATTCGTCGAGTGTGTCGAGTGTGTCGAGTGTCGACTCAACGCTTTATCGCTATCGCCACTAGGCAGTACCCACTGTCGACCGGTGTTATCAAAGCGAGTAGCTCACTCAACGCTTCGAGGCGTCGAGTGTGTCGACCTCACTCAACGCTTTAAGGTGTTGAGTGCGTCGAGTCCTATCTCTATCACCCTGGCGATACTCACTGTCGCCCGGCGATAGAGACCAATATTTCTGCTGTCAAATTTCGGGTGTTACATGTATAGAATATCAAATTTGCTCAACAACTATTAACTCAACTGCATACACTAATGAAGGTTGAGATAATTAGAGAAAAGGTTATTTTAAAAGATTATACAATGTTAGAAAAATTTGCTCAACCCCTGTAAATACAATACCAAACTTGCTCAACCATTGTTAACTCAAGTGTATACAGTAATGAAGTTTGAGATAATTAGGGCTGAATTGATTTTAAAAATTTATACAATGTTAGCCAAACTTGCTCAACAACTGTAGATACAATATCAAACTTGCTCAACCACTGTTAACTCAACTGTATACACTAATGAAGGTAGAGATAATTAGGGAAAAATGATTTTAAAAAATTATACAATGTTACCTTGATTCGTAATTTATGCATTTTTAAATTGATTGTTTGCAGAATAAATACTAAGTGATGGTAAAAGGAGATGACAATGCAATTAAGTGGAGATTTCAGAAATCAAAGATTGGGCAATATGAGATTAGAATCCGTTAATGGAGAGCATATTGGGTAAGATAAACGTACCCTCCATGAGGAACAGCCGCCTCCTGCTGCATTTTTGAGATCTGGCAAGAGATACGTCGGACTGAGGAGCAAGCTGGGTTCTGAAAGTGTGGCACTAAAGCAGAGATATCACAAATCAAAGATCGGGGAAAAAGAGATGAGAAGGATTTAATGAAGAACAGATCGGGCAAGATAAACGTGCCTTCAGTGAATAACGGTCACCTCCTACCGAGTTATTGGTAGATCTGGCAAGCAAAACATCGGATAAAAGAGTGATCCTTTGAAGGAGGAGAAGGATAACCGCAAATGGATGAGAGGCATCTAGCCAAGTTCTAGTGGAGGAGAAGGAGAACAGATGATGAAAGCCGCATAATTGCTTGTAGGGTTTTCTTTAGCCGCCGGTGAGTGCGCGAGTGTGGGAGGTTTGAGTCGCTGGTGAGTGTGCGAGTAGTTGTCGAAGGAGCCGTGCGAAGGAGGCGTCGTAGAATCTTGAGTTGCCGGTAGAATCTTGAGTCGCCCGTAAGCTTGGGAGAGGTTGTGGAAGGAGTCATTGTGTAAAACCCCCCACCCGGAACACAAGACACAAACGATGGGGTTTTATGCCCAGAACAACCGCCTTGCGGTAGCATTAGCATATGGGATGATTTGTATCACAAGTCGCCTATTCTGTCGGCTAATTTTTGATATCATAATGTCAACCCAACAAAAAGAAGAACACAAAAGTCATAATGCACAAAAGTAAATGTCCAAAATGAATACAACATAATAGGAAGCTTCACCAACTCCTATAATATCAGAGTACAAGAAATCGCCCAAAGGGCTACAACAAAATGCTTAAAAGCTCACATCTGTCACTGAGGGGAGTGAAGGTATCGAAGTGTCAGACCCTGTCCCCCTGGCCTGGCTTCCCTATTGTATTGGGTGTTGTTGCTGCACCGTCGGCGGGGTGCCCTCCTAAGAAGGTGAGTGTAGCAACCTTTAGTCATAAAGACTAAGTTGTTTCACATCCGCTCACGACGACGGCTCTTAGGCACCGAGCGGAAGGAAGAAAGTGGGGACACAATATACTTAGTAGTACAAATAACAGGTGACAAGAAGTACTACTAAATAAAACCGCAACAACAAAGCGTGTCCTCTCGAATCTAAAGTACAACTATGCTAGCACTAAACAATAGCAGAAATGTAAAAATTCAATTGAACTTAACTTATGAGGATGTCCATACACACTTATAAGTTAACGGTCTAGTACAGTAAACATAACTCATCATATAAAAGAGCTCATACTAATTTATATGACGAAGATCTTATGCGGTGCAAAGCAATGTAATGAATGTATGATGTCGCACTCATGTTTACACACACACACTCTGTTTGCTATGTCGACATAGACCTTAGTTCCCACTTTTAGAGTGGTAACGACCCTTTTAGACATCACTCGTCGTGGCCAAATGGTGATATTGGAGAGGACATCTCCATTACTAGGCGGACATACACACTACCAGGCCTAGGCCTCTGTACGCCTAGTAGTGAGAAATGTGGCGTCCGTTAATATTAGTAATGGAGGAGAAAATTTTAAAATATTACAAAGAAATGTCACTCATGTTTTCATGCGTCGCGGCTTTAAACCCTTTAATGGGTGTGCACGGGGTAGAAAATTTTATAGAAGAAATTAATCGAAATTTAAATTTAAACGAAACGGCTAGTGATTTTGTTAATTTAAGCGTTTCAAAATTTAATTCTGATTTTACTCGTTTCTATAATTATTATGATAATATGTATGGATCGCGACATCGTGAAAAATCCACCCAACCTAAAACAAAATATATTTTAAAAACAAACTTTTAGAATTAGCCTCTAGAAAAAAAAACGAACTTCGAGTACTTTAAATGAATTAGGTTCATATACAAGAACACAATTTCAAGATTATATGACCGCAAGCGAAATAGAAAATTTTGATATTTTAAAATGGTGGAAAATTAAAACAAATGTTTATCCTATTTTGGCCTTAATGGCCCGTGATTTACTAACAATCTATAACAACCCAAATTTTATCAGCAGGCAAATTTTCGGGTGACAGCCTGGGACACGGGCGTGTCTCAGGGCGTGTCCTGTGTGCGTCGAGTGTCGAGAGGAACAGTCGACGAACGGTCGAGAAAATTTGGTCGACTTTAGACATGGCCTGTGACACGGGCGTGTCACAGGGCGTGTTAGTGCGCTCGACGAAAGTTGCTCGACGATCGTCGAGTGTCGAGGTGTCGACAAGTGAACACGGCCTGTGACACGGGCGTGTCCCTTTGGATCGACGATCTCAGCCCGATGAATTTTAAGCTGGGGCGTGCCGCGTGCCGTGTGTGGGCACACGGCCTGGGACACGGGCGTGTCACAGGCCGTGTGAGTCTCGGGTGATTTTGGAAATTTTTTCAGCCTGACGAACACGACCACAGACACGGGCATGTCTGAAGGCGTGTTGGGTGACACGGCCCATGACACGGACGTGTCCCATGGGCGTGTCACTGGTTTGGATAAGTCGGTTGAGCACTGCTTGAGGCACACGGCCATGGACACGGGCGTGTCCCAGGCCGTGTCAGGCAAAATTTAATTTTTCTGGCAAAATCGTGGTCGTCCGTTCTTTCAGCTGGGATCCAAGGGCTGAACTATCTCCCTGTTTCCTTAAGACCGTGAATGAGAAGAGAAATCTCATTTCTCATTTGTTCTTCTCTTTCTTCATTTCTAGTGAGAGAAAGGGAGAGGAAGAAGGAGGAGGAGGCAAGGGGCTGGTCACCAGTGGTGCTGCGGTTTATCGACGAGAGATCGGAAGCCGGCATTGCGGAGGAAAAGCTCTTGTGAGTTGTTCAAGCCAGCTTAGAGTTCATGGCACAGAAGAGGGCTTCAAGGGTAACGACTTTTCTTCCGAGCTATGTGAAGGCTTCCTTTTTGGCATATGTTTGTCATTCCTCCACCAAGAGGTGGCTGATTTTGGGAGTCTTTGGGTGGATGCATGAAATCCCCTTTGTTGGCATATAGATCCGGAAATGGAGTACTGAATAGGCATGCTGTGTGAAGCCCATCTGGACAGGTTGGTCTGGATTAGTGATGTTGCATATGAATCGGAGAGGACTCCGTGATAAACGTGTAGTTTAAGGAGTCAACGGGTTTTGCCTGTGAAGAGTAGTAGCAGGAAGTACTGGAGTGGTAGTCTAGGAAAATATCCGTGTATGTTTGTGCTATTGGGTCGTACCTGTGAATGAGTAACAGGAAGTACTGGTACGACCAAGAAAGGCCCTTTGTGATGCTTGATGTCGTAGGGTGTCCACCTGTGAAGAGAGTAACAGGAAGTACTAGTGAACCCAGGAAAGACCCCTGACATTTGTGATATTGCGGTGTCGTACCTGTGAACGAGTAACCGGAAGTACTGGGGTGCCCAGGAAAGACCCGCTAATATTGTGAGATGAATGGGTGTAAGAGAAATACCCAGGCTGAATGCCAAGAACAGGATTGGTGAGACCGACCCGCGCCTTTGATTAAGCTGTGAGTACGTCGTACTCGGTGAAGGCAAGACGATTTGAGCAACGGGTGGTGGAGGATCCGACCTGCGCTATGTCCGTCCGACGTGAGACCAAAAGGTGCAGTCTATTGGAGCGCATAGCAAGAGTCTTAGGCATGCGCGCCATGACACAATGGGGGGCTACGGGCCATCCCGGTGTAGTAAGACTAGAACTCCGGCTACACGCCATGGAGTAAATGCTCAAGAGAATTACCGTTGGGTTGTGACCTGAGACGATGGTGGGAAAATGCTTTGCTAGAACACCAAGAATGTGCCCTGAGTGCACGGACCGTTGGGCCGGGTGGCGAACGGTTGTGATGTCATGTGTGCGTGAAAGCACATTATATGAATATATTGTCATGCTTGTGTTGTGATATGCCTGCATGGAAGATTACCGCTGCCCCGAGAAAAGGGGTAGGGTCGTTATAATTTGGTCAGCTGAACGCTGACCGTTGCTTCTGTTTGCCACCGTTGGGTGGATTGTCCCTGTACAGGTGCTGGAGTGCCAAGCGGGATGCATAAAGGTTGAGGTCCTTGCTGTAAGACCCCATTTTTTTTAACACCGGGGTCTTAGGCCCAGAACCGCCGTTTTGCGGTGACTCCTTCACGCCCTGAAGGGTCATCACCACAAAGCACCGATTCTGCCGGTCAATTCGATCACAGAAAAGTAGCACAATAAAGTAAATGCAAATTGGCAGTCCACAGAAAATCACATATCATAGTAAATATATCTCCATGAAGGGAGTGTCCACAGAAAAAATACATCAGAGTACTAAAATACAGGCTTATGCCCGGTACATCATGTCCTCACTACAAATCACTCAAGCGGAAGCAAATGCTAAAAATCTACTCAAGGTCGAGACTCACAGTCCCGGCTGTATGAACTCCGGAGCTAGACTGCCCCATCTCTAAGCGCACCGGTCTCTGGGGCTGCTCCTCCATGCTGGGCTCCACGATCCCCTAAATGATGCGATTGGAAAACCGTTAGTCTAAAAGAGTAAGCTCTATCATCCCCCACCCCTTCCCTCATGGCTCCTAGGCACCGAGCGGAGAGGAAGAAAGGAGAGGACTTGAATGTGGAGAAGAAATAAAAACAGATGGCAGCGGACCTATACTAGCAATTCTATAATATATATTGACAATAAGATGAAATATGAAAGTAACCTTCACTTATGTGAGAACACATAAGCCAAGGGGTCTTCTACAAGGCTCCCATCGTATAAACAGTCTCATACCAATTTATACGTTGGGGTGTTGATTATCAAACAACTATATATACATATATATATCAAAAATTGACCTTAATTTTTAAACTTGTCCACGCAAGCTTATAAACCAAGGGGTCGTTTTGCAGGGCCTAAAGTATAAGCGTCTCATTCCACTTATACTTTAGGTGTCATGGTTAAATGAATCGATTATGCTATAACATGCAAGTGGGTATGATGGACATGTAAGTGCAACACACGTACCCGACTCTGTGCACACAGACCTTTAGTTCCCCCTTTCTGGAGCCGTAACCTCCCAGGATACCTCCGTAGTGGCAGACGGAATCGGTGGGTTGGGCCTCGCCCACCTCTAAACCAGTAAAGCACTACCGGTCAGACCTATCGTACGCCTCAACGCTTGGTGCACGAAGCAGACTCCTGCGTACTCTTGCCGGCTGGCGCACCGGACTTCTGTTGGCGAAGTGCTAACCACACTTGCCGAGTCAATGTATTGGCGTCGGTGCATCGACCCTCCAATACCGAAGACCCACCACCTTAATTTCCTTTCCTCTTATGCACATGCAGAGTTAGCGTAATCAAAAACTGAGCCGAAGCTCCCCGGACTAAAACGTCCGTCTCAAACAATCGAGCCGAAGATCCCCGGACCGAAACGTCCGTCTCTTAACCATCCAAGTCGAAGCTTCCAACTAACTTCCAGTGCGATCAGTGTTCGTGAAGTGTGCAACCCTAATTACTAAGTTACTCTTTTCAGCTTGTTAATACAGTTTACGTTAACCCAGGACTGCCCCCGGTATTCCCTGTGAAGGGCTCTCAAGGGGCACTAGGAACTATGTTGGGATTACGTCCAACGTTCCCTTTCGCAAGGTACTTATTATTATTATTGGTTGATTCCCTTACCCATTACTTCCTCATGTTACGATAGGCTAATCCTAGGGTGATTTGACTCTATCTCACCTCGGGGAGGACGATCTTTCGTCGAACCCGAGCGCCTCTAAACCCTAGCCAAAACAACACTCTACTCATTTTATCTTCCGATGATGCTCCTAATTCTATTTATCCCTTCCAGCAAACCACTAAACCCAACTCATATGCTCTAATTCATATCCCAACTTATTTCCTGCAGTTTTACTAAATGCAGACCACTTAAGCTATATGACCCGTAAAATAGGAAGTATATCAAATGATCATCCAGTACTCATATAATAATTAGTGGAGGGCTATACTGGCATTTTTAGCCTAAATCCATAATTTCCTAATTTTCATAATTTAACTGATAATTATTTATTTATTCTAATAACCAAAAGTTCCAAGTTTGAACATGAAGTACAAGTTTTAGACAAGATAAAATTCCACTAAATTTATGTGAAATGAAAAATGAATAATCATGTAAAAATCCAGAATCTCCCAATTTTTCAGCAAGGTTTAAGCCCTTAAATTTTATTTCAAATTAATTCCATAATAAATCATTTAAAGGGGATGTACAACAATAATACTTCCAAAAATTCAGAGAAAATTTCAGGATGATTATAAGGACACATAAAAGCTCTAAATAAAGTTTCATAATTTTTTTATAAAGAATTATTCTCTAAATTAATTAAATATCAAAGTCTTAAAATTATGGACTTGTAAAGGAAGTTCTGTAAACAGCCCTCTAAAAATTATGAATACATTTTTACAAGTATATTTTGGCCTGAAATCATCAAAACCTAAGTTTCATGATTTTTCAACAAATATATCATCAATAATTAATTTCATACTATCAAAGCCCCTTTCCAAAACTTGTGAAGGAAGTACTAAATATAATCAAGTAAAAATTATAATAAAATTCGAGGTATTCACTTAGGCCTGGATTATCTTCTGACCAAGTTCCATCAGATTCAAATGAACAGAATAACCAGAAGTAATTTAAACATCATTTTGGGCATTTTGGTAATTAACAAATAAAATGCCAGAAATATAATTCATAAAATTCTAATAAAATTACCAGGGGTTCTAAATAGTATAAAACTTACTCTAACAAAGTTTTACAACCTTTAGCCTTAATTTAGTGGTTGAATTTACAAAATAGTGTTTCTACCCTAAAACTAGGGTTAGGGTTTTGAGGTGCCTACCTTCCTCCAAATCCTATAAGATTCCTTCCAGAGAACTTAAGATACACTACCTTCAATTTTACTGAGTTTTCAAGGCCCTACAAGGGCATTTGCCACCATGTCCTTCACAACCCCCAAAAGTCCTTCCTTAGGGTTTGAGGTTGAACCCTAGGGTAAACCAAGCCTAAAACATTCCATTTTCCTTAAGAGAGTGACATTGGCCATGCCAAGTCAGTCTCCAAAACTTCAGCCTCTGTTGAGAGGAGGTGACTACCCTAAGTCCATAGTGCACTTTTAATCAAAAATACCTCCTTAAAGCCAAACTATGGTTTGGTGATTCCCTAACCAAAACCCATCCAAATGAGTTGAACTTTTGTACAGATCTAGTTATTGATGTCAGGGACCACTCACCAAAATTTTGGAGGGTTTGGAGATGCTTAGGACATCTATTTAATTTATTTATGGATTATTAAATTTTTATAAAAACTATAGAAATATTTTCTCCAAAAATTCCCATTTTTATACTGCCCCTAGGTATATATATGGTAGACTCTCTGCCAAAAGCTCAAGTCATTTGGACAGGGGATGAAGGGTGGGCATCCATTTGAATCTCAAGTTAGCCATAGGTATAGGGCCCACCAAAATGGGTGTTGTAGTCTAACCACTTACCCAAACGAGTTGAAATAAATTTTAAACTAATCTAGACTCGAAGGGCTACAACTTTTGTGACTGGACATTTTTCCTAAAACAGCTTTCAAATGCCTCGTTTAACGACATCAAAATGTGCAAGTTAAAGGGGTAACAAATAACAATATTATATATATAAATATAATAATTAAGTAATATGAGTTACTGTTCATCTTCTCAAAAACCCGAACCAGCAACCTTAAAAAAACGCATAAAACCTGTAGCTTTGCATGAGCCACCGCCGGCCATTTGGCCACCTCCCTGGCCAGCCACCACCACCACCACCTCCGTTGAGGTGAGGGCTACCGTCAGGGGGCGGCACGGCCGCCGGAGAGGCGGTTTCCGGCGAACCTGACCACCATGGTTTTTTGGAAAAACCATGGAAATGAAAACTTGGATCGGCTCAATTGAGTCCGATTCTTGTCCTAAATGATTCCTACGATCTACCCACGGAAGAAGGAGTAGAGGAGGACCTTGTTTGTGGTTCGATGACGGCGGCGGCGGTGGTCGGCCATGACATTTTTCCTCTCCAGCGAGCTTGCACGAATCCTCGATCCTCCACCAAAACCTTTGATCCAATACGTTATTTTGACTGCCAAGGACGTTCTGAAGGTGATGGGAAGATCAGAAATTGGAATGTGGGGCTGCATAGGGGGATTTATATTTTTTTCATCGGAGGGGAGGTGAAGGGTTGGTTGGCCATGGTGTTGGGCTCCCCCCATTAGTGTTTGCTGGCTGGAATTGATAGCATCATCATCCCAAGAGGCAAGGGAGAGGAATGGGGACAATGGAGAGATGAATGGAGTGGCCCATGGCCTCCCTCCATAACTCCTCTCTCTCTCTTTTCCTCTTTCTCTCTCCTCCATTAAGGAGAAAACTCTCATTTTCTCTCTCCTGTCACCCCTCCGAAATTTAGGTGGCATCCCTCATAAATATCAGCCTCCTAAAGTTAATGGGCCACTCAAGTTGGGCTTAGCCCAAGTGGCTTGGGCTTGGTTAGGTCATTTAGGCTAGTTTGACCTATTTTAGGGTTGAGTTGACTTTGATCAATTTGACCATTTCGGTCGACCCCAATGGGTCCTTGGTGACCCATTGGCCTCCCCTAAGGTCTATGTAGGGTTGGGTAGGGTTGACTTGGCGCCTTGGAGGTCACTTGACCCTTGGTAAGGTCACTTTGACCACTTTAGGGCTAGAGTTGACTTGGGTCAACTTAGCCTCTAGGGCTGACCTCAATGTGTCCTTAGTGACCCTTTGACTTCACTTTGGGTTTAGGAAGCCCTGAGTAAGGTTGGTTGGGCACCTTGCTGGTCACTTGACCCTTAGTTAGGGCACTTTGACCAAGTTAGGGATTAGAGTTGAATTGGGTCAACATGACCACTTGGGTTGACCCCAAGGGGTCCTTGGTGTCCCCATGGCTTCCCTTGAGGTCTAGGAAGGGTTATGTAGGGTTACCGTGCACTTTGGAGGTCACCTACCCTTAGTAAGGGCACTTTGACCAGATTAGGGGCATGAGTTGACTTGGGTCAACTTGGCCTCTAGGGCTGACCCCAATGTGTCCTTAGTGGCTCATTGACCTCACTTTAGGGTTAGGAGGGCATAGGTGGGGTCCACTTGGCTAGGGGTAGGTCAGTTGACCCTAAGTAGGCTAGTTTGACCCATTTAGGGTTTGGGTTGACTTGGGTCAACTGAGTCTCTTTGATTGACCTCAATGGGTCCTTATGGCTCTAATGGGTCTCCCAAAATGTTTGGGGGTGTTGTGGTAGGGTCTTGGGGTCATGGTGAAGCCCCATGGTCATCCTAACCTATTGCTCAGAATTCTACTATTTGCAGACCATGATGATTTTCAACTTCATGTCTAAGCTCACTTGGTCTTATTGGGCTTTCTAGGGTCTTGTGATGACCTAGTCATGACCAAAAACACTCTTAGGGTTCTAGTTGGAAATGAGATGTTACACTTGCTGTTGTTGTTGCTGCTACTGCTAGCCCTCGAAGGTTATTTGAAAATGCTTGTTATGTTTTCTTTTAATGTGGCCGGCCTACGCGCCAATGTTGGAGCCACTATTTGAAAGCCTTGTAAGGCCATAAGGACAATGTTGTTTACATGTTGTAAGACATTCCTATATGCTATAAAATATGGTGTTTTATATGTTGGACATTCAAGAGAGGAGTTCAAGTGGTAGTATAGGCTTCCGCTAGAATGCTTTGTGATAGGTGCGCTACGCTACTCTGGTATCACTCCGTAGCTTCATCATCTGTTTTGTGGTATATCTTGTGGGGCCCCGGCCGGACCTTCTAGAATATATCATATGAACGGATGAGGTTGTTACATTTTTGGTATCAGCTGTCTTGGTCTTTCCCTCTCAAAGTCGTGGTCGACTTCTTTTGTGGGGTGGCGAGCACGTGTTTGTGCAAACCATATTTGTACGAGAGAACTTCTGAATGTCCATGATAGGAATGCAAATTGCTGTGTTTGGGGAACCTGTGTGTTCCTATTTTGTGTTGTTTGCTTGTGTAAGGCCGCTAATGTGTGTGTCTTGTCCACCTTTAGGTGACACAGAGTGGAGCAGGGCAGTCAGAGCCCCAGCATTTGGATGAAAGTACGGCACCAGCCGAGGTGCCTACACCTCCACCGTCTGCGGAACATGTGCGTTTAGTTGTTGGGGCTTTGTTTGCCATGATCCAAGGACAGCCACTTGGGCAGGAGCAACCGGCTGTGAGGCCAGAACAGGTGGAGGCAAGGCCTGAACCTGTAGTGGATGTGGCTCCTGGAGCGGCTGAGAAGCAGCTGACGCAGTTTATGAGTTTCCAACCGCCTACGTTTTCGAGAGTGGGAACTCCTACGCAGGCTGAGGATTGGCTATCGCGCTTCAAGCAAGTCATGATGGCGATTGGAACGACGGAGCATCAGAAAGTCACCTTAGCTACCTTCTTGCTTGAAGGAGAAGCTAGATTGTGGTGGGATGAGATGGAGTTGCATCACTTGGCGGGTCGTCCCTTAACACAAGTATCGATGGAAGAAT
Organism: Platanthera guangdongensis; assembly: GCA_039583875.1. Classification (NCBI taxonomy): domain Eukaryota; kingdom Viridiplantae; phylum Streptophyta; class Magnoliopsida; order Asparagales; family Orchidaceae; genus Platanthera; species Platanthera guangdongensis. The sequence goes on from CM077154.1 coordinate 15,057,587, forward strand.
TCTCCCGACTCTTCCTAGCAAAGCACCTTCCTGCGGCGCAACGGATTGCCATGGAGAATGAATTCCAAAGGCTGACCCAAGGTGAGGGCAGTGTTGACACGTACCTGCATGAGTTTACTCGCTTAGGGCGGTGAAAGTCCACCTAGTGTCAACTATCTTCACCTATGGGGGGGGGAATAGGTGACGTGCAGCATTTTTGCGGAATTTAAATTGTACCTGCACACGAAAATAAAACAACACAGCACAACAGAGTACACAAGCTATTTATAGTGGTTCCCCGACTTGGGTACATCCACTTTCCCCCTTCGACCTATCTCCCAACCAGGGACGACTCGGTCTCTTCACCAACAGGATTGAAATCCAATCCTTGCACTATCGGAAGGAACCCTTCCACACGTAGGAGTCAACACTCCCACAACACGGGTTGCACCCAACCCTTACAACACGGAACCACCGTTCCTTTACAACAAAAATAAAATAGAATGTACAAGAGATACAAACTACGTTTGGAGACAAGTGTGTCCCTCTTTGTTGACGACGTGTTCTTGAAGTCCACAAAGAGTTCACAACCCTAGATCTCTCTTGGAGAGGATCTCCCTGGAACTGGTGGCGGCAAGATGGGCGGCGGCTAGGTTCACGGGATCGGCGGCAACAACGATGTGCGGCTGCTGTTCTTTAGAGATCCAAACTTCGTAGCGAAGCTAGCTAGGTCTACCAACGGTCACACTAGGATCAATCGTCTCGATCGATTCGGATGGGGAAGATTTTCCCGATCTACAAATCGAGAGACAAGAGATCTCCGGTTAGATACGTGAGACGCTGAGCTTAGCTAGGCTTCTGTCGCAGGAGGATCTGGGCGAAACCACGATCTACCGGCGAACAACTTGGCGCGAGCAGCGGCAGCGGGGGCGGAGCGGAAACGGCGATCTAGGTTACGTCGCGGCTCGCGTTTTTCTTTTCTTCTTCGCTCCTTTTACTGTTCAAAAATACCCGTGTATTTATACACTGTAGACACCTTCAATATGACCGTTGTGGGTCCCACAAGTAGAAGCCCGAAATCCGGTTCAAAATAGTGCCAGCAGTAGAATCCGGTCCAGCAGCTTCCAGAGAAATCGCTAAGTAAAAATCGGCGAGAATCGCAGGTGATTCTCGACGAATCGGCGAGAATCAGTTAGTGATTCTCGACGATTCATCGATAATCACTAGTGATTCTCGCCGAATCACTTGTTGATTCTCAACGAATATAACTTGGTATTCATGATCTGCTCAACGATGGGTTCGGCGAGAATCACTAGTGATTCTCGCCGAATCTTACTTGGCACCATTTTGAGGTAGTCAGATAGAGTCGGCGAGAATCACTAATGATTCTCGACGATTCGGCGAGAATCACTAGTGATTCTCGCCGAATCGGCGAGAATCACTTGGTGATTCTCGTCGAATTACACTTAGACGAATTTTCGTCTTTCCACCCAAGAGCTGCTCCTTGACCCATCCTTGCTCCTTGTCTGCTCTTGTATAAACACGACCATGTACTTGAAAGTAAGTGCACTCCAATAGAGAGAGTACACGTAGGCCAACACACTGATCTGCTCAACGAGGGATTACGTCGTGCAGACCCGTGTATATTGACCTACTGCACCCTGACATTGGTGTGCACTTAGCGTGGAATAACTGCAAGCACAACTTGAGAGGTTTCATCAAATACATTGTGAATTCATCTTAGCTTGACAGGTGGCTTCCTCAAATCCAGGTAATTGTGGATACAATACACAACAATCTCCCCCTATTTGACGAAGCCAAAACCCTACTAGCTAAGATGAATAACACCAATCAAATAATATAAACAACATTCAGAATTTAAATATGCAGCACAAGATAATATAGGCAGACAAATCAAGACTTGAGTCATTCATAATTTCAAATGCATATATATATATGTATATATACATAATCTCAAGATTGTTCAAATAATAACAATAACCATTAATCGTTCTTAAGAGAGAATGACAAGCTATAAAGTTTTGTCTATTTTTTTTTGGCTAAGTCATCCTTGAGTTTTTGCGCCAAATACTTCTTTCTTTGCCTCTCCATATACTCTTTGGGCTTCGGATAATATCTGGGAGGAGGAGCTTTATCTGCCGCTGTGTTGGTCCTGAAGAAGATATTTCGTTTCGCTTCATACGTCTTGTGCATTTCCCACTCATACTGGCTGTATACTTTGTTTCGATTGATTTCTCCTTTTTCCTGTAGCCAGAAGGTGTCCAAGATGATATTCTTTGAAACTGGACTCCACTTTTCATTTCTTACTTCCTCCTCACTCAGTCGAATTCTCTTTTCAGCTTGTGTCTCCTTGGAGGTCCCTTCTTGAGCTTTTCTCTTGCCCCTGGCTTTTGCTAGGGCCTCTTGGTCAAACATGCTCATCAGTTTTGCTTTAGAAATAGCCCTAGCATCAGCTTCACTCATGGGAACATCTGCAGCACTTACTCCCTCAGCAGCACTTACTCCCGCAGCAGCCGTAGTAGTCTCAGGAGCATGAATACCTACAGGATTCAAATCGACGCCTAACGCCTGTTGGAGCATCCACCAGCAGCTGTCATAGACATATTTGTTTGACTGTTCGAAGTTTGTGATCATGATTTCTTGAAGCTCGACCATCTTAGCTATATATTCCTTCTCCCCCTTTTTGGCTTCGACTGCGATGGAGTTTGCATAGGAGTGCAGTGAGTCATCAATATGCTTGGTAGTCTTGGAGAATTCAGTGACCAAGGCCTGCTGATTGGCGTTGAGGGTTACCATATTACCGTCAAACTTTTGAATGTTGTTTGCTACAACATGAGCATTCTAATTCACTACAACAAGAGTATCAGTGTTCTTTTTCAATCCGGCCATAAGAAGAGTGACCGCTTGGTCGGCCGCTGTATACTTTTCTTCAAATTTCTTGTCCATCATGTCAAGTTTATGATTGATCTTCACCATGTTCTTGAGCATGAGATTTTCAGACTTCTTAATCCTTTGCAGCATTTTATTCTGAGCTTTATCAAAGGAGGCTTTAAGCTCATTCACTATGCCCTGAATGATATTCACTGTATGAGTGGCTAGATTATCTCGTAGTGGAAGATCCGGAGGCACTTCTTGGCCTTGCACTTCAGCAGAAGCACCTGTAGAGCTAGACACCAGCACAGTCTCTAATGGGGGAATGCTGGCGGCCTCTGTAGATTTCTCTGACTCCCCCTCCATTCGTGCACCAATGTTCTCAAGAACCATCTCAGGTGCGTGCTTGTCAGATGGAGGTTCAATGATATCCTGAGTCTCCACTGCGTCCTGTCCCTCATTTTCATCTTCCTCTCCTTCATCATCCATGAAATCATCTTCATCAGCATCATCTTCCAACTCTTCATCAGCAGCCTCCTCTACCGCACCTCCGGCTCTTAGATTGTTCAGGTTCAGGGCCTCTGCATTCTCCGGCACAGCTTCACTGTCTTCTTGTATAGCTGCCACTGCATCTCTGGCTATCTGGGAGATGTCAGATACGATGTGAGTATCAGTGGGTAGAGACTCCCCCTCAATTCCTGTCGTCAAAGCATCGGGAATTTCACTTGGGATTACTGCTGGAGATATGTCCTGTTGTTCTTCCACGGCAGCCTGCCCAATTCGCCTCTCCCATCTGTCAAAAACACTTGAGTCCATCTTCTTCAAGTAGTGTAGAGGAACACCTTTACTCATGTCATACTTGTCTCCATTCAGCTGATTGAGATACAGACTTATGATTCGGCCACACCTCGGAGAGCTCAGGGTGTCCTTTATCTTCTCAAACAGCAATGCCCCCCAGTTGAATCTTTTTCGGCAGACAATTGCCACCAGGATCTTGAACATATCCGCAGAGATATGGTCATGAGAGCCCGGCTTGCAGATGAGTACCTTTCCAATTATGTTTGACAGAAGCTTCCCTTCTTCATTCATATCCTTGCGCTTGATCGACCGTGTTCCTCGTGGGAGACCACAGAATAAGAGAGTCTTGTTTTTGTCTTCTTCCTCAAGATAGTCCTCGTGCTCCGAGCTAGAGAGCTGCAGGAAGCGGGTCAGCTTGCTGGCAGACATCTTGATCTTGGCCCCAGCCATCTTGCTTTTGATAAGAGAGTCGCCATTCCTGAGTTTTGCGGTAGCGAAGAACTCCAGTACCTCTTTGTCCAAGATTTTGCACGGGTGCTCCAGGACGAATGAGAGCCCAGCCTCTTCCAGCATCAGAATGATGTTTCTGAATTCGTCAGAGGCATGAGAGAACCCTGTTCGAACTAGCTCGCAGCCAGTGACCAGCCCAGCGGTTGTTCTTGGAGCCATTGCAGATCTAGGGAGAGAAGCCCTACTCTACGCTTAATCAAAAATCAAAAAGGAAGCGACACTAGTGATCAAGTCCAAGTAAGGGTGAGGGGGTGGTTACCTAAAGGCGTAGACGGTGAGTTAGTTGGTGAGCTTCCGGCGAGAAATCTTCCTTGAGCGTCCTGCGGGATGTCGACGGAAGCCTTCACGACACGGCGAGAAACTTGCGGGATTCGGCGAGTTTCCTGCGGAGAAGAAGTCGATTCGGCGAGCTTCCCTTGCGGTGGGTTTCCCTTGCGGAGAGAGTCCTTCGGCGAGATCGACGAGAGTATTCACGTGGTGTGGGATTCTAGCGGGATGCCGATGGAAGAGGAAGAGTCGGCGAGTTGGACGAGAGTCTTCACGGGGTGTGGGATTCTTGCGGGATGCCGATGGAAGAGGAAGAGTCGGCGAGATTCCTTCAGCGTTTCGGCGAATATTCTGCGGTAAGTTTCCCGTGGAAATGAAAGGTCGGCGGGATTTCTTTGCGTTGACAACAGGTTTTAACAAGGGTTTAACAGGTTTTAACGGGATTCCTTTGCTAAGAATCGGTGGGAATTTGTCTAAGTTGAAATCAAAGGGTTTCTTTAATAGGAATCTTCAGGTTAAGAGGCATGCCGCATTTTTGAAGTCTTCTGATGTCAAGTCAATTTAAAAATTATAAATATATATATATCTTAAAGCCAATCTATTTGGATTTGAACGGGGCTTTTCCATATAAATTAATTTAAGCATCTTCTAAGTATGTAAATACTTCGTAAGGCCAATCTACGCTGGTTTTCAGTGAACTATTTTAAGCCTGTAGACGTTAGATCTCGAGTCTACCAGGGGAATTTCCGATAAGTCTTCAATATTGTATCTATTGTTTATGTTTACCATGTTAACATATCCTTAGATGTACTCACACAATGGTGTAAATATAGGTATAACTATATATACATATATATATGTAAATGTGGATACAATATGACTCAAGTCCTGGAAGTGATCAAACATACCTGGGATTATGAGAGTTATCATTTAGTCCCTCAGGTAAAACATTTTAGGAGCTCAATGTGAATATGCTCAAGTAGATATTACATCTGGTATTCCAGACGCTTGTTCCAATTTAGTCTTGAGCCACCTACTGTCTAGTTCCCATCATATTCACGGGAACCTAGACTACCCTGCAAGAAAGAATTAATTTACCTTAGGAACCCAAATCATATTGGGTCCTAGGTTCCTGTTAGCATAAGCACTCGACTGCCTTCCTTCAGAAAACCTGTCAGGAAGGCTACCTCTGCTCAGAAAATGTGGATAGGCCCTTGCCCTTGACATAGAGGGGTTGTGCCAACAGTCGATGGCAAAGTGTCCCACTTTGTCACAGCACCAACACGGGTGAATGTTGTATCGCCGTTTCTGACCTGATCTAGTGACTGAGGTAGTCACGGTCCTAGGTCTCAACGGGATAGGGCATGATCTCCTAACAAAATTTCCTCTTCCACCGTGACACGTGGAAGGGTGGAAGGAATGCATGTTGCGAGCGTCATGAGGCCGGGGAGGTGGTGCCTTCCTTTCAGGCATCCCCCTTCCTGAGGCCCCATGAAAACTTACTTCATGACTTCTAACTTCCCTGTCCTGTGTCCTCGGGTGGTGAGAAGTGTTCTGTGAGCTGGTACATGCAGATTCACACCGAGTTAAGGCAGTGGCAGTGAATACAAAGGGCTCAGAATGAGCCTTAGGTATTCTCTCATGGGTGGCCACGACGGCCCTTGCACTACGGGTGTCTCCACATGAGGACAGATCACCCTTGCAGTGGCCACGATTGTTCCTGTGGTCATACCTAAAGGCATGATGAGTTGCCTTCCTGCTTGGAGTGGGGGGGTCGGAATACCGTTTCCCCATTTCTCCACGAATTAATAATCCGGGAGATCCACCCATTTTCTTGTTTTCTCTTTATAGCATCAACCTTGGAAAAGTTTGATACTATTCTTTTCTCATTCTCTAGACTACTCTCTAGAGCTGAGATTTTAGAGTCCTTGACCTTGTTGGATGCCAATTGGAGAACCAACAAGATCTTCAGTCGAGCAATCTCTTGAGCTTGCTCCTCAGCAAGTAGGTTGCTTGTCTGAAGGGCTCTCTTCAGGGAATCAGCATTTTATGAAGGAAGGCAGTTCCTGTCTTCAGAAACTTAAAGAGAGACGGGGAAGGATGAATAAGTTACCTGCTCTTCAGTGTTATTGTCATTAGAGCCAGTGACCATTGTGTCATCCTCATCAGAGCTGCTTTCCTCACTGGCCTCTTCAGTCTCTGACACGGACACTGGAGCTCTGATGCTGTCCGAGAGATCCTTGCCTTCATCTTCAGAGGTGAAGACCCCCACATAGGCTTCATCCTCTGGTTGACAGCAGATTCCAGCTTTCTCTGACCCCCCCCCCCCCATCAGCTTAGAGATCATCACCCACATAGATTTAGCCGTCCTACATTTTTCCAATCTAGAGCGAGAAGCTCCAGACCAGATATCCAAGAGAATTTGACGAATCCTCTTGTCCAAGTTAAATAGTGACAGTTCCGTCTCTGACATCTCTACAATGCACTTGGGCACTTCGATATTCTCTCCAGAGCAGGAGGTCTTCATAGGAATAAAAGGACCCTCTTCCAGGATGAAAGATGCTCGAGGATCGATGGCCTCCAAGTGATATGACACCCTCATCCTCCAGACGGGATAATACTCCTTTGTACATGCGGGAAGTCTTAGTGGCGATATCTCATAATCCAGCTCCATGCTTCTGACACCGGTGGCAGGATACTACTCAAGGTGTAAACCTTTTTGATGAGTAACCTCCCTCTGATACCACTTGAAAGTCCGCCTAGTGTCAACTATCTTCACCTATGGGGGGGGGGGAATAGGTGACGTGCAGCGTTTTTGCGGAATTTAAATTGTACCTGCACACAAAAATAAAACAACACAGCACAACAGAGTACACAAGCTATTTATAGTGGTTCCCCGACTTGGGTACATCCACTTTCCCCCTTCGACCTATCTCCCAACCAGGGACGACTCGGTCTCTTCACCAACAGGATTGAAATCCAATCCTTGCACTATCGGAAGGAACCCTTCCACATGTAGGAGTCAACACTCCCACAACACGGGTTGCACCCAACCCTTACAACACGGAACCACCGTTCCTTTACAATAAAAATAAAATAGAATGTACAAGAGATACAAACTACGTTTGGAGACAAGGGTGTCCCTCTTTGTTGACGACGTGTTCTTGAAGTCCACAAAGAGTTCACAACCCTAGATCTCTCTTGGAGAGGATCTCCCCGGAACCGGCGGCGGCAAGATGGGCGGCGGCTAGGTTCACGGGATCGGCGGCAACAACGATGTGCGGCTGCTGTTCTTTAGAGATTCAAACTTCGTAGCGAAGCTAGCTAGGTCTACCAACGGTCACACTAGGATCAATCGTCTCGATCGATTCGGATGGGGAAGATTTTCCCGATCTACAAATCGAGAGACAAGAGATCTCCGGTTAGACACGTGAGACGCTGAGCTTAGCTAGGCTTCTGTAGCAGGAGGATCTGGGCGAAACCACGATCTACCGACGAACAACTTGGCGCGAGCAGCGGCGGCGGCGGCGGAGCGGAAACGGCGATCTAGGTCACGTCGCGGCTCGCGTTTTTCTTTTCTTCTTCGCTCCTTTTACTGTTCAAAAATACCCGTGTATTTATACACTGTAGACACCTTCAATATGACCGTTGTGGGTCCCACAAGTAGAAGCCCGAAATCCGGTTCAAAATAGTGTTAGCGGCAGAATCCGGTCCAGCAGCTTCCAGAGAAATCGCTAAGTAAAAATCGGCGAGAATCGCAGGTGATTCTCGACGAATCGGCGAGAATCAGTTAGTGATTCTCGACGATTCGTCGAGAATCACTAGTGATTCTCGCCGAATCACTTGTTGATTCTCAACGAATATAACTTGGTATTCATGATCTGCTCAACGATGGGTTCGGCGAGAATCACTAGTGATTCTCGCCGAATCTTACTTGGCACCGTTTTGAGGTAGTCGGATAGAGTCGGCGAGAATCACTAGTGATTCTCGACGATTCGGCGAGAATCACTAGTGATTCTCGCCGAATCGGCGAGAATCACTTAGTGATTCTCGCGAATTACACTTAGACGAATTTTCATCTTTCCACCCAAGAGCTGCTCCTTGACCCATCCTTGCTCCTTGTCTGCTCTTGTATAAACACGGCCCTGTACTTGAAAGTAAGTGCACTCCAATAGAGAGAGTACACGTAGGCCAACACACTGATCTGCTCAACGAGGGATTACGTCGTGCAGACCCGTGTATATTGACCTACTGCAACCTGACATTGGTGTGCACTTAGCGTGGAATAACTGCAAGCACAACTTGAGAGGTTTCATCAAATACATTGTGAATTCATCTTAGCTTGACAGGTGGCTTCCTCAAATCCAGGTAATTGTGGATACAATACCCAACAGGCGGTATGCGGGTTCTATTTTTGCTGATGAGCAGAGGAAGACAAATCGGTTCTATGAAGGACTGAGGGATAAGTTGAGGTTCCTGGTGTTTAGTTCTGTGAACCAAGGTTTCCAAGCGTTGGTCGACACTGCGAGCGCGCTGGAAAATGATATGAAGAGGGTGCAGGGGAAGAGAGCTTTGGCTGTGATGCAACCGAAGTGGAAGGTGCCCCGATCTGGGAATCCATTTTATAAGAAGAAATGGGGCAAGAAGTCCAAGACAAGTGGATAAGCTCCTTCAACAGTTGCATCAGGAGCAATGTCGGGGGCTACCTCCAAGCAGGATACTCGTATCTGTTATAATTGTAGCTGGGTGGGGCATATCGCTCGAGATTGTCGGGTGCCGCCAAAGAGTGAAAAGAAGGCGGGAGCGTCTTATGTGGAAAAAGGAAAGGCGCTGGTGGACTCCTCTGCCTCGCAGGCGCAGCCCCGAGTCTACAATCTTGGCCTGCAGGAGGCCATTAAGCAGAGTGATGTTATCACAGGTATGAGTTTAGTTTTGCATATGTATTGTTTGTATGCTTTATTTAGTACATATGTGTTTGTGGTTTGTGTGTGTGACATGATTGTCACAGGCTTTGTGATGATTCGGGACATGCTGGCGCGAGCACTGTTTGATACGAGTGCGTCACATTCTTTTCTGTCTAGCGAGTTTATAGCGCGGCTTGGGATACCTAGTCGTGCAAAGACAGATAGCATCAGAGTGATGTTGCCGAATGGCTGTTGGATGCTTGCGGATCAAGCTTGCGATGTGGCGGTGCAAATAGGAAGTCAGGATTTCTGTTTGACTGCGTCTATATTGCCGATATCGTAATTCGACGTGATTTTTGGGATGGATTGGCTTACGGAGCAGCATGCCTTGATTGATTGCCAGTACAAAGAGATCATGTTGGGCCAGAATACCGAACAAGAGACAAAGTTCGCGGGTATGCGAGGAGTGGGTGGGGCGTTGATGTCTGCACTCCAGGTAGTCAAGGCTGTTCGGAAGGGAGCGGAGTGTTACTTCGCACTAATTCAGGCTGTTGAGCCTAAGACCAGTGTGTGCGAGGTTCCGATTATGGCAGAATTTACAGATGTGTTTCCCACGGATCTCCCTGGGCTGCCACCCCAGCGGGAGATTGACTTCACGGTTGAGTTGGTGCCAGGTGCGAAACATGTGGCCCGCTCGCCATATCGCATCGCGCCAAAAGAGATGGCTGCGTTGAAGGTCCAATTACAAGAATTGCTGGAGCAAGGTTATATACGCCCAAGCATGTCATCTTGGAGCGCGCCTGTGCTTTTTGTGAAGAAGAAATACGGTGGGTTGCGGTTATGTATTGATTATCGTGAACTAAATAAGCTGACCGAGAAGAATAAATATCTGATACCTCGGATTGATGAGTTATTCGATCAGCTGGTGGGCTCGACCGTCTATTCGAAGTTGGACCTAAAGTCTGGTTATTACCAGTCGAGAATTCGGGAAGGTGACATTCCCAAAACCACATTTGGAACCCGTTACGGGCACTATGAGTTCACAGTCATGCCATTTGGACTGTGCAATGCGCCCTCGGTGTTTATGGATTTGATGCACAGCATATTCCGAGAGTACCTGGATCTGTTTGTGATAGTGTTCATTGATGACATCCTGGTGTACTCGAAGTCAGAAGCTGAGCATGCGACTCACTTGCGGTTGGTGTTGAATACATTGAGGCAAAATCAGCTCTATGCCAAGTTCTCGAAGTGCGAGTTTTGGCTATCGTCGGTGGCTTTTCTTGGCCATGTGGTGAGTGGAGCGGGCATTGCAGTGGATCCAGCGAAGATAAGGGTCATACAAGAGTGGCCAATGTTGTCTTCTGTGGCCGAGGTCAGGAGTTTCCTTGGACTTGCGGGCTACTATCGAAGATTTGTGGAAAAATTCTCGTGAATTGCTTTGCCGCTAACCATGCTGACCCGAAAAGATCAGAAGTTTGTTTGGACGCCAGAGTGCGCAAGAGCTTTTGAAGAGCTGAAGGTTCGGTTGACCACGGCGCCGGTGTTGTCTTTGCCAAGTGGGACCGATGGATTTGTGATTTATAGTGATGCCTCAAGGAGCGGCTTAGGCTGTGTTCTGCTACAGAAGGGAAAGGTAATTGCTTATAGCTCACGCCAGCTGAAAGTGCACGAGCGAAATTATCCCGTCCATGACTTGGAGTTAGCGGCGGTGATTTTTGCACTAAAGTTGTGTCGACACTACCTTTATGGAGTGAAGGTGGAGATCTATACAGATCACAAGAGCCTAAAGTACCTATTGGAGCAGAAAGACTTGAACATGCGACAACAAAGTTGGTTGGAGTTCCTTGGGGACTACACTTTTGACATTCACTATACTCCCGGAAAGGGGAATGTTGTCGCGGATGCCTTGAGTCGGAGGGCTTCGGCTAGAGAGAATTGGTTACAAAGGCATGATGAACGACTTATCCAGGAGCTAGAAGCGTTAGAGATATCTTGTGTTGACAAAAATGCCACTGCCAATGCATGTTTGAACTGGACGGAGGTGCAATGTGACCTTGCGAACCGAGTTTGACGGGCTACGGAGTTGGATGAAGATCTCTTACGCTATATTCACGAAGGGCCAGAAGGCAAATTCTCCTGGAATGACGGTCTTTTGCGAAAAGAGGGCTGTTTGTGCGTCCCGAATGTGGGTAAATTGAGGGAAGAACTGATGTATGAAGCACATTATACAAAGTATTACATTCACCTTGGGAGCACGGAGATGTTCAACGATATGAAAAAGCTATTCTGGTGGCCAGGGCTCAAGAGAGATGTTGCCCTCTATGTGGCCAAATGCCAAACATGTGCGATGGTGAAGGCGGAATGCCAAAAGCCGGGCGATTATTTGAAGTCGTTGCCGATCCCAGATTGGAAATTTGATGATATTTCCATAGATTTTGTGTACGGGTTGCCGAGATCGCAGCGAGGAAATGATTCCATTTGGGTGATTGTTGACCGGCTAATGAAAGTGGCACATTTTCTCCCGAACAGGCGGGATGATTCAGTCGAAAGTTTGGCAAAATTGTATGTTGACCAGATTATACGGCTTCACGGTGTTCCTCGGAGCATCGTCAGTGATCGAGATGGGTGATTCATGTCAAATGATTGGAGGCTAGTTAACCGACTGTTGGGCACGAAATTGACTTTCAGTACGGCCTTTCATCCCCAAACGGATGGCCAAACGGAACGTACCAACAGAACGACGGAGGACATGATCCGAATGTGTGCCCTTGACTTCAGAAAGAGATGGGAAGATCATCTCTATATGGTAGAGTTTGTGTATAATAACAGCTACTAGGAGAGCATTGGGATGACACCATATGAAGCGCTATATGGAAGAAAGTGTCGTACTCCCTTGGCTTGGGTAGAAGCGGGCGAGGCTCGAATTTATAAACCAAATGAAGTTGATGAAGCAAACGCAACCATACGAACTATTCGAGAGAAGCTACTTATTGCTCAAGATCGACAAGCTAAGTACTACAATGCCAAGCACCGAAACGTGGAATTTGCGGTTGGCGATTGGGTTTACTTGAAGATCAAACCATTCAAAGGTGTCTCCAGGATTCGACGTTTGAAAAAGTTGAGTCCAAGATATCTGGGTCCCTTTGAAGTGGTTGAGCAGGTCGGAGAAGCGGCTTATTGGCTAGCTCTGTCGGCAGACTTGGGTAAATTACATGATGTATTTTACATCTCGGTGCTTCGGAAGGCCGTTAAAGATCCAGCTCAAGTGATCGCGGATGATCGTGTGCCGGTGGAGTATGGGATAACAACGAGAGTTAGACCCATTCAGATCGAGGATCGAGCCGAGAAACAGTTGCGGAACAAGACGGTCGGCATGGTGATAGTCCGGTGGGACAACTGCGGCCGTGAAGAACTTACATGAGAGCGAGAGCAAACCATACGAGAAGAGTTTCCCGAGCTGTTTCTGTAATCCGTGGAGAGCATGGTGTTGTAACATAAAACTTATAATGTTATACCTTTTTGGTTGATGGTTGCTGGTTGCCTTCATGTGTACAATTTCGAGGACGGAATTTCTTGTAGGAGGGGAGGGTTGTAACAGCCCAAATTTTATCAGCAGGCAAATTTTCGAGTGACACGGCCTAGGACACGGGTGTATCCCAGGGCGTGTCCTGTGTCCGTCGAGTGTCGAGAGGAACAGTCGACGAACGATCGAGAAAATTTGGTCGACTCTGGACATGGCCTGTAACACGGGCGTGTCACAGGGCGTGTCAGTGCGCTCGACGAAAGTTGCTAGATGATCGTCGAGTGTCGAGTGACGAGGTATCGACAAGTGAACACGGCCTGTGACACGGGCGTGTCATAGGGCGTGTTCCTTTAGATCGACGATCTCAGCCCGACGAATTTTGAGCTGGGGCGTGTCATGTGCCGTGTATGGGCACACGGCCTGGGACACGGGCATGTCACAGGCCGTGTGAGTCTCGGGTGATTTTGGAATTTTTTTAGCCTGACGAACACGGCCACAGACACGGGCGTGTTTGAAGGCGTGTTGGGTGACATGGCCCATGACACGGGCGTGTCCCATGGGCATGTCACTGGTTTGGATAAGTCGGTTGAGCACCGCTTGAGGCACACGGCCATGGACACGGGCGTGTCCCAGGCCGTGTCAGGCAAAATTTAGCTTTTCTGGCAAAATTGTGGTCGTCCGTTCTTTCAACTAGGATCCAAGGGCTGAACTGTCTCCCTGTTTCCTTAAGGCCGTGAATGAGAAGAGAAATCTCATTTCTCATTTGGTCTTCTCTTTCTTCATTTCTAGTGAGAGAAAGGGAGAGGAAGAAGGAGGAGGAGGCAAGGGGCTGGTCACTGGTGGTGCTGCAGTTTACCGACGAGAGATCCGAAGCCGGCGTTGCGGAGGAAAAGCTCTTGTGAGTCTTTCAAGCCAGCTTAGAGTTCATGTCACCAAAGAGGGCTTCAAGGGTAACGATTTTTCTTCCTAGTCATGTGAAGGCTTCCTTTTTGGCATATGTTTGTGATTCCCCCACCAAGAGGTGGCTGATTTTGGGAGTCTTTGGGTGGATGCATGAAATCCCCTTTGTTGACATATAGATCCGGAAATGGAGTACGGAATAAGCATGCTGTGTGAAGCCCATCTGGACAGGTTGGTCTGGATTGGTGATGTTGCATACGAATCAGAGAAGACTCCGTGATAAACGTGTATGAAAGAAACAGTGTCTAATCACCTAGAGGGGGGGGGGTGAATAGGTGACCTATCTCTTTTTAAACTTTAAAGGCAGAAATATAATACAGTAATTGCAATTCTACAAGTATCACAGCACAACAACCATACAAGCATACATTCACAGAGAGCACACAGGATTTATAGTGGTTCCCCAAGGTCTGGGTACATCCACTTTCCCCCTTCGCCTATTTAGTAGTATACCAGATTCGGCCTAACTTCTCCACTTCTCCTCAGATCCTCAGATCTTACAACTCAGAATCCCAAACATGTTCCTACAACGCAGAGTGATCCCACTCCTACAACTCAGACACCAAGCCCTACCACTCAGTCTTCAACAATACCTACACTCAGGCACAACATCCCTACCTCAGCCTTCAACAAGGCATACACTCAGAGAAATGATTCTCCTACACTCAGGCTCACAAGCCCTACCTCAGCCTTTATAGATTTAGGCTTACAACTCAGATCTATACAAGATCCTACAGAAATTAGAAAATACAAAGTATATAACCACAACTCTGATAGAGAGAGATGAGTTGAATGGTTTCTTGATGAGTTTTTGAAAGAACTTGGCTGAGATCAACCTCCCTTGGCTTTCTTCAAAGCTTCTTGAATTAGAACACAGTAGGGTTGTATCTCTATGCAGATGATCTTCAATCAACTGCTGACTTGAGATTCTGATTTCAATCTGAATCTTCCTTATCAGCCTGGTTCAACAACTGGTCTTTTTAGTAGGAGCTCTCTCTCTCCAACTTCTTAGATCTTCTCTTTAAGGTCTACTTTTTGTTGTGTTATTTTTCACTTCATTGATCGATCCTTCCTTCTATTAAAGGAATAAGCCTTTATATAAGCTTTCTTCACGGTGACCGGCTGATCCGGTTTCTAACAACCTTCTGACAGCTCTGACAGTAGCAGTTGACTGGTTGAAATGGCAGTTGTCAAGTCATCCAGTCACTTCTTGAAATCTCTGTCACTGTCTGAAAGTGTCGAGACAGATAGTCTTTATGTGTCGACACAAATAGACTAAGTGTCGACACAAGTAGACTAAGTGTCGACACTAGCCTTTATGGTATCGACACAACTCCTTGTGTTGTTGCAACAGCTTCTCGACACTGCTTCTTCAGAATGTGTCGACACTGATCCTGTGTGTCGACACAAGTCCTTCTTCTTCAATACTTAGTTGATTTCTGCTAAGTGTCGACACAACTCCTTTGTGTCGACACATCTTCTTTTGTGGAAACTTGCTAAGTGTCGACACATCTTCTTTGTGTCGACACATGCCTTCTGTGTTGAAACTTTTGCTGAGTGTCGACACATCTCCTTTGTGTCGACTCATTCTTCATGTGTTGAGACTTTGCTGAGTGTCGACACATCTCCTTTGTGTCGACACTTGTACTTAAACTTTGTTGACGTTTACTGAGTGTCGACACAGCCTCCTAGTGTCGACACTTGTACTTGAAATTTGTTGAAGTTTGCTGAGTGTCGACACAGCCTCCTAGTGTCGACACTTTTGCTGTCGACAAAGTTTCTCTGGGTGTCGACACTGCTTCTAAGTGTCGACACTGATTATGTAGACAATTCTTCATTGTGTGTCGACACTACCTGTATGTGTCGACACTTTCCTTATGGTGTCGACTCTACCTTCCTGGTGTCGACACAATTACGCCAAGTGTCGACACAGCTTCTCTAGGTGTCGACACAAGCCTCCTTAAGTGTCGACACTTTTATTCTGGGTGTCGACACATGAACTTAGAAACTTTTTTGCTTTCCTTGCAATTGCTTAACCTGCACAAATAAACTCAAAGCACATCAAATACACCTTGATGTATATCATTGAGTAGGGTGAGGCTTCTTCAAATCAGGTACATATATTTCAATGTACCCAACAATCTCCCCCTATTTGGAGAAGTCATAACCCTTAGTCAATGATATACACCGTACATAACAAATTTTCAGTATGATGTAAAACAGTATTATATGACAGGGAAAATACTTAAACATGTATGAACAGAACATGTATAAAACAATTATCTCAGAACAATTAATGTAATAGATTTGAACATGTAACATTGTTCTTATAACTCCAAATATTTTCATTTATCAAAAGTTTACATAGAGTTTAATACAAATGATTACAAATTGTAAACTTAAGAAAATGCTATCCTATGGCTGCTCTGTTTCCTTGATTACAATGTCCTTTCTAGATTGAATCTTTGCTTGAACTGGAGCTTCATTGTCATCAGCAGCAGCAGGCTTCTTCCCTTTAAGATCTTTCTTTTTCAACTCTTCAGCCTTTATCTTCTGCCTTTCAAAATAGTGATAAGGCTTAGTGAAATACTTGCTAGGCTCCTGTACATTAGGAGGTAGCTTTCCCAGTTTAGCCTTCCTTCTATATTGTACTATGGTCTCTTGCCTATTCTCATGTTTTCTCCACTCCAGGTCAGAATACCACTTGCCTCTATCCAGGACATTGTCCTTTACAGCCTTCCAAGCAGTCAATATGATATTCCTGGATGTGGGGCTCCATTGTTCAAAATCTGGCCTTAATTCAGCTTGTTCTCTGAACCTTTTCTTAGATAATTGGGCCTCTTGTTCTTTTAACAAAGCCTCTTGCTCTTTTAAGATTGCCTCTGGCACAGGCTAGACAACTTTCTCAAGAATTATATTCTGATTACCCTCAGGAGGACTATACATAGACTGTACCTCTTGATGTATCATGTCAAAATCTGCAGGAGGATATATCACTTGAGCCACTTCAGCTTGCTCTCCTCCAAAGTATGCAGGATTTATTCCAGACTCTGCCACATTGTCATCATCACATAAAGGTGGATATCCAAGGGTGGCTCTGATGGAATTTGAAATCCATTTGGCATGATCAGAGCCTGTGTTGACTAATATCCTCTCCCTCTTTATGACTTCTCTCTCTATGTGATCCCTCAGATCATCTTTCTGAAACCTGATCTGGGCATTCAGATAGTTAACGTCATCTTTATAAAAAGGTTTCAAACTTTGGAGCTTTTTAGTGATTAGCTTCTATGAATCCTGGATGGCAGATGTAACAGCAGTGAGACCTTCTTGTAATGCCTGATCAAATTCTGCCTTGGCTGTAGTCATGGCTGCAGTGTGGGCAGTAGCTAGATTCTTCATTTCAGTGACTATCACATTATATGATTCAGTCAAGTTTTCATTCATTCTTATTTGATTTTCTAGAATATATCCTTTCTTTACTGCTAGGTCATCAAGTTGTGTCTTTATCTTCTCTTGATGTGTAGCCAGATAGACCACTGCATTGCCTCCTTTATAGAAACAATCAGTCATTTCTTTCTTGTTGAGATTCACTTCAAATCTGATTGATTTGATGTCTTGTGCCAGATCAAATTGCAGGGATATATGCCCTTCATCCATATATTTTTCTAGATCTTGCCTTTGCTCATCCAGCTTAATCTGCAAAGCCACCATCAGTGAACTATAATCAGTAGATGGGGCAGGCTGTGGAGCAATGGTCTGTAGTGCTTTCTTGTAGTTCTGGCTCCTTCTTTTGAAGACCTGAAACTTCCTCTTCTTGGCTCTAGCAGCCTCTTCATCTTCTGAAGCAGAAGTGCTGACTATGTCCACTCTATCCTTAGGACTAGGAGGTAACTCCTTCTCAGTCCTTTGTGGTTCCTCAGCATCCTTTGGCTCCACAGTCTCCTTGCTTGCAGTTGCTACATTATCCACATGCTCCCCCTCAATATTGTCCTTCTCCCCCTCAACAGCAGCTATTTCTCTCTCAAGGTCTGTCTGTACAAGATCAGGGAATAGCTCTTCCAGTGTAAACTCCTGTTGAGGATGGACTGGTGAATCTCTGAGCTCAGGAGCAATTGATTCCCCTTTATCAGTAATTGATGTGTTCACCATGACCACATCCTGGGGTTGACTATGTATTTGGGTTTGCTGATTAACATCGGATAATGAATTAGTCAAAACTTCATCCTCAATATGGAAATTTAATTGATTTACTTCAGTAATTACCTCAAGAATGATTTGGGTAGCCCTTTCACTCTCTAATGGAGTTGGCTCATCCGTATGTAGAGGATCCCCCTGGAGTGGATCCAGGAGATTTGGGCTAGCTGATGGTAGCTCCCCCTGCCTTTGTGCATCTTCTTGTCTTGCTGGTGTCTGTCCAGTATTTCCAGTCTATTCATCATCAGGACTAAAGAACACTTGCTCTTCAGAGCTGCTGGAGGATTCTTGAGCCACAATGGCTGTCTTCTTCTTCTTCTTCTGAGGTGTTTTCTTTTCTGGAGATGGCAGTTCCTTTGTTAGCACCCTATCCCACCTTGAGAAAATTCTCAAATCCATTCTCCTCATGTGGTTTATCTTTGAACCTGCAGCTTGGTTCATCACTTCAGGTATACTGCCAGCTATGTATAGACTCAGAATTATTCCCAGATTGGGTTTCTTCAAGCTCTCTTTTATCTTATCAAACATGACTGCAGACCAATCAGTATTAAGTTTGAAGGTTATCCTTGTCATCAAACTGAACATATAAACTGAAATTCTGTCATGTCCTCCAGGCTTGCTCAGAATTACCTTGCCAACTATTTCAGATAGAAACTTTACTTGTATGTTCATTCCTTTTCTGTTGAAAACTGATCCAATTTTCAGATTTGAGTCTAATCCACACCATTTCAATGCCTCTCTGGTCTTAGAAGCAGATACATCTTCTTCCTCTTTTGTTCTTGGTAGTTGAAGTACCTTTCTTAGATTTTTCTGTGTGACCTTGACTTTTGTCCCATGGACTCTGGACTTAATCTTGAGTCCAGATTCATCAAGAGTAGCTGCACTCAAGAATTCAAGGACTTCCTTCTTCCAGATCTTGATTGGTTCTGATACAAGGTATTCTAGTCCAGTCTCGGCAATTAGGGTTACCACACCCTTGATTTCGAGTTCCGCATCATCAAAGGCGTGTCACACGAGCTCATAACCTTCATTAATGTTCTCTTCTAGCTTGGGCGCCATTAGGGTTTGAAGAAATTTTGAATTTAGAGAAGAGAGATGTCGACACACAAGTTTGGTCTCGAAACTAAGGTGAGCGTGTCGACAAACAATGGTGAAAACATATTTATACCTTTCTAAAATTGAAGGTGAAAAGGCGCGTTAACATACTTGAATTGTGTCGACACTGTTGAAAAGTGTCGACACTTACCTATAATGTCTCGACAACTATGTGTCGACACAAATATAGTCGACAGAATATATGTGTCGACACTTATATATCTCAGCTCGACACTTAGTCGAGACACTACTAGACTAATTCTGTGTAAATCCTAAGTGTCGACACCACCTTGGATGTGTCGACACCTACACTGCATGTGTCGACACAAATTCTCTGAAGTGTCGACATAGACTTCCTAGATGCGTCGACACCATTTCTCTGAAATGTCGACACCACTTCTATGTGTCGACACAGACAACTCTGTGTGTCGACACTATTTTACTTAGCCAATTTTTCGTAAACTATTCTAAGTTTATCATCCCTAATTCAATTTTAAATTTATTGAATTTGGTTTCATCTAAGGGCTTAGTATACATATCAGCTAACTGATTATCTGTATTTATATATTCTAAGGAAATGTCTCCTTTTTCTACATGTTCTCTTAGAAAATGGTATTTTATTTCTATGTGCTTAATCCTACTATGGGAGACAGGATTATTTGCAATAGAAATGACACTAGTAGAATCACAAAATAAAGGTGTTCTACTTACTTGAATATCATAATCTTCTAGATGATGTTGAATCCATAGAAGTTGAGCACAGCAACTTCCTGCATCCACATACTCTGATTATGCTATGGAGATAGCCACACTTGTTTGTTTCTTGCTACTCCATGACACCAGCCTTCCACCTAGGAATTGACAAGTTCCTGTAGTACTCTTTCTATCTTTCTTGCAGCCTGCAAAATCTGCATCTGAATAACCTGTCAGTTCAAAATCTCCATTCCTAGGGTACCAAAGTCCTAGATAAGGAGTGCCCTTAAGATATCTCAAAATTCTTTTAACTGCTGTCAAATGAGATTCTTTAGGGCAAGTTTGGTACCTAGCACAGACACATATAGCATACATGATATTTGGTCTACTAGCAGTCAAATAAAGTAGGGAGCCAACTATCCCTCTATACAAAGTTTCATCTACAGGTTTCCCTGCATCATCTTTGCTTAGAGACATGCTTGAACCCATAGGAGTTTTCATGTTAGTGGATGATTCCATACCATACTTCCTTATCAATTCTAGGGTGAACTTAGACTGGCATATGGATAATCCATCTTCAGTCTGTCTAACTTGGAGACCCAAGAAGAACTTAAGTTCCCCCATACTGCTCATTTCAAATTGTCCTTGCATAAGTTTTGCAAACTTTCTGCAAAGACTATTTTATGTAGACCTAAATATTATGTCATCTACATATATTTGGACTAAGATAATCTTGCCTCTGGATTCCCTAAGGAATAAAGTCTTATCTATTTTCCCCCTTGAGAATTTGTTCTCAATGAGGAAACTAGACAGAGTTTCATACCAAGCCCTAGGGGTTTGTTTTAACCCATACAAAGGCTTCCTAAGTCTATATACATAATCAGGTTTAAGAGAATCTACAAAACCTGATGACTGCTCTACATAGACTTCTTCCTTTAGGTTTCCATTCAAAAAAGCTGACTTAACATCCATTTGATATACCTTAAATCCTTGATAAGTTGCATAGGCAAGAAACATCCTTATTGCTTCCAGTCTTGCTATTGGAGCAAAGGTTTGATCAAAATCAATACCTTCTTCCTGCCTATATCCTTTTGCAACTATTCTTGCTTTATTCTTTATAATAATTCCATTCTCATCCAACTTGTTCCTAAAGATCCACTTAGTTCCGATAATGTTATGGTCTTTTGGTTTAGGAACTAGCTCCCAGACCTTGCATCTGTTGAACTGCTTCAACTCCTCTTGCATGGCCTCAATCCAATGAGGGTCTAGGATTGCTTTTTCAAATTTCTTTGGCTCTACTTGGGATAGAAAGCTGGAGTAGAGAACTGAACTTAGATTCATGCTCCTTGTTTGTACCCCTTGTCTGAGATCTCCAATAATTTGATTGGCTGGATGATCTTTTAAATGCCTATTTGCTGGAGGCAGCCTGTCTTCAGGTTGTACACCTTCATTCTCTACATTTAGCTGCACTTCTTGATCCCCTTCAGCTTCAGGAGTATCTTGTACTCCCCCTAGATAGCATCCACCTTCTTCTACTTGCTGACTTGCAGTAGGACCTTCTGCAATAGTAAGCTTGTCCATCTTCTCAGTTACACATGTGGAGCTGCAAACACTTCTAGGCAATTCATTGTTAATGAGTCTAGCTTCATTAAAAACTACATGAACAGACTCTTCTACAACTTGAGTAATCAAGTTGTAGACCCTATAAGCCTTACTATTATTGTTATACCCAACAAAGATCCCCTCTTGGGATTTGACAGCAAACTTGGTTAGATAAGACTTACCATTGTTAAGGATATAGCACTTGCAACCAAAGATCCTGAAATAACATAAATTTGGTTTTTTGCCCTTCACAATCTCATAGGGGGTCTTCTTGTGGCTCTTGGTGATAGTAGCCCTATTGATTACATGACATGCAGTATTGACTGCCTCAGCCCAGAAATATTCTGGGAGAGAAGTGTCACTCAATAGGGTTCTACCAGCCTCTATCAAGATTCTATTTTTCCTTTCAGCAATGCCTTTTTGCTGAGGTGTTCTTGGTGAGGAAAATTCTTGAAAAATTCCAAACTCTTCACACTGTTTTATCATACTTTCAGACTGAAATTCAGTACCATGGTCACTTCTGATTTTGACCACTGTACTATTCAATTCATTCTGAATTTGTTTAACAAAATTATACAAGATGCTTGGTGTTTCAGATTTTTGTCTTAGGAAGAACACCCAGGAATAGCTTGAGTAGTCATCAACTACCACAAATGTGTAGACCTTCCTACCTAGGCTGTGAACTGGCATAGGACCAAAAAGATCCATATGCAAGAGGTATAGACACCTCACAGCATCTTTGTTCTCAAGGCTATGAAAGGTGGATTTGGTCTGATTGCGCTTTTGACAAGCTGAGCATATCCCAACTTTTATATACTTAACCTGAGGACCATTCCTCACTAACTCTTTGATAAAGAGTTGGTCAATTGTCTTATAGTTAAGATGAGCCAGCCTCTTGTGTCATTTAACACAATGTGAGACTTTCTCATCAGCTACAAGACAAATAGGAGAAACAATGTTCTCACACATAATGTCTAGACAATAGACATTTCTCTTCCTATATCCTGTCAGAATGATCTTTTGATCACTTGACCTACTGATATGAAAACCATCCTTGACAAATGAGATGTCATATCCTAAATCACTCAGCTGACTTATGCTAATGAGGTTATGTTTCAAACCCTTTACATAAGCCACTTGAGTAATTGTAATTAGTTTGCTAGAAATATTACCAAAGTCTTTGATGATTCCTTTTTCTGAACCACCAAAGGTAACTTTAGGACCATCCTTGATTGGTGTATAGTCCTTCAGTAATCCCCTAGTTCCAGTCATGTGCCTGGAACATCCATTGTCCAAGTACCATATAGGGGCATGGCCACTTGGACTCACCTGCAAAACAGATTACTTAACCTTAGAACCCAAATAATTCTTGGGTCCTTGGTGTAGGTTAGTTTGACTTTTAACAAGACTACTTGTAGCTCTTCTAGCAGGTAGTTTGTTAATCACCTTGACACTAGAATTGTGCCAACAATCTATGGCAAAGTGGTCTACCTTGCCACAGCACCAGCACTCAAATCTATTGTACCTTTGTTTAGGTACAACCCTGACTGTTTTATCTACAACAGGCTTCTTGTTGAGTACTGGGGCTTTGCCCTTAGACTTGGACCTAACTGTCCTGGCAGGTTTTGTAAACCCCAATCCAGTCTTACCCTTTTGAGGGATAAACTCATCTATCAAAGGTAAAACTGATTTTGGTTTAGAAAAACTTGCAACAATCTCTCTCTCTCCTTCTGAAGTCTAACCTCCAGATTCCTAATTTGATCATTCTTAAATGTAATAGTTCCCATCTGAATAACAGTAATATTCTTCAGCCTGGCTATTTCATTAAGTTTTTGATCTAACACTTTATCTGAATCAGCAGCTGCCAACTTAAGATTAGCAATTTGCTTAGTCAGTGTTTTGACCAGATTTTTGCTCTTCTTAAGTGCCTGCAATACATCTCTATATTCATCCATCAACTGATGAATATCTCCCTCAGATTCAGACCCACCCACATCACTTGATGCAGATGTATCTGATTCTGAATTAGTACTATAATCTGAAAAACATTGTACCTTACTTGGTCCATGCTGATCCTGTATCTTGTCTCCTTCTGTTAAGGTCATCAGTTCATTGCACTGATTGTCCTCATGCTCATAAATTGAGTTCATTAGCTGCAAGAACTCATCTTCTTCCTCTTCAACAAACAAGCTTATATAGGCTTCAGCTTTTGAATCTGTTTCTGATGATGATTGATCAGTCAAACTTTTGTCCTTCTTGACAACAAAGGACCTTTCCTTTTTGCCCTTGAACTGATTCTTCTTCTTGTCAGTTGACTTTTTCCTCTTTTCTGGACAGTCGGCTACTATATGTCCTTGTCTATTGCAACAATATCAAACTATCTTTGAGGATGTATTTTTACTTGGCTTGGACTTTCTTTTGTCATTCCTTAATGACTTCCTGTTCTGATAATAGTCATCTTTAGGCTGTGAAGTGGATAGCTTAGACCTCCACTGCTTCATTTTCAGAAACTTTTGAAACTATCCTGTAAAGGCAGCAAAATCCTCATCAATTTCACTGCTGTCTGAGTTCTGGTTTTCTGAATTTTCTGAAGCAGTCTCAGCAACTATTTGTGGTGGAGATGGAGACTTGCTTCTATACTTCCTAGTGGCTTCAGTCTTGAAGGCCACATACCTTTCCTTATGCTCCACTCTAGTAGTCTTCTCTTCCTCCTTTCTAACCATTAACTGCATTTCATAAGGTAGCAGTTTTCCAAACAAGGTTAGAGGAGGTATATCAGCTAATTTGGCCATTTTCCTAATGACACAAATCTTGGTATCCCAGTCCTCAGTCAGGGATCTTAAAAACTTGTCATTCAGCTCATAGTTGCTGAATTCTCTTCCATAGGACATCAACTCATTAACAATCCTATAAAATTTCTTGTAGCATTCAGTAATGCTATCAGACTTGGCTTGTCTGAAACTTTCATACTCCTGATTTAACAAAGACTTCCTGTCTTGTCTTATCTCTTCAGATCCCTCCATGTAAACTATTAGAGTGTCCCACATTTTTTTTGAGGTTTTACAATGTATTAGGTTCTGAAATGTGGCATCATCAATTGCACTTACAATAAAATTCTGGGCCCTCTTGTCCATAGTGGCCAGAATTATTTCATCTTTAGTCATTTCTGAATAGTCTTTGGGAGTTCTCTGATTTGCATCCAGAACAGATACTTTCATTGGCACATATGACCCTTCTTTGACTGTGATGTATATTCTTGGGTCAGATGCTTCCATAAAGAGTCTAACCCTCTCTTTCTGAAAGGGGAAACTAGATCAGATATACTCTAGAGGGGGGTGAATAGAGTATATGGTGCTTTTTAAAACACAAAGAAAAACTTTTGCAAAGCTTTACAACAATTGTTGTAATGAGTGTAAGCAGGGAAGCAGAAATAAAACTAAGCTATGCAGAAATTAAGCACAAGAAAATCTAGGCCATAAACAAAAAGAAAACATGCAGAACCAGATGACACAAGGAAATATAGTGGTTCCCCAACTTGGGTACATCCACTCTTCTACCACCCTAGGTAGGAATCCACTGCAGGATGAGTTGATCAGGTGTCCTGGGCACCAATGAGCTTTTGATAAGGTGCTCAAAAACCAAATCAGATTTTTTGATCAGGTGTCTTGCCACCAATGAGCTTTTGACAAGGTGCTCAAAAACCAGATTCAAACTTTTGAAGGGAGTTTGAAAAACCCTTTACAGAGAGGGGGTTGAGAGAGTTATGGCAGTCTTCTCTTTCTCAATCAACTGAGAAGACTAAGTGGATTGATTTCAAAGCTCCCCCTGAGTCCTTGATCTTCAGGAAGATGAGCTTTGCTGAGGGTGATAGGCCTTCAAAAATAGATCTCCAGCAGAAGATGATTTCAGCAAGCTGAAATGTTGATTGTCTGGAGTCTTGAAATGATGTTGGCCTTGAACACTTGAGAGCTGAAGAGATTTGAAGAATGTTTGAAAGCTTGATCTCTTGATGATGAGTGTTCTTCTGAATTCTTGTTGACAGAATATTTTTCAGAGTCTCTGTATATTGAGAGGTGTCCTATTCTTGTCAATCTCTTTCTGTTCTTGTCTATTATTAATCTTCATTCAAAAACATTCTCTTTTATTCTCTGTGTCTGAATAGGATATTACTCTGTCAAAGATAGCCGTTGGTCTGCATTGATTACAGCCTTAATTGCATAATCTGTTCTGAAGGAAAGTCCACTGAATTGTTCCTTGAAAAATTCCTTGAAACTTGCTCCAGAAGTAAATGAAAACGGCTGGCAGATCTTCTGAATTAAATGCAGAATAACTTCTATCTGATTTGAATTTGAATTCTGAAAGATAACTGAAATCGTCGAACTGAGCTCTGCTATCGTCGAGCTGAGCTCAGCGAATTGGAAAATGCAAGCAGCAAAGAAATCGTCGATCTGAGCTCAAAGATCGTCGAACTGAGCTCAGAGATAAGGATCCAGTGCAGAGTCAAAATCGTCGGCCTGAGCTCAGCGATCGTCGAATGGAGTTCGCCGATATTGAGAAGTTGAGCTCAGCGATCGTCGACCAGAGCTCGACGATATTATGAGGGTTGAGCTCAGCGATCGTCGAATGGAGCTCGACGATCTGTCAATAGTTGAGCTAGATGATCGTCGACCGGAGTTCGACGAAACGTCGTGCTGAGCTCGACGATTTGGACTTAGTCTCCAGAAAAACTTAGGTCTTCAGAGCAGCTCCCAATCCTAGCCTTCTAACCCTTAGACTCAATTCTAATTGACCTATAAAGCTATACAGAAGGTCAAAACACAGATTCCTAGAGACATAGTGATCCTGACCCAAATTAGTAATAGGGTGTTCCAACAATCTCCCCCTATTTGGGTTAGGAAAACTATTTACAGACATAGGAAAAACAAACAACATCATGCAGTCACAAAAACATAAAGACAGCAGCAGCTAGACATCACAGAACCATCACAGAGATATATATAAACATGATATCCAGAAGGCAGTCAGAAAAACCAAGAGTTATCACCTTACAGAGTTATTCCTTTTCTTTGCCTTTTACCATTTTAATTTCTCTGTTAGGATCTAAAGCTTGTTGTTTGGATCTGGTATCATCAGCTGCACCCAAATAAATTTGCTTTGATGTCCTGGGAACCACTGCAGCTGGATGCAATTCCATGTACCTGTCTGCATCAAAAAATTTGCTGGAAGCATATCTTTCTAGTTCTTTCTGTCTTTGTTCTGACATTGTGGAGATGTTGGAAGTGTCTAGGCCTTTCTCTTTGGCTTTCTTGATTTGATCTAAAGCAGCCAGCTCTTTCATTCTAGCAGTCCAAGCCATAGGATTCTTCTCAGGGTCCTCAAATGGAACAGGTGGCTCATACCTGTTGGAAGTAGTATCTTGAGGAGTCCTGGCAGTCACAGTATCTTTGAGCTTATAAGGGAAAGGACCAGAAGATGTGTCAGAAGGAACATGTCCTCCCCTAGAGTAAGGATGCTGCCTGGAATGCCCTTTGGAGTAAACCTGAGTCTCTCTTTGGTTTCCCCTATATCCTCCCCTTCTAGAGTAAGAGCCCCTAGACTGGCTTTCCCTTTGATATGTTCTAGCATGAGGTTGGTAGGGAGCCTGCCTTCTAGCAGGGCCTGAACTTACAGAGCTGCCACCTGCACCTACATCAGGTGGAGGTGGTGGAGGAGGATGAGGGTGCTTGAACTGAGTGGAATCTTTCTCATACTTCCTCTTCTTCTTCATAGCCTTTAGCTGGTTCTTAGAGAACTGCATCCAATGCTCAGAAATTGGGCAGTTGTGCAGAATATAATAAGGGACATCATTGTCATCTCTAACTTTGGCAGGAGGAACCCTCTTCAATGCCTTACTTCTTGCTTTCCTTTTCTTTACAATGGTGGCAGATGAATCATCAGAAGCAGTGTTATAATCCTCAGATTCAGAACTCTGTGCATCATATAAAGCACAAATCTTCTTCATCAATGTTTCTTTCAGTTGAACAGCAGCTGATGGGGCAGAAGCAGAAGGGGCAGCAACAGGAACAGCAACAGATGGGGCAACAGATATAACAACAGGTGCAATAGAAACAACTTCAGAAACAGCACTAGTAATTTCAGGAGAGACAGCAGCAGCAGCTTCAGTAACAACAACAACAACTTCAGCAGGCTCAAAAACAGCAGCCTCTGTCATCAGAGAATCCTGGGAAAAGGGCTCAACAGAAACAATTTCTTCAGCAGCAGGGATAATTTCAGAGGCAGATACAGCCTTTTCTTCATCAGCAGCAGCAGTAACATCATCAGAAGCAGCAGTCACTGAATGAATAAAAGCAGAAATTATACTGGGGTCACAGCATGAGAAGGGCACCAGAGCCTTGGACAGATCTTCAGAGGGCTGGACAGCATTGGGCTCTGGGAGGCAGCAGTAGTATGCAGTATCAAATGTAGATAGCAAAGACCTTAGGTCTATTGCTAGGACTGGAGTAGCAGAGGCAACAGATGCAGTAGCAGCAGCAGTAGTAGAAGCAGACACAGAAACAGCATCAGTAGCAGCAGAAGCAGCAGCAACAGCAGCATGAAGGCTGGCTTCATAGGGCATCTCCCCCTGCCTGGATACAGATACAGCTGTATCAAGGCACACTGCTGGGGGTGCTGCTTGAGGAGTAAGGAAGGAGGAAAGTCTGGCAGAGAGAGCTGCCACTGACTGTTGTAGAGGAGCTAAAGAGGCCTCCATGAGAAGAGAGAGCCTGGGTGCAAGGAGCTCATACAACTGGTCAGCCAAGGCTAGGAGATCTACTTGCTCAAGAAGAGGAGCAGAGGTAGAGGGTACAGGGATGGCTGATGGAGCTGGAGGAGGAGGGCTGAAGGGTGGAATGAAGGGCTCAGGAGAGGGGATGGTGGAGATGGAGGAGAATGGGATGGATATGGATGGAGTGAATGTGGGTTGGGCAATAATGTGGTGGAGAAGGTCTTGGAAAGAGGTGGAAGAGGATGGTAAATCTGGAGGAGAGGAGGGGGAATCATCCATGTAGGATTCATCCAGAAGTGTGAAGGATGGAAGAGATGGGAATGAGGTGACATCTGGTGGGGGATAAGAGAATAGGGGATGGAAGTGGTCTGCTGGTGGAGATGAGATGGTTGCTGGAGATGGAATAGAGGTTGGAGATGGGCTGGAAATTGTAATGGGGGATGAGGCTGGAATGGTGGATGGAGCTGGAGGTAGGGTTGAGCTTGGAGGAGGAGGAGAAGCAGCACTAGCAGCAGGCAGGTCTTCTGCAGGGGCAGAGACCTGGGGGGGAGTGACTCTTAGAGTCCTGGTGCCTGAAGGGGCAGATGGAGAGGGCCTGCTGGGCTTGATGATTTACCTGTCCCATTTCCCAAATAGGGCACATGTGAGTCTCTTGGAGGCATTGATGTGCACTCCAGAGGAGACTAGCAGGGTAGGGCACTTAGCCTGAAGGAAGATTCCCAGAATTCTTTCATAATTCACAAAGGTTTTGTTTATCTTTTTCTTCAACAGATCAAAAAAGACTTCTCCCCAGTTCAAGCTTTTCCTATCCACCAGAGCTCCCATGAGGCAGAGCTGATATCTGGAGATGGTGTCATGGGCAGAATGTTTGGCCAACAGAACCTTGCCTACAACATCTGCCAGAAACCTGTATTCCACTGACAGGTTCCTCTTAAACAACTTGCTAGGGTTCCCCTCAGGATGACCCATCCTGGCAAGTATATCAGAGAATTCTTCTCCAGAAAGTTTAGCAGAGTCTTCACCATTCCTTAAGCCAAAAACCTCTGTGAGGACTGTTGGGGTCAGAGGTACCTGGGTGCCACCAATGGATCCAACAATGGTGTTGTTGTCAAGGTTGTGTGCAGTATATACCCATTCTTTGATTTCATCAGAGGCAAGTTTGATTCTTGTTGTCATAAGGGCAGATAGATGCTGATCTTTGAATAAACTGAGGATGTCCTGGAAGACTTGATCAGTTATGTTGAAGGAGTCTAGATCAATGCCAAAACCCGCATCAAATTTCATTGCGGCGAGTACAGCAACTGAAACGGCCATTGTATCTGCAAAAATCAACAGACAAAACGACCAAGTGTAGAACTGTTTGGAGGGAAGAAAATTCTTGCAGAGAAATTGAAAGCGCAAGAGAGAACGACGGCGAAAAATGAGTTTTATATTAGGGTTCGACGCAGAAATGGAAAGATCGTTGAACTCAGTTCGACGATCGAGGCTTCTAAAGGAATCTGAAGAGACTCCAAAATCGTCGATCTCCGTTCGACGATCTTGGGAAGCGTCGAGCTCCGTTCGACGATCGTTCAGGGAACAAAATCGTCGAGCGCCGTTCGACGATCGTTGACCGAAGGAGACAGTTCATGCTATTTGAGGGGCGCTGAACTCAGTTCGACGATTCTGGAAATCGTCGAACTCCGTTCGACGATCTTTGTGAAAATCGTCGAGCGCAGTTCAGAGATCAGAGAAATTTTAGACACTAAGGAAAATCAGAAATTTTGCCTAGTCTTGGTCAATTTTTAGCTTTCAAAATCTTGGATATTATTTAAGACTTCCTCCATCTAACATTCCTAACTGATTTAGGAAGAAAGTATGTTTCTTTTCATCCAAAGGCTTGGTGAAAATATCTCCCATTTGTAAATCAGTTGGGATATACTGCAATTCAATTTTGTTCTTTTCAACATTATCCCTTAAGAAATGATGTCTAATCTCTATATGTTTTGTCCTACTATGGAGGACTGGATTTTGAGCTATGGAGATAGCACTTGTATTGTCACAAAAGATTTTTGACTTCTCTAAGTTGTAACCATAGTCTAGGAGTTGATTTTGAATCCACAGAATTTGTGAACAACAACTGCCTGCAGCCATATATTCAGCTTCAGCAGTTGAAGTTGACACAGATGTTTATTTCTTGCAAAACCAAGAGACAAGTCTATCACCAAGGAACTGACAAGTTCCACTGGTGCTTTTCCTGTCAATTCTGCATCCAGCATAATCAGCATCAGAGAATCCAGTTAACTCAAATGCTGAATCTTTTGGATACCAGAGACCTAGATTTGGACAACTTTTAACATACCTAAGAATCCTCTTTACTAATGTGAGGTGTGACTCTCTAGGGCTAACTTGGAATCTAGCACATATACATGTAGCAAACATTATATCTGGTCTACTAGCTGTAAGATACAGTAAAGAGCCAATCATTGCTCTATATGTTGTCTGATCAACAGGTTTCCCATGTTCATCAGCATCCAATACAGCATTGGTAGGCATGGGTGTTTTCATACAAGATGCCTCAGACATGCCAAATTTCTTAACCAGCTCATGAGCATATTTGGTTTGAGAAATAAAGATACCTTCAGCATCTTGTTTGACTTGCAATCCTAGGAAGAAGGATAGCTCACCCATGCTACTCATCTCAAATTTAGAATGCATTAGGTTAGAAAACCTTCTACACAATTTTGAGTCAGTAGAACCAAAAATGATATCGTCTACATAGATTTGTACTAGTAGGGTATGAGACTTATGGGTTCTAATAAAAAGAGTTTGGTCTACTCTACCCCTTATAAAACCATTTTCCAAGAGAAAGCATGCTAGGGTCTCATACCATGCTCTAGGAGCTTGCTTGAGACCATATAATGCTTTATTTAATCTAAAAACAAAATCAGGATGAGTTGGAGAGATAAAACCTGGAGGTTGTCTGACATAGACTTCCTCTTTGATGTCTCCATTTAAGAAGGCACTCTTGACATCCATCTGATAAACCTTGAAGCCTTTGTGAGCTGCATAAGCTAGAAAAATTCTGATGGCTTCCAATCTTGCAACAGGTGCAAAAGTCTGGTCGTAGTCAATTCCTTCTTCTTGAGAATATCCTTGGGCAACTAGCCTTGCCTTGTTCCTTATTATTACTCCTTGATCATCCAGTTTGTTTCTGAATACCCATTTTGTTCCAACAATGGAATGATCCTTAGGCTTTGGCACTAGTTCCCATACTTTGTTCCTCTCAAATTGATGCAACTCCTCTTGCATGGCAATGATCCAGTGTGGATCTTGCTCTGCATCTTGAATGGACTGAGGCTCAATTTGAGAAAGGAAGCAGGTGTGCAACAGGTTTTGGTTGACCTGATTTCTGGTTTGCACACCAGCTGAGATTTCTCCAATTATTTGGGTAATTGGATGGTCTCTTGATGTTACTAAATCAACAGGGGGTGTTGATTGTTCACCAACCTGTGTTGTTGTTTCCTCTTGTGGTACAACAACTGGCTCTTCAGGTTGTGCTTCAATATGTTGAGCATTGCTTTCATCTTCACTGCTTTCATCTTCTTGAGCAACCTGTAGCTTGTTCATATCTTCAACTAGAGAGTGTTCTTGCACAGTTTCTATGGTAGAAGAAATCTTCTCCTTAAAAGACATGTTAGTTTCATCAAAGGAAACATGAACAGATTCCTCAATTTTCAATGATGATTTATTATATACCCTATAGGCCTTGCTGATCATGGAGTATCCCAGAAACACTCCTTCATCAGCTTTGGCTTGAAATTTTGCTAAATGTTTCTTATCATTATTGTGAATATAGCAAATGCAACCAAAAATTTTGAAATAGTCAACTTTAGGTTTCTTCCCTTTGAGTAATTCATAGGGAGTCTTTCCCTTCAGTTTATGTATCAGGCTTCTGTTCAACACATAGTTGGAGGTGTTCACTGCCTCTGCCCAAAAGGATAGAGGTAGATGAGCATCTGACAACAATGTAGTGGCAGATTCAATAAGGGTTCTATTTTTCCTTTCAGCTACCCCATTTTGTTGAGGAGTTCTAGGAGCTGAGAAAGTATGCCTGATCCCTTCACTCTGACAGAACTCTTGCATAAGAAGAGAATCAAACTCTGTCCCATGATCACTTCTGATCAGGGCAATGTGAGTATTGAACTCAATCTTTATACATTTGAGAAACTCTGTCAGACACTTAAAGTTATCAGACTTCTTCCTTAGAAAGAACACCCAAGTGAATCTAGAGAAGTCATCTACAATCACTAAAGTGTAGGATTTCCCTCCTAGGCTTTATACTGTGATGGGTCCAAATAGATCCATGTGTAACAGATACAATATCCTAGGTGAATCACTCTTATTAAGTGACTTGAAACTGTTTTTAGTTTGCTTGCCTAATTGACAAGTCTTGCAGAGTCCTTCCTTCTTGTAGGGGTCAGAAGGTAGTCCTCTAACAAGGTTGTCCTTGGATAGCCTAACAATAGTTCTAAGGTTTAGGTGTCCTAATCTCTTATGCCATAAAACATTTGGTCTACAAACTGAATTGAATAAACAGATATCTATAGAAGTTGAAAGAAAATCTACTAGATAGATGTTACCTTTCCTTTTACCTGTCAACACAGTTGTGTTGTCCTCTGACTTGATTTTGCATAAGGTTTTGCTGAAGGTCACCTGGTAGCCTTCATCACATAGCTGACTGATGCTGATTAGGTTGTGCTTCAGTCCTTCCACATATGCTACCTTCTTGAAGGTTACAGAACCAATCTGGACTTCTCCATATCCTTTAGTCTGTCCAAAGTTGGAATCACCAAAGATAACTTTGGGTCCAAGCTTGGCTCTAAAGGAATTGAGGTTGTCCTTGTTCCCTGTCATGTGCTTTGAGCATCCACTATCCAAATACCATTGCTGGTTAGATGTTGGATAGGTCTTCACCTGCACATAAAACAATTTACTTGTTTTTGACCCAGTTTACCTTGGGCCTAGGTTGATAACCTTTAAATTCAGAAATGAAAGATATCCCTGGCTGACTCTTATATCCTTCAGGATAATATCTCCTTGGAGGTATAATCCATTCAGTATAAGGGTTAAAGGTTTAGGATGAAGAGCCCTTAGGATTCAATTTTGACTTGCCTTTTAAAAAATTTCCAGAGCTCTGACCTCTGTTCGACGATCGTGGAGCTGAGTTCGACGATCTTGGGTCAGATCGTCGAGCTTCGTTCGACGGTCGACTATGGCTGAGGTCAGGTATATGGGATCGTCGACCAGCGTTCGACGATCTTGGCTTAGATCGTCGATCAGCGTTCGACGATTTGTCCTGAGATCGTCGAGCTGCGTTCGGCGATCGTCGATCTTCATTCGGCGATCGTCGAGCTTCGTTCGACGATTTCTGCTGGGACTTGAATTTCTGAGGCAGATCAGAATTTTTCCTGGCAACCTCTACAACTCCCTTTCCCTTGTCAGAAATGAACTTGATAGGGGTTGTTAGAACAATAGGTTGGCTGGATGAGGCACCCAAGCCCAGTGTACTGTTGAATCTTGAGTTCACTGTGCTTGTGATGTCCATCAGCTTGATGCTTCTCCCATTGAGAGATTCTTCAAGCTTCTTGGCCTCAGAGAGTTCACTCTTCAGTGAAGCTATCTGTTCCCTATGGTTCTCCAACTCCTGAGAGAGTTTGAGGTTTTCTGATTTTAAACCACTTTGTTCAGATAATTGATTTCTGAGAGAGATGATCTCTTTCTCAGACTTTAGCAGGTCTAAACATAGTGCTTTAAATTCAAGTTTAAAATCTTCTGAAGTAAAATCAAAAGAGCTGATTACCTGATCTTCTTCAGGTTGAGTCTCTGAGTCTGACTCTGACTCCTCTTCCTCTGAGTTGTGTTGTGAGGCATTGATTGTCATCATGCAGAACTCCTTTTCCTCTGCATCATCCTCATCATCACTTGAGCTGGAAGAGGCTTCTGACTCCTCTTCAGTCTCACTCCAGGATTCAGCAACAAATCCTTTCCTTGTGTGCTTATTTCTGCTGGAGGAAGGTTTGCTATTTCCATTCCTTTTGGAGTCCTTCTCCTTTCTTCTTTCTTTTCTGTCCCTTCTGTCCTTGTTCTTATTCTCTGGACAGTCAGGAACTATGTGCCCTGGTTTCCTGCAACCAAAGCAAATGATGTCTTTGTTATTGCCAATGGACTTGTCATACCTTGGCTTGTCTTGCTCCTTGTATGATCTTCTTCTGAAGTCCTTTCTGGCCATCTTGTAGAATCTTTTGGCCAACAGGCTGAGAAGTTCATCATTGTCTGTACCTTTTTCTTCAGGCAGATCCTCAGCTGCCTTAAATGCTATAGTCTTCTCCTTTCTTGTGGCTGGTGAAGCAGCCTTCTGTTCTTCTTCTCTGTTCTTGATGAGTAGCTCATAAGATTTGAGCTTACCCAACAAGGCTTCAGTCGTGATCTCATTCAGACTTCTAGCATCTTTAATTGGCCAGATTCTTGAATCCCAAGTGCTGGGGAAGCACATTAGGATCTTGTCATTAAGTTCTGTTAGTGAGATCTCTTTGTCTAATGTCCTCAGTTCACTGACAATTAGACTCAGTCTGTTGTACATGTCTCCCACTGTCTCAGTTTCTCCCTTCTTGAAGTTCTCATATTGGGAGATGAGATGAGATCTTCTGTCCTTTCTCTCATCAGCTGAGCCAGAGACAATTTCTGAAAGCCTGTCCCAAATCTCCTTGGCTGAATTGTATTCAGCTACCTTTTGAAAAATGTCATCTGACATTGTCTGAGCTAGAATGTTCATTGCCTTGGCATCAGCTACCTTCCACCTTTTGATGTCAGCATCTGTTCCTGATGGAGGTGGAACAGCATTTGTGCTTGTACTTTCTGGGGGTCTGGGACACACTGTCAAAACAGAATTAAAAATGTCCTCGTCAATAGAATTCATGTAGAGTTTAATCCTTGCTTTCCAAAGTGCAAACTTTGACAGATTGCACACTGGAGGTCTGGTGCTTGCATAATCTTTGTTTTGGGCCATGATTTGTGCAAGCTAAATCTAATAATGAAATATAAAAGAAGGATCTAGATTGGGATCTTGGGGTTCAGGTGTTAGCCTGTACAACCAAACAGATATGGTATGTTTAACCAACCTCCCTCTGATACCAATTGAAAGGGGAAACTAGATCAGATATACTCTAGAGGGGGGTGAATAGAGTATATGGTGCTTTTTAAAACACAAAGAAAAACTTTTGCAAAGCTTTACAACAATTGTTGTAATGAGTGTAAGCAGGGAAGCAGAAATAAAACTAAGCTATGCAGAAATTAAGCACAAGAAAATCTAGGCCAGAAACAAAAAGAAAACATGCAGAACCAGATGACACAAGGAAATATAGTGGTTCCCCAACTTGGGTACATCCACTCTTCTACCACCCTAGGTAGGAATCCACTGCAGGATGAGTTGATCAGGTGTCCTGGGCACCAATGAGCTTTTGATAAGGTGCTCAAAAACCAAATCAGATTTTTTGATCAGGTGTCTTGCCACCAATGAGCTTTTGACAAGGTGCTCAAAAACCAGATTCAAACTTTTGAAGGGAGTTTGAAAAACCCTTTACAGAGAGGGGGTTGAGAGAGTTATGGCAGTCTTCTCTTTCTCAATCAACTGAGAAGACTAAGTGGATTGATTTCAAAGCTCCCCCTGAGTCCTTGATCTTCAGGAAGATGAGCTTTGCTGAGGGTGATAGGCCTTCAAAAATAGATCTCCAGCAGAAGATGATTTCAGCAAGCTGAAATGTTGATTGTCTGGAGTCTTGAAATGATGTTGGCCTTGAACACTTGAGAGCTGAAGAGATCTGAAGAATGTTTGAAAGCTTGATCTCTTGATGATGAGTGTTCTTCTGAATTCTTGTTGACAGAATATTTTTCAGAGTCTCTGTATATTGAGAGGTGTCCTATTCTTGTCAATCTCTTTCTGTTCTTGTCTATTATTAATCTTCATTCAAAAACATTCTCTTTTATTCTCTGTGTCTGAATAGGATATTACTCTGTCAAAGATAGCCGTTGGTCTGCATTGATTACAGCCTTAATTGCATAATCTGTTCTGAAGGAAAGTCCACTGAATTGTTCCTTGAAAAATTCCTTGAAACTTGCTCCAGAAGTAAATGAAAACGGCTGGCAGATCTTCTGAATTAAATGCAGAATAACTTCTATCTGATTTGAATTTGAATTCTGAAAGATAACTGAAATCGTCGAACTGAGCTCTGCTATCGTCGAGCTGAGCTCAGCGAATTGGAAAATGCAAGCAGCAAAGAAATCGTCGATCTGAGCTCAAAGATCGTCGAACTGAGCTCAGAGATAAGGATCCAGTGCAGAGTCAAAATCGTCGGCCTGAGCTCAGCGATCGTCGAATGGAGTTCGACGATATTGAGAAGTTGAGCTCAGCGATCGTCGACCAGAGCTCGACGATATTATGAGGGTTGAGCTCAGCGATCGTCGAATGGAGCTCGACGATCTGTCAATAGTTGAGCTAGACGATCGTCGACCGGAGTTCGACGAAACGTCGTGCTGAGCTCGACGATTTGGACTTAGTCTCCAGAAAAACTTGGGTCTTCAGAGCAGCTCCCAATCCTAGCCTTCTAACCCTTAGACTCAATTCTAATTGACCTATAAAGCTATACAGAAGGTCAAAACACAAATTCCTAGAGACATAGTGATCCTGACCCAAATTAGTAATAGGGTGTTCCAACACTTTCCATATGCCAAAAATCTCTTTTCTGCAGATTGGCAATTTCATGGATCCAAGCTCTTTGTGATTATCAGTTGAACCCATTTTCTTGATTCTTGATTCTGCCTACAGGATCTTTACTCAGACTGTTATGTCCTTTATGAGTAACCTCTCTCTGATACCACTTGAAAGAAACAGTGCATAATCACCTAGAGGGGGGGTGAATAGGTGACCTATCTCTTTTTAAACTTTAAATGCAGAAATATAATACAGTAATTGCAATTCTACAAGTATCACAGCACAGTAACCATACAAGCATATATTCACAGAGAGTGCACAAGATTTATAGTGGTTCCCCAAGGTCTGGGTACATCCACTTTCCCCCTTCGCCTATCTAGTAGTATACCAGATTCGGCCTAACTTCTCCACTTCTCCTTAGATCCTCAGATCTTACAACTCAGAACCCAAAACAGGTTACTACAACTCAGAGTGATCCCACTCCTACAACTCAAGCACCAAGCCCTACCACTCAGTCTTCAACAAGACCTACACTCAGGCACAACAGTCCTACATGAGCCTTCAATAAGGCCTACACTCAGAGAAATGATTCTCCTACACTCAGGCTCACAAGCCCTCCTCAGCCTTTATAGATTTAGGCTTACAACTCAGATCTATACAAGATCCTACAGAAATTATAAAATACAAAGTATATAACCACAACTCTGATAGAGAGAGATGAGTTGACTGGTTTCTTGAAGAGTTCTTGAAAGAACTTGGCTGAGATCAACCTCCCTTGGCTTTCTTCAAGGCTTCTTGAATTAGAACACAGTAGGGTTGTATCTCTATGCAGATGATCTTCAATCAACTGCTGACTTGAGATTCTGATTTCAATCTGAATCTTCCTTATCAGGCTGGTTCAACAGCTGGTCTTATTAGTAGGAGCTCTCTCTCTCCAACTTCTAAGATCTTCTCTTTAAGGTCTACTTCTTGTTGTGTTATTTTTCACTTCATTGATCGATCCTTCCTTCTGTTGAAGGAATAAGCCTTTATATAAGCTTTCTTCACGGTGACCGGCTGATCCGGTTTCTAACAACCTTCTGACAGCTCTGATAGTAGCAGTTGACCGGTTGAAATGGCAGCTATCAAGTCATCCAGTCACTTCTTGAAATCTCTGTCACTGTCTGAAAGTGTTGAGACAGATAGTCTTTATGTGTCGACACAAATAGACTAAGTGTCGACACAAGTAGGCTAGGTGTCGACACTAGCCTTTATGGTGTCGACACAACTCCTTGTGTTGTTGTAACAGCTTCTCGACACTGCTTCTTCAGAATGTGTCGACACTGATCCTGTGTGTCGACACAAGTCCTTCTTCTTCAATACTTAGTTGATTTCTGCTAAGTGTCGACACAACTCCTTTGTGTCGACACATCTTCTTGTGGTGAAACTTGCTAAGTGTCGACACATCTTCTTTGTGTCGACACATGCCTTCTGTGTTGAAACTTTTGCTGAGTGTCGACACATCTCCTTTGTGTCGACTCATTCTTCATGTATTGAGACTTTGCTGAGTGTCGACACTTGTACTTAAACTTTGTTGAAGTTTACTGAGTATCGACACAGCCTCCTAGTGTCGACACTTGTACTTGAACTTTGTTGAAATTTGCTGAGTGTCGACACAGCCTCCTAGTGTCGACACTTTTACTGTCGACAAAGTTTCTCTGGGTGTCGACACTGCTTCTAAGTGTCGACACTGATTATGTAGACAATTTTTCATTGTGTGTCGACACTACTTGTATGTGTCGACACTTTCCTTCTGGTGTCGTCTCTGCCTTCCTGGTGTCGACACAATTACTCCAAGTGTCGACACAGCTTCTCTAGGTGTCGACACAAGGCTCCTTAAGTGTCGACACTTTTATTCTGGGTGTCGACACATGGACTTAGAAACTTTTTTGCTTTCCTTACAATTACTTAACCTGCACAAATAAACTCAAAGCACATCAAATACACCTTGATGTATATCATTAAAGTAGGGTGAGGCTTCTTCAAATCAGGTATATATATTCCAATGTACCCAACAGTGTAGTTTAAGGAGTCAACGGGTTATGCCTGTGAAGAGTAGTAGCAGGAAGTACTGGAGTGGTAGTCCAGGAAAATATTCGTGTATGTTTGTGCTATTGGGTCGTAGCTGTGAATGAGTAACAGGAAGTACTGGTATGACCAGGACAGGCCCTTTGTGATGCTTGATGTCGTAAGGTGTCCACCTGTGAAGAAAGTAACAAAAAGTACTGGTGAACCCAGGAAAGACCCCTGACATTTGTGATATTGCGGTGTCGTACCAGTGAATGAGTAACAGGAAGTACTTGGGTGCCCAGGAAAGACCCGCTGATATTATGAGATGAATGAGTGTAAGAGAAATACCTAGGCTGAATGCCAAGAATAGGATTGGTGAGACTGACCCGCGCCTTTGATTAAGTCGCGAGTACGTCGTACTCGGTGAAGGCAAGGCGATTTGAGCAACGAGGGGTGGAGGATACGACATGCGCTATCTCTGTCCAACGTTAGACCAAAAGGTGCGGTCTGTTGGAGCACATAGCAAGAGTCTTAGGCCTGCGCGCCAAGACACAATGGGGGGCTACAGGCCATCCCGGTGTAGTAAGACTAGAACTCCGGCTGCACGCCATGGAGTAAATGCTCAAGAGGATTACTGTTGGGTTGTGTCCCTGAGACGGTGGTGGGCAAGTGCTTTGCAAGAACACCAAGAATGTGCCCTGAGTGCACGGACCGTTGGGACGGGTGGCGAACGGTTATGATGGCATGTGTGCGTGAAAGCACATTATATGAATATATTGTCATGCTTGTGTTGTGATATGCCTGCAGGGAAGATTACCGCTGCCCCTAGAAAAGGGGTAGGGTTGTTATAATTTGGTCAGCTGAACGCTGACCGTTGCTTCTGTTTGCCACTGTTGGGTGGATTGTCCCTGTACAGGTGCTGGAGAGCCAAGCAGGACGCATAAAGGTTGAGGTCCTTGCTGTTTCTGCTGCTGCTACTGCTAGCCCTCGAAGGCTATTTGAAAATGCTTGCTATGTTTTCTTTTAATGTGGCCGGCCTGCGCGCTAATGTTGGAGCCACTGTTTGAAAGCCTTGTAAGGTCATAAGGACAATTCTGTTTACATGTTGAAAGAATTAGTGTCTAACCACCTAGAGGGGGGGTGAATAGGTGTACTTTTTCTTTTGTTTTTAAGGCAGAAAATCTGTTCTGTTATTTAACCAGAAATTGCAAATTCTACAACTACACAGCACAGCAATCACAGAAACATTCAATCACAGAGTGCACACAGATTTTATAGTGGTTCCCCAAGGTCTGGGTACATCTACTTTCCCCCTTCGCCTATCTAGCAGTGTGCTAGAATCGACCTAACTTCTACACTTCACCACAGATCCTCAAATCTTACAGCTCAGAACCCAAACCAGGTTCCTACAACCCAGAGTGTATCCACA
Source organism: Platanthera guangdongensis (assembly GCA_039583875.1). Taxonomy (NCBI): domain Eukaryota; kingdom Viridiplantae; phylum Streptophyta; class Magnoliopsida; order Asparagales; family Orchidaceae; genus Platanthera; species Platanthera guangdongensis. The sequence goes on from CM077154.1 coordinate 15,097,997, forward strand.
CTCCTACAACTCAGGCCAACTGCCCTACCTCAGCCTTCAACAAGGCCTACACTTAGAGATCACAATCTCCTACACCTCAGGCTAACAGCCCTACCTCAGCCTTCAACAAGGCCTACCACTCAGAGAAAATATTCTCCTACACTTAACTTTTATATAATAGGCTTACAACTCAGATCTAGAATAGATCCTACAGAAAATTGATTAAACAAAATATATTGCCATCACCCTGAAAGAGAGAGAATGTATGGATGGCTTCTTGATCAGTTCTTGGAAGAATCTGATGACAGAGAACAACCTCTCTTAGCTTTCTTCAACGCTTCTTGAATCTGAACTCAGTAGGGATGAATCTCATGTGAAGTTGATCTTCAATCAGCTTCAGACTTGAGATCCAGATCTCAATCTGAATCTTTCTTGGCAGCCTGGTTCAGCAACTGCACTTCAGTAGATGAAGCTCACTCTGTCCAACTTCTTCTTTTTCTCTTTCTTTAGGATTCTGTATCAGTTTCTCTAATCTGTGATTCTTCAAAAAATCCTCACTATCTGTTGAAGGAGAATCCCTTTATATAGACTTCCTCCAAGGAAACCGGCTGATCCGGTTTCTAACAGACTTCTGACAACTCTGACAGTAGTAGAAGACCAGTTGGAAATGACAACTATCAAATCATCCAGTCACTTCTTGAAATACTGTCTCTGTCTGAAAGTGTCGAGACTAATCTTCATCATGTGTCGACACAAGTAGACTAAGTGTCAACACAAATGGACTAAGTGTCGACACAAGCCCTGGTGGTGTCGACACAGCTCTTTAGTTGTTGTAACAGCTTCTCGACACAGCTTCTTTAGAATGTGTCGACACTGATTCTGTATGTCGACACAAGCCTTCTTTTCTTTAGCTTTGTTGAAACTTGCTGTGTGTCGACACATCTTCTTTGTGTCGACACAAGTACTTCTTTACTTTAACTTTGTTGAAGCTTTGCTGTGTGTCGACACAAGTCCTATATGTCGACACAGTTGATGTTGACAAATACTTATGTGTGTCGACACTGCCTCTATGTGTCGACACATTTGATGTCGACTAAGTATTCCTGTGTGTCGACACTGCTTTTTGGTGTCGACACAGTTGATGTCGACTTTGCTTCTCTGTGTGTTGACACTGCCTCTGCATGTCGACACAATTTCTTCTGGTGTCGACACAGCCTTTCCAAGTGTCGACACAATCTACTCCAAGTGTCGACACAGCTTTTCTCCAGTGTCGATATAAGCCTTCATAATTGTCGGCACAGCTTCTCCAGGTGTCGACACATGGACTTAGAAATTTTTCTGCATTTCCTACAATTACTTAACCTGCATATATAAACTCAAAACACATCAAATACACCTTGATGCATATCATTGAGTAGGGTGAGGATTCTTCAAATCTGGTATACATTTTCCAATATACCCAACAATCTCCCACTATTTGGAGAAGTCATAACCCTTAGTCAATGATATACACCATTCATAACAAATACACATTTTGATGTATAACAACATTATATGACAGGGTAACTACTAAACAAAACATATATAAGATATCATCACAGAATAATAATGCTAACAGATTAAGCATTAAACATTATTTTGTTCCAACTTCCAATAGTTTCTTTAACAAACGTTTACATAGATTTTAACATAAAAAATTGCAATGTTATAAAATCTAGTAAAACTAATCTAAGGCTGCTCTGACTCCTTGATGGCAATGCCCTTGCCTGATTGAATCTTGGCTTGAACTGGAACACCAGTGTCATCAACTGGCTTCTTGCCCTTTTGATCTTTCTTCTTTAGCTCTTCAGCCCTTATTCTTTGTCTTTCAAAATAATGAAAGGGCTTAGGGAAATATTTGCTAGGCTCCTGAGCATTAGGAGGTAGCTTCCCAAGTTTTGCCTTCCTTCTATACTGAACTATGGCTTCTTATATGGCTTCATGCTTTCTCCACTCTTGCTCAGAGTACCATTTGCCACTCTCTAGGGTATTGTCCTTCACAGCTTTCCAAGCAGTCAGGATGATATTCCTAGATGTTGTGCTTCACTGCTCAAAATCTGGCTTTAACTCTGCCTATTCTCTGAATCTCTTCTTGGACAAAAGAGTTTCTTGCTCTTTGGTCAAAACTTCCTCAGGCACTAGCTTGTCTACTTTCTCAAAGATAATATTTTGAGCACCTTCTGGAGGGCTGTACATGGAATGTATCTCTTAATGAATCATCTCAAAATCTGCTGGAGGATAGATTACTTGAGCAACTTCAGCTTGCTCACCTCCAAAATAAGTAGGATTTATATCATATTCAGCCACATTGTCATCATCACAAAGGGGTGGATATCCAAGTGTGGCTCTGATGCTATTATATATCCATTTGGCATGACCAGAGCCCGCTTTGACTAATATTCTCTCCCCCTTTATGACTTCTCTTTCAACATGATCCCTGAGATCATCTTTCTGAAATCTGATTTGTGCATTAAGATAATTAACACCATCTTTATAGAAAGGCTTTAACTTCTGTAGCTGTGCAGAAATAGTCTTTTGTGAATCTTGAATAGCTGTTTGAACAGCAGCTAGTTCTGCCTGGAATTTCTTATCAAAATCTACTTGGCTGTAGCCCTTGCTGCAGTCTGTGCAGTAGCAATATTCTTCATCTCTGTGAAAATCACATTATGTGATTCTGTTAGATTATCATTCATTCTCAGTTGATTCTCTAGGACATAGCCTTGCTTAAGAGCTATATCATCAACTTGTGTCTTGATCTTTTCTTGATGGGTAGCTAGGAAAACCACTGCATTGCCTCCTTTGTGGAAACAATCAGTCATTTTCTTCTTATTTTGATTAACTTCAAATCTTATAGATTTAATGTGCTGAGCTAGATCAAATTGAAGTGACTTATGACATTCATCCATGTACTTTTCTAGAGCCTTCCTTTGCTCATCCATTTTGATCTGCAAAGCCACCAACAATGAGCTGTAATCAGCTGTTGGGGCAGGTGGTGAAGCAACAGTTTGTAATGTCTTCTTGTAGCTTTGGCTTCTCCTTTTGAATACCATTAGCTTCCTCTTCTTAGCTCTAGCAGCTTCTTCATCCTCAGAAGCTGAGGAACTATCTATAGTAACTCTGTCCTTAGGACTAGAAGGCAAGTCCTGTGCAGTCCTTGGTAGCTACCCTTAATTTTCTTGCTCCTCCTCAGCTCTTGCTTTCTCCCCCTGTGTTCCTACTTGCTCCTTCTCAAGGTTGGCTTGCTCCCCCTCAAAATTAGTTTTCTCCCCCTCAATGTTAGCTTGCTCTATTTCATGGAACAACTCTTCAAGGGTGAATTCTTGTTGAGTAGGGACTTGAGGTACCACAAACTCAGGAGCATTATCAGCAGCAGATATATCTTCCATGACAACATCTTGTGGTTGAATGTTTAACTGAGTTGGCTGGTCAATATCAATCAAAAATTCAGTTAGAGTTTCATCTTTATCATTAAGAATTGATTGAGTCACCTCTTGAATTACCTCAAGAATTGTTTGAGTAGTCATTTCACTGTCCAAGTGAGTTGGCACTTCCTCATGGTGAGGCTCCCCCTGGAGTGGATCCAGGTGGATGGGGCTAGCAGATGGTTGCTCCCCCTACCTCTGTGCATCTTCATTTCTTACTGGTGACTGTCCAGCAATATCAGCATCTTCCTCATTAGAACTGGAAGCTGTTTGCCCCTCTGAACTACTGGAAGGTTCAGGAGCCATTTTATTTTTCTTCAGCTTCCTCTGTGATGGGGTTTCCTTCTCTGGAGTAGGCATGTCCTTAGTTAATACTCTCTCCCACCTGGAGATGATCCTGATGTCCATCCTTCTTATATGATTTATCTTAGTTCCAGCTGACTGTTCCATCACTTCAGGTACTGATCCAGCTAAATACAAGCTCATAATTCTGCCTAGGTTTGGCTTCTTCATACTTTCCTTAATCTTGTCAAAAATGACTACTGACTAATTAGTGTTGAGGCTATAGATGATTATGGTCATAAGGGTGAACATATATGCAGAAATTCTATCATGCCTCCTGGCTTACATAGAATCACCTTTCCTACAACTTCTGATAAGAACTTCCCTTGTAAATTCATGCCCTTCCTGTTCAAAGCTGAGCCTATCTTCATGGTGGAATTCAGTCCACACCATTGAAGTGCTTCTCTTAGCTTAGATGAATGTGCATCTTCTTCTTCTTGTGTTCTTGGCAGGTGCAGAGCTTTCCTTAAACTCTTTTGGGTGATTTTCACCTTTACTCCATGGACTGTGGATCGAATCTTGAGTCCTGTTTGATCTAGAGTAGCAGCACCAAAGAATTCTAGTATCTCCTTCCAGATCTTGGTTGGTTCACATACCAGAAATTCCAACCCATTCTCAGCAATTAGGGTGACAACAGCTTTGATTTCAGGGTCTGCATGGTCAAAGGCGTTGCGTACCAGCTCATATCTTTCATTGACATTGTCTTCAAGCTTGGGCGCCATTAGGGTTGAGAGAAATCTTGAGTTTAGATGAGAGAGTTGTCAACACAAAGTTTTGGTATCAAAACTATGGAGAGTGTGTCGACAGACAATGCTGTTGACCTATTTATACCTTTCTGAAATCGAAGGTGAAAAGGTACATCAATAATCACTGAATGTGTCGACACTGTTGAAAAGTGTCGACACTGACTACTTAAGTCTTGACAACGGTGTTGACTGCTATGTGTCGACACCAATTATGATATGTAGACACAAATATCCTTAACTGATGACTCAGTGTTTGAGTGTCGACATAGACATCTGCATGTGTCGACACAAATATACTTGACAGAACTTATGTGTCGACACTTATTCGCAGTGTCGACACAACCATCCTGGATGTGTCGACACAACTACTCTAGATGTGTCGACACCACTTTTCTGAAGTGTCGACAACACTTCTCTGTGTCGACACTTTTTGCTGGATATGTCGACACAGTTTTACTTAGCCAATTTTGTTAAACTAATCTATGTTTAACATTCCTAATTCAATTTTAAACTTATTGAATTTAGTTTCATCTAGAAGCTTAGTAAACATATCTGCAATTTGATAATCTGTTTTGACAAATTCTAGCAAGATGTCCTCTTTCGCTACATGTTCTCTAAGAAAATGGTATCTAATTTCCATATGCTTAGTCCTACTATGTGAAACAGGATTATTAGCAATAGAAATTGCACTTGTAGAATCACAAAGCAAAGGTGTTCTACTTACTTGAATATCATAGTCTATTAGCTGATGCTGAATCCACAAAAGTTGTGCACAGCAGCTTCCTGCAGCAACATATTCTGACTCAGCTGTGGATATTGTCACACTAGTCTGCTTCTTACTGCTCCAAGACACCAATCTTCCTCTGATACCACTTGAAAGAATTAGTGCCTAATCACCTAGAGGGGGGGTGAATAGGTGTACTTTTTCTTTTGCTTTTAAGGCAGAAAATCTGTTCTGTTATTTAACCAGAAATTGCAAATTCTACAACTACACAGCACAACAATCATAGAAACATTCAATCACAGAGTGCACACAGATTTTATAGTGGTTCCCCAAGGTCTGGGTACATCCACTTTCCCTCTTCGTCTATCTAGCAGTGTGCTAGAATCAGCCTAACTTCTGCACTTCACCACAGATCCTCAGATCTCACAGCTCAGAACCCAAACCAGGTTCCTACAACTCAGAGTGTATCCACACTCCTACAAATCAGACCAACTGCCCTACCTCAGCCTTCAACAAGGCCTACACTCAGAGATCACAATCTCCTACACCACAGGCTCACAGCCCTACCTCAGCCTTCAACAAGGCCTACCACACAGAGAAAATATTCTCCTACACTCAGCCTTTATATAATAGGTTTACAACTAAGATCTAGAATAGATCCTACAGAAAATTAATTAACCAAATTATATTGCCATCACCCTGAAAGAGAGAGAATGAATGGATGGCTTCTTGATCAGTTCTTGGAAGAATCTGATGGCAGAGAACAACCTCTCTTAGTTTTCTTCAAAGCTTCTTGAATCTGAACTCAGTAGGGTTGAATCTCCTATGAAGTTGATCTTCAATCAGCTTCTAACTTGAGATCCAGATCTCAATCTGAATCTTTCTTGGCAGCCTGGTTCAGCAACTGCACTTTAGTAGATGGAGCTCTCTCTCTCCAACTTCTTCTTTTTCTCTTTCTTTAGGATTCTATATTAGTTTCTCTAATCTGTGATTCTTCAAAGACTCCTCACTATCTGTTGAAGGAGAATCCCTTTATATAGACTTCCTCCAAGGAAACCGACTGATCCGGTTTCTAATAGACTTCTGACAGCTCTGACAATAGCAGAAGACCGGTTGGAAATGGCAGCTGTCAAATCATCCAGTCACTTCTTGAAATACTGTCTCTGTCTGAAAGTGTCGAGACTGATCTTCATCATGTGTTGACACAAGTAGACTAAGTGTCGACACAAATGGACTAAGTGTCGACACAAGCCCTGGTGGTGTCGACACATCTCTTTAGTTGTTGTAACAGCTTCTCGACACAGCTTCTTTAGAATGTGTCGACACTGATTCTGTGTGTCGATACAAGGCTTCTTTTCTTTAACTTTGTTGAAACTTGCTGTGTGTCGACACATCTTCTTTGTCTCGACACAAGTACTTCTTTACTTTAACTTTGTTGAAGCTTTGCTGTGTGTCGACACAAGTCCTGTGTGTCGACACAGTTGATGTTGACAAATACTTCTGTGTGTCGACACTGCCTCTATGTGTCGACAGATTTGATGTCGACTAAGTATTTTTGTGTGTCGACACTGCTTTTTGGTGTCGACACAGTTGATGTCGACTTTGCTTCTCCGTGTGTCGACACTGCCTCTGCATGTCGTCACAATTTCTTCTAGTGTCGACACATCCTTTCCAAGTGTCGACACAATCTACTCCAAGTGTCGACACATCTTTTCTCCAGTGTCGACATAAGCCTTCATAAGTGTCGACACAGCTTCTCCATGTGTCGACACATGGACTTAGAAATTTTTCTGCATTTCCTGCAATTACTTAACATGCACATATAAACTCAAAACACATCAAATACACATTGATGCATATCATTGAGTAGGGTGAGACTTCTTCAAATCTGGTACACATTTTCTAATGTACCCAACACATGTTGTAGGACATTCCTATATGCTATAAAATATGGTGTTTTATATGTTGGACATTCAAGAGAGGAGTTCAAGTGGTAGTATAGGCTTTCGCTAGAATGCTTTGTGATAGGTGCGCTACGCTACTCTGGTATCACTCCGTAGCTTCATCATCTGTTTTGTGGTATATCCTGTGGGGCCCCGGCCGGACCTTCTAGAATATATCATATGAACGGATAAGGTTGTTACATAATCCAAGCTAGTACGGTTGCTTCAGAGTCTGCTTTTTCTTTGAGTGGCAGGATTCTGAACGAGCGAAAAAGCCGTTTGAATGAGGAATCTTTGGAGATTTGCATTCGCTATAAGGATCATTTGGATGCAATAAGGAGGAGGCAACATGTCTCGTCTATTGAAGATAGTGAGTTCGAAGTGGAAGACGAGATGAATAGCTTAAGTTTCGGAAGCACGACAGAAGAATAATTTTGCAAAATGTATTTTATTTTTCATTTTATTTCAATTTTGAATATTTAAATGTAATTTTCATATTTTATTTTAACTTAAATGTAATTTTCATTTTCGTTCAATGTTATTTTATTTTTGTCATGATGTAAAATGCAAATTTATAATTCTAGAGGGGGTGAATAGAATAATTAGGCATTGCTCACTGATACTAATTGAAAGTAAGAGTTAGATCTAAAATACTCTAGAGGGGGGGGGGGTGAATAGAGTATTTAGGATTTATAAAATATTTGCTAGTTAATTCAATCTATTATTAGTGCTGTAGAAAGTAAATTAAAAACACAAATACAACAACCTAGAAAGCACAACCACAGCAAGAATAAAAGAAAAGAACAACCCAGACGACACAAGAATTTTATAGTGGTTCCCCTAAACTTGGGTACATCCACTCTTCTACCATCCTGATAGGAATCCACTCAGGTTTTTGATCAGGTGACTGCCACCAATAAGCTTTTGATCAGGTGCTCAAAAATCAAACCTCAAGTCTTTTGATCAGGTGACTTGCAACCAGGAATAACTTTTGAAGGGAGTTAAGAACCCTTTATACAGTGGGGGATGAGAGAGTGATTTTGTCTTCTCTTTCTCAGATACAATTGATAAGACTCTAGTGGAAAATGATGTTAGCAAAGGCTCCCCCTGAGATATAGAATGGCTCAGGAAGTTGAAGCCTTGCTGTAGGGTGATAGGTCTTCAAGCTTTTGCTTTGACCAGAAGAACTCCAGAAACTTCTTGATAGATAAAATGTTTGTTGTCCTTTGAAGAATCCTGGGATGTAGAAGGAAAAGATTCTTGATCTTTAATGTATGTTCTTCTTCTTCTTCAACTTGCTGTTCTTTTCTCTGGTCAAGGGCTAGGGCTTTTTGTCTCTTGACAGTGTTGTTGCCCTGCGAGCTCTGTATTCTGTAAATTCTCTGTAAGTATCTCTCTCTCTATATTTCTCAGTGTGTTGTCGAGAGAGAAGAAGATCCTGATTGACTGTATTTTTCTGACTACTGCTAGAGAGCTGTTCAGGAAGAGAAAGAAAATCTCTTTTATATTTTCCATATGAATTTCCTTTTGAAATTTGAATTCCTCTCTGCATTGATTTCTGATGGCCTGGAGAATATGTGCATTGATTGGTTTCCCCAACTGTCCCATGGAAAAACGGCAAGCAATAATCTTGATGAAGACCGTAATCAATACTTGCTTCTAACAGTAATATTCAGAGAATATTTATGCATTGGTTACTTAGGAATTATTGCAATAGAAAAGAGACAAAGAGAGGAAAATTTCTAAGTCTGGAACTTTACAGAATTCGTTGAGCAGAATTCGTCGATCTGTGTCCAGAGTTCGTCGAACAGAGAAGTCAAGTTCATCGACCAGATAACATTTGTTCGTCGAGCTGAGATACAAGATCGTCGACCTAAGAACTGACAACTGCTTTCTCTAGACCCGTCAATTCTGTGCATCAAGTTCGTCGAGCTGAGAATATAACTTCGTCGACTGAATAACAGAATTCCATGTTTCTTGGACTTAAGAATGTTGAAGTAACTTGTCCAGAAATCATCGAACTAAGATCCAAATTCGTCGAGCTGATATTCTAACTTCGTCGACTGGAGTGTGAAGTTGGACTTCAAATACTTAGATGTTTCTGGAATAAGATGTTGAAGTAGAATACCCAGAGATCGTCGACCTGAGAACTAAGTTCGTCGTCATGAGAACTAAGTTCGTCGACTGGAGTTAAGTGTGAAGAATTCTGGACTTGGTGTTGAAGTATACTCTGAAATTCGTTGACCTGAGATTCAAGTTCGTCGAGCTCAGCTCAGAGAATTGTCTCTAAGTTCGTCGAGCTGAGCACGACTTTCGTCGACTTGAGTTCGACAAACGTCGAACTCATTTTCTGAGTTTGAAATTTCTCTAAGTCTTGAGTCTTCTGCAGTCTGTTGATGGCTGGTCCATGTGGTGTTGACTCTAAGGACATGACCTAGACTCTAGAACACATACATGACCGCGGTTATACATGTTGGGTCAAACATCCTAATTTAGTGAACCTAGCTCAAATCCAACTAGGGATCCAACAATTTTATTTTTAATAAAAATTAAATCTTATTTCATTTTTAATAAAAATATAGAATTTAGAATTTTAATATAAAAAAATTTAAATAAAAAAACCGATCCTCCTCTTGAGCAGGAAAACCGGTCCCGGACCGGGAATGGTTGACAGGAACCGGTCCGGGACCGGCAAAGCAAAAGACCGATCTTTTAAAAGACCGGTCCGGGACTGACAGGGCAGTCTTTTTGGGCAGGACTATTAATATATATATATATATATATATATATATATATATATATATATATATATATATATATATATATATATATATATATATATATATATATCACCACTCTTGCCTGCTCATGGTTGAGCTTTCGGCCATCGGAGGAGTCGCCAGTGGCCTGCCCGCCACCACCATCGGGGTTGCTGTACTGCGACGAGCTGCTGGGGGTGGTCCGGCAGCGAGCGGGCAGGGCCACTGTCGTCGGTTGACTTGCCCGTGAGACCCAATTCGATTCTCACGGGCAGTGCCACCGTCGGCGGTGACCCTGCCCCTCGCCGCCGCACAAACCACGACAGATTTACCAGGATTCAGCGAACCAACTCGTGGGCGCCGAATTTGCCGCAGGAGGCAAACTCAACAATGACAAGCTAGGTCTATTTTCAGTTTTTTTTTTTTTTTTTAAACTAAGTAGTTAAAACCAAATACTTACCATCATTTAGGCCTGCACAAAAGGCCCGGGCCCAGTGGGCCGGCCCGAGCCCGGCCCGGCGAAAGCCTTTTTCGGCCCGGCCCGGAAAAAGCCCGGCCCGGGCCGAGACCGGGCTCAGGGCCCTTACAGGGCCCTGGTTTTGGGGGCTAGCCCGGCCCGATGCCCGGCCCGGGCCGGGCCGGGCAAAGCCCGAAAATCGGGCCGGCCTGGGCCCGGACCCGGGCCCAGGCGAAGCCCGGACCGGGCCCGCACGCCGGCCCGGACCTGCTGCCAACGGCTCTAAGAGCCGTTGGAAATCCAACGGCTCTTAGAGCCGTTGGAACTGCAGCCAGCAGGGCTGCAGCAGCCCTGCTGGCTGCAGTTTTTTGGCCTAGGGCCTAGGCAAAAGCCTAGGCCCTAGGCCATATTTTATTAAAAAAATAATATTTTTTTTTTTATAAAATCCCCCCCCCTCCTACCCGATCCCCCCTCTCTCTCTCTTCCACTCTCTCTCTCTCTCTCTCTCTCTCTCTCTCTCTCTCTCTCTCTCTTCCACTCACTCACTCTCTCTCTCTTCCACTCTCTCTCTCACTTATTCTCTCCCTCTCTTACTCTCTCTCGCTGCATGGCATCGTCGTCCTCAACGCCGGCGTCGTCGACTCAAAGCACGGCCGAAGTGGTGGAGCATAATCGGAGGGCGCCCGTCTGGGAGCATTTCGACAAGGTTAAAGTCGGCGACGAATTCAAGGCGCGGTGCAAGTTGTGCTCAAAGTTGCTAACTCTTACCGGCAACTCAACACTAGCGAGACACGCTAAGTCCTGTTTTGCAAAGCAAGCTCCCGAGTCCAGTCAGGGACAAATATCAGCATCAGGACAAATTTGGACGTACGATCAAGCAAGACAGCGAGACCTACAGGTGAAAAACGTCATCAGACGTGGGTTGCCATTCAGTCACTACGACAACGATGAGACGACGGAGTATATACACGAAGGGCTTCAGCCCAAATATCAACAGGTAAGTAGATCCACTATTAGACGCGACGCACTTAAATTATATTTTGACGCAAAACAAGATTTAATAAAATTTTTTGAAACTTTCGAGGGACGTGTGAGTTTAACGAGCGACGTTTGGAGTAGTAGCGTTAGGGTAGGGTTATCTTATATTTGTATAACGGCTCATTGGATCGATCCCGTTTCATGGGATTTAAATAAGCGCGTAATATGTTTTGAAGGTTTTGAATTTCCGCACACGGGTAAGGCTATATATTCGGTAATTATTAAATGTTTGCGTGAATTTAAAATAAAGGATAAAATAATGAGTATTTCTTTTGATAACGCTAGTAATAACAACACCGCAGTAGAGTGGTTAAAACGTGAATTAAAACCAATGCTCAACGGTGCGTTTTTTCACACTCGATGTGTGTGTCACGTTTTAAACTTAGTGGTACAGGATAGTTTAGAAGCTATGGAACCATATGTTGAGAAAATTCGTACTATGCTTAGATTTATTTATTGTACCAAACAGCGAAGTCAAGATTTTCGAAAATTTGTGATCGCACAAGGTCAAAAATATTTGAAACCTCAATTTGATATGCCTGTAAGATGGAACTCCACATATAAAATGTTAAAAAGAGCGTTTCAACAAAAAACACTTCTTATGGAATATTACACTATGACAAATAATCATAATTTAACTGATAATGATTGGGACGTACTATTTCATTACATGGATTTATTAAAATGTTTTTATAGGGCGACTGTTTTTTTATCTGGTGTTTATTATCCCACTAGCTCGTTAGTAATTGAAAATTTTGTAAATATCGCACAAAAACTTAACTATTTTAAGCAACACTCCGGATGGCTTCCTTTAATTGAAGTAATAGAAGAAAAATTTTTAAAATATTATAGAGAAATGCCTCCTGCATTTTCATGCGCCGCCGCTTTAAACTCGTTATTCGCTGTAGACGGCGTAGAAAATTTAATAGATGAAATTAACGTTAACTTAGACATAAATATAAGTTTCGATGACGTTGACGATGTTAGTACTACTAAATTTAATTCTATTTTTACTGAATGTTTTAATTATTACGACAACTTATATGGCTCACGACCACGAGAAGAAATAACACAACCTAGGACAAAAGATTTTTTTACAAATAAAATTTTAGAATTAGCTTCCAGAAAAAAAAGCACGCACATCGAGTAGTTTAAACGAATTAGGACTGTATACGAAAACACAATTTCGTGATTTTATGACTACGGAAGAGATCGAAAACTTCGATATCTTAAAGTGGTGGAAAAGTAAAGCTAATACATATCCTATTTTGTCCTATATGGCCCGTGATTTACTAACAATTCAAGCTAGTACAGTAGCTTCGGAGTCCGCTTTTTCTCTTAATGGCAGGATTTTGAACACGCGGAGGAGCCGACTAAATGAAGAATCACTCGAACTATGCATCTGCTACAAGGATTATTTGGATGCTACGAATAGGAAGCAACACATTTCAGCATTGGAGGAGAGCTCCGAGGAAATTGAAGAGGAGATGGACAATCTGAATTTATAAAAATGTAATTTTTTTTATTATCATTTAAAATAATAAATTTCTTTTTTTTTCTATTTTTTTTTTTAAAAGTGTAATTTTGTTTTTTAAAATTTCAATATTAATAAATTTTTTTATTCTAATTTTTATTTCATTTTTTTAATTTTTTTAAGTATTTTTTTTTCTTAAGAGGGCCCGGCCTGGGCCCGGCCCGGCCCGGCCCGGCCTGGCCCGGGGGGCCGGCTCGGGCCCCTTCCCGGGGTCAAAGCCCGGGCCCGGCCCGAGCCCGATAAAGAAAGGGCCCGGGCTCGGCCCGGTTTGCAAAAGCCCGGGCCCGATCAGGCCCGGTCCGGGCCGGCCCGATCGGGCCTTTTGGGCAGGCCTACCATCATTAGCCTCAAGCCCATAGAATGAATGCGGGCCGTCCGAGCCTCCGTGGGATTAAAAAAAAGAAAAAATCGATCTCACTTTTATATTACGCGCACACCTAAGATTTCTGATCCCAAACAGTGGTCACGTCTAAGCTCTACCGCCATGGACAGTCTGAACGAAGCTCACAGGTGGATTTACCGGGCCCAAACGAACCTGCTGGGGTATCCAGACGGCGCTCCGGCAGGGTCACCTATGTCAGTGGCTCTGATCGTGAGATCCAGTTTCGATTCTCACGGTTAGGGCCACCCAGCGGTGGTCCTGCCTGCTAGCCATCGAACATCCATTGACGGGTTCGCCAAGGTCAGCCGAACCGTCGGTGGGCTCCTGCCAAGCCGCCAGAGGCGGCCTTAACTGCACGACCCAACTATTTTTAATTAAATTTATTATTATTATTTATAATTTTAAAAAAAATAATATTAAAAAATCAATAAATAATTCAAAATTTTATATAACAAAAAAAAAATTTATAATATTTTTTCACTTTAAAAAATAAAAAACTTTCATGATGAAAAAATATGAATTGTCGGGGCCCGCTTCGCCCGGGGGCGGGCGAAACCCGCAGTCGGGGGTCGGGTACGTCACGCGGGGCACGGGGGCCTCGTGCCCTGTTACTGATATACGAGTAGCTCCGCACGGGCTTCGCCCGTGCTCGCCGGTTCTTAGCAGGTTGCACACACGTTCAAGCGGCTTGCGCCCGCATAGAAATTCTCATGAATGCCCCCTTTTGTGACAAACATTCGGCGGGCAGCATCATTTGGCGTGCAACATCATTCGGCTTGCGGCAACTTTCGGTGAGTGATATCATCCACCGAACGGTATGATTTGACGGGCGACATCATTCGGCGGGCGGCATCATTCCACGGATGACAACATGCTTATAATATTAAGCTTTGGATGATGTTATATTTGCACTCAGCGGACTCTGCCGGCAACTTAATTGTTCTAATAATTACACCATTTTTTGTATCTATTAGGTGGTCAAAAAATATAGAAATTGGAAACCACCCATGTAATGCCCGTTCAAATATACTTCATGAAAACTAAACACCAACCATCTTAGCTAATGAGCCACTTTGCTCTATTGAGTGATTCAGCTGCTTATCTCAACTGCTACTATAACTAAACTATAAAGAGAAGATGTTGAATAGGGTACTGTTGAGGTGTCAATCATAAATTTTATAATTATTAAATGGTGTTGGGAGTGGGAGATAATTTATGTATGAATAAACAACATTGAGATGGCTATCATGGATAATTACTCATAGTTTGCCGATTGCAAGGTATATATCAATCTGTTTCATAGATACTTGTAAACATAACATATAAAAGGAAAAAAAAATGAAGCATAATCTTATTCAAAAGGAGCACAGAGTAGAAATCCTCATGAGGCCATAGCACAAACAACCTTGCCTCCTACTTGAAATCCATCAAGCTTTCAGCATGAACCGTCTCCCATTTTTTGTGCATACCGTGATGCAGCACGGGTTACCGCTTGCGCACAATTATCAAATATTCGTGTGAGTGCGATATTTCATCAAACGCGTGGCGAGCAATCGGCAAGTTTCAACAACACATTAACATCGAAGACGTACAATCACTGGCGATCCGCACTCATGCGCTTGGATCTTGCTAACGCACCCAACACAACAGGTCTAAATTACACAACGTTCATCCCAACACAAATGACTAAAACTCAAGCAATCCGAACAAATTAACGGGTCACTTCAAAATAAGTCGCATGCATTATCAAACGCCAATGGAGACGATCCAGACCAAAGTATCGATTCAAAATAAGTCCAAATCAGCCCCAAAATAATATAACACGAAGGTATACCAAACCCCTTGAATCAAGAGAGAAATCAAGGGTTGATTCAACCAGATTTCGCAAGCGTTCAAGAGATCTACCCGATCCAAGTTACACAAAGAAATCCGAATAATTTCAATACCTTAAATTCAGATTTCAAAACAATACATACTCAACGAAAATTCAGAATAAAATACGAATTCACAAATCCACCAATCCTCACAACATAAAGAAGAAACACACAAGATGTAAGGGGAGAGATTACCCACAACCAACGAGACGAACACACAAAGATAACTCGTGGAAGAGTCGCACTTCCACCGGATCCGTCGGAGTCGCACCGGGCGGAGGAAGCCAGCCGCCTTCTTTGGAATCACACCGGAGGAGGGAGGAGGTCGCCAGACAGCGGGGCAGCACCAAGAGGGGCGGCGGGTTGGGCAATTCTTCAAGGGGCGTCAGGTAGGAGAAGGCTTCACGCCAAACTCAAGGGGCAGCCATCGGCTCTCTTTTTCTTCTTGATTTCAGCATGCCCTAATCTGAACCCTAACCCCTCTATTTATAATAAACACTACTCAATCTCCACCCTACATCAAACAAATAAAACCAACCATCCAAATGCTAAACGCAGTCCAAAATTATGGCGAAGATATGACGCGGCGATGACGGCGAAGATATGACGCGACGATGGCGGCGAAGATATGACGCGGCGATGGCGGCAATGATATGACGCGACGATGACGGCGAAGATATGATGCGGTGATGGCGGCGAAGATATGACGCGGCGATGGCGGTTTGATTTCGCGACAACGTCCGTCATAGTCTTGAAATTTAATATTGCGGCAGCGGTCAGAATAATGGAACGAGGCAACGTCGTCCACGAGCCTGTCACGAACATATGGCGGGGCATTATCGTCATCAATCCTCCCCCACTCAAAATCACTCATCACCGATGAGTGGGCCGGGAGAGGAACACGGTCGAAGGCAGCATCAACATGCGGTAAATCTGGCTCGGGAATCCATAGAGAAGTAGAGCGGTCATCACTCATCACAGTAAACCTGTCAAACAGAACAACAAGAGCAAAGCTTTCGACGCAAGAACCAAAGAATCCATGTAGAAGATAGACACGGAGGAAATCTCACTCCCCAACCCAAAAGAACATATTGTGGGAGAGAGAAACGACGAAGAAGGCCACTCAGGTGGAAAAGCGACATTCAATATTAAATCCGGAAAAATGAGAAGAGGTGAAACACCCCATGCATTGTAAAAATCCGAAAGAAAACATCAAATCCGAAATTTTGCATAACCATGGACGAGTCGGCGTTCCGAAGTGCTAAATCATTGACGGTGGCCGTAGACAACCGCTCGGGGAATGATCAGACGAACTCCAAATCGTCAACTTTAGTGTAAGACGCACTCGGTAGAGAATGGAAGTGCATGCGACATAACACAAAGTGACTACCTAAAGTCATAGACATGTGTAGGTGAAAGTTAGAAACAGGTGGAGTAAAAATATGTGCAACTAGACTAGACAAGTCAGCACGTCGTGAAGATTCTAAGTCAAGGGGCATAGTCGCCAAGGAATCATACACAGTCGCAAACGAAGTCATATCCACAGACGGACACACAGAGAAGCGGTCAATCATAGGTAGGGCGTAGCCAGATCTACAAGGTGTGGTGAAAAGACCAAATATGAAAGCTAGCAACTCACTAATACCTATCCCATGAATGATGTCCAACGGAGGTGCTAATAACGACGACCAAACTAAGTGAATCGGATCAGGCAAAACAAATTTGTGTCCTAAGGAGTCCGCTAATCGAGCCAAAGGATCAGGAGGGAGGGTCGGAGAAATCGAACCCGGGAGGAATGCAAAATCATATTGAATTTCAAGCAACGGTGACAACAGCAAAGAAGGCTCATCCGGGTTAACACCACTAAAATCATCCAAAAGTACAACTCCCTCGCTAGGTAATTCGGCCAACGCACTAGGTACATCATCCAAATTAGAATCCGTAGACGTTTCAGAAACAGGTTCGGGAGGCTCGGAGGTAGGCTCGAACAGGACCACGACCGTAGTTTGAACAGGGCACACATAAGGGTTACGGCCAGACAATCCACTAACATCGCGAGTAATAATTATGTGGCAAGCCTCACTGACAGGAATATTCACAGCTAGCTGGTCATCCTCAGAATCAAAAGATACCACATCTACGTCAGAATCCTCAGGGGTATCATACACAATCTCAGTTGGCTCATACGTCGAAGCTAAAAGAGCCAAAGCCCTAGGCTTTGCGGGGCACTCCACGGCATAGTGGTCAATCACTCCACAAGTGTAACATGTAGCGTTCTCCTTGCAAATCGTATCTGTCTACCTATGCTTAACCTGCGGATTTATAGCATTCCTAGTAGGGACAACGACAGGTGGCAGGACAGAGGACCTAACCTTCTCCTTCTCCCTAAAGGTAGGTGTACGTGTGCTCAAAATAGGGAGTTCATGGTGGAGCAAGGATCTAGCGGGAGGCTTATGGTCACTCCTATGATCAGAAACGAGTCCAGTGCCCTGTCGTGATGAGGTGAATGTGTCGAGTGTATTGGCTCGAAGGTAAGCGGGGTTAAAGTGAGTCGTGAGTATGTTACGCATTTGCGGCCATGTGTGTGGAATGCCACCAACACGATGCTCCTCATTTAACCAAAACACTTTGACACGACCTTCTAAGTTCGCGCGAGTGACGACAACCTTTTGGAGGTCGTCCAAGTGGTGCCGAGCAAAATAACACTCAATTTTCGCTAGCCAAACGCAAAAAAATTTTGGGTGTCTGTGGTCGTCAAACGTAGGCACATCTAGCCTAATGCGAGGAGTGTGGTGATGGAGGGGTGGGTTTTGGAAACCATGAGAGAATGATTGGGTCAAAGGGGTGAGTGCCGTGTTTAATTGAGCAAGTTGGGTGGTGAGATCGCGTTGGACGGCTGCTAGGTGGGCTTGTGTGACTTCCCTAGTATTGTGAGTGTCGTCCATGCTATTTGATGGGGGTGACTGCGAAAAATATACGTTTCCGGAATGTGTGTGCAGAAAGGGAAAGAGACGCGGGAGGACCGACAAAGATTAAGAAATCTTTGCGATTAAGTCTGATACCAAATTGATGCAGCACGGGTTACCGCTTGCGCACACTTATCAAATATTCGTGTGAGTGCGACATTTCATCAAACGCTTGGCGAGCAATCGGCAAGTTTCAACAACACATTAACATCGAAGACGTACGATCACTGGCGATCCGCACTCTTGCGCTTGGATCTTGCTAACGCACCCAACACAACCGGTCTAAATTACACAACGTTCATCCCAACACAAATGACTAAAACTCAAGCAATCCGGACAAATTAACGGGTCACTTCAAAATAAGTTGCATGCATCATCAAACGCCAATGGAGACGATCCAGACCAAAGTATCGATTCAAAATAAGTTCAAATCAGCCCCAAAATAATATAACACGAAGGTATACCAAACCCCTTGAATCAAGAGAGAAATCAAGGGTTGATTCAACCCGATTTCGCAAGCGTTCAATAGATCTACCCGATCCAAGTTACACAAAGAAATCCGGATAATTTCAATACCTTAAATTCAGATTTCAAAACAATACATACTCAACTAAAATTCAGAATAAAATACGAATCCACAAATCCATCAATCCTCACAACATAAAGAAGAAACACACAAGATGTAAGGGGAGAGATTACCCACAACCAACGAGACGAACAGACAAAGATAACTCGTGGAAGAGTCGCACTTCCATCGGATCCGTCGGAGTCGCACCGGGCGGAGGAAGCCAGCCGCCTTCTTCAGAATCACACCGGAGGAGGGAGGAGGTCGCCAGACAGCGGGGCAGCACCAAGAGGGGCGGCGGCTTGGGCAATTCTTCAAGGGGCGTCGGGTAGGAGAAGGCTTCACGCCAAACTCAAGGGGCAGCCATCGGCTCTCTTTTTCTTCTTGATTTCAGCATGCCCTAATCTGAACCCTAACCCCTCTATTTATAATAAACACTACTCAATCTCCACCCTACATCAAACAAATAAAACCAACCATCCAAATGCTAAACGCAGTCCAAAATTATGGCGAAGATATGACGCGGCGATGACGGCGAAGATATGACGCGGCGATGGCGGCGAAGATATGACGCGGCGATGGCGGCAATGATATGACGCGACGATGACGGCGAAGATATGATGCGGTGATGGCGGCGAAGATATGACGCGGCGATGGCGGTTTGATTTCGCGACAACGTTCGTCATAATCTTGAAATTTAATATTGCGGCAGCGGTCAGAATAATGGAACGAGGCAACGCCGTCCACGAGCCTGTCACGAACATATGACGGGGCATTATCGCCATCATACCACAGTTTGATAACTTTCAGCACAGTTTGTTTTCCCAGTCACTCTCAACATCATCCTCACAAAATCTTTAGTAAAATCCTCCTACATCCAAGGGAACTGTGACTTTTAGATGTCCATGTGCTAAATAAGAGCGTGCATAGCTCTTTATAGTTTATTTTCAAACTCCCTTAGACTATCTCAGACATTCGTCCTTACTATGCCATTGCCTCTTATTTTTCTATGGGGGTTGGTAGTTAAAATTTCAACCATTATTAAAAATATGATCAAATGCTCTAAGTTAGAAATTCCATAACCACCCACTAATATATAATTAAAAAGAAAATCGGCTTCTGATTAGCCTAGATCTTATAACCACCACTAAATTCGTGGGGAGTTATGAGAGTAACCGCCCTGCGTGCCTGATCCATGCGCCACAGCCCCCAGCGACAGGCACCCTCCTTGGCTGGTGCGCCTACGGACGGCCTGTCGGCCAGCGCCGCGGTCAGCCTCCCGGCCGGCGCCGCGACTGGCCTCCTCGGCTGGGGCGCCTACAGCCGGCCGCGGCCGCGCCTCCCGGTTACGAACCCGCGGCCGCAAGGCACGGCCGGCGCTGCGGCTAGCCTCCCTGGCCGGTCGTGACTGTCACAACCCGTATTTTCTCAGCATTAAATAATATATAAGAGTAAGAAAAAATACGCGCCGTGAAGAAGACAACTGCAGTCGCTCAGGCAAGAACCTACTCCTAATACCTTTCATGAAATTCTCAAATTTGTTATGGTGAAAATATAGTTTGAGTTTAAGTTTTGATGACCGTGTCCCTCAATTCAGTGGATCAACTATTCCACGGGTAAAATATACATATACGCAGTGAAAATACTTTATTTAGTTCATTTATTATCATATATGAGCATGAAAATCCAATAAAACAATTCATGATATGCACACTTATAGATTTAATATAAGTACTAAAAGATCTTTTGCGTTCGTTAAAAATAGGATGACATTTGATTTAAAAAGATGTTTTAAGTATGAGCTAAGAAAAATGAACTTTTATACTTTGAAAATAACTAACATGTAAGCTAGCATAAATCTTTCACAAAGAGCAAGTAAGCAAAACAAAACAACAAGAAATAGCATAGTAGCTAGCAAATAGTCTAACCTCTACAATAATTCACTGTGAGCGTCAACAATCTGACACGAACTCACAGAACATATTGTATGTCTGAACCAAAGTGAGAACAACAAAATTATCTCACGAAATGGAGGGAAGAACCATTGCTACTACTGCAGAACGCCTGAGCCCACCAACGCTAGCTACTCAAACCGCCACTACTCCGAGCCTAAGGCATTCAAAAGAAAAGAACGCCTCAGCAAGAATGTACAAGTGACAGCAAGGATTAAAATAAAGTAGTTAGGCAAGTTAAGAGGGTTACCTATCCAAATAGAATAACCGTCAAACCACAACATCTATATCATAAAACAATAAGCAATGATGAATTCACAGAGGTTTAAGTATGAGCAATTGCACCAAGTGCAATATAGAGCTATGCTTCATTAACATCTGCAAGAGTATGCATATGAACATAAGTATGTATATATAAAAAAAGAGACTGACCAGTTCAAACACGTGAATCGTTAACACTGATAAAAACCATACTGAGTCGGTAACATATTGTCCAACACAAACCATCAGACTAAAAATCCAGAAAAGGCAATGTGGTGGTAGTCACATTGTCTAACATAACCCAACAGCCCATAAGAAGAGAAGAAAACACACAAGGTGTATGATTCACAAACCGGCACTGAGGTGGTGGTCCTTTATTCACTGCTAACCAAAAGCCACAAATAATCATACAATATATTAATAAACGAAAAAAAACCCAAGACTTAGCATCAGATTTTCACGACGACGCAAATGAAAGAAAATAAAAAAAATTCCTAAGGTATACTCGACGAATTTAGAGTTCACCCGAGAAATAGTTCTAAGTACATACAGATTTGTCAAGAATACTCGACGAATTTCTCATACCTCAAATCAAAACTTGACGAATTGACTCGACGGGTTCGAAGATACTCGACGAATCCACTCAACAAATTCGACAAAACCCAAAGATACTTGATAAATTAAACTTGGTGAATTCAAAGACACTCTATGCCAATATTGTAGTCACTCGACGCCTCTCTGCTTCACTCGACGCAAAGGCAACACTCGATGCAAACACTGTAGCCACTCAACAATTTACACTTGGGAAATTCAAAGACACTCGACAAATTGAAGTAAGACTCAACGAACAGACTCGACGAATCAAGACACTCGATGAATTCAAGTCAGTCTCAACGAATTGAGACAATCGACGAATTTGACTTGACAAATTCAAAGACACTCGACGCATTGAAGTCAGACTCAACGAACCGACTCGACGAATCAAGACATTTGACGAATTCAAGTCAGACTCAACGAATGGAGACACTCGACGAATTTGACTTGACGAATTCAAAGACACTCGACGCATTGAAGTCAGACTCAACGAACTAACTTGACGAATCAAGACACTCCAAGAATTTAAGTCAGACTCAACGAATTGAGACACTTGACGAATTTTACTTGGCCTCATGAGTATACTCGACGATTAAGACTTGGATCGATCTCTACACTATACAGATTCAACAAACACTAATTCAGACCCTATTCCTAAGTTCTATTGTCGGAAAGAAAAGAAATAACAGGAACAAAAGAACAAGCAAGAGGGGATGAACCACCACTTGCACCAAAATCTCCTGAAACTCGTACTACCAAGCTCTCAACCTCAAGATTCGGCCGAAAGAACTCCTCGTCTACGATCTCTGAAACTTTTCGAGGCAAAAATAAGGGTTAGGCTACTACCTCAAATCCCAAAATTTCAGGAAATCTAAAACACTAACCGTACACTTGAAGAGCTCGACGAGAGCTTTCCGGATCTATGCTTCATCGAACATTTCATCCAACGGAGCTCCCGAAACGGCGGCCGGAAGTTTCACAGAGGAAGGTTGCCGCCCTCTTCTTTCCGCTCTCAGGACCGAAGTTTTGGGGAAGAAGGATGAATAGGGTTTTTTTATATAAGTATATATATATATATATATATATATATATATATATATATATATATATATATATATATATATATATATATATATATATAATAAATAACCAGAAAAACTCAAACGACGAGGGTGACCAAATCACCTCGTTTTCGATGAAATTCGCAACAATGCTAAATGGCGGTGCTAAGAATCCAATGGCGAAGTTGAAATCACGATCCGACAAACCAAACTAGGGTTAAAACTCCCTGAAGTTAAAACAACAATAATTTTATAAAATTCACCGAGATCCCAATTAAGCTCGGATCACAACGAAACTTCACAAGTACGCTTTAAATTAATTACTTTAATTTTCCAAGTCAAAACTCTAATTCTGATGAGTCTAAAAGCTGGCCAACTCGCCCTAGCGAACAAAATCTCGCACTACGACGACGCACTGTTAACTATGCGTCAACGTAACGCTCTTACATCATTATTATGTCACTAAAGGTATTAAAATAATTATAGAAAGTTCAAGGGCGTTATAGCCACTCCCCCTAAAAAGAAGTTTCGTCTCAAAACTTGATACGCAAATCGAATCTGAAATAGAAAAGAAATTGCCAAAGGTTACCGGATAGAAATACTTACCCAGGGAAAACTAGGAGAAAAGGTGAGGATGAGACTCTATCATAGCCGATTCCAACTCACAAGTCGCGCTCTCTACGTTTGGTTCCGCCAAAGAACCTTGACCATGAGAATCGTCTTTCTCCGCAACACTCGATCTCGAGTCTCCAAAATACGAGGAGGCTCTTCGATGTTGGAAGGATTAGACTGCAAGTAGGGTACCGAGTCAAGGACATGCCGATCACCAAGCACGCACTTTCGCAATTGGCTCATATGAAACACATCGTGAATACCAGGGAAAATAGCGTGCAAATCCAGCATATAAGCTAACACTCTGATGCACTCAATAATCTGGAAAGGTCCCACATACCTGAGATCCAACTTGTGGTTCCTTCCAAACCTCTTAACACCTGATATCGGAGAAACCTTCAGAAAAAACTGTCCCCAATTGCAAACTCCAAATCAACTCTTCGTCGATTAGCATACTTCTTATAACGCTCATGAGCTACATGAAGCTTTTCATGAATATGCATTACAGAAATACTCATTTCTCCCAAGGCTTCCAGACCTAGCAGCGGTCTCTCACCAACCTCAGCCCAAAACATGGGAGTTCGACAATGCCTCTCGTATAAAGCCTCAAAGGGTGATACCTTCAAACTCTCCTCATATATAATTATAAGTAAACTCCATCCGTCTAAGACATTGGTCTTGTAACACCTCCCCTGTAATGGACGTATAATATGGGTCCGGCCGGGGCCACACAACATACGAACACCACAGCTTTAGTATTAAAAGTTGATATAGCTACCCAAACTCAAAACACTTGCACAACACAGCGGAAAACCAAGCACAATTAGAAGTTATCCACTAACCCAAAAGAGTAAACAAAATAGCCTTAAGGCCTTACATCAAAAGTCCAAAAGGTAAACAGTACAATCAAACATGAATGTGCTCAGCACTCCTAGTCTACCTCGGCATGCAAGCCAGAACAAAAATAGTCTCAAACATGCATCATCAAAAGTAGTGCTACAAAAGAGAAAACACGTCATGGGCTTAGGCCTTTTTGGCCGACGGGCTAGCTCCTGCGTGCGATCCTTGCCCTGTAAAAATTATTAGTAACGTGGGTCAGCAAAGGCTGACCTCAAACTGTGTAACAACACATCTCCTCCCGGCCGCCCCTAACGGACCCCGGGGAACCCTCCAACCTGCAAGTCAGCACTTCATATGCAATATAAATTTCTATAAATAGAAAAACATTAAAACAGGCTTGGATGTCTCAATCAACAAACATGTTCTCTACTGGTTGAGCATATAAAGAAAGGGCCTACTATGCAACATGAATGCAACACCCGGGCTTCACCCAAGGTACCCTACACCGTATGCATCTAGCACAACATCACAACATTTGGGTACTCACATTTCCCCAATTGGCATAAAGCCGCAAACATTGAGGGAGACACAACTCCCTCACACGGCGCACAGGCCGCCACATGGAAATCTTGCCAAGGCCCCACCCGCTCGTGGGCTTAGCCCCGGGCTTGCCTGCAAGCTCTGACGTCTCATGTCAGGATTCCAACAACCACAGACTGACCGATTCTAAGAAGCCTTGCTGGACCCCACCCGCTCATGGCCTCTTTGCCCGGGCTTGCCCCAAGCTTGGCATTCTCGTCAGTCTCACAGAAGGGGACTAGTCTCGCCGGGACACTCTCCACACATGACGCACGTGTCACGGGATAGCCAGCCGACCACGGAGACATAGCCACGCCTTGGCACAACACAACCAAGACTAAACACATCGCAATCCCTCTTTGTACCGCAGCGTTCCCGCGCTCCAAGGAAAACATCTCCAACTCGTGCGGAGCTAACCTTGTCCACCAAGGAAACCATCTCCATTCTCATTTGGAGCTAACCTTGTCAAGGAAACCATCTACCACCACGAGGAGCTAACCTTGTCCGGGTTCGACTACATGTACTCTTTTCAAGCAAACGGGACAATCACCACCACAACACAAACGGCAACTTGCCGCATCGGAAATCTCTACGAATCCCTAGTTCGTATGCAACATCACCGAGTCGGACTAACGGTCGCGACTACGGCTTCACCCACCATGCCTAATCCACTAGCGAAGCGGATCTCTAATGCAAAGATATGCCGGGGACGGACTCAATCGACCCGGAAGTTCCTCTTGAAACTTGGCAAGCCAAAACCCCTCTCATTTGAGAGTTTGGTGCCCAAAAATTAGAGAAAAGAAAACTAGATGATGCTAAAACGTGCATCCTAAAGACCAAGAGGAGAGATGTCGTTACCTTCCGACTCCTCTTTCTTGCCATGGCAAAATAGCCGGATGGAAATCTTCGCAATGCTCCAAGCTTCACGGATCCGGACTCGGCTCGCGATTCGGAGCTCCGAAACCCTCCCTACAGCCCAAAAGTTCTTCTTCTTCCTCCTTGCTCTAGGTTTTCTCAAGATCTTAGAAAGAGAAACTTGGAAAACAAAATGAGGGTTTCCAACCCTGAAATCGGTCTTAACTCCCCAGGAGATGGCCTGAACCGTTAGATCCCAAAACCAGAAAAAGACTAGCTGTGATTCGCCTGGAAAATAAAAGACCTGGGCCGAACACGGCCTGGCACACGCCCGTGTCCAGGGCCGTGTGCCTCATTCGCCGTCTCAAATCGACGCGCCTGGAATCAGACACGGGCATTCGACACGCCCGTGTTCAAACCGACACGCCCGTGTGCCCAGCGACACGGCCGTGTGGCCTGCCGTGTGTCTCCAACGACACGGCCCCAACACCAACCCGAGAGGTGACACGGCCTGGGACACGCCCGTGTCCCAAGCCGTGTGCCAAGTCTCGACACCCGGCCGAGCACAAAGTGTCGACACTTGGGCCAAGTGTCGACACGGCCCCGACACGCCCTGCGACACGCCCGTGTCGCAGGCCGTGTGCCCCACTCTCGACACTCTGTCGAGCACAAAGTGTCGACACTTGGGCCGAGTGTCGACACGGCCTCGACACGCCCTGCGACACGCCCGTGTCGCAGGCCGTGTGCCCCACTCTCGACACTCTGTCGAGCACAAAGTGTCGACACTTGGGCCGAGTGTCGACACGGCCTCGACACGCCCTGCGACACGCCCGTGTCGCAGGCCGTGTGCCTCCTCCAGAACCCAAAAAATTTCAGCGCTGCAGACTGAACCTCTTGCAAAAACTGGGGTGTTACAACTCTCCCCCCCTTAACAGAATTTCGTCCCGAAATTGCAAAAACAAAAGAGGTACAAAACTTAAATTGTACCTGACAAAAATAGTTCTGGATAGTCTTCTAGCATGGCCTGTTCTCGCTCCCAAGAGAACTCCTCACGACCGCAGTTGTCCCAACGAACTTTCACAAGTTTAACCTCTTTATTCCGCAGCTGCCGAATCTCCGCATCTTCTATAGCGATTGGAAGGACTCGCGTCCTCAAGTCTTCGTCAATCGGCACCGATGCCGGCTCCATCACCACGCTAGCCTCCACCAAGGCTTTCCTCAACACGGAGACGTGGAAGACGTCATGTAATCCACTCAAGTCTGCGGACAACGCCAACCGATAGGCTGCTTCTCCTACCCGCTCAACAATTTCAAAAGGCCCCAAAAATCTTGGACTCAACTTCTTGAGTCGGCGAATCCGTGAGACGCCTTTGAACGGCTTGACCTTCAGGTAAACCCAATCACCAACTGCAAATTCTAACTTCCGGTGACGAACATTGAAATACTTTGCTTGTCTGTCTTGAGCCACCTTCATACGCTCTTGGATGGTCCGTACCATCTCACAAGCGTCAACTACCGCGTCCTTTCCCAAAAGTTTGGTGTCTCCCGCCTCTGCCCAAGACATTGGCGTTCGACACCGCCTCCCATACAAAGCTTCGTAAGGCGCCATCTTTATACTAGCTTGAAAACTGTTGTTGTACGCAAATTCTACCATGAAGAGGTGATCCTCCCACCTCTTGCCAAAGTCAAGAACGCACATCCTCAACATATCCTCCATAGTACGGTTCGTCCTCTCCGTTTGCCCATCGGTTTGAGGATGAAACGCCGTACTGAACTTTAGCTTCGTGCCCAAGCTCTTCTGAACAAGTCTCCAGTCCTTGGACGTAAACCGTCCATCGCGATCACTGACTATGCTCTTCGGAATTCCGTGCAGTCGCACAATGTTGCGAACATACAACTCCACCAGCTTCTCCACGCTGTCCTCTTTCCGGTTCGGGATGAAGTGAGCCACCTTGGTTAGGCGATCCACGATCACCCAAATAGCATCATTACCATGCTGCGATCTAGGCAACCCATGCACAAAGTCCATGGAAATGTCCTCAAATTTCCACTCAGGAATTGGAAGGGGCTTCAGGAACCCGCCCGGTTTCTGACATTCGGCCTTCACCAAGGCACATGTTTGGCAACGACTCACATACAAAGCCACATCTCGCTTCAACCCCGGCCACCAGAAGGATTTCTTCATATCCAAGTACATCTTTGTACTGCCCGGGTGAATGGAGTACTTTGAGAAGTGAGCCTCAAACATCAACTCCTCACGGAGATTGCCAAACTGCGGTACACAGACCCTTCCGCCCTTCCTCAGAATCCCATCAATCATTTCCCAGGTGCTGCTCTCGCCCGTTTGAGCCTCCAACACAAAAGGTTGAAACTCCACATCCAACCGAGTCGCTTCCCGAATACGATCGGACAAGTCGCTCTGCACTTCAATCCAGTTCAACCGAGCCACGCTAGACTCGCCTTTTGCAACACATTCCAACCCAAGGGACTCCCACTCCCGAACCAACCGCTCATCATGAGCTTCGATCCAATTTCCTTGCCCCGAGTACTTTCTACTCAACGCATCCGCCACCACGTTGGCCTTACTCGGCGTATACTGAATCGCCACTTCGTAGTCTCCAAGAAACTCAACCCATCTGCGTTGCCGCATGTTCAAGTCCTTTTGATCCAAGAGATACTTCAGGCTTTTATGGTCCGTGAAGATCTCCACTCTTGCGCCATAAACATAATGCCGCCAAATTTTCAGTGCGAAGATTACCGCCGCCAGCTCCAAATCATGGACGGGGTAATTCCTCTCATGAGGTTTCAACTGCCTAGACCCAAAAGCTATCACCTTGCCATGCTGCACTAACACGCAACCCAAACCGCATCCTGATGCGTCACTGAAAATTTGAAATCCATCGGTCCCTTGCGGTAAACTCAGGATCGGAGCCATCATAAGCTGCTCCTTTAGTACCTCGAATGCTCGACCGCACTCTTGGGTCCACACAAATTTATGGTCTTTGCGAGTGAGAGAGGTGAGGGGTAGAGCTATCTTCGAGAAATTCTCCACGAATCTCCTATAATACCCGGCTAGTCCAAGAAAACTTCGGACTTCCGCCACGATCCTTAACACCGGCCAATCTCTGATGGCCTCCACCTTCGCTGGATCCACTGCCACCCCATCACCACTAATCACGTGGCCCAAAAATGCTACCTTCTCCAACCAAAACTCGCATTTGGAGAATTTTGCATACAACTCATTCTCCCTTAACACTTGCAAAACCATTCTCAAGTGGGTCTCATGCTCCACTTGCGATTTGGAAAACACCAAAATGTCATCAATGAAAACAACTACAAAAGAATCCAAGTATTCCCGGAATACCTGATTCATCAGATCCATGAACACCGATGGTGCGTTCGTCAGCCCGAACGGCATCACCGTAAACTCAAAGTGCCCATACCTTGTACCAAAGGCAGTTTTGGGTATGTCCTCATCCCGAATTCGTAGCTGATAGTATCCTGACTTCAAGTCCAACTTCGAATATACCACTGACCCCACCAATTGGTCAAACAGGTCGTCTATCCGAGGGATCGGATACTTATTCTTGACGGTCAACTTATTAAGCTCTCGGTAGTCTATGCACAGGCGCATGCTACCGTCTTTCTTCTTAACAAACAACACCGGTGCGCTCCACGGTGAAGAACTGGGTCTAATATACCCTTGCTCCAACAGTTCCTGTAACTGTACCTTAAGTTCCGCCAACTCCTTTGGTGCCATCCTAAAGGGAGGACGCGACACCGGTCTAGCCTCCGGCACTAGCTCGATCGAAAAGTCGATCTCCCGCCGAGGAGGCGCTCCAGGAAGTTCATCCGGAAACACATCCTTGAACTCTGCCACCACAGGCACTTCCTCCAAAGACAGTTGGGAGAGACGAACCTCCAGTAACGCTACAAGCGCTACCCCACCCTGGTTAACCGCCCGCACCAACTGCATGGCCGTTATCAGGGAACAGGCCACTCCACCAAGGCCCTCAAACTTGACTTCTGTTTGCCCTTTACTCCTTAAGGTCACCACTTTAGAAAGGCAATCAATACTGGCGCGCTGCTCTGCAAGCCAGTCCATACCCAAAATGACATCGAACTCTACTAAAGGTAACACTGCCGCTTCCAGAGCGAAGACAACTCCGTCTAGCTCCCAACAAATGCGCCCTTTAGCCCCGGTGGTCATAGATGACCCATTGGGCATGCGCACTTTCAGCTCTGCTCCCGACGAGAAAGACTCAACTCCTATTCTCCGGATGAAGCTCTCCGCAAGAAAGGAGTGCGATGCTCCCGTATCAAACAATACCCTAGCGGGGTATCCGGAAACTAACACGAAGCCTACAACATAAACATTACACAAAAGTCTAAAAGGATGAAGCACACAGTTAACACTTAAATTCTCTTCATACCTGTCACCACATCAGTTTGGCGGATCGCTTCTTGCTGTCCAAGGTTGTAAGCCCTTGGTTGCACCGGTTGGAACCGAGAAGCGCTCGACTCCGCCATCTTTCCTTTCTCTGCAGCACTGGGGCCCGAGCGTACAGACTGCTCCTGCTTTGACTCTTGCCCCGCTCCCCCTTGCTGACAAGCACGGGCTATGTGCCCAACCTTCCCGCAGTTGTAGCATGTCGGCGGTCCCCTAGAGTGGGAACCCCCAGGCGTCCAGTTGCTCCTCTCACCAGATCTGGAAGTGGAAGGCTTCTTCCTCCACCTACTCCCATCAGACTTACCATGAGGTTGGGAAGGCTTCCCTTCCCCTTTCTTGGGAGTAAAACTCTTACGGCGTTGGGTTCGCTCCAAATCATTCTCCAAACTCCTGGCGGCTTCAACTAGCTCATTAAATCCCGCCCGCTTCATGGAGATGAGGGGTTGTCTCAAATTTTCCCTCAACCCTTGGTAGAAGAGGTTATCCCTCTCTACATCATCCGCCATTGTCGTTCCCGCATAACGACCCAATCGGGTGAACTCTTGCACGTACTCATCCACTGTCTTGTCTCGCTGCATTAGATGCAGAAACTGCCTCTGCAGGGCCAATCGTGTTGAAACTGGGATATACCTCTTAAGAAAAGCGTCCCCAAACTCTTCCACTGACGGGGTGCGTCCCGGGAACTGGCGGCCGCTATGGGCCACCCACCATAACTTGGCATCCCCTTCCAACATGAAAGCCGCATACTCAGCTTTCTTTTCCTCTGGCGTCTCTGCCGCCCTTAACAGTTCTTGAATACGAACCCACCAGTCCTCCGCATCCGTTGGCGTTCCAGTACCCTTGAAGGACGGGGGATGGAAACTCAGGAAGTACTTCATGTGTCGATCTCCATGTCCGACAACTACCCTCTCCGCCAAAGGCTCCACTCGCCTGGCTTCTCCTCCTGGCACGGCCGTTGCCGTATCTGGTGTGGCAGGGGTTGCCACCTGAGCTGCAGCCGCCGCTTGGGCTGCTACCATCGCTTCTGCAAGCATACGGCAGAAGTCGGCCGGGTCTACACCCGTGCCCAAAAGACCTGGAGCAGTAGCACTGCTCGCCGAGAGATCATCCCTTGCTCTTGAAGTGCCCGCCTCGTTGCTTGCACTCTTCAGGAAGACAAGAAATAAGGGATTAGTCTCCAATCTCAAGACTAAAACATAAGGACACTCATGGTCCCGCGTTACTCTTATGTGGATAACTTCTCTACGCACTGACCTTGAATCTAACCTCCCTCTGATACCAAATTGTAACACCTCCCCTGTAATGGACGTATAATATGGGTCCGGCCGGGGCCCCACAACATACGAACACCACAGCTTTAGTATTAAAAGTTGATATAGCTACCCAAACTCAAAACACTTGCACAACACAGCGGAAAACCAAGCACAATTAGAAGTTATCCACTAACCCAAAAGAGTAAACAAAATAGCCTTAAGGCCTTACATCAAAAGTCCAAAAGGTAAACAGTACAATCAAACATGAATGTGCTCAGCACTCCTAGTCTACCTCGGCATGCAAGCCGGAACAAAAATAGTCTCAAACATGCATTATCAAAAGTAGTGCTACAAAAGAGAAAACACTTCATGGGCTTAGGCCTTTTTGGCCGGCGGGCTAGCTCCTGCGTGCGATCCTTGCCCTGTAAAAATTATTAGTAACGTGGGTCAGCAAAGGCTGACCTCAAACTGTGTAACAACACATCTCCTCCCGGCCGCCCCTAACGGACCCCGGGGAACCCTCCAACCTGCAAGTCAGCACTTCATATGCAATATAAATTTCTATAAATAGAAAAACATTAAAACAGGCTTGGATGTCACAATCAACAAACATGTTCTCTACTGGTTGAGCATATAAAGAAAGGGCCTACTATGCAACATGAATGCAACACCCGGGCTTCACCCAAGGTACCCTACACCGTATGCATCTAGCACAACATCACAACATTTGGGTACTCACATTTCCCCAATTGGCATAAAGCCGCAAACATTGAGGGAGACACAACTCCCTCACACGGCGCACAGGCCGCCACATGGAAATCTTGCCAAGGCCCCACCCGCTCGTGGGCTTAGCCCCGGGCTTGCCTGCAAGCTCTGACGTCTCATGTCAGGATTCCAACAACCACAGACTGACCGATTCTAAGAAGCCTTGCTGGACCCCACCCGCTCATGGCCTCTTTGCCCGGGCTTGCCCCAAGCTTGGCATTCTCGTCAGTCTCACAGAAGGGGACTAGTCTCGCCGGGACACTCTCCACACATGACGCACGTGTCACGGGATAGCCAGCCGACCACGGAGACATAGCCACGCCTTGGCACAACACAACCAAGACTAAACACATCGCAATCCCTCTTTGTACCGCAGCATTCCCGCGCTCCAAGGAAAACATCTCCAACTCGTGCGGAGCTAACCTTGTCCACCAAGGAAACCATCTCCATTCTCATTTGGAGCTAACCTTGTCAAGGAAACCATCTACCACCACGAGGAGCTAACCTTGTCCGGGTTCGACTACATGTACTCTTTTCAAGCAAACGGGACAATCACCACCACAACACAAACGGCAACTTGCCGCATCGGAAATCTCTACGAATCCCTAGTTCGTATGCAACATCACCGAGTCGGACTAACGGTCGCGACTACGGCTTCACCCACCATGCCTAATCCACTAGCGAAGCAGATCTCTAATGCAAAGATATGCCGGGGACGGACTCAATCGACCCGGAAGTTCCTCTTGAAACTTGGCAAGCCAAAACCCCTCTCATTTGAGAGTTTGGTACCCAAAAATTAGAGAAAAGAAAACTAGATGATGCTAAAACGTGCATCCTAAAGACCAAGAGGAGAGATGTCGTTACCTTCCGACTCCTCTTTCTTGCCATGGCAAAATAGCCGGATGGAAATCTTCGCAATGCTCCAAGCTTCACGGATCCGGACTCGGCTCGCGATTCGGAGCTCCGAAACCCTCCCTACAGCCCAAAAGTTCTTCTTCTTCCTCCTTGCTCTAGGTTTTCTCAAGATCTTAGAAAGAGAAACTTGGAAAACAAAATGAGGGTTTCCAACCCTGAAATCGATCTTAACTCCCCAGGAGATGGCCTGAACCGTTAGATCCCAAAACCAGAAAAATACTGGCTGCGATTCGCCTGGAAAATAAAAGACCTGGGCCGAACACGGCCTGGCACACGCCCGTGTCCAGGGCCGTGTGCCTCATTCGCCGTCTCAAATCGACGCGCCTGGAATCAGACACGGGCATTCGACACGCCCGTGTTCAAACTGACACGCCCGTGTGCCCAGCGACACGGCCGTGTGGCCTGTCGTGTGTCTCCAACGACACGGCCCCAACACCAACCCGAGAGGTGACACGGCCTGGGACACGCCCGTGTCCCAAGCCGTGTGCCAAGTCTCGACACCCGGCCGAGCACAAAGTGTCGACACTTGGGCCAAGTGTCAATACGGCCCCGACACGCCCTGCGACACGCCCGTGTCGCAGGCCGTGTGCCCCACTCTCGACACTCTGTCGAGCACAAAGTGTCGACACTTGGGCCGAGTGTCGACACGGCCTCGACACGCCCTGCGACACGCCCGTGTCGCAGGCCGTGTGCCCCACTCTCGACACTCTATCGAGCACAAAGTGTCGACACTTGGGCCGAGTGTCGACACGGCCTCGACACGCCCTGCGACACGCCCGTGTCGCAGGCCGTGTGCCTCCTCCAGAACCCAAAAAGTTTCAGCGCTGCAGACTGAACCTCTTGCAAAAACTGGGGTGTTACAGGTCTCATGCTCCACCATGGTCAAAAATATAACATTTGATCATATCTTCCAAAATTTGATTAACTATCTCCGTCTGATCATTGGTCTGCGGATGATAAGGGGTGGAATACCTTGAGGTCAGTGTCCAACCCTTCTTGCAGACTTTGCCAGAAACGCAACATAAATCTGGAGTCTCGATCTGACACAATACTTACCGACACTCCATGCATTCTGATGACTTCATACAAATACAAATATGCTATCTTTTCCATGGAATAACCAATATTGATGGGCACAAAGTGAGCACACTTCGTCAATCTATCAACTATGACCCACACAAAATTATGCCCCCGGGGAGACCTTGGCAAGCCGGTAATAAAATCCATAAAAACGCTCTCCCACTTCCAACTAAAAATATCAAAAGATGTCAGCTTTCCCCCAGGCCTACCATAATCTTCTTTAACACGCTTGCATGTGAAACACTCAGATTCGAACTTAGCTGTGTCATTCTTCATCCCATACCACCAAACGATATTGTTTAGATCTCTATACATCTTTGTAGAGCCAGGGTGGTATGCAACACTAGAACCATGCCCTTCACTACAAATCCTTGCCCGAATATCACCAACCACTGGAATACAATATCTGTCACGGTACTTCAAGGTACTCACATCATCAATCAAAAAGTACAGCAATTCCCCTTTTTCAATTCTACTTCGTATATGCTCCAAATCGGGACCGTCCTTCTGATGAAGCCTTGTAAGCATAATCCATAAAGGCTCTGTCACTTCAAAGCTACTTGGCAAGTCGCTACTCCCAACAGTTATGTTCATTAATATGAACTCATCCACCAAGGATTGCACAGAAAGGTTAAAGATTTGTGTGATCTTTCTACTTAAGGCGTCAGCTACCATGTTAGCTTTGCTCGGGTGAAAAAGGATATCGACCTCATAATCTGTGATATACTTCAACCATCTACACTGGCGCAAATTCAGCTCCTTCTGAGTGAAGTCATACTTCAAGTTCTTGTGGTCTATCTAAATCTTGCACAATGCATCATACAACAAATGTCTCCAAAATTTAACGGCATAAATTACTATCGCAAACTCCAAATCATGCGTAGGATAATTCTTTTCGTGAACCTTCAATTGTCTCGACCCATACACAATCACTTTTGCTTCTTACATCAAGACACATTCAAACCCGACGTGCGATGAATCTACATAAACAATATACTCCACTCCTTCGGTAGGTAAAGTCAACACTGGAGCAGTGCACAATCTTTTTTTTTTAATTCCTGAAAGGCTCCTTCGCACTCATCGCTCCACACAAACAATGTGTTTTTCTGCGTAAGCATAGTCAGAGGCGCAGCCAATACAGAGAATCCTTCCACAAACCTTCTATAATAGTATGTTATCCCTAAAAAGCTTCTTATCTCCTTAGGTGTGATAGGTATCTTCCCATCCATCACAGTAGCTATTTCTCTGGGTCCACCAAAATTCCATCCTTATTCACAACATGACCCAAAAAGGACACTTGAGGAAGCGAAAATTCACACTTACTCAACTTCACATACAACTTATGCTCTCATAGAATAGACAGAACTTGGCGCAAATACTGAGCATGCTCCTCAGTACTCCGGGAATATACCAAAACATCGTCAATGAAAATGACCACAAAGTGATCCAGGAAATCTCTAAACACATTGTTCATCATATCCATAAAAGCAGGCGGTGCATTTGTCAGTCCAAAGGACATCACCAAGAACTCAAAATATTCATGCTTAGAACGAAAAGTGGTTCGCAGAACATCTGATTCATGGATTCTCAGCTGATGGTAGCCTGAACGAAGATCAATCTTCGAGAATACCATACTACCACCCCAACTGATCAAACAAATCATCTATCCGCGACAATGGATACCTATTTTTGATGGTTACCTTATTCAATTCCCTATAGTCAATGTACAATCTCATGGAACCATTCTTATTTTTCACAAACCAGACAGGAGCACCATAAGGCGAAAAACTTGGCCTAATAAAACCACACTACAACAATTCATCTAGCTGGGAACGCAACTCTTCCAGCTCACGTGGGGCCATATGGTACGGTGCCTTAGTAGTGGGGCGAGTACTCAGCTCAAGATCAATGACAAATTCTACATCTCTCTCAGGCGGAAGACCAGGAAGACTAACTGGGAAAACATCAAGGAACTCTCGCACAATAGAAGTATCCTCGATGCGCGACAAACTACTAACGATTTCCAAAATAGAAACCAGGTAAGCAAAAAAATCGAAATCTAAGAGTTTTTGAGTACATACCACAGAAATAATCGGGGAATCCTGGTGCGAAAAACCATACACACTCATGGGGTGTCCATTGTCCATCTTGAAGTCCAAATGCTTTACCTTGCATTGGATAACAACATCATATCTGGACAACCAGTCCATGCCAAAAATCACATCGAAGTCTTCCAGGTCTAGCACCTTCAGATCGACAATAGCTATGAAGTCACCTAAAAGGATAGGACAACTCTGGATACCCTGGTCCGACACCACCGAGTCACCAGAGAGAAAATTAATGCAAAACGGATCGCCAACGATTGAGAGTCAGAAGATGATGTTCTACGAAAGTCCTAGCCACGAACGAGTGGGTAGCACCAAAATCAAAAAGAACGCGCGTCCAACGATTCTTTACCTTAGACTCCGCTATAAAATCATATATGTAACTAGTCGAATCAACAATGAAACTATAGCTAAAAGCTAAGAACTAGTTTAGAATCTAACCTGAGATCACTTGGGTAGAAGTCTGCGCTTCTTCCATGGTCACCACATTCAAATTGCCCTTCCCTTTATCCGTATGTTGCGGTGGAGACAACAAGGCTTGAAATGAAACATGCTGCAATGGGGGCTGAGACCGCGGGCACCTAGACTTCAAATGTC
The DNA here is from genome assembly GCA_039583875.1 of Platanthera guangdongensis. Taxonomy (NCBI): domain Eukaryota; kingdom Viridiplantae; phylum Streptophyta; class Magnoliopsida; order Asparagales; family Orchidaceae; genus Platanthera; species Platanthera guangdongensis. The sequence goes on from CM077154.1 coordinate 15,134,686, forward strand.
CTTTCTGCCCACACTGTAAGCAGACCTTATCCTTTGTCCAACAATGCACAACATCATGCCCCTTCTGCTTACACGAAGCACAGACCAGGTCTCTTTTAGGTGTGCTCTGAATTGCAAGCACTCGCTGCTGTTTCTGGGCTCCTAACCTCTTAAAACATTTCTCAAAGGGATGGCCTGATCAACCACATAAACTACATACTTCTTTGCTTAATTTCTTCGAAGCAGGGCCAGGCGTCTGAGAGCTTTTGCTATCACTGGTCTTTCTCTTTTCTTTCCTCATCTGCACACCTCGATTCTTTGCATTATCTATCGCCTCGACCTTCAGGGAAACTTCTACCACTTCAGCATAACTCTCTTGTAAAGTGTTTGTTTAGGATAGAGAGTGACCTAGAGTCGGGGGTGAATAAGTCCAATTTAAATCTTGGCTACTTTAAGTCACAGAAATTTCTTAGTGTGTTTATTAATCCAACCACAGTATTTAAGAGCACAGTTGATCTACTAAAAACATCACATATCAAATTTAACAAACACAACACACATCACAGCACAACACACAATTGTTTTGTAGTGGTTCCCCAATTTATGGGTACATCCGCTTTCCCCCTTTGTCTATCTAACAATGAACCAGATTCAGCCAAACTCCTTATTTTTCCTCAAATCCTAAGATCTTACACCTCAGAGCCCAGCTGGCTCCTACAACTCAAACAAAGCAATTTCCTACCTCAGATCCTCAAGATCCTACAACTCAGGTTCCACTTCAAGAACCTTACCTCAGAGTGCACCTCCACTCCTACTCCTCAGTTAAACCCTTGCCCTACAATCTCAGAACTTTCCAGATCCTACAGCTCAAAGAAATTTCCCGTTCTCCTACCTTAGGCTCACAGCCCTACCTCAGCCTTTATAATTTAGGCTTACAACTCAGAGAAATCAATCTCCTATACCTCAGATCTACTTATAGATCTTAAAAAATATTAAAATAGAAGGAATTTGTGTTTTGAAATGTCACCTAGAAAGAAAGAGACTGGTGACTTCTTCTTGATCAGATCTTGATGTTAAATCTTCTTCCTTATTCTTGGATGTGAAGAACAATGTTCAACCCTCTATAGCTTATTCAAAGCTTCTTGAAGGAGAAGGTAGGGTTGAATCTGGCTGGAGAAGAATGAAGTTGATCCACGATCTACCTCCTCTCCACCTCCAAAATTTTGTTGAAATTATTCTGACAGACTTAGATGAGAAGAAGAATTATCGAGGTCCATTTTGTTGTGTTGGTCTCCTTATATAGGCTTTGGCAAAATTGACCGACTGCCCCGGTTAATTCACTGACATCTGACAGTTTTGACAGTTGTCAGAACTTCAGGCTTCGAATTCTGGACTTACAAGAATTTCTGTCTTGAAAGCTTCTACATGAAGGTGTTGACATAGTTCTTAGTGTTGACACTTCTGTACTTAGATTCTGTCGACACCAGTCCTGGGTGTCGACACTTCTCTTATAGGGTGTCGACATCAATCGAGTGTGTTGACACTGCTAGCTTCTTGTCTCGAAACAACCTATGTAACATGTGTTGACACTAGTCCTGAATGTCGACACAACTGGTTTCTTGTCTGGGCATAGCTTGTGAGAAATGTGTCAACACTAGTCCTGAGTGTCGACACAGCTAGTTTCTTGACTATCGGTGTCGACATAAGTCTCGGGTGTCGACACAACTTGCTTTTAGTCTCAACATAACTTGTGTGAAGTGTGTCGACACTAGTTCTGAGTGACGACACGGCTTTCCTATCTCAGAACTACTTGAATAATGGTGTTGACACTAATCCTGAGTGTCGACACAACTTGATTTCTTATCTCAGCACTACTTTTACAAAGGTATCAACACTTGCCAAGTGTCTCGACACTTTTGTACTTAGTTTTTTTCCCTTCAAACTAGAAACTGCACAAGTAAACTCAACATTCATCAAATAAAAATTTGTGCATATCATTGAGTTGAAAGGGCTTCTCCAAATCAGGTACACAATTCTCAATGTACCCAACATCTCTGATTTATACACGCTAGCCAACTACTAGACGTCGCTAAGAAGTCCTCCCAGAAACCGCTTTACTCTACCTGCCTCAGAGGCTACCACGTCTGGAGCAAACCTGCTCAACTTGCTGAATTCTATCTCATACTCACTAACTGTGAGCTTTCTCTGTTTTAGGTGCAAAAAATCATTCATCAGACGGTCTTGATCTACCAATGACAGAAATTTCTTCAGCAACATCCCTTTAAAAGATTCCCACGAACATCCCTCTACGAGGCCCTTTTTGTAATGCCCTGAAACTCAAAAGAGCGACGGGAGGTGTTTTGGGCCAATATTGGAATTTGGCAGGGGGGCACACGGCCTAGGACACAGGTGTGTCCCAGGGCATGTCAGGCTCGAGTCGACGATTTGGCCGAGAGGTCGACGAATTTTGGAGTCGACGATCGTCGAGCAGCGAACACGGCCTGAGACACGAGCGTGTCTCAGGGCGTGTTGAGCTCGTGTCGACGATCGGCCCGGGAAGTCGACATTTTCACTTGACGATGTGTCGAGATAGGGAACACGACCTAGGACACGGGCGTGTCCAGTGCCATGTCGGGTGTTCGACGAACTGCGCTCGACGAAGTGTCGAGAGAGTAAACACGACCTGGAGCCCAGGCGTGTTCAGGTTTGACACGGGAGTGTCAAATAGGACACAGGCGTATCCAAGACCCGTGTGAGTCTCGGGTTGGTGTTGGTCCCGTGTTGATGGGGGAACATGCCCGGGAACAGGGGCGTATACTGCCTGACACGGGCATGTCAGGTCGAACACGGGCGTGTCGGATGCCTGTGTGTTTTTCGAGACACGTCGATTTTGACGGCGAATGAGGGACACGGCCCTGGACACGGGCATGTCGTGGGCCGTGTTCAGCCCAGGTTTTACTTTTCAGCTACGGATCGTAGCCGTTCGTTTCCTTATTTTGGGATCCGATGGTTGAGGGTTGTTCCTACTGGGATATACCCGGAATTGTGCCTTTGAAACCTTTATTTCACTTGAGTGGTTCTCTTTCTAAGTCTAGGGAGAGGGGAGAGCAAAGGAGGAATAAGAAACCTAGATCCGGTCACCGGCGGAGCTTCGGAGCTCCAAATCACGAACCGACGTCGGATCTACGGAGGCAAGGAGAGTGCGGTGCTTTTCATCCGCTTCCATTTCCATGGCGCCAAGGAAGAATGCTAGGGTAACGATTCTCTACTTGAGCATGTGAAGCTCTGCTTAGTTTGCATGGGGAAGGCCGCTCTCACGAGTTTGCGGTGAGTTTGAGGCATTCCTTCGGGTAGGCATGAATAGTCCCTGTTGTGTACATGTAGAGTCCGTAATCGAGAACGAATATAAGCATGATGTGTGAGGCCTACCCGAACAAGTTGGTCTGGATCGGTGATGTTGCATTGCATAAATGGCCGGAGAAGACTCCGTGCGAATGTTTGTTTTTCGGGTTTTCTACGTGGTAGATTGCAATAGGGAGCCTTGGGGATTAGCTCCCAGGTGCACCCGGAAAACTGGGCATATGCGTGGTTCTGCCAACATGGTGGCCGGGGAGCCAACCTAAACATAACTAGATTATGTGATTGTATGGGAGATACGGGACTCGGGGAAGCTTGACCCGCGCAGACAACTTAATTGACGTTGCGGTGTGAGCAAATGGTCAGGTGGAACCATACCCAATCTATGTCGTTTGGTTAAAGAGACCTAAAGTTACTTGGCACTTACCGTTAGCATAGATAAAGGGTCTTAGGTAGTGGCCAGAAAGACCAGTTGCTCACGAGATATTGCCGTCCTAGGGGCGGTGGTGAGTCGGCGGACTTTGACCGTGATCACCGAGATTGTGCCCTGAGTGCACGGGGCGTGTGGTCGTTCGTGCCTACACCTGTGATGTAGTGTTGTTACATTACTACTTGGTTATGCTAATAAAGTGCAGGGAAGGAGCATCGCCGCCCCGAGTTCGGGGGCAGGATCATTATAATTTGGTCAGCATAGTTGACCGTTGCTTTTGTTTGCCACCGTGCAGTGGATTGTTGCTTGTAGGTGCTGTGGAGCCGAGTGGTAAATATCGGGCTAAAGCCCAAGTTGCTGAGCCGGCCCTCGAAGGCCTAATTTTGAGTGTTTTCTTTTATTCATGTATGACCGGCCTGCGTGTCGAGGTTTGAAAACATGTAATTTTAGGAAAACAATTGTAAGGTCATAAGGCCAGTACTTTGTATTTGTACTTCATTCCTGTTGGCTTTGTAGTGGACATTCATGCTAGTGTTGGTTTCTTTATTAATGCAACAATTTTATTTGCTTCCTATAGAATGCTCTGTGTAGGATGTTGATATCTGTTGGATTGTTACTATTGAGTAACCACCTTGTCTGTCTATGGTATATGACGTCGGGCCCCGACCAGACCTACTGTTATATGTTATGCGACGGATAGGGGGTGTTATAATTTGGTATCAGACTATTGGTTTCGGTCGGGCTTAAAATGAATTCGTGGACGAATTCTTTTTAAGGGGTGGTGAGCAACTGTGTGCGCGTCATCGTTATAACAGCAAAATAACCTATGAATGTCCACTTAAGAATGAAAATACACGTGTCTGAGGAACCAGCGTGTTCCTATAATTGCGTTTTGCAATTTTGCTTGGTCGCCTAACGGTGTTTTGTACAACTATAGGTGACCAGAAGCGATGCTTGGCCGCTAGAAAGTCCGGTTTCTGCGGAGTATAGTGCACCCGGTGAGGTGTTTGAGACCCCTCATTCATCTGAAACTGTAAGAAGGATAGTTGAAGTGGTGTTCGCTGTGACTAATGCTCAGCATGGAAGAAATGTACAACCCTGTGCCCCTGTTGTGACTTCAATGTCGGGTGGCATGATGGAGCAGATGACATTTGGTAGACCATCGGTGCAGCAGCTGAACATGCGTTTAGTGCAGGGAGCGTACTTAGTTGACGAATATTTGCAAGCATTTCTTATAATAATCCGCGACCCATGCTTTGAGTTGGAGAACGAGCAGGCTATAGTCGATAGATTTTATAATGGTCTGCGTGGCGAGCTACGAATCCTACTGTTAGGACCAAAATTATTGGGATTTCGAGCCTTGGTGGGGTCGGCTAGATCTTTGGAACTAGACTTGAGGAAGACTCACCCGATGCCAGCGACCATGGTGTCGAACTATGCAAGCACCATAAGAGTTGCATCCAGCAGAATGCTGGAGAAGGGGGCTACAACATCGACTAGCAAAGTTACTTACACTTGTCATACTTGTAGAAAGAAAGGGCACTTTGCCCGAGAGTGTTGGAATGGTGCTCAGAAGACTAAGAAAGCTATGTCAGGAGCAGTTGAGGACTTTAGTGCAAAAGAAATGGCGTTCAAAATGCCGAACACCTCAAAGTCTGGATATCGTAGGTGGTATAAGAAGGCTAGGACTTTGCGTCTAGCCCCTCCTCTCGGTGCTTTGAGGGCATATACAGGCCAAACCCCGGGCGCATGTTACAGCTGTGGGGAGTCGGGGCATTATACCCGTGGGTGCCTAAAGTCCAAGAGAAAGCACGCCGCCGTGAGGACAGGTATGGTTTAAAGTTATAGAAGTTTAACCTTAAATACTTGTCACCCTTGTGAATGTTAGCTTAGAACTACTTGTGCTAATCTTTGTTCTGATTTTCGTTTATCCGGTGAGAGCACCATTCGTGTAAACGAAGCTTCGCATTCCTTTATTTAGGAATTATATTACGCGTCGGAGTACCTCCTTCGATGGTAAGAGACAAATTGGATGCGTTATGTTCCAATAGCGCTCAATGCGCGCGGGTAGAATCTGTTGCGCTTAGGTGTGGTATGGGAGTCAAGACTTTGACTTACAAGTGTCGTTACTACCGCTAGGGGAGCTCGACGTGATCTTTGGTATGGACTGGCTCTCGGAGCAGCAAGCATACATTGATCGAAATCGCAAGGAAGTCAAGTTGGGAACAGGTCGTGAGACGACTTTTACGGGCTTGAAAGGGTCGAGCAAGACGTTGATATCTGCTCTTCAGGTGGTGAAGGCGGTTCGTGCTGGTGCAGAACTGTTCTTTACACTAGTGGAGGTTGCAAAGTCGAAGCCTACATTGGATAGTATTTCAGTGGTATCAGAGTACCCCGATATGTTCCCTAGCGATCTTCCTGGAGCCCCGCCTCAACGGGAGATAGATTTCACGATTGAGCTAGTTTCAGGTGCAAAACCTGGTTCACGATCCCCGTATCGGTTAGCGCCTAAAGAAATGGCAGAACTAAACGTGCAACTTCAGGAGTTATTGGAGCAAGGGTTTGTGCATCCAAGTTCGTCACCTTGTAGCGCACCGGTCCTCTTTGTTAAGAAGAACGACGGGTGCTTGAGACTTTGTATTGATTATCGGGAGTTAAACAAGCTAACGGAAAAGAACAAGTACCCGGTCCCAAGGATTGATGATCTATTTGATCAGTTAGTCGGGTCGACGGTGTACTTAAAGTTGGATCTCAAGTCTGGTTACTATCAGCTGATGATAAGGGAGAGTGATATCCCTAAGACAACGTTCAGTACAAGATACAGGCATTACGAGTTTACGGTCATGTCATTTGGGCTGACCAATGTGTCGTCGGTGTTCATGGATTTGATGAACAGGACCTTCATGGAGTACTTGGAGCATTTTGTGATCATCTTCATCGACGATATTTTGGTGTACTCGTAGAGTGAGGAAGATCACTTCAGGCATCTTCATTTGGTTTTGGAGATGCTAAGGAGGAATCAATTGTACGCCAAGTTCTCGAAATGCGAGTTTTGGTTGTCCCCAGTGGCATTCCTCGGTCATATAGTGAGTGGAGAGGGTATTGCAGTGGATCCGGTGAAGATTGTTGCAATACGAGAGTGGCCTGAGCTTTCTTTGGTGGCGGAAGTCCGGAGCTTTCTGGGGCTTGCCAGCTATTATAGGCGCTTCGTGGAGAACTTCTCGCAGATAGCGTTACCTCTCACTACTTTGACGAGGAAGGAACAGAAGTTTGTTTGGACGCTGGAGTGCGCACGAGCTTTTGAGGAGTTGAAATGTCAATTGACCACAGCGCATGTGTTGAGTTCGTCGAATGGGACCGAAGGTTATGAGATTTATAGCGATGCTTCGGGTAGTGGTTTGGGTTGCGTGCTACTGCAACATGGAAGCGTGATAGTGTATGGCTAGAGACAACTGAAAGTGCACGAGAGGAATTATCCGGTCCATGACTTGGAATTAGCGGCCGTGATTTTTGCCTTGAAGCTGTGGAGGCACTACTTGTATGGGGTAAGGGTCAATATCTATACCAATCACAAGATCCTGAAGTATTTGCTGCATCAGAAAGATCTGAACATGCGGCAGCGTAGGTGGATAGAGTTCTTGGGGGACTATACATTCAAGATCCACTACGTGCCTGGTAAAGGCAATGCGGTTGCGGACGCGTTGAGTCGTCGGGCCCCAGCTCAAGCCAATTGGCTGTCAGTACATGACGAGCGGTTGGTTTGGGAGTTAGAGGCGTTGGAGATCTCTTGCGTAGACAAGCAATCAAGTGTTGAAGCATTATTGAATTGGACTGAAGTCCAATATGACCTGGCTGATCGGATTTGGCAGGCTCTGGATATGGATGGCCACATGAAGCAGATCATGGTTGAAGCTCTGGATGGGTCAAATTCCCAATTCGTTGTGGACGACGGATTACTTTGGAAAGGCGGTCGTCTGTGCATCCCAAACGTGGGCAATTTGTGATGTAGGGTTATCCAGAAACGGAGATCTCCGCGAAGCTAACGCTCTCCCTACGCACAACACGTCGTAGATCTACTGCACCTATACAACATCTATCGCCCACAATATTTCCTCGTCACAAAACGCAACACAAACAACAAAGGAGGAATGGTCGACTCGAAAACAACGATCGGAAATTTGAGTCGGATTATTCCCCAAGAAAACACAAAGGTTTCCACTCCTTTTTGAGAGCAAGACCAAGGCTATAGGCCAAGATCCGCTCAAGCAAATAGGATCCACCCGATCCGGAAATAAAAGCCTTGCAACAGCGATTTCGATTCAAAACTTGCAGCGATTAAATTAAAGATCCGGAGAAAACGATGAGCGAAATCCACCACAACTAAAGAGAAGAAATCACACAAGGGAGGGGAAAGAGATTACCCAACCGGAAAACTTTCACACGAGATAACTGTGGGAGAATCACTCTCTACACGGATCCACTGACGTCACACCGAATGTTTTGCAACCTTCTTCCAAGGAGTCGCACCTAAGGAAGCCACGCCGGAGTCGCACCGAACGGGGATGGAGGAGGCAAGGCTTGGCTTCACACCAAAGGGGAGGGGGCGGCTATGGACTTCTCCATGGTGGCCGAAATTTCCACAAGGGGTTTTTTTTAGGTTTCTTTTCCAATTACTTAACTCTTCATGAAAGCCTCCTTTAAATAGGAGTTACAAATAAGCCTTAGCCCTTCATGATGGAGATTTAATCTCATCCATCCGAATGGCTAATTGCACACCAAAACTAAAATAGTTCAAATTGCAAATATAACAATACATGCAATGAATATAAAATTATCACATAAACATAGGATAATTTTATATTCCAATTATAAAATAAAGTGCACGAAAAGGAAATAAATAAAACTAAGGCGTTGTCGTGGCGGTAGCACGGCGCGGGCGGAGGTTGTAGCGTAGCCGTCCGTTAGCATCATCATGCCGCCTCACATCCTTGAGTCGTATGGCCTTAGCAACCGGATCATCAACAGCATCATCAGCATCGTCTTCAACTGGTGGAGGAGGGGCCGCGCCATCAATCCTCCCCCGCTCAAATGCACGCATCTCCGTTGCGTGGTCCAAGCGATAGCGGTGAAGGAGAGCGGCATCCAAACTCTGCAGCTCCGTCTCGAGTACCCAAGAGTCATCCGAAGGGGGCCGATCACGCCAACGGATGAGAAAGCGGTGGGTGTCGCCATCAGTAGTGGTAACAGGCTCAGCATCAAGTATCATCTCTGGAGTGGAGAACGTCCGTGGAAACCTGGGGAACATATTAGCAGTAGGCAGGAAAGAAGGCAACTTACCATCCAATGATATACCTGTGGGGACCGAAAGAGAGAGATCATCCATACTACCACTCCCCAACCCATGAGAATTTTTAGTGGGAGAAGAAGACGACAAAGAAATCAACTTTTGTGGTGGTGACACAAACATCGTTAAATCCGAAACATTAAAAATGGGGGAGATACCCCAATCAGCAGGCAAGTCCAAAACGAAATCGTTGTCACCTAGCGTTTTAATAATCCGAAAAGGGCCGGCGCACTTTGGTGCTAACTTTTTAACGGTGCCAGTTGGCAAGCGTTCGGGAACCAAACGGACTAAAACTAGATCGCCAATTTTGAAGTATGATACTCTCCTATGTAAATTAGCGTGCGCTTGATAAGAGTCGTATTGCGTAGTTAAGGTGTCCCGTATACGTGCGTGTAAATCTGGATGTGCTGGGCGAAGGATTGTGCAAACTGACTTGCCTTGTACGTTGGGGGCAACAGCACCAAGTCAAGCGGCACAGGAGCCTTATACCCGTGGACAATCTCATTTGGAGACAGACTCGTAGACCGATTCTTGGAATTATTGTAGGCTAATTGGGCATGGGGAAGGAGAAGATCCCAAGTGCTCTTGTGATCACTCACGAGGCATCGTAACAAATTTCCTAAGCTCCGATTAACCACGTCCGTCTGCCCATCAGTTTGGGGATGATAGGCAGAGGAAAACAATAATTTCGTTCCCATTAATATCCAAAGAGTTTTCCAAAAATAACTAGTGAATTTTACGTCCCTATCCGATACTATGGTCTTTGGCACTCCACGGTGACTAACGACTTCTTTAAAATAAAGTTTAGCGACGTGAGACGCATCATTTGTCCTACTGCACGGGATGAAATAAGCCATCTTTGAAAACCTATCCACAACTACAAAAATTGAGTCGTGACGGCGTAGGGTAATGGGGAGGCCTAATACAAAATCCATACTAACGTCGACCCAAGGCATGGAAGGAATAGGCAAGGGTGTATATAATCCTACGTTGGTTTTACTACCCTTAGATACCTGGCACGTGCGGCAGCTACTCACTACCTGTCCCACCATAACCTTAAGTTTTGGCCAATAGAATTTGTCCTCGACTAACTTAGTGGTCTTATCTCTACCGAAGTGGCCACTCAACCTTCCGCTATGCAACTCCCATATAATATGTAGTCGTAACGATGACTGCGGAATACATAGCTTTCCGTTCCTAAACAGGTAACCATCCTTGATGACGTATGCAGATATCGTCGTGGGGGAGCTATCCTGGGCAGATAAATAGAAGTCCTGGAAGTCAGGACACGTGGCGTACTCATCCTTAATCCGCTCAAAGCCTATAACATGTACTTCCATAGAGGTGAGTAAAAGCGTAAGACGACTAAGGGCGTCCGCGACTCGGTTATCGGCTCCCTTAAGGTGCTTGAGATTAAACGTGTAGCCTTGTAAGAAAGATACCCACTTAGCGTGTCGTGGGCTGATCTTATGCTGGCCGTTGATGAAACGTAGAGCCTCATGATCGGAGAGGATCACAAACTCCTTGGAGAGGAGATAGTGCCTCCAATGGTGTAGACATCGGACTACAACATAAAATTCCCTATCGTAATTGGAATAGTTCAGTTTATGGCCGGACAACTTCTCGCTAAAATAACTAACGGGATGGCCCTCCGGGCTCAAGACACCTCCAATCCCGACCCCAGATGCATTGCATGTGAGCTCAAAGACTTTAGCAAAGTCAGGTAGACGTAAGACAGGTGCCTCCGTCATAAGCTCTTTGATTCGTTCAAAAGCATGGGTGGCGGACTTCGTCCACGTAAACTCTCCCTTCTTCATACAGTCCGTGATAGGCGCCATAATACTACTGAAGTCTCGTATGAAACGACGATAAAACGTGACTAACCCATGGAAACTACGCACCTCACGTAGGGTGGTTGGCACGGGCCAGTCCTTAATGACCTGAACCTTGCCCGGATCAACTCGAATACCCTCAGAGCCGACTATATAGCCTAGGAACTCTACCTCCGAGACATAGAAAGTGCATTTCTTAAGGTTAAGAAATAACGTCTCCTTCCGCAGGGTGGAAAGGATCACTCTCATGTGGGAGATGTGCTCGGTAGTAGAGGTGCTATAAATCAGAATATCGTCAAAGTAGACGACAACGAACTTTCCCATAAATGGCTGAAAGACGTGTGTCATCATCCGGGAGAAGGTACTAGGGGCATTGGACAACCCAAAGGGCATCACAAGCCATTCGTACAAACCATCCTTCGACTTAAACGCTGTCTTCCACTCATCGCCCTCTCGTATCCTAATCTGGTCATAGCCACTCCGAAGATCTAATTTGGAGAATATGGTGGCTCCAGACAAGACATCCAACAAATCATCTAGGCGGGGAATGGGGAACCTATACTTGATGGTGATTTTGTTGATAGCCCGGCTATCAACGCACATCCTCCATGTACCATCCTTCTTGGGGGAAAGTAGGGCTGGTACAGCACATGGACTCATACTAGTCCTAATAAAACCTTTCGCTAGCAAGCCCTCGATCTGAGACTGCAACTCTAGGTGAGCCGCGGGGTGGAGTCGATAATGGGGCTGGTTTGGCAAGGAAGACCCCGGGACGAGATCTATCGCATGCTGGATATTCCTAAGCGGGGGTAACGTGGGCGGCAACTCATCCGGGTACACGTCCCTATACTCCTCCAACAGTACCCGTAACTCACTAGGTAGCTCATCCAAAATGCTAGAATCGGGCTTCGCACTTAAGAGGACTAGCGCATACATAATTCCATCAAAGAACGGATCTCTCTCAAACTCTTTCCTACCAACGAGATTCAACGTTTTCCGTTCTACCGGGATAGTGGTGTCCTTAGCCAAGACTACGGGCTCCTTTGGGATGGTCGGCTTCAAAGTGATGGTTTTGCCATTGAATTTGAACTCATAAGTGTTGGCTCTACCAAAATGTGTAACATCACGGTCGTATAGCCAAGGGCGGCCTAACAACACATGGCAAGCGTCCATCGGAAGGACATCACACCACACCTCATCAATGTAGGATTTGAATGAGAGTGGGACCAGGCATCGCTTGGTAACGGGTACAGAGAGCTTGTTGATCCAAGCGACCTGGTATGGGGTCGGGTGTGGTTCCGTGACCAAGGACATACGTGCTACGGCGTTCTCAGATATGACATTCACGCAGCTACCACTATCAATAATCAGCTTGCAAAGCTTCTCGCCACTCTTAAAAATCAGAGAAAATATGCTCGTCCTCTTCCAATCATCTAATGGACGAGGAGTGGTCAAAATACAACGCATCACCATAAGGGGGTGATCGTCCTCTAAGTCACTAGGGACTCCTTCGGGGTCACTCTCCTCTGCGGCCTCGTATACGTAATCGTCAGGGTCGGTGGTTGGCTCTAATAAGGCTAGTGTTTTTGTCTTTGTTGGGCATTCGTAGGCATAGTGGCCTTGAATGCCGCAAGAGTAACAAGTGGTGTTAGCCTTGCTAACCTTCCCGATAGGGACACGCTCACTCGCAGGGTTCTTGGAGTTCCTAGCGGTGATCACGATTGACTTCGACTCGGTAGATTTAAACTTTCCCTTATCAGGATATGTGGAAGAAGATGCCCCAGTGGTGGACTTGTGCTTCGCATGAGCGTAACAGGAGTGAGCCTTAGAGGCTAGGTGTTTTTCAATGTCCAAGGCGGCATTGAAAGTCGTGTTCAAGTCCGTATGCCCATATCGCAAGAGCTTCCTTTGGATATCGGGGTTAAGGCCCTTTCGAAATCTAGATAAAGTGACTTCGGGAATCTCCCTAAGGTCACATCGCACCATTCGGTCCTTAAGTTCACCCATATATTCAGCTACCGAGCTTGAGCCCTGCCGCAGAGTGGCAAGCTCATCGAACATCTGTGTCCGATGGTACGCAGGAACGTACTGATCGGTCAACAGGTTCTTCATTACTGGCCAACCTATAAGGGGGGCTCCGTGTCCGGTTCCTAATCTTCGCTCCTCATTCAGCCAGAACGTCTTTGCACGACCTGTTAACTTCATCCGGGCAACTTGGACCTTTTGGGGATCCGTCAGGTTGTGCCACTCGAAGTAACACTCCATATCCACAGTCCAGTTAAGGAAGATTTGGGGGTCTCCCATGCCATCATACGTGGGGGCATTTATCTTAATGGCCCTAGTAATGTCAAAGTCTCGCTCGGGGCGGTGTCCTCTAGGGGGCACCCGTGGGGAGTCCCCATCAGAATCCGAATCAGAGTTATGTTGGTGCCGGTTGGGCCGGTCAACATTAACGGGTGGCGGGGGTGGCCTAGCTTGGTTTTGTAGGATCTGGGCTAAGACGTTCCTAAGCTCAGCCATTTCGGCACGAAGACCCTCTATAGCCGCGGTGTTGGGATCACCATGCTCGTTCGCAGCCATACTAGACGTAGACGGGGTTGCGTACTCCGTTCCTAGCCTTGTTCGCATTCAGGTTTGGGAGGCCCCGGGCAAAATGAATTTTCCTAGGGCTGTAGCTATATTGAAAATAAGATATTTTTATATATTCCCAATGTGAATAACACGTAGATCGTTTAAAATTTTTTTTTTGAAATTTTGCTGAAAAATAAAGATTTCCGCCCGCTATTGGCAGACCACAGAAAATAATTTTTTTGATTTTTTTTAGATCCGATCGACCAACAAGGAATGCAGATAGTATGTTTGCAACGTGGGAGTTGAAACGACCGCCTCTGATACCAAATTGATGTAGGGTTATCCGGAAACGGAGATCTCCGCGAAGCTAACGCTCTCCCTACGCACAACACGTCGTAGATCTACCGCACCTACACAGCACCTATCGCCCACAATATTTCCTCGTCACAAAACGCAGCACAAACAACAAAGGAGGAATGGTCGACTCGAAAACAACGATCAGAAATTTGAGTCGGATTATTCCCCAAGAAAACACAAAGGTTGTCACTCCTTTTTGAGAGCAAGACCAAGGCTATAGGCCAAGATCCGCTCAAGCAAATAGGATTCACCCGATCCGGAAATAAAAGCCTTGCAACGGCGATTTCGATTCAAAACCTGCAGCGATTAAATTAAAGATCCGAAGAAAACGATGAGCGAAACCCACCACAACTAAAGAGAAGAAATCACACAAGGGAGGGGAAAGAGATTACCCAACCGGAAAACTTTCACACGAGATAACTGTGGGAGAATCACTCTCTCCACGGATCCACCGGCGTCACACCGAATGGTTTGCAACCTTCTTCCAAGGAGTCGCACCGAAGGAAGCCACGCCGGAGTCGCACCGAACGGGGATGGAGGAGGCAAGGCTTGACTTCACACCAAAGGGGAGGGGGCGGCTATGGACTTCTCCATGGTGGCCGAAATTTCCACAAGGGGGGTTTTTTTTAGGTTTCTTTTCAAATTCCTTAACTCTTCATGAAAGCCTCCTTTAAATAGGAGTTAAAAATAAGCCTTAGCCCTTCATGATGGAGATTTAATCTCATCCATCCGAATGGCTAATTGCACACCAAAACTAAAATAGTTCAAATTGCAAATATAACAACACATGCAATGAATATAAAATTATCACATAAACATAGGATAATTTTATATTCCAATTATAAAATAAAGTGCACGAAAAGGAAATAAATAAAACTAAGGCGTTGTCGTGGCGGTAGCACGGCGCGGGCGGAGGTTGTAGCGTAGCCGTCTGTTAGCGTCATCGTGCCGCCTCACGTCCTAGAGTCGTATGGCCTTAGCAATCGGATCATCAACAGCATCATCAGCATCGTCTTCAACTGGTGGAGGAGGGGCCGCGCCATCAATTTGCGGGTGGAATTTTTGTACGAGGTGCATCATACCAAGTACTCAATTCACCCGGGGAGCACGAAGATGTACCGCGATGTTAAAAAATTGTTTTGGTGTCCAGGACTGAAAAAGGATGTGGCGCTCTACGTGGCGAAGTGTAAAACTTACGCCTTGGTGAAAGCGGAGTGCCAAAAGCCGGGAGGATTCTTGCAATCCTTATCTATTCCGGAGTGGAAGTTCGACGACATTACTATGGACTTTGTACACGGGTTGTCAAGGTCGCAAAAGGGGAACGACACCATTTGGGTGGTCGTAGATCATCTAACGAAGGTGTCGCATTTCATTCCACATAGGAAGGATGATCCGGTTGAGAAATTGGCAAAGCTATATGTTGATAATATTATACGGCTTCGTGGTGTGCCCCGCAGCATCGTGAGTGACCGAGATGGGCGGTTCACGTCCAATGATTGGAGGCTGGTGCAGCAGATGTTGGGAACAAAGCTGAGTTTTAGCATAGCCTTTCATTCGCAACTGGATGGGCAGACCGAGAGGGTCAATCGGACAATGGAAGACATGCTTCGCATGTGTGTCCTGGACTTTGGAAAGCAATGGAAGATCACCTATACTTGGTGGAATTCGCTTACAACAATAGCTACCAGGCGAGCATTCAAATGATGCCCTTCGAGGCCCTTTATGGTAGAAAATGTCGCACGTCGTTGTCCTGGTTGGAAACGGGTGAATCAAAGTTGTATAAGCGACTAGAGGTGGAGGATGCCACTTCTTTGGTGAGAACCATTCAGGAGAGGTTGCTAATCGCTTAGGACTGCCAGGCTAAGTACTATAATATCAAGCACAGAAACGTAGAGTTTGCTGTTGCCGATTGGGTGTACTTGAAGATCAAACCGTTCAAGGGTGTCACCCAGGTGAGGCGCTTGAAGAAGCTAAGCCCGAGGTACCTTGGACCGTTTGAGGTTCTGGAGCGGATTGGTGAATCATCATACCGGTTGAAGCTGTCAATGGATCTTAGTGGTCTACATGATGTATTCCATATATCGGTGCTATGGAAGGCGGTGCAAGAGCCTACGCAAGTGATAGCAGTCGATCAAGTGTCGGTTGATAGTGGGTTGACAACGAAGGCCAAGCTCGTACGTATTGAGAACTCGGAAGTCAAGCGGCTACGCAATAAAGAGATCAGGATGGTCAAGGTCCGTTGGGACAATTGCGGTCGGGAGGAGCTCTCTTGTGAGCGAGATCAGACTATGCTTGAGGAGTACCCGGAGTTGTTTCACTCAGGTACCGTTTAAGTTTTATGTTTCTTTCCTTTATGTAATTTCGAGGACGAAATTCTTTCAAGAGGGGGAGAGTTGTAATGCCCCGAAACTCAAAAGAGCGACGGGAGGTGTTTTGGGCCAAATTTGGAATTTGGCAGGGGGCACACGGCCTGGGACACGGGCGTGTCCCAGGGCATGTCAGGCTCGAGTCCACGATTTGGCCGAGAGGTCGACGAATTTTGGAGTCGACGATCGTCGAGCAGCGAACACGGCCTGAGACACGGGCGTGTCTCAGGGTGTATTGAGCTCGTGTCGACGATCGGCCCGGGAAGTCGACATTTTCGCTTGACGATGTGTCGAGACAGGGAACACGACCTAGGACACGGGCGTGTCCAGGGCCATGTCGGGTGTTCGACGAACTGCGCTCGACGAAGTGTCGAGAGAGTAAACACGGCCTGGAGCCCAGGCGTGTTCAGGTTTGACATGGGAGTGTCAAATAGGACACGGGCGTATCCAAGACCCGTGTGAGTCTCGGGTTGGTGTTGGTCCCGTGTTGATGGGGGAACACGCCCGGGAACACGGGCGTGTACTGGCTGACACGGGCGTGTCAGGTCGAACACGGGCGTGTCGGATGCCCGTGTGTTTTTCGAGACGCGTCGATTTTGACGGCGAATGAGGGACACGGCCCTGGACACGGGCATGTCGCAGGCCGTGTTCAGCCCAGGTTTTACTTTTCAGCTACGGATCGTAGTCGTTCGTTTCCTTATTTTGGGATCCGATGGTTGAGGGTTGTTCCTACTGGGATATACCCGGAATTGTGCCTTTGAAACCTTTATTTCACTTGAGTGGTTCTCTTTCTAAGTATAGGGAGAGGGGAGAGTAAAAGAGGAATAAGAAGCCTAGATCCGGTCACCGGCGGAGCTTCGGAGCTCCAAATCACGAACCGACGTCGGATCTACGGAGGCAAGGAGAGTGCGGTGCTTTTCATCCGCTTGCATTTCCATGGCACCAAGGAAGAATGCTAGGGTAACAATTCTCTACTTGAGCATGTGAAGCTCTAGTTATTTTGCATGGGGAAGGCCGATCTCACGAGTTTGTGGTGAGTTTGAGGCGTTCCTTCGGGTAGACATGAATAGTCCCCGTTGTGTACATGTAGAGTCCGTAATCGAGAACGAATATAGGCATGATGTGTGAATCCTACCCAGACAAGTTGGTCTGGATCGGTGATGTTGCATTGCATAAATGTCCGGATAAGACTCCGTGCGAATGTTTGTTTTTCGGGTTTTCTACGTGGTAGATTGCAACAGGGAGCCTTGGGGATTAAATCTAAGGTGCACCCAAAAAACTAGGCATATGCATGGTTCTGCCAACATGGTGGTCGGGGAGCCAACCTGAACATAACTGGGTTATGTGATTGTATGGGAGATACGGGACTCGAGGAAGCTTGACCCGCGCAGACGACTTAATTGACGTTGCGGTGTGAGCAACGGGTCAGGTGGAACCGTACCCAATTTATGTCGTTCGGTTAAAGAGACCTAAAGTTACTTTTCACTTACCGTTGGAATAGATGGAGGGTCTTAGATAGTGGCCAGAAAGACCAGTTGCTCACGCGATATTGTCGTCCTGGAGGCGGTGGT
This sequence comes from Platanthera guangdongensis, assembly GCA_039583875.1. Taxonomy (NCBI): domain Eukaryota; kingdom Viridiplantae; phylum Streptophyta; class Magnoliopsida; order Asparagales; family Orchidaceae; genus Platanthera; species Platanthera guangdongensis. The sequence goes on from CM077154.1 coordinate 15,152,493, forward strand.
GAGTCGGCGGACTTTGACCGTGATCACCGAGAATGTACCCTGAGTGCACGGGGCGTGTGGTCGTTCGTGCCTGCGCTTGTGATGTAGTGTTGTTACGTTACTTCTTGGTTATGCTAATAAAGTACAGGGAAGGAGCATCGCTGCCCCGAGTTTGTGGGCGGGATCGTTATAATTTGGTCAGCATAGCTGACCGTTGTTTTGTTTGCCACCGTATGGTGGATTGTTGCTTGCAGGTGCTGCGGAGCCGAGTGGTAAATAGCGGGCTAAATCCTAAGTTGCTGAGCCGGCCCTCGAAGGCCTAATTTTGAGTGTTTTCTTTTATTCATGTATGGCCGGCCTGCGTGTCGAGGTTTGAAAAACATGTAATTTGAGGAAAATAATTGTAAGGCCATAAGGCCAGTACTTTTGTATTTGTACTTCATTCATGTTGGCTTTGTAGTGGACATTCATGCTAGTGTTGGGTTCTTTATTAATGCAATAATTTTAATTTCTTTCGCTAGAATGCTCTGTGTAGGACGTTGATATCTGTTGGATGTTTACCATTGAGTAACCACCCGGTCTGTCTGTGGTATATGGCGTCGGGCCCCGGCCGGAGCTACTGTTATATGCTATGCGACGGATAGGGGGTGTTACACTCTTTCTCTCAGATCCACAGCTCTTAGCAAGGCCCTTTAGCTGGTAAGCGGCGACCATTATATTCTAATCCGTAGAGATCCTCAAATACGAAAACATCTCCTCAATGATAATGATCCAATCATCTAAAGCCATGAAATCGGCTCTCCCGACATAGGTTGGAAGTCCTAATCGCTGGAAGTGCAAAATGGAATTCATTTTTGATAAAAATAGAACCAGAGGCACCAGAGGAGCAGGAGGAACAAGTACATTGTGTCCCACTGCAGGGTCCTGCACCCCAGGTTGCTGCCCTAAGACAGCAATCAACAACACCTGAATCTGCAATTGCATTGCAACCATTTTCCTTGACAGAACCTCGTCGCTCTGTCATAGCCCTTCAATCACGACCTCACTTTGCGCACCGGACAACTCACCCTCTGACTGGGGAGTCGACCTCATTTCAATATGCTTTGGCGTTATTCCTAATAGTACAAATGGAACACTCATCAAAACTTAGCTTAAAGCTAAAACTACACAACTTAGTTCATACAAAAGATGTATAGATACGTGCTATTGCTGCAACCTTTCTCTAGGATTTTCAAATGTGATGATATGATTTAACTTAGGATGATACACCATCATCCTATTGACTCATGTGCATATAATATAAATGCATGAATTTTTATTTCTTTGTTTGAAAACCATATATGTACGTGTGTCATCATGTAGATCTTGACTTGGCACATGTGCTCATGCTATGTTATGTTATGCATGCAGTGTTATGCATTCTAATAAAGGACTCAATGCATGTTATGAGCGACGTACACATGAAATATTATGCATCTCATACTACATAAAATCACATATAATGAAAAATAAAATCTAATGGGCACCCATGTGATGATTGTTATACATCTCATACTGCATAACAGTCACATGTTGCTTTCTATGAGTATCCATATACAAATACATATTATGCATCTTATACTACATAATATGCCTTGTATACTTCTTGTCATGTTTATAAGTGTAGTGTTCATGATTCAACCAAGATGTACTGATGACACATTGGTGTGTGTATGCAATGAGACAAGACAACTACAACTTTACCAAAGATAGTAGTTCGACCAACTTGTCAAACAAACCTTCCTTTGATACAAATTGTCACAAACCACATTTTCTCAGCATTAAATAATATATCAGAGTAAGAGAAAATATGCGTCGTGATAGCACGCCGTGTAGGAGACAACTGCAGACGCTCGGATAAGAACCTACTCCTAATACCTTTCATGAATTCTCAAATTTGTTATGGTAAAAATATAGTTTGAGTTTAAGTTTTCATGGTCATATCCCTCGACTCAGTGGATCAAACAGTCCACAGGTAAAATATACATATACATAGTGGAAATACTTTATTTAGTTCATTTATTATCCTATATAAACATGAAAATCAAATAGAACAATACATGATATGCAAACTTCTAGATTTAATATAAGTACTAAAATGTTATTGTATGGTGACCGGGCGGTCTGGTGGTCTGATCCTGGATACTTGAAGACCGCGCAGTCTGGCAGTTTCTCTCCAACGGTTTGGTAGTCGTGATGTTGTTGATTGGAAATCGGGCGGTCTGGCAGTTTGACGCAGGCGACCTGAAGACCGGGCGGTCTAGCGGTTTGACGCAGGCGACCTGAAGACCGGGCAGTCTAGCAGTCTCCCCTAGCGGCTTGTATTCACTTTATATTGATGTCGGGCGGTTAGCCTATTCATCTAACTACGCGGCTTGTGCAGTCTATTTTTTGTATAGCCGCTTGTACCTGTAATTATTTGTCTCACATTGCTTATTTGTATTCTCTCCCCTCTCCTTAACTCTATAAAAGGGAGGTTATACCTTTATAATACACACTTTTTTGGATAATAAAAATTCTGTTATTCCAATTTTTGGTCTATTATTTCTTGTTCGCACATGGTATCAGAGTACTCGATCTTTTCCACCTGATTCTGTGAGTTTCTTTTATCTACACGGTTTGCTCTTTCTTCTTGCGGCCTGTTCGCGCGGCTTTCTTCTCTTATTTGTCTCTTCCCTCTGTGTGTGTGGCCTCTTTGATCGCTCACCCACCCTTTTTTGCATCCTGTCTTCACGGTCTCTCTTCTTTATTTTGCACGGCCTCTTTGTTGTTCGCGCAGTCTCTCATTTTCCTATCTACACGGCCTCTTTGTTGTTCGTGTGATCTCTCTTTTTTTCCCTGTTCATGCGACCTATTTGTTGTTCGTGCAGTCTCTCTTTCTTCCCTATTAGTGCGGCCTTGTTTCTATTCGTGCGGCCTCCTTCTTGTCTCCCTCTACTCTACTATAGCTCTCTTTGATATCTCTACCACTACTACTCTCGTGGCCCACCCACCTCCTTCTCCTACTCCTTTGGGCAACCTTGGCAAGTACCGTCTCCAAACTCATCGGTTCCAACTACCCGGACTGGAGTGTCTCCTTCAACCTTCTTCTTCCCTCACAACTCAAACTCCATCATCTCACCAATGACCCTCCTCCTCCAGAGTCCGCTCTCTTTGATGATTGGTATGCTAGCGTCTCTCTTGTTCTCACTTGGCTGGCTAACAGCCTTTCTGATAAGTGTCCTCCCATCATTCGTCATGATGAAACAGTCAAGGCTGCGTGGCTTCATCTTGTCGCTCTCTACTCAAAGGGGGCTTAGATGTCTCGTATCTATACTCTGTATGCGGACCTTTTTGCCCATCCCTCCATGTCTCTTTCTACTGCTTACCAACAGGTTCAGGCTCTCGGAGCCAAAATTCTCCAGAATCGCCCCTTCTCTGTTGATCTGGCTGAGCAATACAAGCACTTCCGGAAGCTTCTGGTTGTGTGCTATCTTCTACAACTTCCCCAGTCTTATGACAAGATCCGTCAACAGATCCTTGGCAAAGTGGACTCTCCCACCTTGGATGTCATTGTTGTGCGCATTGTTGCAGTTACCTCTCTGCTTCAACGTCCGTTGTTATCCTCCCCTCCTCAACCGGATAACTATGCTCACCAGACTCAACGAAGTAGCTCTAGTGGCCGCAGTCACCAATCTGATGGGTGTGGTCCTTCCCGCTTTATCTTCTCTCACTGTGGTTGCACCGGCCATACGGTTGATCGTTGCTGGATGAAACATCCACATCTTCGCCCCTCTGGGGACGCTTCCACCTCCTCTTCGAAGTAGTCCTCCTCAGTGGTCACGTCTTCAGGTAGTGCCCACATCGTTACTCAAGGTAAATGGTTGATCGACTCTGGTGCTACCAATCATATGACTGGCAACCCTTAGTATTTTTCTCTCCTAGAAACACATGATCGGTTGCCACTGGTCTTTATTGTGGACGGCTCTCCCTCACCAGTCAATGGGACAGACGTGGTTCAAGTCACTCTGTCTCTTCGCTTGGCGGATACTCTCTATGTACCCAAGTTTCCTTGCAATTTATTATCTGTTACTTCTCTGTGCAAGCAACTATAGTGTTCTGTCACATTCGCTCCTACTTCTTGTTCTTTTCAGGATCTGAGCTCCCAACGAACGATTGCTACTGGGATTGAGAGCGGCAACCTCTACTTCCATGACACCGTTTACACTCTGTATGCCTTCTCCTCCTCTTCTACAGACCTTCTGCAATGGTATCTTCACCATGGTCATCCTCCTCGATGACTTATTTGTCAGCTTCTACCCCACCTCCCTCCGCACAGTCCTTCTGTCAATTGTGACATATGTCAGATTGGCAAGAATCACCGCTCCTCCTTCCCACCAAAGCAAGGCTGTGGATCTTCCCATCCATTTGATCTGGTTCACTCTGATGTCTAGGGTCTTGCTCCCACCCTCACCATAGGTCATGGTAGTTCATATTTTGTAACTTTTATTGATGATTTCTCTCGTTGTATGTGGGTATATCTCTTAAAAGATCGCTCCGAATTATTCTCTGTATGAACATCTTTTTTTACTTTATGATTAAAACTAAGTTTGATGTCTCTATTAAAATCTTTCGCTCTGATAATGTCAAAGAATATCTTAGTCATGATTTTTCTTCTTTTTGAATGCAAAATATGATTGTTCATCAAACTAGCTGTATCTATACCTCACAGCAAAATGGCGTGGCGAAACGCAAAAATTGTCACCTCCTTGATGTCGCTCGCAATCTGATGACACAGATGCAAGTTCCTCGCTCCTATTGGGGCTATGTCATTCTCATCTCCTGCTATCTCATCAATCGAATTCCCTCCACGGTTCTCCACGGTCAAACCTCATTTTCCATTTTCTATCCGGGCAAGGATTTGTTTCCTCTCCCTATGCGTATCTTTGGGTGCACGTCTTCTGTGCAAGATCCCTCCATCACCCGTGACAAACTCTCCTCACGTGCCACCAAATATGTCTTTCTGGGTTACTCTACCACTCAGAAAGGTTATTGTTGTTTTGACCCTGTTCTTCGCTAGCAGCTTGTCTCAGCGGGCGTAACCTTCCACAAAAATGCGTCCTATTTCTCTCGTGACTCCTCTTTTCTTCCTGATGTTCCTACTTCTCCTACCATCCCCTCTGTCCCGTCTACACCTACCGAGATTTCTCCTCCTCAGCCGTGTCCACCATATCTTCCTCCTTGTTGGAGTTGGTGACCGGGCGGTCTGGCGGTTTGTCTTGGCGGGTTGAAGACCGCGCGGTCTGGCGGTTTGTCTCAGTCGGCTTGGAAACCGGGCGGTCTGGCGGTCTTCCCTGGCAGTCTCTCTTCCTCTCTGGTGGTAGCCGTGCGGTTAGCCCTGCTGTCTAACCGCGCGGCTTGTGCGGTTTGTTTTGTATAGTCCGCTTGTCCTGTAAATTATAGTCCCACATCTCTTATTTGTATTCTCTCATCTCTCCTCCATTCTATATAAAGGAGGGCATACCTTTGTAATAGATATCTTTTTTGGATAATAAAATTTCGATTATTCAAAAGTTTATTCAGCTTGTTCTCTTCTTTTCGCTTCTTTTTCTCTACTTTCTAACATGGTATCAGAGGACACGGTCATTTCCTCCTGATTCTGTGCGCTCTCTGTTGTTCGCGGCTTGTCTTCCGCGCTCTGTGGCTTGTTCGCGGCTTGCCTTCTCATCTGTCCGCGCGGCTTGTTTCTATCCGCGCGGCTTGTTTCTGTCCGCTGCCTGTTTGCGCGGCTTGCTTCTTCTTGATTCTCTTCTCCTACTGCTCTTTGTCGCAGCGACCTGTTTCCGTGTCGCCGCGCTCCTTGTTCTTTCCTGCCGCTCCGACTTCCTAGTCGCTGCGGTCTGTCTCTGTCCGCGTGTGTTGTCTCTGAACTCGCGGTTTGCTGCTGTGATCTGCCTGACCGTGCGGGTTGTTCCTTTCTCACCCGCATCTTGGTCGCGGTCACCTGCTCTTCTCTTCTCTTCTGTTCGCTCGGTCTTCTCAGTCCGCGCGACCTCTTCCCCGCTGGACCTTTGCCTGCGTTTTCGCCGCTTTCTTCTTGTTGCCTTCTACCCGCTCCTGCTTGCTAGTCGCCTCGGCATCATCTTTGGCCGCGCGACTTGTTCTCCTCTGTTCGCCCGACTTTTTCAGGTCGTGCGACTTCTTTCCCTCTGCTTTGCTCGGCTTCTTGGAAGCGGCCTTTCTAGCCGCCCGGCCTATTTTCTGGTCGCCCGGCTTGGTGCTCTACTCTCTTCTCGTAGCAGTTTGCTACTCTCTTGCTTCCATGGCTTTCCTCTTCTCCAGCCCGTCAGCCTCCGTGGTCACCTCTTCTGGTAGTGCTCATGTTGTGACTCGCGGACGATGGCTCATCGACTCTGGTGCAACAAGTCATATGACAGGCAACCCTCAATGTTTCTCTCTTCTTGACACACAGGCTCAGTTGCCCCCAGTCATTGTCGCTGATGGATCTCCCTCCCCGGTCCATGGGACGGGCATGGTTCAAGTCACTCCGTCTCTCTGCTTGGCTGATACAGTCTATGTGCCCAAGTTTCCGTGCAATTTATTATCGGTTACTTCTTTATGCAAGCAACTACAGTGTTCTGTCACATTCACCCCTACCTCTTGTGCTTTTCAGGATCCGGCCTCCCAACGGACGATTGCTACCGGGACTGAGAGTGGTGGCCTCTACTTCCTTGACAACGTTTCTGCTCTATCCGTCTTCTCCTCCTCCTCTACAGATCTTCTCCAATGGCATCTTCGCCTTGGTCATGCTCCTCCCCACATTCTACGACAACTCCTGCCGCACCTCCCTCCTCATCATCCTCCTCTAAACTGTGATGCATGTCAACTTGGCAAACATCACCGCTCCTCCTTCCCACCAACGCAGAGTCGGGCTCCTCCCATCCGTTCGACCTCGTTCACTCTGACATATGGGGTCCCGCTCCTACCCTCACCATCGGTCGGGGCAGTTCCTATTTTGTCACCTTCATTGATGATTTCTCTCGAGCAACGTGGGTATATCTTCTTAAAGATCGCTCCGAGTTATTCTCTGTTTGGACCTCTTTTTATTCGATGGTTAAAACTCAGTTCGCCACGTCTATTAAAATCCTTCGTTCTGACAATGCTAAGGAGTATCTTAGCCACGACTTCTCCTCCTTTTGCACTCACCATGGTGTTATTCGTCACACCAGCTGTGTCTACACTTCCCAACAAAATGGGGTGGCGGAACGCAAAAACCGTCACCTCCTTGATATCGCTCGCACTATGATGAATCAAATGCATGTTCCTCGCTCCTATTGGGGCTATGCTGTCCTTCTCTCCTGCTATCTCATCAATCGCCTTCCCTCCACCGTTCTCCACGGTGCTACCCCCTTCTCCATTCTTTATCCGGACAAGGATCCCTTTCCTCTTCCTCTACACATCTTTGGGTGCACCGCTTTTGTGCACTCTCCCGCTGCCACGCGTGATAAACTCTCACCCCGTGCCACCAAATGTGTCTTTCTGGGCTATTCTCCCACTCAGAAAGGCTATTGTTGCTTTGACCCTGTTACCCGCAAGCAATTTGTCTCTGCGGATGTCACCTTCTTTGCCAATGCCTCTTACTTCTCTCCCGCTTCCTCTTCTCCTCCTCCTGCTCCTCCTTCTCATACCAACCCATCCCTTCCCTCTGCTCCCACTGAGGTTCCGTCCTCTCCACCCACTCCACCGCCTTCCCCCTCCTCCTCATCTCCACCCTCTACTCCGCTTTCTCCCTCCACTACGCTGCCATCTCTCTCTACTCCCGGGCCAGCTCTCTCCACCACGGATACTCCGGATACTGAGGCACCTGCTGACCTGGATCTCCCGATTGCTCTTCGCAAAGGGGTTCGGGCTTGTACCCACCATCCTCTTGTTGCGGTTGTTTCCTACGATCGCCTTACCCCTGCTCGCCGAGCCTTTGCCCTGGCTATCTCGGCCACTACCACCCCCCGTTCCTACCAGGAGGCCCTTACTATTCCTCACTGGAAAGTTGCCATGGATGAGGAGATTGCTACTCTCACTGAACGGGGTACCTGGACCCTTGTTCCGCCTCCTTTCGGCACCGATGTTGTTGGTTGTCGCTGGGTCTTCGTGGTGAAGTTTCTCCCGGATGGCAGTGTGGATCGTTATAAGGCTCGCCTGGTTGCCAAGGGTTTTACCCAAACTTATGGGGTTGATTACTTTGACACTTTCTCGCCCGTGGCTCGCCTCAGCACCATTCGGGTTCTTCTCTCTGTAGCTGTCAACAGGGATTGGCCCATCTCGCAGCTAGATGTTAAGAATGCCTTCCTCTATGGAGATCTGCAGGAAGCTGTTTACATGGAGCAACCTCCTGGGTATGTTGCTCAGGGGGAGACACGGGTATGCCGGCTAAAGAAGGCTATCTATGGCCTCAAGCAGAGTCCTCGTGCCTGGTTTGACAAGTTCAGTGGCATTGTTGCGGCCATTGGTTTTACACGAAGCTCAGCAGATCACTCCTTGTTTGTTCGGAAAACCGCCTCTGGTCTTGTTGTTCTTGCGGTTTATGTTGATGACATTCTTCTTACTGGCGATGACCAGGATGGGATACTGATGACCAAGAAACACCTTCGTCAACATCTGGTTACAAAGGATATGGGCTCCCCGAAATACTTTCTGGGGATTGAAATCTCTAGAAAGCCCAACTCCATGGTCCTTTCACAACGGAAGTATGCTCTTGATCTTTTAAAGGATGCAGGACTCACTGGTGCTAAACCTGCACGTTGTCCTATGGCTGCTGGAGAAGACAAAACTTGGACAGATGACTCACCTCTTCTCTCTGATCTTACGAGATACCGGCGTCTGGTGGGCAAGCTCATATATCTCACGGTAACCAGACCCGACATCTCCTATGCTGTTGGCAAGGTGAGCCAGTTCATGCAAGCTCCGAGGGAGTGTCATCTACAATCTGCTCTGAGGATATTAAAGTATATTAAAGCTGCTCCAGGGAAAGGACTCCTATTTCAGAAGAATGGTCACCTAAGGGTTGAAGCTTACTCTGATTCAAGCTATGCGGATGACAAAGGGGACCGCAAATCGACTTCAGGTTTCTGCACATTTGTTGGAGGCAATCTTGTGAGTTGGAAGAGCAAGAAACAGTCTGTCGTTTCCAGGTCTAGTGCAGAGGCTGAATATCGTAGCATGGCATCGACTACATGTGAGTTAAAGTGGTTGCGGGCTCTCATGCTTGACTTAGGAGAGGTTTACAACTATCCTCTTCCTATGTTCTGTGACAATAAGGCCGCGATACACATTTCCAAAAATCCGGTCTTTCATGAGAGAACAAAACACATAGAAGTCGACTGTCATTTTATTCGAGAAGAAATATTGAAGAAACAGATTTGCACTCCATTTGTCACGTCCGACAACGAGTTGGCAGACGTCTTCACCAAGCCAGTGTCCGCTTCCTTTTTCCACATCTGTGACAAGCTGGGCATGATCGATATATATGCTCCAGCTTGAGGGGGAGTGTTGGAGTTGGTGACCGGGCGGTCTGGCGGTTTGTCTTGGCGGGTTGAAGACCGCGCGGTCTGGCGGTTTGTCTCAGTCGGCTTGGAAACCGGGCGGTCTGGCGGTCTTCCCTGGCAGTCTCTCTTCCTCTCTGGTGGTAGCCGTGCGGTTAGCCCTGTTGTCTAACCGCGCGGCTTGTGCAGTTTGTTTTGTATAGTCCGCTTGTCCTGTAAATTATAGTCCCACATCTCTTATTTGTATTCTCTCATCTCTCCTCCATTCTATATAAAGGAGGGCATACCTTTGTAATAGATATCTTTTTTGGATAATAAAATTTCGATTATTCAAAAGTTTATTCAGCTTGTTCTCTTCTTTTCGCTTCTTTTTCTCTACTTTCTAACACTCCTCTCTCTTCTCCTCCGCTGTCTTTCTCTTCTCTGCAGCCGTCTCTCTCTACTCCCGGGCTAGCTCTCTTCATTACGAATGCACCAGATACTGAGGAACACACCGACCTGGATCTTCCCATTACTCTTCTCAAAGGGGTGCGAACATGTACTCAACACTCACTTGCCGTTGTTATTTTCTATACTTGTCTTACTCCTTCTCGCATGAATTTTGTGTTGGCTATCTCTGCCACTGCAACTCCCTGCACCTACCAGGAAGCCTTTGCTATTCCTCATTGGAAGGCTGCCATGGATGAGGAATTTGCAACCCTCACTGAGCGGGGTACATGGACACTTGTTCCTCCTCCGTTGGGCACCGATGTTGTTGGCTGTCGCTGGGTCTTTACTGTGAAGTTCAGTCTTGACGGTAGTGTAGATCAATATAAGGCACACCTTATCGCCAAAGGCTTCACTTAGACTTATGGTGTTGATTATTTTGACACCTCTCTCATTTCTCGTCTCAGCACTATTCGGGTACTCCACTCTGTGGCCGTCAACAGGGATTGGCCCATTTCCCAACTGGATGTCAAGAATTCCTTTCTCTATTGTGATCTTCAGGAGGATGTCAACATGGAACAACTTCCCGAGTATGTTGCTTCGGGGTACACGTGGGTATGCAGGCTGAAGAAGGCCATATATGGCCTAAAGCAATGCCCTCGGGCTTGGTTTGACAAGTTTAGATGCATTGTAGCAGCAGTGGGTTTTACAAGAAGGTCTGTCGATAACTCATTATTTGTTCGCAAATCCTCCCTAGGTTTGGTGGTTCTTATCGTATATGTGGATGATATTCTTCTCACTAGAGATGACCAGGCTGGGGTAGCCTTGACAAAGAAAACATCTTCGTCAACACCTGGTCACGAAGGATATGGGCTCCCCAAAATACTTTCTAGGGATAGAAATCTCTTGAAAGCCCAACTCCTTGGTCCTCTCCCAACGTTAGTATTCTCTTGATCTTCTAATAGTGACAGGGTTGACTGGGGCTAAACCTGCCTGATGCCCCCATAGATACTAGAGAAGATAAAACTGAAAGTCCACCTAGTGTCAACTATGTTCACCTATTGGGGGGGGATAGGTGACGTGAAGCGTATTTGCGGAATTTACGAATGTACCTGCACAATAAAAACAAACAGCACAGCACACATAATACACAGGCAATTTATAGTGGTTCCCCGACTTGGGTACATCTGCTTTCCCCCTTCGACCTATCTCCCAACAAGGGACGACTCGGTCACTTCTCCAACGGGATTGAAATCCAATCCCTGCACTATCGGAAGGAACCCTTCCACACGTGAGAGTCAACACTCCCACAGAACGGGTTGCATCCAACCCTTACAACACGGAACAAACGTTCCTTTACAACAAAATTAAATCTAGAATGTACACGAGATACAAAATTCGTTTGGAGACTACGGTGTTCCTCTTCGTTCGACGACGTGTTCGTGAAGTCAACGAAGAGTCTACAACCTTGGTCCCTCTTGGAAAGGATCTCCCCGGAACCGGCGGCGGCAATACAAACGGCGGCTTGGTTCGGGATCGGCGGCGACGACGATGTGCGGCTGCACTTCTTTAGAGATCCAAACTTCGTAGCGAAGCTAGCTAGGTCTACCAACGGTCACACTAGGATCAATCGTATCGATCGATGCGGATGGGGAAGACTTTCCCGATCTACAAATCGAGAGACAAGAGATCTCCGGTTAGACACGTGAGACGCTGAGCTTAGCTAGGCTTCTATCGACCGGAGATCTGGAAGAAAACACGATCACGACCGGCAATCTACACTCTCGCGCGGCGACGGAGGCGGTGGCGGAAACTCGCGAACTAGGTCAAGTCGCGGCTCTGCTTTGTATATATTTTTCCGTAATTCTACTGTTCAATAATACCCGTGTATTTATACACTGTAGATACTAACAATATGATCGTTGTGGGTCCCACAAGTAGAAACCCGAAATCCGGTTCAAAATAGTCCAGCGGCAGAATCCGGTCCAGCAGCATCCAGAGAAAACGCCAAGTAAAATTCGTCGAGAATCATTGGTGATTCTCGACGAATCAGCGAGAATCAGTTAACGATTCTCGACGATTCGTCGAGAATCACTAGTGATTCTCGACGATTCCCTTGTTGATTCTCAAGGATTTTCACTTGGTATTCATGACCTGCTCAGCGACGGGTTCGGCGAGAATCATCAGTGATTCTCGCCGAATCTAACTTGGCACCATTTTGAGGTAGCCGGTTGGAGTCGGCGAGAATCACTAGTGATTCTCGACGATTCGGCGAGAATCACTAGTGATTCTCGCCGAATCGGCGAGAATCACTTGGTGATTCTCGTCGACTTTTACTTAGACGAATTTCGTCTTTCCACCCAAGAGTTGTCCCTTGACCCATCCTTGCTCCTTGTCTTCTCTTGCATAAACACGACCCTGTACTTGAAAGTAAGTGCACTCCAATAGAGAGAGTGCACGTAGGCCAACACACTGATCTGCTCAACGAGGATTACGTCGTGCAGACCCGTGTATATTGACCTACTGCACCCTGACATTGGTGTGCACTTAGCGTGGAAGAACTGCAAGCACAACTTAAGAAGTTTCATCAAATACATTGTGAATTCATCTTAGCTTGACAGGTGGCTTCCTCAAATCCAGGTGATTGTGGATACAATACCCAACAATCTCCCCCTATTTGATGAAGCCAAAACCCTACTAGCTAAGATGAATAACACTAATCAAATAATAAAAAAATAGCATTCAGAAGTTAAACATGCAACACAAGAGAATATAAACAACCAGATTAGGACTTGAGTCATTCACATATTCAAATACAAATGTATATATATATATATAATCTCAGAATTGTTCATATCATAACAACAAGCATTAAATGTTCTTAGGAGAGAATGACAAGCTACAAGTTGTTGACTATCTTTCCTTAGCTAAGTCATCCTTGAGTTTTTGCGCCAAAAACTTCTTCCTTTGTCTCTCCATGTACTCTTTAGGCTTCGGGTAATATCTGGGAGGAGGAACTTTATCTGCATCCGTGTTGTTTCTGAAGAAGATGTTTCGTTTCGCTTCATGCGTCTTATGCATCTCCCATTCATACTGGCCGTATACCTCCTTTCGATTGATTTCCCCCTGTTCCTGTAGCCAGAAGGTGTCCAAGATGATATTCTTTGAAACTGGACTCCACTTTTCATTTCTTACTTCCTCCTCACTCAGTCGAGTTCTCTTTACAGCCTGTGTCTCCTTGGAGGTCCCTTCTTGAGCTTTTCGCTTGCCCCTGGCTTTTGCTAGGGCCTCTTGGTCAAACATGCTCATCAGTTTTAGCTTTGGAAATAGCCCTAGCATCAGCTTCACTTATGGGAACATCTGCAGCACTTGCACCTATTCCCTCAGCAGCACTTACTCCCGCAGCAGCCATAGAAGTCTCAGGAGCATGAATACCTGCAGGATTGTCAGGCAAAATGACGCCTAACGCTCCTAACGCCTGTTGGAGCATCCACCAGCAGCTCTCATAGACGTACTTGTTTGACTGTTCGAAGTTATTGATCATGACTTCTCGGAGTTCAGCCATCTTAGCAATGTAGTCCTTCTCCCCCTTTTTGGCTTCGACAGCGATGAAGTTTGCATAGGAGTGTAGGGAGTCATCAATATGCTTGGTGGTCCGGGAGAATTCAGTGACCAAGGCCTGCTGATTTGCGTTGAGAGTGACCATATTACTGTCAAACTTTTGAATGTTGTTTGCTACAACATGAGCATTCTGATTTACTACAGCAAGAGTGTCGGTGGTCTTCTTCAATCCGGCCATAAGAAGTGTGACAGCTTCGCCGGCCGCGGTATACTTCTCTTCAAATTTCTTGTCCATCACGTCAAGTTTATGGTTGATCTCCACCATATTCTTGAGCATGAGATTTTCAGATTTCTTAATTCTGTGCAGCAGTTTATTCTGAGCTTCATCAAAGGAGGCTTTGAGTTCATTCACAATGCCCTGAATGACATTTACAGTGTGAGTGGCTAGCTCATCTCATAATGGAAGAGCCGGAGGCACTTGTGGGCCTTGCCCTTCAGCAGACGCATCTGTAGAGCTGGATACAAGCACAATCTCTAATGGAGGAATGCTAGCGGCCTCTGTAGATTTATCTGACTCCCCCTCCACTGGTGCATGCTTGTCAGATGGAGGTTCAAAAAGATCCGGAGCCTCCAATACTTCATGTCCCTCATTCCCGTCTTCCTCTCCGTCATCATCCAAGAAATCATCTATATCAGCAGCATCTTCCAACTCGTTGTCAGCAGTCTCCAGTCCAGTAGCTTTGGCTCCTTGCTCGTTTCGATGCGGGGCCTCCCCATTTTCCAGCTCAGGTTCACTTCCTTCGTGTAGATCTGCCACAACATCTCTGGCCAGCTGGGAGATGTCAGATACTACATCAGTATGAGGGGGTAGAGGCTCCCCCTCGATTCCTGCAGTCAAAGTATCAGGAATTTCACTGGGGGTGACTGCTGGAGATACTCCCTGTTGTTCTTCCACTGCAGTCGGCCCAATACGCCTCTCCCATCAATCAAACACACTTGAATCCATCTTCTTCAAGTAGTGGAGAGGGGCACCTTTACTCATGTCAAACTTGTCTCCATTTAGCTGATTTAGATATAGACTTATGATGCGGCCAAAACTCGGAGAGCCCAAGGTGTCCTTTATCTTCTCGAACAGCAACTCCCCCCAGTTGAACCTTTTACGGCAGACAACAGCTATCAGGATCTTGAACATATCCGTTGAGATATGGTCATGAGAGACTGGCTTGCAGATGAGCACCTTTCCAATTATGTCAGACAGGAGCTTCCCTTCTTCATTCATATCCTTTCTCTTTATTGACCGAGTTCCTCGTGGGAGACCGCAGAATAGAGAGTTCTGGTTTTGTCATCGTCCTCCAGATAGTCCTCATGCTCCGAGCTAGAAAGCTGCAGGAAGCGAGTCAGCTTGCTGGCAGTCAGCTTGACCTTTGCCCCAGCCACCTTGCTTTTGATTAGTGAGTCGCCATTTCGGAGTCTTGCGGTGGCGAAGAACTCTAGCACCTCTTTGTCCAAGATTTTGCAAGGGTGCTCCAGGACGAATGTTAGCCCAGCCTCTTCCAGCATCAGAATGATGTTGCGGAATTCGTCCGAGGCGTGAGAGAACCCAGTTCGAACAAGCTCGCAACCGGTGACCAACCCAGCAGTTGTCCTTGGAGCCATTGCAGATCTAGAGAGAGAAGCCCTACTCTAAGTTTTAATGAACAGTCAAAAGGAAAGCGTCACTAGTGATAACGTCCAAGTACGGGTGAGGAAGAGGTTACCTAAAGGCGTAGACGAAAGAGAGTTGGAGAGCTTCCTGCAAGAAATCTTCCTTGAGCGTCCTTTGGGAAGACCTTCGGTGGAGACCTAGCGGGAAACAGCGATGGAGACCTTCGGTGAGTAGGAGAGTTTCCTGCGGGTTCGGCGGGATTCGTCGGGAGACTGTGCGATTCGACGAGAACCTTGCGAGAACCTTGCGGGAACTTGCGGGAAGACGATGCGGGATCCGACGAGAACCTTGTGCGATTCCTAAAGGAGAGACCTTGCGGGAACCTTGAGAAGATGATTCGGTGAGCTTCCTGCGGGTCGGCGGAAAAGACCTTGTGCGATTCCTAAGGGATGTGAAGAGTCGGCGGAGAAATCTAGGGTCTCCTGTGAAGTTCGGCGGGATTTGTATAGTGTGCTCCTTCGGCGGGATTCTTATGGAAGGTGAAAGGTCGGCGGGAATTCTTCCTCAAATGTGATTCTTCTTGATCCTTCGGCGAGAATGGGATTCTCCTAAAATGCCAAGCTCGAGTCCGTTAAATGGGATTCTTACGGTTTCCGTTTGTCTAAGTTAATTTGAAAGTCTTCTAACTATATAGATACTCCAGAAAGCCAAGCTATTAGGGTTTGAGCCGGCTTTTCCATACACACATTGAGCCAGTGGAATTAATTTAACGACGTAAGTTAATTTGAAAGTCTTCCAACGTCGTATCTTTGTTAGTTTTCAGTGAATTAGTTTACGCCTGCAGAGGTTAGTTCTCGAATCTACCAGTGGAAGTTCCGATAACTCTTTAATGATGTATCTACGGTTTATATTCATCGTGTGACCCTATCCTTGGATGTGCATACATACACGTATATACAAAGATGTATCTGTATATAAAGATATATATAAATATGTAACTGTCAATTGAAAACGACTCAAGTCTTGGAACTGATCATGAGTACCTGGGATTTTGAGAGTCATTGTTTAGTCCCACAGGTAGAACATATTAGGAGCTCAATGTGAGTATGCTCAAGTCGATATCACATCTATTATAGCAGACGCTTGTTCCAATTTAGTCTTGAGCCACCTACTGTCTGGTTCCCATCATATTCACGGGAACCTAGACTACCCTGTAAGAAAGAATTACTTTACCTTAGGAACCCAAATCATATTGGGTCCTAGGTTCCTGTTAGCATAAGCACGCAACTGCCTTCCTTCAGAAAACCTATCAGGAATATTATCTCTGTCCCGTGAATGTGGATAAGCCCTTGCCGTGGGCACAGAGGGGTTGTGCCAACAGTCGATGGCAAAGTGCCCCACTTTGCCACAGCACCAACATGGGTGAATGTTGTATCGCCGTTTCCGACCTGATCTGGTGACTGAGGTAGTCACGGTCCTAGGTCTAACCGGGATAGAGCAAGATCTCCTCACAAAGTTTCCTCTTCCACTGTGACACGTGGAAGGGTGGAAGGAATGCACGTTGCAAGCGGCATGTGGCCGGGGAGGTGGTGTCTTCCTTTCAGGCATCCCCCTTCCTGAGGCCTCATGAAAACTTACGCCATGACTCCTAACCTCCCTATCCTGTGTCCTCAGGTGGTGAGAAGTCTTTTGTGAGCTGGGACATGCAGATTCGCACCGAGTTGGGGCAGTGGCAGTGAATACAAAGGGCTCAGAATGAGCCTTAGGTATTCTCTCATGGGTGGCCACGACGGCCCTTGCACTACGGGTGTCTCCACATGGGGACAGATCACCCTTGCAGTGACCATGACTATTCCTGTGGTCATACTTGAAGGCATGATGAGTTGCCTTCCTGCTTGGAGTGGGGGGTCGGAATACCGTTTCCCCATTTCTCCACGCATTGATAATCCGGGAGATCCACCCGTTTTCTTGCTTTCTCTTTATAGCATCAACTTTGGAAAAGTTTGATATTATTTGTTTCTCATTCTCTAGACTACTCTCTAGAGCTGAGATCTTAGAGTCCTTGACCTTGTTGGACGCCAATTGGAGAACCAACAAGATCTTCAGTCGAGCAATCTCTTGAGCTTGCTCCTCAGCAAGTAGGTTGCTTGACTGAAGGGCTTTCTTCAGAGAATCAGAATCTTCTGGAGGAAAGAAGTTCCTGTCTTCAGAAAGTTCAAAAGATTTGGGGCAGGATGAAGAAGTTACCTGCTCTTCTGTGTTATTGTCATTAGAGCCAGTGACCAATGTTTCATCCTCATCAGAGCAGCTTTCCTCACTGGCCTCGTCAGTATCTGACACGGACACTGGAGCTCTGATGTTGTCCGAGTGATCCATGCCTTCATCTTCAGAGGTGAGGACCCCCACATAGGCTTCATCCTCTGGTTGACTGCAGATTTCAGCTTTCTCTGACCCCCCCCCCCCCCATCAACTCTGATATCATCACCCACATAGATTTAGTAGTCCGGCATTTTTCCAATCTAGAGCGAGAGGCTCCAGACCAGATATCCAAGATAATTTGACGAATCCTCTCGTCCAAGTTAAATAGTGACAGTTCTGTCTCTGACATCTCTGCAATGCATTTGGGCACTTCGATATTCTTTCCAGAGCAGGAGGTCTTCATAGGAACAAAGGGACCCTCTTCCAGGATGAGAGATGCTCGAGGATCAATGGCCTCCAAGTGACATGACACCCTCATCCTCCAGACGGGATAATACTCTGTTGTACATGCGGGAAGTCTTAGAGGCGATATCTCATAATCCAGCTCCATGCTTCTGACACCGGTGGCAGGATACTACTCAAGGTGTTAACCTTTTTGATGAGGAACCTCGCTTTGATACCACTTGAAAGTCCACCTAGTGTCAACTATGTTCACCTATGGGGGGGATAGGTGACGTGAAGCGTATTTGTGGAATTTATGAATGTACCTGCATAATAAAAACAAACAACACAGCACACAGAATACACAGGCAATTTATAGTGGTTCCCCGACTTGGGTACATCCACTTTCCCCCTTCGACCTATCTCCCAACAAGGGATGACTCGGTCACTTCTCCAACGGGATTGAAATCCAATCCCTGCACTATCGGAAGGAACCCTTCCACACGTGAGAGTCAACACTCCCACAGAACGGGTTGCACCCAACCCTTACAATACGGAACAAACGTCCCTTTACAACAAAATAAAATCTAGAATGTACACGAGATACAAACTTCGTTTGGAGACTACGGTGTTCCTCTTCGTTCGACGACGTGTTCGTGAAGTCAACGAAGAGTCTACAACCTTGGTCCCTCTTGGAAAGGATCTCCCCGGAACCGGCGGCGGTAATACAAACGACGGCTTGGTTCGGGATCGGCGGCGACGACGATGTGCGGCTGCACTTCTTTAGAGATCCAAACTTCGTAGCGAAGCTAGCTAGGTCTACCAACGGTCACACTAGGATCAATCGTCTCGATAGATGCGGATGGGGAAGACTTTCCCGATCTACAAATCGAGAGACAAGAGATCTCCGGTTAGACACGTGAGACGCTGAGCTTAGCTAGGCTTCTATCGACCGGAGATTTGGAAGAAAACACGATCACGACCGGCGATCTACACTCTCGCGCGGCGACGGAGGCGGCGGCGGAAACTCGCGAACTAGGTCAAGTCGCGGCTCTGCTTTGTATATATTTTTCCGTAATTCTACTGTTCAATAATACCTGTGTATTTATACACTGTAGATACTAACAATATGACCGTTGTGCGTCCCACAAGTAAAAACCCGAAATCCGGTTCAAAATAGTCCAGCGGCAGAATCCGGTCCAGCAGCATCCAGAGAAAACGCCAAGTAAAATTTGTCGAGAATCATTGGTGATTCTCGACGAATCGGCGAGAATCAGTTAACGATTCTCGACGATTCGTCGAGAATCACTAGTGATTCTCGACGATTCCCTTGTTGATTCTCAACGATTTTCACTTGGTATTCATGACCTGCTCAGCGACGGGTTCGGCGAGAATCATCAGTGATTCTCGCCGAATCTAACTTGGCACCATTTTGAGGTAGCCGGTTGGATTCGGCGAGAATCACTAATGATTCTCGATGATTCGGCGAGAATCACTAGTGATTCTCGCCGAATCGGCGAGAATCACTTGGTGATTCTCGTCGACTTTTACTTAGACGAATTTTCGTCTTTCCACCCAAGAGCTGTCCCTTGACCCATCCTTGCTCCTTGTCTTCTCTTGCATAAACACGGCCCTGTACTTGAAAGTAAGTGCACTCCAATAGAGAGAGTGCACGTAGGCCAACACACTGATCTGCTCAACGAGGGATTACGTCGTGCAGACCCGTGTATATTGACCTACTGCACCCTGACATTGGTGTGCACTTAGCGTGGAAGAACTGCAAGCACAACTTAAGAAGTTTCATCAAATACATTGTGAATTCATCTTAGCTTGACATGTGGCTTCCTCAAATCCAGGTGATTGTGGATACAATACCCAATAAAAACCTGGACAGATGACTCGCATCCTCTATTAGATATTACGAGATACAGACGTCTGGTCGGCAAATTCATTTATCTCATGGTAACCAGACCCGACATCTCCTATGATGTAGGCAAGGTTAATCTGTTCATGCAAACTCCTAGGGAGTGTCATCTACAGTTTGCCCTGAGGATATTGGAATATATTAAAGCAGCGCCAGTTAAAAGACTACTGTTTCAAAAGAATGGACATTTAAAGGTTGAAGCGTACTCAGATTCTAGCTATGCTGATGACAAAGGAGATCGCAAGTCCACATCGGGCTTTTGCACATTTGTGGGGGGAAACCTTATGTGCTAGAAGAGCAAGAAACAATCTGTCGTCTTCAGGTCTAGTGCAGAAGCGGAATATCGAAGTATTGCAACGACCACGTGTGAATTGAAGTGGTTACGGGCTCTCATACTTGACTTAGGAGAGGTCTACAACCATCATCTATCTATGTTCTGTGACAACAAGGCCGCTATATATATCTCCAAAAATCCGGTCTTCCATGAGAGAACAAAGCACATTGAAGTCGACTGTCATTTTATTTGAGAAGAGATTTTGAAGAAACAGATTTGTAATTTGTTTGTTACCTCCAGTAACGAGTTAGCAGATATCTTCACCAAGCCTGTGTCTGTTTCCTTCTTTCACATTTGCGACAAGCTGGGCATGATTGATATATATGCTCCAGCTTGAGGGGGAGTGTTGCTGTATAGTGACCGGGTAGTCTGGCGGTCTGACCCTGGCATCTTGAAGACCATACGGTCTGACGGTTTCTCTCCAGCGGTTTGGTAGCCGAGATGTTGCTGATTGGAAACCGTGCGGTCTGGCGGTTTTACGCAGGCGACCTGAAGACCGAGCAGTCTGGCTGTTTGACGCAGGCGACCTGAAGACCGGGCGGTCTAGCGGTCTCCCCTAGCAACTTGTCTTCTCTTTATATTGATGTCGGGCGGTTAGCATATTCATCTAACCGCGTGGCTTGTGTGGTCTGTTTTTTGTATAGCCGCTTGTACCTGTAATTATTTGTCTCACATTGCTTATTTATATTCTTTCCCCACTCCTCCATTCTATAAAAGGGAGGCTATACTTTTGTAATACACACTTTTTTGGATAATAAAAATTATGTTATTCCAATTTTCGGTCTATTATTTCTTGTTCGCACATAAAAGAGCTTTGACGTTCGTTAAAAATAGGATGACATTTGATTTAAAGAGATGTTACAAGTATGAGCTAAGAAAATGATTTTTTATACTTTAAAAATAACTAACATGTAACCTAGCATAAATTCTTTCCGGAGAGCAAGTAGGTAAAACAAAACAGCAAGAAATAGAGTAGCGGCTAGCAAATAGTTTAACCTTTACAATAATTCATTGTGGGCGTCAACAACTTGACAAGAACCCACAGAACAAAATGTATGTCTGAAGAAAAGTGAGAACAACAAAACTACCTCAGAATGTGAGGGAAGAAACACTGCTACTACTGCAGAACTCCTGAGGCCACCAACTCTAACTACTCAAACCACTACTACTCTGATCCTGAGTCATTCAAAAGAAAAGAACACCTCAGCAAGAATGTACAAGTGGTATCAAGGATTACAATCAAGTAGTTAGGTAAGTTAAGAGGGTTACCAACCCAAACAGAATAGTTGTCAAACCACATCATCTAAATCATAAAATAATAAGCAATGAAGAATTCACAAAGGTTTAAATATGAACGAACTGTTGCAACAAAGTACGCTATAGAGGTATGTTTCATTAACATCTGCAAGAGTATGCATATGAACATATGTATATATATAAAAAAGATTAATAAGCTCAAACACGTGAATCATTAACACCGGTAAAAACATTATAGAGTCAGTGGCCACATTATCCAAGACAAACCATCAGACCAAATATCTCGAAAAGGCACTGTGGTGGTGGCCACATTGTCCAACACAACACAACATATCATAAGAAGAGAAGAAAACCAACCAGTTGTAATGATTCACAAACCGGCACTGAGGTAGTGGTTATTAATCCACTGTCAACCAAAGGCCACAAAAATCATACAATATATTAATAAACGAAAAAAACCTAAGACTTAGCATCGTATTTCCACGACGACGCAAAAGAAAGAATGCCAAAATATTTCCTAAGGTATACTCGAAGAATTTGGAGTTCACCCGACGAAAAGTTCTAAGCACACACAGATTTGTCGAGAATACTCGAAGAATTTCCCTTACCTCAAATCAAAACTCGACGAATTGACTCGACAGGTTCGAAGATACTCGACGAATCTACTCAACGAATTCGACTAAACCCAAAGATACTCGACGAGTTAAACTTGGCGAATTCAAAGACACTCGATGCCAATACTGTAGCCACTTGACGCCTCTCTCCTTCACTCGATGCAAAGGCAACACTCGACACAAAGGCAACACTCGACGCCAACACTCGACGCCAACACTGTATCCACTCGATGAATTACACTTGATGAATTCAAAGACACTCGACGAATTGAATTCAAACTCGACGAACTGACTCGACGAATTCAATTCAGACTCAACGAATTGAGACACTCGACGAATTTGACTTGACAACTTCAAAGACACTCAACGCATTCTAGTCAGACTCAACGAACTGACTCGACGAATCAAGACAATTGTTGAATTCAAGTCAGACTCAATGAATTGAGACACTCGACGAATTTGACTTGATGAATTCAAAGACACTCAATGCATTGAAGTCATAC
Organism: Platanthera guangdongensis; assembly: GCA_039583875.1. Lineage (NCBI taxonomy): Eukaryota > Viridiplantae > Streptophyta > Magnoliopsida > Asparagales > Orchidaceae > Platanthera > Platanthera guangdongensis. Next base: position 15,174,933 of record CM077154.1, read on the forward strand.
TCAACAAACTAACTCAACGAATCAAGACACTCCAAGAATTCAAGTCAGACTCAATGTATTGAGACACTCAATGAATTTGACTTGACAAATTTTACTTGGCCTCATGAGTTTATTCGACGATTAAGGACTTGGACCGATCTCTACACTATACAGATTCAACAAACACTAATCCATACCCTATTCCTAAGACCTATTGCTGGAAAGAAAAGAAATAATAGGAACAAAATACCAAGCAAGAGGGGAGGAACCACCACCTGCCTCAAAATCTCCTAAAACTCGTACTCCCAAGCTCTCAACCTCAAGATTCGGCCGAAACAACTCCTCATCTACGATCTTTGAATCTTTTCGGGGCAAAAACAAGGGTTAGGCTACTACCTCAAACCCCAAATATCCACGAAATCTAGAATACTTACCGCACACTTGAAGAGCTCGGCGAGAGTTTTCCGGATCTATGTTCCATCGAAGATTTCGTCCACCGGAGCTCCCGAAATGGCGGCTGGAAGTTTCACGGAGGAAGGTCGCCGCCCTCTTCTTTTGGCTCTTAGGACCGAAGTTTTGGGAAAGAAAGATGAATATGGTTTTCTTTTTATAAATATAAATATATAATATTATATTATTAATATAATAACTAGAAAAACTCAAACGACGAGGGTGACCAAATCACCTCGGTTTTCGATGAAATTCACACCAAAGCTAAATGACGGTGCTACGAAGCCAACGGCGAAGTCGAAATCAGGATCCGACAAACCAAACTCGAGTTAAAATTCCCCGAAGTTAAAACATCAATAATCTTTATAAAATTCACCGAGATCTCAATTAAGCCCGGATTGCAATGAAACTTCACAAGCACTCTTTAAATTATTTACTTTAATTTTCCAAGTTAATACTCTAATTTCGATGAGTCTAAAAACTGGCCGACTTGCCCCAACAAATAAAATCTCGCACTAACAAAGGCGCACTATTAACTTTGTGTCAATGTAACGCCCTTACAGCATTATTACGCCACTAAAGGGATTAAAATAATTATAGAAAATTTTGGGGTATTACAGTGGCCGCGCCTTATAGCTACAAGGCCATATATGTAAGGAGCGGCCAGAGCCAAGGTCGGCCTCCCCGACCAGCCGCCAATGCAAGTTGAATTCGGAACCGCGAACGACCTCCCCGACCGTCTGCGGCCGCGCCCGCAGACCGCGCCCGGTCTCCCCAGTCAGCGTGCCTGCGACCGGCCTTCCGGCTGCCCTCCACTCTCCCTCCTCCCCGCCGGCCAACCATCGTCTGGGGCTTGTCACCTAGGAACCTCGAATGGCGGCCCCTCTCTGTCATCTTATTATCCCCCTTCGATCGTCGTTGTTTGTTCCGCGGGTAACCACTCGTGTAAGCACCGACATAACCACTGTCATGGGTGGGTGCCAATAACCAAAATAATTACAATCTGCGATTAGTAAAATTATAAAAATAATGTGCTCCATAAACTATATTAAAAATGGTATGCTCTTAATAATTTTGGTGGTTACGGTATGCAGATAATAGAGTAACCACTGTAACCACCTTTGGGGCCTATAAATAGGACCCAAAACCCGCTCACATCCTAACTTTTCTCCACCCAGTCTTCTTGTAACGACCCTAGTCGATGCAACATGATAATGTCATGACTCCGCTCTAGGCGACGCTACCGGGCTGCAGCTCAAGCACCTCAACCTCTTTCTAGCCCACAGGCGGGTTGTTTGTGGCTACAACCTCCCTTTGATGAGCGAAACTCTCTGGTTAAGCAGACAGCACGGGGACTTCCCAGGAGGTCACCCATCACGGCACTACTCCAGCCTGAGCATGCTTAACTATGGATGAGAAGTTGGAAAACTCCATAGTTAAGCGTGCTCGGGCTGGAGTAGTACCGGGATGAGTGACCTCCTGGGAAGTCCCCGTGCTGCCCGCTTAACTAGAGAATTTCGCTCATCAAAGGGAGGTTGTGTCCACCAATAACCCGCATGTGGACTGGAGAGGGGTTGGGGTGCTTGGGCTGCAGCCCGGTAACGTCACCTAGAGCAGAGTCATGACATTGTCACGTTGGATCGGCTAGGGTCGTTACAATAAAAGATCACCCATCCAAGTACTACTCTCGCCCAAGCACGCTTAACTACGGAGTTCCTTAACCTCTCATCACCAATTGAGTTGCATCTCAATTCAGCTCAATTGGTGATGATAAGTGAAGGAACTCCGTAGTTAAGCGTGCATGGGCGAGAGTAGTACAGGGATGGGTGACCTCTTGGGAAGTCCCCATATAGCCCAACTAAACTGTCGAGTTCGCTCATCAAAGAGAAATTGTGGCCACCAACAATCCGCCAGCGTGCTGGAGAGGGGTTGGGGTGCTTGGGCTGCAACCCGGTAATATCACGTAGAGCGGAGCCGTGACATTATCACGTTGGATCGGCTAGGGTCATTATACTTCTTCTCGTACAGGCCAGAGCTCTGCCAAAATCCTCCAACGAGCTGTCTCCCTTGAAGAACTTCGAGCATTTTGGAGATTCACCAAAGTCCCAAATGCTTCTACGTACAAGGCGTTCTGCTATCCTTCCTCAATAATCCTTCTATGTGCTACCATCCAACACTCAGCATCCAAACAACGGTCGCGAGCTTTCCACACCACCAGAGAAGACCACTTTTAAGCTTCGCGAGTGGTCGTCTGTCACCCTCTAAGCATGCTACATTCTCTCTGTCCTACCAAGCTATAACGAGGAGCGTCATGCCGCCCTCAATTTCTCCAAAACCTACAAATAACAACAAATAATGAAGTTTGACTGACTCTGAACCGGTCGCGTGGTTTTTTACCTTATTCATCGGTTTTTCACGTTAAAAATTTACCTGTTTGGGGCGTGGACGCAGAAATTTTGTGTTACACCAATGGAGAGTACTTTTTAATAATATAGTAAGTATGGATGAAAGTTAAATACCAAAACCGCAAAACCGCACTAGGCCGTGCCGATTTTAAAATGTAATGAACGATTTGGTTTGTAGAGCTATTTCGTTGGTTGCAAAACGACAAAGTTTACGGTGTGATTTTTGCAATGCAAAGCCGACAAAACTGTGACGCATCGATATTATTATTGTATAAAAACAGAAACCGCCCGCAAAAATCGACTCAAAATATCACACCTCACTGCATGATTTTGGCGCATTGCGGTTTTATTTAGTCCAAAACCGACTCTCTTTAGTGTGATTGCGGTTTAGGCTCAAATTGCATCAAATCGCACCAATCCGCATCACTTTTGCCCCTAATAGTAAATATAAATATTATTGATGGATTAAAAAAATAACAAAATTATAATAATATTAATACTAAAAAATATTATTAAAAAAATAATAAACTGGTTGCGGTTCGGTTTTGCTTCGGTCCCGGTTCTGATGGGGTCTAAAAATCCCAAAACCGCATGAGAGTTGTATGTTGCGGATTCGGTTCCGGTTTCGTTTCGGATAATAAAATGAAAGATCCACACTCGGATCAACGTTCACGATTACAAAATTCAAAACAAAACCCGAATAATTTGCGAACGATTTGGCCCGATTCTTTGCGGTTCCAGTTCGGTTCCAATTCAATAGTTTTTTTGTTTTAAGTGACAGCTCTAGTGATGGAGGATTTATTCGAAATCACATCGGTAGTATTAGAAATATTTATTTATGATATGATATTGGGCATGGATTGGGTGGAGCATCATAGTGCCCAATTCGATTATGTGATGAAGGATGTTACCCTGCGACCAGGCAAATGATGAATCATTATATATCAAAGTATTTGATCTATCCCCTGCACATTAGTAGCATCCATGAAGTCCATAAGGGACTATGCCTCTGATTGGCACGGTGGTGGTGGTTGTAAATGCATGTGTTAAACTGTCATTCGTTAAGGATCACCTAACAAACATTATCTGTTTGAACATAAAATAGATGAAATTCCTTATATGAGCATTAAGGAAAGACAATTTAACCCCCATATTCATGACTGCCATCACTGTGCCAAACAGTGCCTATATCGAGGGAGAAGAGCTATTTATAATCTATTTGGTATAGCAGAGACCAAAATAGATATCCCTAATGTGTTGCATTGTGACATTTTCTTGATGTATTCCCCAAAACGTTATTCGGTTTACCAGCGCATAGAGGAGAGGACATCCAAATTTAGAAAACCCTACGAGCTCGGTAAAATTCATGACTACCCTACTAGATGGACCCGAAGGAGCTGGGAGAATTCAAAGTTCAACTTCAGGAAATGAAGGACTCAGGATTTGTTGGACCTACCAACTCAACTAAGGGAGCTCCCATGCCATTTGTCAAGAAGAATAATGAATCGCTCTACTTATACATTGAATATCAGGAGCAAAATATATTGATCATGCAAAATACGTACCCCCTCCCTCACATTGACAAAAGTTTTTACCAAGTTCAAGGAGCTCATTATTTCTCAAAGCTCTACCTCAAATCAAATATTATCAACTTTGGATTCAAGAGCAATATATTCCAAAGGCAGCTTTCAACACAAGATATGGGATTTAGGAATTCATTATGATTCCCTTGGGCCTAAACAATGCCCTTCAATGTTTATGAGCCAAATGAATAAAGTATTTGAGCCTCACCTACAAAAATGTTTGTTTGGTATTGTATCCACACTAACCCAGATTTGATGTAGTCACCCTTGAACTAAGATGAATTAAGTTGTATTTGATGCTTGGTTTGAGTTATGTGTTTGCAGGAATTCTTATGGGAAGTGTAGACCAATGTCAGTCTACAATGGGTCACCAAATACAGGACCATACAATGTAATCCCTCATTGTGTGCTCCAAGGTGTTGACTCATATATAGCCTCTCTATTAGGATACACTTCATATTCAAGCTCTAGGACTATGTGAAAAGACTTGATGTTGGTCATCCCTTAGAAGAAGAGAAAATTCTGTCAAAAAAATTTTCCTAAGTAAAGTACTCGAGTAGTTCCTTACTTACTCGAGTAAGTTACTGAGTTCATACTCGAGTAATAATTCTCTTACTCGAGTAGTGAAGATGTATCCCGAGTAGTCAATTATGGCTCTCGAGTATTTAAGATAACTACTCGAGTAGTTTCCTTTACCTCTCGGGTGTACAGAAATTTTCTTCTCAAATTTTTTTAAGTCAAATACTCGAGTAGTATTATATAGTACTCGAGTAGTTTTATCCTCTGTCTCGAGTTGTTGAATTCTGACTCTCGTGTAGTTCTCACTTACTCGAGTAGTCTAAGTCATGTACTCGAGTAGTTCATCTACAACTCGAGTAGTCCAATGTTTATACTCGAGTAATCCAGATTTCCTTTCAAGAAAATTTCTCTAAGTGAATTACTCGAGTAGTTCATGTTACATACTCGAGTAGTTCTATTTATCTCGAGTACTTCATCTCATATACTCGAGTAGTTCTTTGTGTCTCGAGTAGTTTATCTTTTATACTCGGGTAGTACAGTTTTCTTGTTCCAGCAATTTTTGAGTATTTCTCTCGAGTAGTTTCTTATATACTCGAGTATTTTTTCTTTTACTCGAGTAATATAGTCCACCTCTCGTGTATGCACTCAAGTACTCGAGTAAGTCATTTTTGTTACTCGAGTAGCTGAGTCTTTCTCATTCTTATTTACTCGAGTAGTTGACTCCATGTACTCGAGTAATCATCTCTCTCTCTCTCTCGAGTAGCTTTTCTTATATACTCGAGTAGTCATCTACTACCTACTCGAGTAGTGCTGCATATACTCGAGTAGTCTATTACATCTCGAGTATTTTACTTTGACTTTTCCGAAAAAATTTTAAGTCCAGTCTAACGGTCTTATTCATAAACTTTGACGTGATTGTCCCATGTGTCTCTCATAATAACTTAATCATGTCTAATCTTTTCTGATCCTATAAAAGGTCTTGTCCAAACCGACAAACCCTAATCTAAGAACAACGATTATTCTCAGAAGTTTTGCAGTCGTACTATCAAAAATTTATGTTTCCTTTTTCTCTCTCCAAGAATCGAAATCTGTCGCCGCCGCCGTCACTGATTCCCGACCAGCTAGGGTTTCACCTTTTGAGGATTCAGATCAAGAAGGCTCTCCAGATCGTGATTTGCTAAACTCCTTATCCTCTGATTAGATCGATCGTGAGAAGCCAATAAAGTTCAGATCCACTCTTGCCGAGATTCTTCTTCAATATTTTGATAAAGTCGCAAGCCTAGAAGAAGGAATTTTTTATTTACTATTGCAGATCTGAACAAAAGATCACTGCTTGTATTTCTTTACAAAGTTTATTTCATTCTTGTAGGAGAAATTTCTCCGAGTGTAGGAGCTTTTGTCTCTGAGACTGTAGAAAGTTTTACCTTCCGAGTGTAGATCCGTTTTGTGGATCGAGATTGTAGGAACATTGTTCAGAGGGTAGGATTGATTTTCAATCCGAAATAGTGGAGTAGCCGAGTCCAGTGTATTGCTAGATCGGTGAGGGAAAGTGGATATACCCAAGGTTGGGGAACCACTATAAATCTTGCCTCGTCTGTGTTTGTTTGATAGATAGATCTGTGCATTGGTTTGAGATTTTTTATTCCGCAAAAAGACACACATCTCACCTATTCACCCCCCTCTAGGTGATTTAGGTTGGCAACTATGAACTTTCAATGTTATCGTCTTTATAGATGCTCCGAGTATATTTGGAGATGGAGGAAGCTCATGTGGCTCACTAGATGATGGTTGTAGGGAAACATGGGGAGCATTAGCTTTATGTGAAGTTTAGTAAGTGTAAATTCTTATAATGAATTGAACTTCCTGGGCTACATTATCAGTGGAGCACAAATGGCAGTAGATCCTACCAGGATTGAGACAGTGAAGGATTGAACCTAGTTGAAATCTACAATAGTTATCAGAAGTTTCCTCGGACTTATCGGGGTATTATAAGAAGTTTGTTGAAGGATTTTGAAAGATTGTTTTGCCACTCACTGATTCCTATGACTTGGTATCAGATGTGCATGATTTTAGATGTGGATATCAAGGGAGTTTTTGGTATAACAATCATTATACCAATTTTACCCCCCCCCCCATGCGCCAAAACAGCGATGATCAAACACCTGAAAGTGTTTAGATTTAAGAGTAGATAACACCTAGGGGGTGAATAGGTTTTAGGAATTTTTAAATCTTTACATGTTTTAGGTGAGTTGTGATTTAAGGTAGTTTAGCTTTCAAGACAATCACACACAGCACACATGAGTTTTATAGTGGTTCCATATATTATGGGTACATCCACTACCCCTCACACCTTTCTAATAGTTTGTTAGATAAGGCAACTTCTACAAACTCGACTCTAAAGATCTTACAACATAGATCCCTCAGGATCTCTTAGTCTCCTCCAAGACCTACCTCAGGCACAGAGCCCTACAACTCAGAGCAAGCTTTGCTCCTACAGCTCATTGATCCAAAGATCACCTACCTCAGACTAAGTTAATAGTACTACACTCAGGTTAGGATGATAGCCCTAAAACCCAGAGAGGAATACTCTCTTATCTCAGATCTGAAACAGATCCTACCTCAGGTAAACTGCCCTACAACTCAGATCCAGTCTAGGATCCTACCTCAGACTTGAGCACAAGTCCTACAACTCAGGCTCACATGCCCTACCTCAGATCCATATAGGGATCCTACCTCAGATCTACAAAAGTTCTTACACTCAGCCTTTATAAAATAGGCTTACACTCAGATCTAAAGGATCCTATAGAGAGAGATAAGTTTGTTAATGATAACTAGACACCAAAGAGATTTTCTCCGTGTCTACCTCCTTCTGAACTGAAGTAGCTAAGTCCAGTATTCTTCTTCTTCACAGCACTAGAAAATATTCTTCAGGAAAAATCTACTTACATTGTGAAGATGCTGCAACTAGGGTTAGCCCTTGCTGCTCCTTATTTCTCCGAGAGTTTCTCTGAACTTGTTGTTGCAGGTGAGAAAGGCAACAACTCACTTCTATCAACTGATCTGTTGCAGCTAGGATTAGCCCTTACTTCTCCTTCTATCTCAGAGAAGTTTCTCTTAACTTGTTGCTGCAGGTGAGAATGACAACAGCTACCTTCTTGAACTCTTAGATCAGAAGTTTGATCTTGTTCTTCAGGCTCTGCAACAGTGTCGAGAGGAAGAAGATGAAGTCCAGAGCTTTTTGAAAATCGATCCAAAAGTTGGTTTTATCTTTTCTGATCTATAACTTTTTTATCTTCCACCATTCAACGGTTCTTTGAGCATCGGGACCAGCAGTAGTTGTTAGCTGCAACTTTGATTTTGCATTATATACAGTACAGAAGGCATGCGGCGGCATTTATCGCGTACTATAGACTTCCTGCAACGATTTTGAATTTTGCCGATGTCAGCATTTGTAGACTTAGCCGATTTCAAACAATTCATCATAGGCATTGAGTGAAGGTATGCCACTCAGCGCTAAAACACTTAGCCAAATATTATGCAGCACCAGGCGTTGAGTGTGTTGTCAATACTCAACGAATATAGACTAGGCGTTAAGTGAACCTTCATCACTCAACATAATTGGACTTAGCCACTTCTCTGAATGGAGGCGTTGAGTGAGTTGTCTTCACTCAATGCTTCTCATCTTAGTCTGTCATCTTGCTGAGGCATTGAGTGAACAGCCTTCACTCAATGCTTTTGTACTTAGTAGATTTTCTTATTGAGCTGGCGTTCAATGAACTGCTTTCACTCAATGCTTCTGTACTTAGACAGAATTTTTGTTTACTTCATCTTAAGCTTTGACATCACTCAGTTCTGTCGACGCTTTCTTCTTTAGGCGTTGAGTGAATTACCATCACTCAATGCTACTGGACTTAGTAGAATTTCTCATTGAGTTGACGTTGAGTGAACTGTCCTCACTCAACGCATTTGTACTTAGATAGATTTTTTGTTTACATCTTCTGAGGCTTTGACTAAAGCTTGTTCTGTCGATACTTTCTGAGTTTGGCGTTGAGTAAACTGGCTTCACTCAATTCTTCTGGACTTTGCCAGATTTCTTCTCAGTTTCTCTGGCTCTGACAGCATAGATCTTTACTCAACGCATCTTTCTTCAGGCGTCGAGTGAGCTATCCTCACTTGATGTATCTACACTTAGCCAAATTTCTTCTTTGCCAATGTTGAAGCTTTGACTGTGAGCTTTACTCGACACTTTTTTTTCATGCGTCGAGTGAGCTATCCTCACTCGACGCTTCTAGACTTAGCCAGATTTCTTCTTTTCCAATGTTGAAGCTTTGACTGTCTGATCTTTACTCGATGCTTCTTGTTATATGGCGTTGAGTGAACTGTCTTCACTCAATGTCTGTGGACTTAGCCAAAATTCTGCTTTGTCAATAGTCAGGCTTTGACTGCACATACTTCACTCAGTGCTTCTTGACATCTAGCGTTGAGTGAACTGTCTTCACTCAACATCTGTGGACTTAGAAAAATTTATGTCTTCCCAACATTCTTCATTGTGTCCACCTGTCACTGTCACTTAGAAAACCTGTCTAATCATTATGCCAAAGAACATCATGCACATATTGAACTTAGAGCATACATCAAATACATCTATGTGTATATCATTGACTTGTTTGACTTCTACAAATCTGGGACATTGTGATCAATGGACCTAACAATCTCTCCCTATTTGACGAAGTCAAAACCCCTAATCAAATCTCTTAGACAATGATATACACCACCATATGCAACAGATAAAACATTATATTTGAAAAAGAGTAACAAGTATAACAAGTTATTGATTACCACATTTTCCCTGCCTTCATAGTGATCATTATTTCCTACTCCTGATCACTTCCTAGCATTGATCATTTTCTTCTCCCCCTTGATCGTTTTCTCCCCCTTGATCAATTTCTTCTCCCCATTTTTGACTTCTTCAGAAGCAACTATAGTCAGGGAGGTGTTGGCCTTCTCTATTTTCCTGATCAATTCTTTTTCTGATTATCTTCTTCTCCTTCACAGTTTTGTCTTCTCAGCAGCAACATTCCATCTCAGACTTAGAGAAGTTTATGACTATGTCATAAATAATCTCTAGAGCAGGGAGTTCAGAGTTAATCTCCCCTTCAATTTGTGCATTATCCTTAGGACATGCAGATCAGTAGTGTAGATCTTAGAATTTCACTGTTGCAGCTGCTTGCTCCTTTTCAATAGGAAGCTGAACCTGTTCCTGCAAGTATTGGACTTGCTCCCCCTCAATAGTAGAATCTTCTATCATCCTTTCTAATAGACACTTTATTCCATTTTAGTCTTGATACCACTGAAAGTCTTAACATGTAAGAAGTAGTAATTCCTGCAACAAAAATAAAATAAGGAACAACTGAATCTATACCAAGTTCAACATACCCAACTCAAACTTGAAGGTGTTGAACTTGACTTCATCTAGTGGCTTAGTGAAGATGTCAGTCACTTGCTTGTCTGTATGGACAAACTCAAGACTAATGTCTTCCTTCTCCACATGCTCCCTAATAAAATGATATCTGATATCAATATGCTTAGTCCTACTATGAGAGACAGGATTCCTATCAATGGAGATTGCACTAGTTGAATCACAAAACATAGGAGTTTTACTTATCATGATGTTGTAGTCCTGGAGCTGATGTTGGATCCACAGCAACTGTGTACAACAACTTTCTGTTGAGATATACTCTGACTCAACTTTTGAAATAGTCACAATTGTCTGCTTTTTGCTGCTCCATGACATAAGTTTTCCACCCAAGAACTGACAGGTGTCAGATGTGCTTTTCTTGTCCTCTCTATAGCCTGCAAAATTTGCATCTGAATAGCCAGTTAGTTCAAAATCCATATTCCTAGGGTACCATAGGCCAAGATATGGTGTAACTATAAGATATCTCAAAATTCTCTTAACATCGGAGTAGTGAGACTCTTTAGGGCTAGCCTGATATTTATCACAAACACATATAACATACATGGTGTCTGGCCTACTTGCAGTAAGATATTGGATGGAGTCAATTATCCCTCCATACAAAGTTTCATCAACAGGTTTCCCTACCTCATCATTGTCTATAGACATACTTGACCCTATGGGAGTTTTCATAGTGGAGGCATTCTCCATTCTAAACATTTTAATTAACTCCCTAGTGAACTTAGACTGTGAGATAAATAATCTATCTTTAGTATGCCTTACTTCGAGGCCCAAGAAGTACTTATGCTCACTCATACTACTCATCTCAAACTTCTCTTGTATAGGTTTGACAAACTTCTTGTAAAGGTTATCATCAGCAGACCCAAAAATTATGTTATGTACATAAATTTGGACTAGGATGACCTTGCCCTTAGATTTCCTTAAGAATAGGGTTTTGTCTATATTCTCTCTTGAGAATTTGTTCTCAATGAGGAAGCTAGACGGGGTCTCATACCATGCCCTAGGGGCTTGCTTCAACCCATATAGAGCTTTCCTAAGTCTATAAACATAATCAGGAGAGTTAGGATTGACAAAACATGATAGTTGTTCAACATAAACTTCTTCCCTTAAGTCACCATTCAGGAAGGCTGACTTCACATCCATCCAGTAGACTTTGAATCCCCTGTATACAACATATGCAAGGACTAGTCTGATGGATTCAAATTTGGATACTAGGGCAAAGGTTTAATCAAAGTCAATAACTTCTTCTTGTCTGTATCCATGAGCCACCAGCCTAGCTTTGTTCTTGATTATAATGTCATTTTCATCAAGCTAATTCTTGCATATCCACTTGGTTCCAATGGCATTATGTCATTGTGGTCAAGGAACCAGCTTCCAGACCTTACACCTCTTGAACTAGTTCAGTTCCTCTTGCATTATCACAATCCAAAACTGGTCTATGTTGGTCTCTTCAAATCTTTTGGGCTCAACCTATGACTGGAAACTTGAATACAAGGCTGTGTTGAGACTTCTGCTCTTTGTTATAACTCCTTGGTTAGCATCACCAATTATTTATTGTCTGGGATGATCCCTTAGATGCCTGATAGTTGGAGGCAATCTTCCTTCAGCATCTTTAGCTTCAGAGGCTGCATATTGCCGATCTTCATCCACATGATGTGTGTCTTGTACTTCTTATAGAATATACACTCCATCATCTTCATTTTGGACGATTAGAGCAGCTTCCTTGATGATTAGCTTGTCCATCATCAGTATTATACCTGCGGGTCTAGATGAGGAGCTTGACAGCTCATTGTTAATCATAGTAGACTCATCAAATACTATATGTGCAGACTCTTCTAAAACTTGATTTTTCAAGTTGTAGATCCTATAGGACTTGCTATGATTGTTGTACTCAACAAATATCTCATCATAAGATTTGGCAGCAAACTTAGTCATATAAGACTTACCATTATTTAGCACATAAAATTTCGACCAAAGATCCTGAGATAGGCCAGGTTTGGTTTTCTACCCTTCATAATATCATATGGAGACTTCGCGTGGCTCTTGGTGATCGAAGCTCTATTTAGGACATGACATATAGTATTTACTGCCTTAGCAAAGAAATATTTTGAGAGAGATGTGCCACTTAGCAAAGTCCTACCAGCTTCTATGAGAGTTTTATTCTTCCACTCATCAAACTTATTTTGCTGGGGTGTTTTTGGAGAAGAAAATTCTTGATGAATCTCTTGCTCTTCCCAGAACCTTATCATGCTTTTAGACAAAAATTCAGTATCATGATCACTTTTGATTTTGACCACAGTACTATACAATTCATTTTGAATTTGCTTGACAAAAGACTTGAAGATATCAAGGGTTTTAAACTTTTTCTTAAGAAAGAAACTCAAACAAACCTAGAAAAGTTATCAACAACCACAAAGGTGTAGGCTTTCCTACCTAGACTATGAACTGGAATATGACCAAACAAGTTCATATGCAGGAGGTAAAAACACCTCACAGAGTCATTGGTCCCAATGCTGTTGAAGGAAACTTTGGTCTGCTTGCCCTTTTGGCATGCAGAGCCAATGCCTTCCTTAGTGCATTTCATCTTAGGACCATTCCTTACTAACTCTTCACTAAAGAGCTTACCAATGGTCTTATAGTTCAAATGAGCTAGTATTTTGTGTCATTGTACACAGTATGAAACTTTCTCATTTGCAACTAGACATATATGAGATTCTTTATTTAGACATAGAAATTTTAGGCAATAAACATTTCCACTCTTAGTACCTGTTAAGATGACCTCTTGGTCACTTGACCTCTTAATTTGGCACTCATCCTTGTGGAATACAATGACATAGCCAAGATCACATAGTTGGCTTATGCTTATCAGGTTATGTTGTAACCCTTCAACATAAGCCACTTTTAAGATGGTGACTGTGTCATTGGTTATCTTACCATATCCTCTAGTGACTCCACTTTCTTAACCACCAAAGATTACTTTGGGTCCACCATTCACTGGAGTGTACTCCTTCAAGTTGCTCATTGTTCCAGTCATGTGCTTGGAACATTCACTGTTCAAGTACCATATGGGGGTATAGAAACTTGGACTCTCTTGCAAGACATAATTTAATTTATCTTAGGACCCCAATTTTTATTAGATCCTAGGTTCTGATTAGCCTGAAAAAGAAATTGTCTTCCTGCAAATTTTCTGACAAGAAGACGACCACTAGCCCTTAACATAGTAGGATTGTGTCAGCAATCTAAGATGAAATGACTCACTTTGCCACAGCACCAACACTTATGTATATTGTATCTTCTTTTCTGAACAGGTCTGGTAGATAGGCAGACAACAGCTATCTGTTCAGAAGGAAGAGCAACAACTTTCTTCAAGTTCCTTTCAGCAAGGATCTGACTGAAAGTGAGTCTTCTAGTAGACTTACTTGATTTGCTCTGAATTCAATTAACAGCAGTCTTCTTTACAGAGGACAGGCTATTGATAACATCAGAGATAGCCAGATCAAGCTTACTGATAGACTTACTCTTGGTTTGAGTCTTTGTTGTATGGTCTTGAGAGTTGGTCACTGGTACATTCTTGAGTGTGGGGGGCGGTGCACCAAATACAAATGATCCATAATGGGTCATTTAAATTTTCTCATGGGGAGCCATAGAGGCAATCATCCCCTTGTTATATCTTCCACCATAGCTGTGAACATTTTTGTTCATACTAGTGGATCTACCATTCAATCAGTGACCATAAATGCTTTCTTGGTCATACTTATTTGAAGGTAACATCACTTTCTTGAAAAGGATGAGAGGCTTAGATGCCAGGGGCTGAATTGGGACTTTGCATTTCCATTTAGGATGGGCAACTTTAGTTTTTTTTTTGAATCCCAGCCCCTTCTTACTCTTTTGAGAGGAGGAGTCTATTAAGGGTAACACTGACTTAGGCTTAAAGAAACTAGACACAATTCTCTTCTCCCTCTGGAGTTTCTCTTCAAGTTCCCTAATGAGACTGCTCTTGTATCTGATGGTACCAATCTAAATGAGTGTTATGATCTTTAGTTGGCTTACTTCCCTTGTCTTCTGATCCAGCAAGGATGTTGTCTCAGCCTGCTGGGAAGCAGCTAGCTGAAGGAAGGTGATCTCCTCAACTTGCTTCTTGGCCAACTTCTTGTTCCTTTTCAAAGCACCAAGAAGGGCACCATATTTATCAATCAATTGATTGACATCTTCCTCAAATTCTGACTCATCTTCATCACAGGATGATGATGTATTGGAATTTGGACTAGTCTCATAATCTGAGTCAGAAGAGGAGCTAGATAGAGAATGTACCTTTTTTGTATTAGGTTGATCCTGGCAGGATTCTATATCTGACATGGCCATCAGCTCATAACAGCTGCTGGCATCTTCTTCATCATCATCCTCCGAGTCACTGTCTGAATGTGACAGAGGGGCCCAGATACCTATCCTAGCAGTAGGATAGTCTTCAGCTTCTTCAATAGCAAATAGCCCTATATAGGCTTCTTCTTCTTCAGACTCAGAAGATGCTGAGTCAGACTGACTCCATCTCTTCTCATTCTTTGTAATGAAGGTCTTTTCCTTCTCGCCCTTGTGATGGTGATGCTTCTTCTCACTAGACTCTTTTCTCTTTACTGGGTAGTCAGCAATTACATGCCCAGGTTTGTAATCAGTAAAAGCAAACAACTTTAGAAGAAACGTGTTTACTAGGTTTAGAGTCATACTTGTCTCCCTTAGAGTATTTCTTCTCAGCCTTATAGTGGTCCTTCTTGTGATAAGAGGAGGAGGTAAGTCTGCTCCTCCACTGATTCATCTTCATCATCTTCTGAAACTGCATAGAGAAGGCAGCAAAATCTTCATCAGACATGATGCTATCTAATGTGCTTGGCTCTGTGTTGTCTGATTCAGCAGGCCTCCTTGGAGGAGAGGCAATCCTCTGCTTGCTCTTCTTGGTGCTCTTAGCTTTGAAGGCCACAGTCTTTTCCTTGGCCTGGGATTTGCTGATTGTCACCTCCTCCTTCCTGCCAGATAGCTGCATCTCATAGAAGAGCAACTTCCCAAATAGTATGTGAGGTGGAGTATCAACCAACTTTGTCACTTCTCTGATGTCACAGATCTTTGTATCCTAGTCTCTAGTTAGAGACCTGAGGAACTTGTCATTGAACTCATAATGACTGAAGTCCCTCCTATAGGTCATCAACTCATTCATAATTCTGAAGAATTTCTCATAGCACTCAGATATGATATCTTTCTTGGTCTGCCTGAAGGCTTCATACTCTTGATTAAGCAGGGATTTCCTGTCATCCCTGACTTCTTCAGTGCCTTCCATATAGACCACCAGTGTATCACACATCTCTTTGGATGTTCTGTAGTGGACAAGATTCTAGAAAGTAGAATCATCTATGACACTCACTATTATGTTATGTGCACTCTTTTCCATTGTAGGTAGAATGACCTCATCCTTGGTCATTTCAGAATACTTTTTAGGTGTCTGGACTGTTGCATCTAGAGCTGAGATATTCATTGCGATGAAGGGTCCCTCTTGAACTATTATAAAGATTCTTAGGTCAGATGCTTCCATGAACAGCCTAACCCTCTCCTTATAGATCCCGAAGCATTCCTTCATGCAGATTGGAAGCTTCATGGAACCCAGCACCTTATGATTCTCTCTTGAACTCATAAGTATATTCTTATGCTACTCTTGGAGATCAACTCAGACTGTTAAGTACATTTTGAGTAACCTCCCTCTGATATCACTTGAAATTCTTTAGATTTAAGAGTAGCTAATACTTAGAGGGGGGTGAATAAGTTTTAGGCCTTTTTAAATCTTTTCCTATTTTAAGTGAGTTGTGATTTAAGATAGTTTAGCTTCCAAGACAATCATACACAACACACAAAAATTTTATAGTGGTTCCCCAGATTATGGGTACATCCACTACCCCCCCCCCCCACCTTTCTAACAGTTTATTAGACAAGGCAACTTCTCCAAACTCGGCACCAAAGAGCTTATAGCATAGATCCCTCAGAATCTCTCAGTCTCCTCGAAGACCTACCTCAGACACAAAACCCTACAACTCAGAGCAAGCTTTTCTCCTACAGGTCAGTGATTCAAAGATCACCTACCTCAGACTAAGTTAATAGTCTTACACTCACACTAGGAGGATAGCCCTACAACTCAGAAAGGAATAATCTCCTATCTTAGATCTGAAACAGATCCTACATCAGGCAAACTGCCCTACAACTTAGTTCCAGTCCAGGACCCTACCTCACACTTGAGCACAAGTCCTACAACTCAGGCTCAGAGGTCCTACGTCAGATCCACACAGGGATCCTACCTTAGATCAACAAAAGATCATACACTCAGCCTTTATAAAGTAGGCTTACACTCAGATCCAAAGGATCCTACATAGAGAGATCATTTTGTTGATGATGACTAGACACTAGAGAGATTTTCTCTGTGTTTAACTCCTTCTGAACTGAAGTAGCTAAGTCTAGTCTTCTTCTTCACAACTCTAGAAAATGTTCTTCAGGAAAAATCTGCTTAAATTGTGAATATATTGCAGCTAGAGTTAGCCTTTGCTGCTCCTTTTTATCAGAGAGTTTCTCTGAACTTGCTGTTACAGGTGAGAAAGGTAATAACTCACTTCTATCAACTGATCTGCTGCAACTAGGGTTAGTCCTTACTGCTCCTTCTATCTCAGAGAAGTTTCTCTGAATTTGTTGTTGTAGGTGAGAATGGAAACAACTACCTTCTTGAACTCTTAGATCAGAAGTTTGAACTTGTTCTTCAGGCTCTGCAACAGTGTCGAGAGGAAGAAGATGAAGTCAAAAGATTTTTGAAAATCGATCCAAAAGTTGATTTTATTTTTTCTGATATGTAGCTTTTTATCTTCTACCATCCAACTGCTCTTTGAGCATTGGGACCAGCAGTAGTTATTGGCTACAATTTTGCTTTTGCATTAAATGCAGTATAGAAGGCATGCGGCGTCATTTGTCGCATACTGTAGACTTCCCACTATGATTTTGAATTTTGCTGACGTCAGCATTTGTGGACTTAGCCGATTTCAGACAATTCACCATAGGCATTGAATGAAGGTATGTCACTCAGCGCCAAAACACTTAGCCAAATATTATGCAGCGCCAAGCGTTGAGTGTGTTGACAATACTCAACGAATATAGAATAGGCATTGAGTAAACCTTCATCACTAAACGCATTTGGACTTAGCTGCTTCTCTGAATGGAGGCGTTGAGTGAGTTATCTTCACTCAATGCTTCTCGCCTTAGCCTGCCATCTTTCTGAGGCGTTGAGTGAACAATCTTCACTCAACGCTTCTCTACTTAATGGAATTTCTTGTTGAGCTGGTGTTGAGTGAACTGCCTTCACTCAGCGCTTCTAGACTTAGACAAAAATTTTGTCTACTTCTTCTTAAGCTTTGACATCACTCAGTTCTGTGGACACTTTCTTCTTTAGGCGTTCAGTGAACTGCCTTCACTCAACGCTTATGTACTTAGTAGAATTTCTCATTGAGTTGGCATTGAGTGAACTGTCCTCACATAATGCATTTGGACATAGACAGATTTTTTGTCTACATCTTCTGAGGCTTTGACTGAAGCATGTTCTTTCAACGCTTTTTGAGCTTGGCATTGAGTGAACTGGCGTCACTCAATGCTTTTGGATTTTGCCAGATTTCTTCTTAGTTTCTCTGGCTTTGACAGCATAGAGCTTTACTCAACGATTCTTTCTTCAGGCATGGAGCGAGCTTTCCTCACTCGACGCTTCTGCACTTAGCCAGATTTCTTCTTTGCTAATATTGAAGCTTTGACTGTCTGGGCTTTATTCGACGCTTCTTTCTTCAGGTGTTGAGTGAGCTGTCCTCACTCGATGTTTTTGGACTTAGCCAGATTTCTTCTTTGACAATGCTAAAGCTTTGACTGTCTGAGCTTTACTCGACACCTCTTGTTATGTGGTGTTGAGTGAACTGTCTTCACTCAATATCTGTGGACTTCACCAAAATTCTGCTTTGTCAATAGTCAGGTTTTGACTGCACATACTTTATGTTGAAACCAAAAACTTGGTCTCTCTGGAGTTCAGGGTCCCAAAAGAGGGGTGACCTCACACCTACTACAATCAAGAGAACGTCATGGACCAAAGGATTAAGAAGCTAGGAACAGACCCTCTGCTCTAGCGTGGAGGTCCCACCTCACACCCGGAAGGCTACTTGAGCACTTCCCCTCCCTAGCAAATGCTCGAGCTAGGGTGCCTTGGAGGAGATCTCTCTACTCTACCAAGAAGAAGCTAAGGGAGGAGGAAGCAAGCCAAAAAAGTCCCCCTCCAAAGGCACCCAAGGGGGTCTATTTATAGTTTTCCAAATCCCATGGACCAAAATGACCGAAATACCCTTACGCCCAATACCTTGGGCCAATAGAAAACGGCCACGCCGGGGGGCAAAGGGGTAACTCCCCCCGGGGGCAAGACGGTAAAACCGCAGGGGGGTAGGGGCGAGAACCCGGGCCAAGCCGGTCTTGCCCCCGCCTAACCGCGAGGCGGGGCGAGAACCCGGGCCAGGCCGATCTCTCCCCCGCCTAACTGTGAGGCAGGGCGAGAAACCGGGCCAGGCCGGTCTCGCCCCCGCCTACCCGCGAGGCGGGGCGAGAACCCGAGCTAGGCCGGTCTCGCCCCCGCCTAACCGCGAGGCGGGGCGAGAACCCGGTCCAGGCCGGTCTCGCCCCCGCCTACCCGAGAGGCGGGGCAAGAACCCGGGCCAGGACGGTCTTGCCCCTTCCTAACCGCGAGGCGGGGCGAGAACCCGGGCCAGGCTGGTCTCGCCCCCCCTACCCGCGAGGCGGGGCGAGAACCTGGGCCAGGCCGGTCTCGCCCTCGCCAAACTGCGTCCACCGGGCCGGGGCGGGTGCTTGCCAACTTGGCGCACTCCCCCCCCCCCAAAGAAAAAGGGGCCACTGCGGGGAGGCAAATTTTTCCTCCCCCTACTAGTATGTTTCCAAGCCAGAGCCAAAATTGGTCACCGAGAGTGCAAAATCTCCAAAAAGCTTAAAACTATATAGGGGCGAATACGGGGTTGTACACTTTACTCAGCGCTTCTTAACATCTGGCATTGAGTGAACTGCCTTCACTCGACGCCTGTGGACTTAAATAAATTTTTGTCTTCCAAGCATTATTCCTTATGTCCACTTGTCATTGTCACTTAGACAACCTATCTAATCATTGTGACAAAGAACATCCTGCATACATTGAACTTAGAGCATGCATAAAATACATCTATGTGTATACCATTGACTTGTTTGACTTCTACAGATCTTGGATATTGTGATCAATGGACCTAACAACACCCTAAGGACAGCTTCCTGTGAAATAGTGGGCACACGCAACTAAAGGAGCAAACAAAGTTGCAGACATTTTTTTTTGGACGGCTTCTTGCGGACTGCATCTTTGCGGATAGCCACCTCGCAAAATAAAAGTTGCGGACTGCAATTCCGCTGACTACTGAGATCAGAGATTTCTAGGAGTGAAGTTGTAATACCTAAGTGTCGGTGGTGTGTATGTAATACCAGAGTGAGGGTGGTGTGTTTGTTGTGTTGAGTAGTATTTGTGAAGTCATTTTTTGTAACTTGTTTTGTAACCTCTAGTTGCTTTTATAGAGCAGTTGTTTGCTCCTTTAGTTATGTGTGCCCACTATTATCACTTCAAACAGTCTAAAAGACCCAACAAATATGACAGTCACCTTGGTTGTGATAATTTTCTAGGGATATACCTGATAGTTGTCGTGGTCTATAGTAGCAATTACTTTTGATGATCAAACTCTGACTGACTTTGACTTGACGGAATTTTTTGAAGCCTTTCTGGAGAATTTTGACACAACCATCGAGAGGGTAAGATTACAGGTGTTTTTTATGTGTCAAATTGGGGGAAATGTAGTTCATGAATACCATAGGGAGTTCACTCTCCTAGCTTGCATCGCAGGAAATTATGTTTTGGACGTTCGCGACTGGGAAAAGCATTTATTTAGCCTCCATTTGGGGGATTTATTTTCACCGATAGGTCCGGTTCATGCGATCATAACAGCTTGACCGGTGAAAATAAATCTCCCCAAACGGAGCCTTAGAGAACTCCAAGACTCCTTCAGGCAACCTATTATCTTGGCTTCTCATCTGAACTTTGAGATAGAAGCATGCCAAATGGGGGTCCAAGTAAAGAGAATGAGATAAGCGGAGACACTGTCACCGTAAAGTACCGAAAGGAATACTGGGTGGAGGTTTCCTCCATACCAAGGTATGTTCGTTGGAAGAAGAGGAAATGAAGGACATGGTCGACAGAATTAGAAGCTAGAGCAGAGGCCTGGGTAGAACGTGAATGCACCCCCGCAGCCACCTCGGGCTCCAAAGGATAATGTTGCACCCTTCATAAGGAACTACATTCACTGTCACTAGCTGGGCCACCTGATGTATATTGTGTTGGAGTGCTCGAAGCATCCGCATGACCGTCAAGTTTGGAACGTCCTACTCGTTGCCCCTAGCATGGGTATTTATAGGCAAACCCTAAATACCCAATTGCGGGTTGTTGGATTCCTATCGGATCCTAACCGCAACCCATTAAGCACCCGTCATACCTATTTCAATATACCTCAACAATCTCCTCCTATATTGTAAATAGGTGCTAGCATATTACAGGTTACTTAAACAAGAGTTAATAATGACCAAAAATGAGTTTTCAGAAAACATAAATATGAGTTTTAGAATACAGAATATTTAAACTCAAACACATAGTCTCAAACATAACAGTAGGAAATCTGAAAGAAAAACTCAAATTGAAAAGGTGATCTACGCAAATAGAAGATCATCTTCATCCGGGTCGAAATTAACTTTCTCTCCTCCAATCTCCATATGATCTGCAAACAAACATCATAAGAATGTCATGAGACAAATCTCTATAAATTCTAACATTTGCTAATCAAAATTAAAGTTATTAGCTCTAGCAGTAAAAGAACGTAATGCTCTAAGCAGGAAGAAAGAATCACATATCAGCATCTCTATCTAATTTACACAAAATTAGAAAATTGATTTCATAGAATCAAACCATGTTTCATCGATTATTAAGATTATAATTCACTATTTCACAATTGTGTTATATCATCAAGTTTGGAATGATACAACAAGCTGTGACCATCATATCATCAAGTTTGGAATGATATAATTAATAATCATAATATCAGGACTCATATCAGCAACTTCAGTATTCCGTTTTGGAATGATACTCAATTTAGCCTTTGAATAAAATAATTATGTAAGTCATCAGATTTGGAATGACTGGTAACTAATCATCTCTAGCTTTCAACATATAACATCTAAAATACTTAAGTGTACTCAACTCTAGATGCTTGAATGTAAGCAGACTATGGTTCTAAAAATTTAAAACATAAGCAAGGTATTAAGTCCTCCTAAATGGACTTTAATCTCATCTCCCCCGATGTTTTAGTTGTTAGAACCTTACATAAGCCCTTAGTAAGGACATCTGCTACATTATCTTTCGATCTCACGTCCAAAAGGGAGATTATCCCCTGACTAGTGAGATATATCAACCAGTCATGTTTAATCCTTAGTTTCCTTCGCTTTCCATTGAACAATGTATTTGTAGCAATGGTCTTTGTGTCTTGATTGTCACAATATAACAAAATAGAGTGTATTTTCAGACTCGTCATTGGAATGTCTATTAACAGATCTCTTATCCACTTTGCCTCTTCTCTAGCTGAAGCGAGAGCATAGAGTTTTGATTCCATAAAGGATAGTGCAATGCATGTCTGCCTCTTTAACTCCCAAGCTACTGCTACTCCACCTAGGGTAAACACAAAATCACTAGTGGATCTACTATCAGTAATTTCCGAGCACTACGAGGCGTCAGAATACCCCTCAAGTACAGGAGGATGTCCACTATAACATAAAGCGTACTTCTAAGTATACTTTAAGTATATCATTAGCCTTTCTAAGGCATCCCAGTGGTCCTTCCCAGGATTGCTAGTGAATCTACTTAACATGTCGATCGTAAAGGCTATGTCAGGTCTAGTGCAGGTTGTAGCATACATAAGACTTCCTATAAGTTTGGAGTAATCCAACTGTCTAATAGGTGCTCCTTCATTCAGTTTCAGTCTATTGTTGTAGTCATATGGAGTCTCAGCCTTTTTGCTACTAACGTAACCCCACTTTTCTAGTAGATTTCTACCGTAGTGACTCTGACTTATGGTAATACCCTTTTCAGTGAAGTTCACTTCCATACCTAGGATGGTCTTCACCACTCCCAAGTCTGTCATGCTAAATTTAGCCATCAAGGCAACTTTCACATCTTCCACCTCAGACTGAACCGTGCCCAAAATTAGCATGTCATCAACGTATAAGCATATAATTGCGACTTTATCTGAACTTATTCTTACGTACAGACATCTATCTGATAGACTAGACTTGAAGCCCAAGTCTTTAACATAAGTGTCAAATTTCTCGTGCCATAATTTCGGTGCTTGCTTCAATTCGTATAGTAACTTAATCAACTTATAGACCTTATTATCTAAGCCATCTATGACAAACCCTTCAGGTTGGTGCCTATAGATCTCCTCGGTCAGATCTCTATTAAGAAATGCAGTCTTGACATCCATCTGATGAACAACAT
This sequence comes from Platanthera guangdongensis, assembly GCA_039583875.1. NCBI lineage: Eukaryota > Viridiplantae > Streptophyta > Magnoliopsida > Asparagales > Orchidaceae > Platanthera > Platanthera guangdongensis. The sequence continues at coordinate 15,198,015 of CM077154.1, forward strand.
AATGTTCAATAGATGCTAACGCGGGAAGTATCCTAATTATCGTAATGTGACAAACAGGTGAGTATATATCAAAGTAGTCTATACCAGTCACTTGAGTGTAGCCTTTGACAACTAGACGTGTTTTGTATTTAGCGATACTCCCATCAGGATTAAGCTTCTTCTTCAGAACCCACTTACTTCCAATGATTCTAGCCACTTTGGGCAAGTCGACCAAAATCCAAGTGTGATTTTTCAGGAGAGAGTTCATCTCATCATCTATGGCTTTCTTCCATAACAGAGAATCTCTAGATCGCATCGCCTCCTTATAAGTCGATGGATCAGCTTCAACTTGGTAAGTCATAAAGTCTGTACCGAAGGTTTTAGGCACTTGTTCTCTATTAGATAACCTTTTAGATGTTAAACCACTAGTGTTTATAGGCTCAGTGTCAGGGTCTCTCATTTCTGGCTCAATAATGGGCTCAGTAGTAGTGGCTGGCAGACCTGGAAACGTTAGGTTTTTATCCTTAAGAAACTTATCCTCAAAGAAAACTGCATCTCTAGATTCTATGATAATATTAGTTGAGAGATCAAGAAATCTGTCTGCAGCACTGTCCTCTGCACATCCTAGATAGACGCAAGTATTAGTCCTAGCTCCAATCTTTGCTCTTCTAGAGTCTGGTATCCTAACATAAGCGATACAGCCTCAGTCCTTAAGATTGTCAAATCTAGATAGAAGGTCTCTTAAACCAAAGCTTATATGATGTTTTAGTCAACTTTGCATGTGGTATTTTATTAAGAATGTGATTTGACGTGAGAATGGCTTCACCCTAGTAGGTTGTAGCCATGCCAGCAGTCAACAACATGGAGTTCAATATTTCTGTTAAAGTCCTATTTTTCCGCTCAGCGATACCGTTGGATTGTGGAGAATACAGGGCAGTGGTTTTAGGAATTATGTCATTACTGGCAAGAAAATCTCTGAACTCCTTGGAGACGTATTCGCCTCCTCTATCACTCCTTAGCCTTTTAATTTTCATATCTAGTTGATTTTCAACCCTATTTTTGAAAATACGAAATTTTTCAAAAGCTTCATCTTTTGATTTTAAGTAGATAATGTGACTGAATCTAGAGTAGTCGCCGATAAATATTATGAGATACTTTCGACCTCCTTGGGTGACAAAACTTTTGTAATCACAAATGTCGGAATATATTAACTCTAGCAATTGTGTGCTCCTAGAAAACTGACCAAAAGGTGTTCTAGTGATCTTTGTCTGAGCACAAATTTCACATTTGTCAAACATAATGGTTGTGTCTAAGGGAATGTTGTGAGTTCTAGCTAGTAGAAGTAGTTTTTTATAGTTCACGTGTCTTAGTCTTGCATGTAAAGTCTTAGGATCTATCAAATTTGAACTAACCTGATTGACTACCTCGTTTGCTAGACTCAGCCTATACATTCCATTAACTATATAAGCACAGCCAAAATAATGCGAGTGAACCATAAGGGTTATTCGACCACCACTAATATTAAATGACATACTCGCATCGCATAACAGATTAATAGAAATTAAATTAGCAGCTAATGTGGCTATAAATTTAATATTCTTTAAAAGTAAACACGTACCTGAAGAGAGAGTCAGAGTAGCATTCCCCACCCTCAGAACATCAGCTACAGTGTCATTTGCAACAGTGACAGTCTCTTTAACGTCTTTGACATCCTATAGAAGCGCAGAATTGTTGCAGACATGATTGGTAGCACCTGAATAGAGCCACCACTCTGAACTGGCCTTCCCCTTTCCGACCATGGCAACAAAGTCGGTAGGTGCAGTCTAATAAAATATATTGCCTTTGTTATCGGTCCTGGGTGTGCTGGATTCGCCCCTTTTGGGCTGCTTGCACTCGAAAGAGCAGTGACCCCACTTATTGCAGTTGAAGCACATGCCTTTGAACTTTTTAATCTTTTTGCTGGTGGCAGCAACTATGGGTGCACTGGCTGGCGATCTGGTCTTTCCAGTCTTAGGCTTGCGCTTAGGATGCGTGAGCATGTTAGCAGTAGAGGTCTGCTGGCTTACCGTCTCTAAGGCGTGCCTAGTCCGATTCTTATCCTCAATGCATATGAAGCGCTTGAGGTCTTTTAGGCTCACCTGCGTCTTTTTCCGATATATCTCCGTTTTGAAGTACCATGCCGAGGATAATTTGAAAATTCTCGCTCCTACAACAAACCCATCTGGCAAAGGGATGTTTTCACTGTTCAGCTTGTCCACGAGATTCTCAAAGTCTGCAACATGAGATAGAATCTCCATGTCTTCTGTGAAGGTGAAGGTCATGAACTTGTCCACCAAGTGCATATTAGACATGTTCTCTTCCTCTTTGAACTGCTCCTTCAGGGCATCCCAGATCTCCTTTGTAGTTTTCAACTTGTTGTACGTCTCTGCAAGTCTGTTTGAGAGGCAGTTGAGGAGGTAATCACGACAAAAAATCCTCATCGTGGATCCAGTTATCCTTGTCCTCTCCACCTCTATAAGACTCAAAATCGGACTGTACGGTATAGAAAATATTAAGATATTTCATGCCAAATTGTGTGTTCCGCTTTCAGGCGCTAAATTCAGAGTTGGAGAATTTCTCCAGCTTGATCATCGGCACTAGAGAATTACCCTTCGCCATTGTGTGTCTCTTTCCAAACAATAGTATTCTACTAGCAACCTAAATCACAAGCAGAAAAAACTAGAAAGAGATCACCTAAGCCGCGAAGATGACGAATTCTTCGGAGCCAATATAGTTAATATGGTTTTGCTCCTCCAAGAGGCAATGCTACTTCAGGTTTCAGAAACTGAAGGTTCCTTTTAACAGCAGATAGCAGATCTGGATTTGCTTCTCAACAATATAATCACCCGGTTGTACGAAATCTGGACTCAGACGACAACCAGTGACAAAACTTCCACCATCCGGCAAAACTGGCAACAACAAGGATGCCGACTACTAAAGAATAACAGGAGCAACGATAACCTCTTGCAGATCCCCGTTTAGTAAAGCAAAACCAAAAAACTGCCACTTCCTTACTCAGAATCGATGATCTTAATCCACAGGAAGAGAGATTCACTCCAACGGGAATCCAAGTAGCAAAAACTGCGGCGTCGAGAGTGGAAGATCTCGATTAACAGAACACTTCCAAAGCCTATTTCATGTAATCTGACATGAGAGTAGATCTGCAGCCCTGTATCGGCAAAACAGAGTTTTTTTCCGGCAACAGACCTAGATCTGGACGGTGGCGCAGGAAATCGCAAGCGGGGTTGGCTCTCCCTTTTGATCGTCAATGCAACAGGAGCGCTGAAAAAAAATGAGTGGGGGATACCTCCAAGTTTCGATCGGCGGCAGTCCAGGAACGAGCGGTGACTGGCCTTTCTCACCTTCACGTTCGAATAACAACACGACCGAACTTCGAAACCAGCGACGATGGCTAGGGCAAACTCGATCAGCAGCGGTAGGAGGAAGATTGTCTCGCTGAGGCATTGTATTCACCTTTGCGATCGGTGCACGGGAATAAATCCCTGTGCAGGCGGCGAGATTACACTGATCGGGAGAGAGTAGTTACGCACGGGAGAGGGGCTAGGGCAAAACAAAAAATCTTCGAGAATGTTGGAGTGCTCGAAGCATCCGCATGACCGTCAAATTTGGAACGGCCTAGTCGTTGTCCCTAGCATGAGTATTTATAGGTAAACCCTAAATACCCGACTGCGGGTTGTTGGATTTCTATCGGATCCTAACCGCAACTCATTATGCACCTGTCACATCTGTTTCAATATACCTCAACATAGTGCTCGCTGAGTAATGGTCTTAAGGAGCACCTACAGCATAACAGAGCAGAGTATATGGTCGTTAAGGTGGTTTTCAGCCTCTGCAAAGATAACAAGATTATAAGCATGCACCACAACAAAAGCTCATGCATTAGATCTCGCTACTGACAGTGGCAGAACTAGGATTTCCGCTCAACTCGGGCACCTATTAAATCAAGTCTTTAACATCATTTAAATGGTGTGATTTACTAACTAAAAATATCTTTTCCATGTTTTGAATTGTTTTGCTTAATTTTACAATTTATGATAAAGAACTGATGTTAACAACAAATAATCTTACAGCAAAAGCTTACAGTCAATATCATCAAAAAGTTCTCAGACAAAATCATCTAAAGATTTTGTTGTTGTTACCTACCCGTTTATCTTATTTCTTTGCATAACAGTCACTTCTCCAATCGATCATAATAACATAAAATCAAATTAATTAATCGAGACAATTAAATTTTTTTGCTCCTAATTTTAGTTCATTCTGTGCATATGCCTAAAATCAACTAAAACCCCCTAACCTAAGCAAACAATCTCATAGAATTCTTGAAATCAAGATATATAAGCAGATTTCATCATTCACAAATTAAAAAAAAACTCTCAAAGAATACTTGAAATTAGAAATATAAAATAAAAAAGTTTCTGGAATTAAGATAAGAAATCTCCCATGAAAAGAAAACTTCCCCTGTATAAAAACAGACCATCCACATCTTACCTAATAATATTAACGTAAATAGTATTCCTGAAGATTAGATCAACTATTCAGAGGGAATGGAGATCAAATTTAGTTGATTTAAGTGGATCTTGTTGATGGATCCATGAAGAGCCCCTATCTCCTTACACAGATCTAGCAGCAATCAACCAAAATTTGGGTGTTCTTCCTCCTCACAACAGCGCAGGAAATAGAAGATGGGGAGGAGATGAGATTTCCTGGTGATCTGCTATGTGCTCTCGTATAGAGAACATAATATAGCAACAGAGGATTGCACCAGCAAATATGTCTTCTCTAGGAGTCAAATCGAGAGGAAAGTAGATCCTGGCAGCTAGCTCAATGGAGAAGAAGGTCCACAACTGGCTGCCTCTATTTTCTCTAGGGAATCGAAGACCCTCACTGGTGATTAAGATCCGTTCAACTATCTGGGTTTAGGTCCTTCAGGATGAGGGATGTTATCGTTTGATTAAGTACCTCCCTATCCTTCAGGGAGGTGATCCAGAGCACGAAATAGGGCACGCATGTAGCGAAGCCGTGAAAAGGAGATGGAGTGTGACACCTCTTCGAATCCGCGGAAATTTCGGCCCGGGCACGTGCCCGAGTGTGCCGCCATGTAGGTCCGCCCTTGGCTACTGGTCAAGGACCACAAGAAGTCAAAATATGTAAGACTAAGATTCTGTTTGGGGGACTTATTTTCACCAGTCAAAAAATTACTTATTAAGGTCTAGTTCATGCGGTCGTAACCGCTTGACCGGTAAAAATTGTTAGTGTATATTTGGACGAATAATGGGTTCGGAGGCTTAACGGGTCGGTTAGGGTACACGGTTAACCCATACCCGTAGTAACTCCTAAGGGTTTGCCTATTTATACCCACCTAGGGGCAACGGGTAGGGGATTCCACTTAGATCCTCATCTGGATGCTTCGAGCGCCATATCATTGTCGAAGTTAGCCCCCGTTGCTCACGCTTTCCTCCATCCCGTAACCGTTCTGCCTCTCTCTTGTTTTCTGTGGTTTCTTGCGCCTTACTGATCGGAGAAGAAGGGAGGAGGAGGGATTGATGTTGTGTTCAATCAGAGAATAGAGGAATCGCTGTTTCTCTTCCCTACCACTCACGTTTCCGCCGTGATTAATCGATCCCGCAGCCTCGACGAAAAATGAAAAGGGGTTGGAAGGTCACGCCGCCTACAGTAGGGGAAAACCAAACTGCCGCCGATGTTGTCAAAATCGGTTAGTTTTCCCGTCGACGCTGGTGGATCTGCAGGAATATTATTTCCATGCTCCTGTATATCTCCCTCCACCATCGAATGGCGCTGCCGGTTTTGATCGGGAAAAGGAGAAACGAAAAGCCCCCCGTCGCCGTCTGGATCGGGAGAAGGATAGAAGCTTCCGCCGCCCGTTCTTGTGCGAATCTACAGCCGCCGCCGCTGGAGATCACTGTTTCTTTCCCGGCGGAACTGCTCCTGATCTCTGGATTTCGCAGCCTCTCAAGGATCAGGAGAAAAGGTTTTTCGCCTTTCTGTTTTGATCGGGAAGGACGCACGGCATCCCGCGACTGCCCTCCATTACTGTCGCCGTCGAAAGAGGACTACGACCGCCTGTGAAAGAGGATTGCTCCCATTCCTGCCGCTGTCGCTTCCCCGTGCTAAGTGAGGAGCTTTGTCTGGGCATAGCTACTTTAACTTATCGGAAGGCAGCAAAGTGTCTGATACATATCTTTGGGAGGTTGAAGCTTTGGGAGGTAGTCGATCTAAGCTCAAACCATCTTAACGGCAACATTCCACAGGAGATTGAAGCAGCAGTCTCCTTGAAGGATTTGAAGCATATGTTCATGTTTTTCTTTAAAATGTGCTAACTCTTATGGAATGTGTAAAGTCGGAAACTTATTTTGATATTTTCCACTTTCTGCACTCTGAAACATACACGCTATTTGTCACAAATATATGAGGAGACTGTTAGTGTATATTTGGACGAATAATAGATTCTGAGGCTTAACGGGTCAGTTAGGGTACACAGTTAACTCATACCCGTAGTATTATTACCATGAGTGAGAAATATGCTCGCACTATCTTTTATACTGGAGCTTCTCCCTCAATTTTATCGCAAAACTTTATACAATGAATAACTAGAGTTGCACTTTTTACGAGACTAAGAGTGAGGGTGCCCCTCGGCAGTGCCTTCATGGCATAGGCAATGGATAGAGTTGTTACGATTCTGAGTCTACTAAAACAGTGAACTGAATTGCTAAGGTAACGACTCTTCAAATTAGAACAAAACATTATTTGATTTGACCGGTTCCGATTTCAACTTAATTTTTGGAACCGTCATGTCAGTGGTTCCGGTTATAGTTCAACAAGAACCAAAACCAAACCAACCACTAACAATACGGTCCGATTTTATGCGGTTCGGTCTGGTTCCAATCAACTCCAACCAAAACCAAACTTGAAGGAATGAATGAACGAGAATAAAAATTTTTAAAAAATGAGGGTAAAAGTAAATCCGTTCAGTTTATTTTGCAAGAGGGACTTCGATGTCCGGGGCGTGGACGCAAAAATTTTGCGTTACACCAATGGAGAGTACTTTTTTAATAATATAGTAAGTATGGATAAAAGTTAAATACTAAAACCGTACTAAACCGTGTCGATTTTAAAATATAATAAACGGTTTGGTTGGTAGAGAGGTTTCGTTGGTTGCAAAACGACAAAGTTTGTGATGTGATTTTTGGTGATGCAAAACTGACAAAACCGCGACACATCACTATTATTATTGTATAAAAACTGAAACCGCGCGCAAAAACCGACTCCAAACCGCGTCAATATCACACCTCACTGAATGATTTTGGTGTGTTGCGGTTTTATTTTGTCCAAAACCGACTCCCTTTGGTGTGATTGTGGTTTGGGCTCAAACTCCATCAAATCACACCAAACCACATCACTTTTACCCCAGTAGTAAATAAAAATATTATAGATAGATTAAAAATAACAAAATTATAATAATATTAATACTAAAAAATATTATAAAAATTTAATAATAATAAACGAGTTGCGGTTCGATTCTGCTTCGGTCCAGGTTCGGATCAAGTTTAAAAATCCCGAAACCGCATGAGACTTGTATATTGTGTTGTATTTTTTTTTTTGGTTCAGATCCAATTATTTTGGAAACATCATGAATGGTAGGAGAGTGAATGGGGGCATGAATAGGAAATTCCAAGCAAGGAAGAAAATCAGCCTATATTGATTTTCTTTTAGAGAGAGAGCTCTATCTCTCTCTCTCTTGAATTTACCCCTCTTGTGTCTATATATATATAAATACATATTATATATAGGGGATGTTACTGTTCATGGAAATGAAGAAAAAAATTAGCCGCATGTTGGCCGTGTAGGAGAAGAGCCGCCGCCCCTGATAGCGTTGGAGAGAGGAGCAGTCGCCGCCGCTGTCTCACTCTTGGTGCCGCAAGGGGTGGGAGACCCCTGTTGGATGTCGTCGGTGGTTGCAGTTGGTGCAACACCGTGCGATGGAGGCAAATCATTTCTCTTGTGAGGGACTCTCGACGTATCCACCGGCTTTCGAGGAAAAAGCCACCGGTCTTGGAGGAGAGGATCTCTACCGGTCTTGGAGTAGATGAGGCGGTGCGGACATGGCGGCGAAGGCTTGCAGGAGTGCAGTGGCCTTGATGGTGGTTTTCTCCGGTGGTGCGGCTTGGCGTCGATGGCATGCGTGAGTGCAGTTGGCCTCGACGGTGTTTCTCCGGTGATGGCGGGTGGTTTGGTCGTCATCGGACGATGAAGGTTCTCGGTGAATCTTATGCATCCGCTGTGCTAGCGGATTGCAGTCAAGATAATTCTATCTCCCGCGGATCGAGCGAGTCCGGCTCTCCGCGGTGTTTTCTGTAACGGACGTCGGTACACTTCTTTATGTATTTTATTGTAGTTACATTAATTTTGTATGTCGTGGTTTGTTCAAATTTATATGTTCTTGTACATCCTGTAAATATTTGGTTGTGCCTAGGGGATAGTTTCCGCGTTATATCCCAACAAGTGGTATCAGAGCCAGGTTCTGTAGGCAACTGATTGTACATTCAAGGAATGATTTGACTGTGGTGGGTGATGACTAGGTCCGCTCCCCATCTTTTCAAATCTGACCTTTGAATTAATCAGGTCTCCTAGTAGTGTCGTAGGACAACCATGACAGGGAAGAACGTGAATCTGGACAGTATTGTTGAAGAAGTGCGACAGTGACGGATTTGACCTGTGACAGGTGGTACTGCATGAGAAGGTCATGATAACTGCGGATATGTTACATGGAAAAGATTATCTGTGGGAACACGATGTGTGTTCAGACGATTTTTGTGTCAGTTGGAGGCAGTTGTTGTAGAGACGGAGGGAGACGTGAAGACCCGTTTTACTCTTACCTCGTTCACTTTTTTTTGCCCAATCTTAGTGACAATGCTCTTGTATGAGAAGGATACAGTGGAGCTAGTGGAGATCACGATCGCAGTGCTATCCAGACAGATGTTAGTGGGCCCTACTCCTGAGGGCGGTCACATCTTGGCTGCAGCGGATGGATATGGTGAGGCAGTTTGTCAAGGGATTGAGTGAAGCACGATTTTGATTAGGGCCAAAGGAGGGTATGGTATTTTTACCATTGCAGACAGTGCAGTCACACAGGCAGGGGCGGATACAAGGGGGGCCCGGGGGAGCCCGGGCCTCCCCAAGAAATAAAAAAAATCAAAACTTTTGCTGTGTAATCATGTTTTCTGGTTCTTTTTGGTACCCGCCAGCTTTTTTGCCTGACAAGAAATAAAAAAAATCAACCTGCCCTGCTGCTTAATGCTGACACGGAAGTCTCCATCAACCTTTCTCCCCGAAAAATGCCTCATGCTGCTTTCTTCTTGAGCACGGAAGGAGCCTCCGGCCTCCCACATCTCCTCTGTTCTGCCGAAAGCTTTCTGCTATCTACTGAAAGCAACGCCGAAGGCTTCTCTGCTATCTTCCGTCGACAGAGCCGGAGAGCCCCATTGAAAGCTTCTCTGCTATCTCCCGTCGACAGAGCCCCCACGGCCCCGCCGAAAGCTTCTCTCCTCTGCAGTCCGCAGAGCCTCACCAGGCTTCCTGACTGGGCCCCCCTAGCCAAGATTCCTGGATCCGCCCCTGCACATCGGAGTGCTAGTTCGCAGCGTGCAAAAAGGCCTCGAGGCTAGGTTGCGGATTGAGTGACAGCTGGGTTAGGGTGCAGAGTGATGTTGTCCTCGCCATCACTGAGAGTCTGAGCGACTCTGACAGCAGGATGTTTGTCATCACTGAGCGGATTGGATTTAGGTGGCTACAGTTGAGTGGCCTGAGGTGGAGTCCTAATGGTGGAGTGAGGACGTACTATGCTCAGGAGAGCTGTGTAGCGCGGTAGTTTATACCGGTTGATGTGGACCACGACGTGGGATGGTGTGCCCATGATTTCTGAGGCTGATAAGGTGGATTGTCGTGGTGGTGCAGAGGATCGTCCTTCTGGCACTTGGGTTATGCGAGTCAGTTTCTACGATCACGATGTGACGACGTTCACAGGTTGAGCCAGAGCAGAGATGAGTCGACTGCAACAAGTCGGTTGATGCCTCGGACTGAGGCGGTGCTACATGCAGAGTTGCTTGATGCAGTTGTTGTCGTGTGCAGAGAGTGCTTCATGCAGGTGGTGGATCCGGATCACAAACTAAGGTGGTGATTGTTGTATTTTTTGGTTCGGATCCAATTATTTAGGAAACATCATGAATTGTAGGAGAGTGAATGGGGGCATGAATTGGAAATTCCAACCAAGGAAGAAAATCAGCCTATATTGATTTCCTTTTAGAGAGAGAGCTCTCTTTCTCTCTCTCTTGAATTTAAATCCCTCTCGTGTCTATATATATAGAAATACATATTATATATAGGGGAGGTTACTGTTCATGGAAATGAAGAAAAAAACTAGCCGTCTGTTGGCCGTGTAGGAGAAGAACCGCCGCCCCTGGTAGCGTTGGAGAGAGGAGCCGCCGTCGCCGCCGCCGTCTCACTCTTGGCACCGCAAGGGGTGGGAGACCCCTGTTGGATGCCGCCGGTGGTTGCAGTTGGTGCAACACCGTGCGATGGTGGCAAATCATTTCTCTCGTGAGGGACTCTCGACGTATCCACCGGCTTTGGAGGAAATAGCCACCGGTCTTGGAGGAGAGGATCTCTACCGGTCTTGGAGTAGATGAGGCGGTGCGGGCGTGGCGGCGAAGGCTTGCGGTGGTGTAGTGGCCTTCACGGAGTTTCCCTCCGGCGATGCCGGACATGGCGGCTAAAGGCTTGCAGGAGTGCAGTGAGCCTTATGGTGGTTTTCTCTCGGTGGTGCGGCTTGGCGTCAATGGCGTGTGTGAGTGCAGTTGGCCTCGACGGTGCTTCTCCGGTGATGGCGGGTGGTTTGGTCGTCATCGGACGATGAAGGTTCTAGGTGAATCTTGTGCGTCCGCTATGTTAGTGGATTGCAGTCCAGATAATTCTCTCTCCCGCGGATCGAGCGAGTCCGGCTCTCCGCGGTGTTTTCTATAACGGACGTCGGTACACTTCTTTATGTATTTTATTGCAGTTACATTAATTTTGTATGTCATGGTTTGTTCAGATTTATATGTTCTTGTACACCCTGTAAATAATTGGTTGTGCCTAGGGAATAGTTTCCGTGTTATATCCCAACATATTGCGAATCCGGTTTCGGTTTCGTTCCGGATAATAAAATGAAAGATCTACACCCGGACCAATGTTGTTCACGATTCCAAAATTCAATCCAGAACCAGAATCGTGAATAGTTCGGCCCGATTCTTTGCAGTTCCAGTTCGATTCCAATTCAATAGTTTTCAATTTTAAGTGATAGCTCTAGTGATGTAGGATCTATTCGAAGTCACATCGGTAGTATTAGAAATATCTATTTATGATATGATATTGGGCAGGAATTGGCTGAAGCATCGTAGTGCCCAATTTGATTATGTGATGAAGGATGTTACCCTGCGACCAGGAAAATGATGAATCATTATATATCAAAGTATTTGATCTGTCCCCTACACATTACTAGCATCCATGAAGTCCATAAGGGACTATGGCTCTGATTGACACGGTGGTGGTGGTTGTAAACGCACGAATTGAACTGTCATTCGTTAAGGATCGCTTAACAAACATTATCCGTTTGAACATAAAAATAGATGAAATTCTTTATGTGAGCATTAATGAAATACAATTTAACCCTCATATTCATGACTGCCATCACCTCGCCAAACAGAGCCTATATCGAGGGAGAAGAGCTATTTATAATTTGTTTGGTATAGCAGAGACCAAAATAGATATCCCCAACGTGCAGCATTGTGACATTTTCTTGATGTATTTCCCAAAAAGTTATTCGGTTTACCACCGCATAGAGGAGAGGACATCCAAATTGAGAATACCCTACGAGCTCGGTCAATTTCATGACCACCCTACTCGATGGACCTGAAGGAGCTGGGAGAATTCAAAGTTCAACTCCAGGAAATGTTGGACTCAGGATTTGTCGGACCTACCTACTGAACTTTGGGAGCTCTCATGCCATTTGTCAAGAAGAAGAATGAATCACTCTACTTATGTATTGAATATCAGGAGCTAAATATATTGATCATGCAAAACATGCACCTCCTCCCCCCACATTGACAAAATTTTTGACAAAGTTCAAGGAGCTCATTACTTCTCGAAGCTCTACCCTCAAATCAGAATATTATCAACTTTGGATTCAAGAGCAATATATTCCAAAGGCGGCTTTCAAAACAAGAAATGGGATTTATGAATTAACGATGATTCCCATGGGCCTAAACATTGCCCTTCAATGTTTATGAGCCAAATAAATAAAATATTGGAGCCTTACCTAAAAACAATGTGATCGTCTTTATAGATGCTCCAAGTATATTTGGAGATGGAGGGAGCTCATGTGGCTCACCAGATGATGGTTGTAGGGAATTGTGGGGAGTATTAGGTTTATGTGAAGTTCAGTAAGTGTAAATTCTAACAAGGAATTGAACTTCCTAGGCTATATTATCAGTGGATCACAACTGGCAGTAGATCCTGCCAGGATTGAGACAGTGAAGGATTGAACCTAGTTGAAATATAAAAATCATCAGAAGTTTCCTCAGACTTATCGGATATTATAAGTAGTTCGTTGAAGGATTTTGAAAGATTGCTTTGCCACTCATTGATTCCCCTGACTTGGCATTAGATGTGCATGAATGTAAATGTGGATATCAAGGGAGTTTTTGGTATAACAATCATTATACCAATTTTACACCCCCCCCCCCCTATTTTTTATTTAATTTTTTTTAAAAAAAAAGCAAATGAAACCTATGTATAGTGTGTTGGAGTGCTCGAAGCATCCGTGTGACCGTCAAGTTTGGAACGGCATACTCGTTGCCCCTAGCATGGGTATTTATAGGAAAATCCTAAATACCAAACTGCGTGTTGTTGGATTCCTATCGGATCCTAACTGCAACCCATTAAGCACCTATCACACCTATTTCAATATATCTCAACAATCTCCTCATATATTGTAAATAGGTTCTAGCACATTATAGGTTACTTAAACAAGAGTTAATAATGACCAAAAAATGAGTTTTCAGAAAACATTAATATGAGTTTTGGAATACAGAATATCTAAACTCAAACACATAGTCCCAAACATAACAGTATAAAATCTGAAAGAAAAACTCAAATTGAAAAGGTAATCTACGCAAACAGAAGATCATCTTCATCCGGGTCGAAATCAACTTTCTCTCCTCCAATCTCCATATAATCTGCAAACAAACATCATAAGAATGTCAAGCGACAAATCTCTATGAATTCTAACATTTGCTAATCAAAATTAAAGTTATTAGCTATAGCAGTAAAAAAACGTAATACTCTAAGCATGAAGAAAGAATCACATATCAGCATCTCTATCTAATTTACACAAAATTAGAAAACTGATTTCATAGAATCAAACCATGTTCCATCAATTATTAAGATTATTATTCACCATTTCACAATTATGTTATATCATCAAGTTTGGAATGATACAACAAGCTGTGACCATCATATCATCAAATTTGGAATTATATAATTAATAATCATAATATCAGGACTCATATCAGCAACTTCAGTATTCCGCTTTGAAATGATACCCAATTCAACCTTTGAATACAATAATTGCGTAAGTCATCAGATTTGGAATGACTAGCAACTAATCATCTCTAGCTTTTATCAGATAGCATCTGAAATACTTCAGTGTACTCAACTCTAGAAGCTTGAATGTAAGCAGACTATGGTTCAAAAAATTTAAAACATAAGCAAGGTATTAAGTCCTCCTAAATTGACTTTAATCTGATCTCCCCCAATGTTTTAGTTGTTAGAACCTTACATAAACCCTTGGTAAGGACATCTGCTACATTATCTTTCGATCTCATGTCCAAAAGGGAGATTATCCCCTGACTGGTGAGATATGTCAACCAGGCCTATTTCATCCTTAGTTGTCTTCGCTTTCCATTGAACAACATATTTGTAGCAATGGTCTTTGTGGCTTGATTGTCATAATATAACGAAATAGAGTGCATTTTCAGACTCGTCATTGGAATGTTCATTATCAGATCTTTTATCCACTCTGCTTCTTCTCCAGCTGAAGCGAGAGCATAGAGTTCTGATTCCATAGAGGATAGTGCAATGCACGTCTGCCTATTTGACTTCCAAGCTACTCTCGCTCCACCTAGGGTAAACATAAAACCACTAGTGGATCTACTATCAGTAATTTTTGAGCACTAGGAGGTGTCAGAATACCCCTCAAGTACAGGAGGATGTCCACTGTAACATAAAGCATACTTCTCAGTATATTTTAAGTATCTCATTAGCCTGTCTAAGGCATCACAGTGGTCCTTCCCTGGGTTGCTAGTGAATCTACTCAACATGCCGATCGTAAAGTCTATGTCAGGTTTAGTGCAGGTTGTAGCTTACATAAGACTTTTTATGCGTTTGGAGTAATCCAACTATCTAATAGGTGAACCTTTATTCAGTTTCAGTCTATTGTTGTAGTCGTATGGAGTCTCAGCATTTTTGCTACTAACGTAACCCCACTTTTCTAGTAGATTTCTAACGTAGTGACTCTGACTTAGGGTAATACCCTTTTCAGTGAAGTTCACTTTCATACCTAGGATGTTCTTCACCACTCTCAAGTCTGTCATGCTAACTTTAGCCGTCAAGGTAACTTTTACGTCTTCCACCTCAGACTGATCAGTGCCCAAAATTAGCATGTCATCAATGTACAAGCATATAATTGCGACTTTATCTGAACTTTTTCTTACGTACAGACATTTATCTGATAAACTAGACTTGAAGCCCAAGTCTTTAACACAAGTGTCAAATTTCTCGTGCCACAATTTCGGTGCTTTCTTCAATCCGTATAGTGACTTAATCAACTTACAGATCTTATTCTCTAGACCTTCTATGACAAATCCTTCAGGTTGGTGCCTATAGATCTACTCAGTCAAATCTCCATTAAGAAATACAGTCTTGACATCCATCTAATGAACAACATAATGTTCAATAGATGCTAACGCGAGAAGTATCCTAATTATTGTAATGTGACAAACAGGTGAGTATATATCAAAGTAGTCTATACCAGTCACTTGAGTGTATCCATTGGCAACTATACGTGCTTTGTATTTAGTGATACTCCCATCAGTATTAAGCTTCTTCTTCAGAACCCACATACTTCCAATGGTTCTAGCCACTTTGGGCAAGTCGACCAAAATCCAAGTGTGGTTTTGCAGGAGAGAGTTCATCTCATCATCTATGACTTCTATCCATAACAAAGAATCTCTGGATCGCATCGCCTCCTTATAAATCGATGGATTAGCTTCAACTTGGTAAGTCACAAAGTCTATACCAAAGCTTTTAGGCACTCGTTCTTTATTAGATAACCTTTTAGATGCTAAACCACTAGTGTCTATAGGCTCAGTGTCAGGGTCTCTCATTTCTGGCTCAACAATGGGCTTAGTAGTAGGACCCGGCAGACCTGGAAGCATTAGATTTCTATCCTTAATGAACTTATCCTCAAAGAAAACTGCATCTCTAGATTCTATGACAGTATTAGTTGAGAGATCTAAAAATCTGTCTGCATCACTGTCCTCTGCACATCATAGATAGACGCAAGTATTCATCCTAGGTCCAATCTTTGCTCTTCTAGAGTCTGGTATCCTAACATAAGCGATATATCCCCAGGTCTTAAGATTGTTAAATCTAGGAGGTCTCTTAAACCAAAGCTTATAGGATGTTTTAGTCAACTTTGCATGTGGTACTTTATTAAGAATGTGATTTGATGTGAGAACGACTTCACCCTAGTAGGCCGCAAACATGCCAGCAGTCAACAACATGGAGTTCAACATTTCTGTTAAAGTCCTATTTTTCCGCTCAGCGATACCGTTAGATTGTGGAGAATACGGGGCAATGGTTTCAGGAAATATGTCATTGCTGGCAAGAAAATCTCTGAACTCCCACGAGACGTATTCACCTCATCTATCACTCCTTAGCCTTTTAATTTTCATATCTAGTTGATTTTCAACCCTATTTTTGAAAATACGAAATTTTTCAAAAGCTTCATCTTTGGATTTAAGTAGGTGAATGTGACTGAATCTAGAGTAGTCGTAGATAAATATTATCAGATACTTCCGACCTCCTCGGGTGACAAAACTTTTGTAATCACAAATATCGGAATATATTAACTCTAGCAATTGTGTGCTCCTAGAAACCTGACCAAAATGTGTTCTAGTGATCTTTGTCTGAGCATAAATTTCACATTTGTCAAACTTAATGGTTGTGTCTAAGGGAATTTTGTGAGTTCTAGCTAGTAGAAGTAGTTTTCTATAGTTCCCGTGTCCTAGTCTTGCATGTAAAGTCTTAGGATCTATCAAATTTTAACTAACCTGATTGACTACCTCGTTTGCTAGACTCAGCCTATACATTCCATGAACTACATAAGCACAGCCAAAATAATGCGAGTGAACCATAAGGGTTACTCGACCACCACTAATGTTAAACGACATACCCGCATCGCATAACAGACTAATAGAAATTAAATTAGCAGCTAATGTGGGTATCAATTTAACATTCTTTAAAAGTAAACGCATACCTCAATAGAGAGTCATAGTAGCATTCCCCGCCCTCAGCACATCAGCTACAATTCCATTTGCAGCAGTGACAGTCTCTTTACCGTCTTTGACATCATCCGGAAGCGCAGAATTGTTGCGGACGTGGCAGGTAGCACCTGAATCGAGCCACCACTCTGAACTGGCCTTTACCTTTCCGACATGGCAACAAAGTCAGTATGCGTAGTTTGATAAACCATATTAGCTTTGTTATCAGTCCTGGGTGTGCTGGATTCGCCCCTTTTGGGCTGCTTGCACTCGAAAGCGCAGTGACCCCACTTGTTACAGTTGTAGCACTTGCCTTTGAACTTTTTAATCTTTTTGCTGGTGGCAGTAACTGCGGGTGCACTGCTCGGTGATCTGGTCTTTCCAGGCTTAAGCTTGCGCTTAGGATGCGTGAGCATGTTAGAAGTAGAGGTCTGCTGGCTAACCGTCTCTAAGGCGTGCCTAGTCCTATTCTCATCCTCAATGCATATGAAGTGCTTGAGGTCTTTCAGGCTCACCTGCGACTTTTTCCGATATATCTCCGTTTTGAAGGAGTACCATGCCGAGGGTAATTTGAAAATTATCGCTCATGCAACGAACCCATCTGGCAGAGGGATGTTTTCACTGTTCATCTTGTCCACGAGATTCTCAAAGTCTGCAACTTGAGAAAGAATCTTCATGTCTTCTGTGAAGGTGAAGGTCATGAACTTGTCCACCAAGTGCGTCTTGGACATGTTCTCTTCCTCTCTGAACTGCTCCTCCAGGGCATCCCAGTTCTCCTTTGTAGTTTTCAACTTATTGTACGTCTCTGCACATCTGTTTGAGAGGCAGTTGAGGAGGTAATCACGACAAAACATCCTCGTTGTGGATCCAGTTATCCTCATCCTCTCCACCTCTATAAGACTCAAAATTGGATTGTACGGTATAGAAAATATTAAGATATTTCATGTCAAATTGCATGTTCCGCTTTCAGGCGCTAAATTCAGAGTTGGAGAATTTCTCCAGCTTGATCATCGGCACTGGAGAATTTCTCCAGCTTGATCATCGGCATTGGAGAATTACCCTTTGCCATCGTGTGTCTCTTTCCAAACAATAGTATTCTACTAGCAACCTAAATCACAAACAGAAAAAACTAGAAAGAGATCACATGAGCCGCGAAGACGACGAATTCTTCGGATCCAATCTAGTTAATGTGGTTTTGCTCCTCCAAGAGGCAATGCTACTTCAGGTTTCAGAAACTGAAGGTTCCTTTTAACAATAGATAGCAGATCTGGATTTGCTTCTCAACAATATAATCACGCGGTTGCAGGAAATCTGGACTCAGACGGTAACCAGTGACAAAACTTCCACCATCCGGCAAAAACCGGCAACAACAAGGATGTTGACTACTAGAGAATAACAGGAGCAATGATAACCTCTTGCAGATCCCCGTTCAGTAAAGCAAAACCAAAAAACTGCCACTTCCTTACTCAGAATCGATGATCTTAATCCACAAGAAGAGAGATTCACTCCAGCGGGAATCCAAGTAGCAAAACCTGCGGCATCGAGAGTGGAAGATCTCGATTAGCAGAACAGTTCCAAAGCCTATTTCCTGTAATCTGACATGAGAGTAGATCTGCAGCCCTGTATCGGCAAAACAGAGTTGTTTTCTGGCAACAGACCAAGATCTGGACGGTGGCGCAGGAAATCGCGTGCGGCGATGGCTCTCCCTTTCGACCGGCGACGCAACAGGAGCGCTGAAAAAAAATGAGAGGGGGATACCTCCAAGTTTCAATCGGCGGCAGTCCAGGAATGAGCGGCGGCTGGCCTTTCTCATCTTCACGATCGAACGGCGATACGGCCGTACTTCGAAACCCGCGATGATGGCTAGGGCAAACTCGCTCGGCAGCGGTAGGAGGAAGATTGTCTCGCAGATGCACTGTATTTACCTTTGCTATCGGTGCACGGGAAGAAATCCCTGTGCAGGCGGCGAGATTCCACTGATTGGGAGAGAGCAGTTACGCACGGGAGAGGGGCTAGGGCAAAACGAAAAATCTTCGAGAATGTTGGAGTGCTCGAAGCATCCACGTGACCGTCAAGTTTGGAACGGCCTACTCGTTGCCCCTAGCATGAGTATTTATAGGCAAACCCTAAATACCCAACTGCGGGTTGTTGGATTCCTATCGGATCCTAACCGCAGCCCATTAAGCACCTGTCACACCTATTTCAATATACCTCAACATAGTGCTCGTTGAGTAATGGTCTTAAGGAGCACCTACAGCATAGCGGAGCAGAGGATATGGTCGTTAAGGTGGTTTTCAGCCTCTGCTAAGATAACAGGATTATAAGCACGCACCACAACAAAAGCTTATGCATTAGATCTCATTACTGGCAGTGATGGAACTAGGATTTCCGCTCAACTCGGGCACCTATTAAATCAAGTCTTTAACATCATTTAAATGGTGTGATTTACTAACTAAAAGTATCTTTTCCATGTTTTGAATTGTTTTGCTTAATTTTACAATTTATGATAAAGAACTGATGTTAACAACAAATAAGCTTACAGTAAAAGCTTACAGTCAATATCATCAAAAAGTTCTCAGACAAAATCATCTAAAGATTTTGTTGTTGTTACCTACCAGTTTATCTTATTTCTTTGCATAACAGTCACTTCTCCAATCGATTATAATAACATAAAATCAAATTAATTAGTGGAGACAATGAGACAATTAAATTTTTTTGCTCCTAATTTTAGTTCATTCTGTGCATATACCTAAAATCAACTAATCCCTAAAATCGACAAACCCTAACCTAAGCAAACAATCTCATAGAATTCTTGAAATCAAGATATATAAGCAGATTTCATCATTCACAAATTAAAAAAAAACTCTCAAAGAATACTTGAAATTAGAAATACAAAATAAAAAAAGTTTCTGAAGACCATCCACATCTTACCTAATAATATTAACGTAAATAGTATTCCTGAAAATTAGATCAACTGCTTAGAGGAATGGAGATCAAATTTAGTTGATTAAGTGGATCTTGTTGATGGATCCATGAAGAGCTCCTATCTCCTTACACAGATCTAGCAGCAATCAACCAAAATTTGGGTGTTCTTCCTCCTCACAACAGCGCAGGAAATAGAAGATGGGGAGGAGATGAGATTTCCTGGTGATCTGCTACGTGCTCTTGTACAGAGAACAGAATATAGCAACAGAGGATTGCACCAGCAAATATGTCTTCTCTAGGAGTCAAATCGAGAGGAAACTAGATCCTGGCAGCTAGCTCAATGGAGAAGAAGGTCCACAACCGGCTGCCTTTGTTTTCTCTAGGGAATCGAAGACCCTCACTGGTGATTAAGATCTGTTCAACCATCTGGGTTCAGGTCCTTCAGGATGACGGATGTTGTCGTTTGATTAAGTACCTCCTTATCCATCTGGGAGGAGATCCAGAACACGAAATAGGGCACACCTGTAGTGATGCCGCGAAAAGGAGACGGAGTGCGACACCTCTTTGAATCTGGGAAAATTTCGGCCCGGGCACGTGCCCAGGTGTGCCGCAATGTTGGTCCGCCCATGGCTACTGGTCAAGGACGACAAGAAGTCAAAATATGTCAGACTAAGATTCTGTTTGGGGGACTTATTTTCACCGGTCAAACGATTACCTATTAAGGTCTAGTTCATGCGGTCGTAACCGCTTGACCGGTAAAAATAAGTCCCCCAAACAGAGCCTTATCATATTTATGATTTATTGGCATTATTTTACCAGCTAATTCACTCATATTAGAGTGCCCAGATTGGAATAGACATATAATCTAGATAACATGTCCCATGTATTATTACCATGAGTGAGAAATGAATAACTAGAGTTACACTTTTTACGAGACTAAGAATGAGGGTGCCCCTCGGTCGTGCCTTCATGGCATACGCAATGGATAGATTGTTACGGTTCCGATTCTACTAAAACAGTGAACTGAATCGCTAAGGTTACGACTCTTCAAATTAGAACAAAACATTATTTGATTTGACCGGTTCCGATTTCAACTTAATTTTGGAACCGTCATGTCAGTGGTTCCGGTTATAGTTCAACAAGAACCAAAATCAAACCAACCACTAACGGTACGGTCCGATTTTATGCGGTTCGGTCCGGTTCCAATCTACTCCAACCAAAACAAAACTTGAAGGAATGAATGAGCGAGAACAAAAATTTTTTTAAAAAATGAGGGTAAAAGTAACGTCGTTCAGTTTATTTTGCAAGAGGGACTTCGAAATCCGGGGCGTGGACGCAAAAAATTTGTGTTACACCAATTGAGAGTACTTTTTTAATAATATAGTACGTATGAATGAAAGTTAAATACTAAAACCATACTAGACCACGCCGATTTTAAAATGTAATAAACGGTTTGGTTTGTAGAGTGGTTTCGTTGGTTGCAAAACGACAAAGTTTGCGGTGTGATTTTTGGTGATGCAAAACCGACAAAACCGCGACGCATCGCTATTATTATTGCATAAAAACTGAAACCGCGCCGCAAAAACCGACTCCATACCGCGCCAATATCACACCTCACCGCATGATTTTGGTGTGTTGCGGTTTTATTTTGTCCAAAACTGACTCTCTTTGGTGTGCTTGTGATTTGGGCTCAAACTGCATCAAATGGCACCAAACCACATCACTTTCACCCTCAATAGTAAATATAAATATTATAGATAGATTAAAAGTAACACAATTATAATAATATTAAAACTAAAAAATATTATAAAAAATAATAATAATAAACGGGTTGTGGTTCGATTCTGCTTCGGTCCAGGTTCGGATCAAGTTTAAAAATCCTGCAACTGCATGAGACTTGTATGTTGCGGATCCGGTTTCGGTTTCGTTTCAGATAATAAAATGAAAGATCCACACCCGGACCAACGTTGTTCACGATTCCAAAATTCAAACCAGAACCAGAATCGCGAACGGTTCGGCCCGATTCTTTGCGGCTCCAGTTCGGTTCCAATTCAATAGTTTTTGATTTTAAGTGATAGCTCTAGTGATGTAGGATCTATTCGAAGTCACATCGGTAGTATTGGAAATTCTATTTATGATATGATATTGGGCATGAATTGGGTGGAGCATCGTAGCGCCCAATTTGATTATGTGATGAAGAATGTTATCCTGCGACCAGGCAAATGATGAATCATTATATATCAAAGTATTTGATCTGTCCCCTACACATTACTAGCATCCATGAAGTCCATAAGGGACTATGGCTCAGATTGACACGGTGGTGGCGGTTGTAAACGCACGAGTTAAACTGTCATTCGTTAAGGATCGCTTAACAAATATTATCCATTTGAACATAAAAATAGATGAAATTCTTTATGTGAGCATTAATGAAATACAATTTAACCCCCATATTCATGACTGCCATCACCGCGCCAAACAGAGCCTATATCGAGGAAGAAGAGCTATTTATAATCTGTTTGGTATAGCAGAGACCAAAATAGATATCCCCAACGTGCAGCATTGTGACATTTTCTCGATGTATTCCCCAAAAAGTTATTCGGTTTACCACCGCATAGAGGAGAGGACATCCAAATTGAGAATACCTTACGAGCTTGGTCAATTTCATGACCACCCTACTCGATGGACCTGAAGGAGCTGGGAGAATTCAAAGTTCAACTCCAGGAAATGTTCGACTCAGGATTTGTCGGACCTACCTACTGAACTTAGGGAGCTCTCATGCCATTTGTCAAGAAGTAATGAATCACTCTACTTATGTATTGAATATCAAGAGCTAAATATATTGATCATGCAAAACATGTACCTCCTCCCCCACATTGACAAAATTTTTGACAAAGTTCAAGGAGCTCATTACTTCTCGAAGCTCTACCCTCAAATCAGAATATTATCAACTTTGGATTCAAGAGCAATATATTCCAAAGGCGGCTTTCAACACAAGATATGGGATTTATGAATTCACAGTGATTCTCTTTGGCCTAAACAATGCCCTTCAATGTTTATGAGCCAAATAAATAAAGTATTTGAGCCTTACCTAAAAAAAATGTGATCGTCTTTATAGATGCTCCAAGTATATTTGGAGATGGAGGGAGCTCATGTGGCTCACCAGATGATGGTTGTAGGGAAACGTGGGGAGCATTAGGTTTATGTGAAGTTCAGTAAGTGTAAATTCTGACAAGGAATTGAACTTCCTAGGCTATATTATCAGTGGATCACAACTGGCAGTAGATCCTGCCAGGATTGAGACAGTGAAGGACTGAACCTAGTTGAAATCTAAAATAGTCATCAGAAGTTTCCTCGGACTTATCGGTATAATTTCTTTGAAGGATTTGAAAGATTGCTTTGCCACCATTGATTCCTCTGACTTGGCATTAGATGTGCATGATTGTTATCCCCCCCCCCCCCCATTTTGTGTATAACTTTTTTTAAAAAAAAAAAAAAATTAAACCTATGTTCCTAAGAGCAACAAGGTATCATGTTAATGGGGATCTCCCCAAAATTGTGCTTTTGAAATTACTCAAAACCTGAATTAATTTCTAATTAATCATGCTTAAGTAATCGATAAATTACCGACTATAGTGAAAAGTGGCCTATAATCACCATTTTCTGATAAATAGCCGTAATCCCAAAGCACATGTAGCATGGGAAATATAAACACGCACGAGTGACTGTGTACTAGACGGGGTCCGTGCCCCCCACGACGATACCCCAATCACGACAGTACCCCCAGCTTGACGACGCTCATGATGTTTGCAATTCCTCGCGCGCGCAGTGCTACACCCATTTCCTCATTTTGTCATGCGCTCGAGGGAATGCGTGCGGCGTGAGCATCATCAACTCGAATATACTATATAAATATACTTACTAAAAATAAAATATATCCCCAAATGGTGTAATGGTGCACACCATTACACCATGAGGGGATATTTTTATATATATATATAGATAGATACCCTAACTGTACTCATCAGTTTCATTACTAATGCTTCATTAGGAACCATTCATTATTACTCTATATATGAAAGAATCTACTTCATAATGCTATAATTTGATAATCGCTCTCCGTTTTACTTCTCAAGTGTAGTTACGTTAAATTAAATAAATACTAAATGAATTATTAGAATTGAAGGATTAGAGCTCAGAGAGCATCCAGAGGCTTGGACAACTGTTTGGTTCTTGAACCCTGCTATGGATGGGGTTTTAAATTCAAAGTTTTTATATTTGTAATAATTGTGAATTGTAATTTACTAACAGATGTATATTTTAATGTAAACATATATCAATATTTTCATGCTTTTCTTAATAGCCAACTTTGAAGAAATAAGTGGGGGCTAGCAATTTTGTTTATTTCCATATTAAATAAACATTGTACATAAATATTTATAACTGATAAAGTCATTTACTGCAAAAAACTGATAAATTCAGCAAAAAAAAGGTTTAGAAAAGGAGAAAATTTACTCCGAATAACCGACGGACATAACAGGTTTAGGGATATAATACAAATTAAAATACAACTTCGAAGTTAACACGAGTCAAATCATTCATCTAGGAAGCCACTTTTCAAGTCTACACGACACTTGAGGCTCACAAAATAACAATAGAGCTCTTTTCAAGAGCCCAATCTAGCCAAAGCGAGTGCAGCGAACATAGTATTAATAAGGCATTTGACATTGCCATCTTTCATAGAATTCAGAAGTGTAATACGATTCATAATCACTTCATATACCTCTGAAGAAACTTGCGGTGGAAATCATTTCTGATGGTATCATTGATGAAACGCTTTGGCGCCTTTGTTTCACCCTGAGCCTGGTTTTTGAAGACAACGTCGTCATCCCACCTGCACAATTTGAAGCTATGGGAATTAGTTAAATAACATGACATGCTTCACAACTGCAGCTGTATTTAAAGAGCACCTTCTTTTAACGTTGAATGAAGATGAATTGTTAAGATTAATGAGCGGGTTGCCTCGCATAAGCTCCGCCTCCTTAACTTTCAAATCCTCCTCTTGCTTCAGTCGCTCCTAATATGTTATTCAAGCAGCTTCTCATGTTAATGATCATGTATCAAAGGACAGTTGCTCGTGAAACATAACAAAGCAAACCTCAGAAAGGATTTCAAAATTTTCATCAAGCACGCAAAGATCTGATTGAGACAGTTCTGATGTTTGAGCAGTGGCAGTGTTAATTTGTGGTAGGAAAAGCAGTGATGACGGTTTTCCAATGCTTGAAACTTCTATTGCAGCATTTCTAGGCCAAAATCCATTCATGGGGCGATCATGATTGTTATCAAGTGACCAAATTATGGTGGTGTTTTGGCACAAAACATTATCTTGGGAAAAATAGCATTCGTAAGCGCAGCTACTCAAATGCAACCATCCTTTTTTTACAATTACGTTAACAAATTATTGCTGGAGTTACAAAGCATATATATATTAACAAAATTATTGATACACCGAGTGTCGGGAGGTGGCGAGAAAGAGAGATGATCAGGATCAAACATGGAGTAAACCGTCAGAGGTTTGGTCCTCTAGCCGAAGCAGCTGGTCGGAAAAACTACCATCAAAGATACAATTGACAAAATTTATATAAAGGTAATGATAAATAGAGATACGCGACATTAGTGATTAAATTGTTACTTTATCAAGCTTGGACTCTTTATGCGGCCTTCATGAATATAGGTGCATAGGTGAAGCCATCCATGGGCATTTCCTCTTGTGCTCTCTTGATTGTTTTGCATGAGATATTGCATGCCACATGCTAGTACATGGCTGAAATAAGGATATATTTATAGATGGATGATATCATAGCTTCCATCTCGAATCAGAAGAATGCCTTGCTAACAATTATAAAATTGAATTATTTCTAACATCTGTTAGTAATCTATAACGTAATCCATTTAGTAGTTAACCCATAAACTATCAAAACCGCAATGATTAATCGCAGAGGTTGATCTACCTATTCATAATGCTTTGTCCAATCACCAAGAAAATAAATAATGAAAATGCACAATTGTTTGTTGCTTGAAGAAGCTGGACAAGATGGCAAATAAATTCCAAGTATTAATGAGCACGGTCAGTAAAAGCACAAAAATGCACCCTTCTAATAACAATTATCTGTGGGGTTATTGCCCATTCATTTAGAATTAAAGTAAAATTAAGGGTTTCAGTGGGTTCCCTGCATCCCTCTGAACAACATTCAGAACTATGGCTACAGCTCTCCTTTGTACCAAATTTGCTCTATGTTGCAGAATAACAAGAGAGATTCCTCTCATTCACATCTCTTTGCGTGTAAAATGAATCAATGAAACAAAATACCTTGATTTAAAAAATACCTAGGAAATATAACGGAATAAAGAGGTTGAAGATATTTTTAACTTCTTTTAATATCCATTGAAGTAATGAAATCCCTCCTCAAAAGATAATTATTAAGATCAAAGCTAGGGTAATTGTTCACATGAGAACACTTTCTTGGGAACACTTAGTTGAACTTAGTCTTATTTTGTATTTTGTATTTCTGGTTCAAGTCGTCTCGTATTTACTGTCTTAGTCGTAATTCCATCTTGCGTTATTTTTTGTCTTCTACATAAGCCTTCTAAGGTCTTGTTTTGCACTTAGAATAATATTATTGTCATATTCAACTTGGTATCAAAGCAAAAAAACGTAGCCGTTGTCCGCTCGCGTGTCGATCCCGCCATCTCCGCTCAAGGTCGATCCCTCCTTCTCCGCTCGCGTTCGATCTCTATCGTCTCCTGCTCCTCGTTCTATGTGGTTGTCGGGCGGCCACCTCGCCACCACCGGTTGTTGAGAAGCACGCCGTCGTCCCTCCATGAAGCAGTCGGACCGCTCCTCCACTCCATGCGTCGATCTGCTCTCGATCTCTTGATCTGCTCTCTGCGCCGACCTGTTGACTGCGTCATTCTTCTTCCTGCGCCGATCCGCTCCCTGCATCGATCCGCTCCTTGCACCGATCTGTTGTTGCGCCAATCTTCTTCTTGCCACGCCAATCGATTGCCTCGACCATGCTGACGATCATGTAGCTTTTTCGACTGTTGTCCTCTACAGTTTCTTCTTCTTCCTGATGGTGGATAATTCCTTTGCACTGTCAGATGACCTTTTTTCTGCTGCTGTTGTTTGAGTTCCTGTATATTCTCCTCGCCGTTACAGGCGATCTGGATTCTTCTGCATCCTCTCCAGATGTGATCGAGTCACAAATGAGTGATCCTCAGCGGCCTCATGGACACTCAGGCTCTTTGAGGATTACCACAGTTCCTTTAGATGACACAAACTATCTTGAGTGGTCATGCACTGCTCAACACGTCATCTGCAGCCACCAGCTGTTTGGTTACATCGATAGAACCATTACGGAACCCCTCAAGACCGACCCCCTCTTGGAAGCGTTGGGACTCCAACAACTCCCTCGTGGTGTCCTGGTTCCTACATTCAATGCCCCCAAGGTATATCAGAGTTATATGTTGATGGACTACGCTCACGAGATCTGGACCCGGGCACGGGAAACATACTCCCAGATTGGTAGCTCAACTAAGGTTTATGAGCTTACCCGTCGCATTTTGGAGTTACGACCAGGCTCGATGATTGTGTTGTCGTTCTTCTCAGAGTTCGAGAGACTACATCAGGAATTGGACTACTTTGCTCATTTTACTTTTGCATGTACTGCGGATGTTGTTTAGCTGAAACAACGGGAGGACCGCTTTCGTCTTGATGTATTCCTCATGGGCATGAACATGGAGTCTAATATGGTGTGGTAGCATATCCTTCACCGCTCCCCTCTCCCGTCACTTCGGGAGGCACTCAGTATGGTTTTTGGGGATGAAGACCGTCGGAAGTCCCTCAGTGTTATTGTTCTTTCAAATCGTTCTACCCTGACTGATGTGAGTGGCAGCTATGTTTCCAGTCCCGGCTCCTCGGTGCCAACTTGTGATTATTGGAGTCGATGGGGGCATACTCGAGAGGTGTGCTTCAAACTTCACCCTCACCTTGCCCCTCCAGATCGTGGTCGTGATTATGGTCGTGGACCTGGACATGGAGGACACATACATTGTGGTTTTCGGTCTCATGATGTTGCGTACTCAGCTGATGTCTAGGATGAGACATTGCATTCCTCTACAGGCCAGCTCAGTGCACAAGAGTTGGATGTTTTTCGTCGCATGCTTCACTCTCAGTCAAATCAACCCTCTGGTGCTTCAACTTCTCTTGCCACTGTTGCTATGCCAAGTGCTCATGCTGTCCAAGCTTCCTCTTCTGAGTTGGGTGATCGATTCGGGTGCCACCCACCACATGACGTGATTTTCCTTGGGTTTTCTTTCCTATACTCCCTTGTCTGGTAAGGATAAGGTCATATTTGCTAAATGGGAGCTTGTCTCCCATTGCGGGCAAGGGACACATCTCATGTTCTCCGACTATCTCCCTCCCTACGGTTCTTCATTTTCCCTCTTTTCCTTGGAATTACTTTCTATTAGCAATATTACTATATCCCTTAACTGTTATGTAACTTTTTTCCTGATACTTCTGTCTTTCAAGAATTAAGAGCGAAGCGGAACATTGACAGTGGTAGGAACTGTGGCAGCCTGTACTACCTGGACTCCCAACTACCCTCTTTGGCTCTTTCCAGCCCTGTTGTTACTACTGATGATGTTCACCGCTGGCACCTGGGCCTTGGACATCCGTCGTCTGCTTATCTTTAAAAATTGTTTCCTGCTTTTATTCCTTTTCTTAAAACTTTTGTCTGCGATGTCTGTGACATGTCAAAACATGTGTCATACGTCATTGCATTTATCTATTCCTAGTAGCATTCCTTTTGATGTAATATATTTGGATGTTCTCATATGTTATCGTTATCTGGTTTTCATTATTTTGTTACCATTATTGATTGTTTTTCTCGCACCAAATCGGTGTACCTGTTAAAAAAGAAAAGTGATGTTTTCTCTTGTTTTCAAATTTTTCATAAAATGATGTAGACCCAGTTTGATAGATCTATTCGGGTTCTTCGGAGTGATAATGGGGGGGGGGGGGGAGTATGATGATCGTGTCGCCTTTAGACCTACTTTGTTAGTCATGGTATTATCCATCAGACTTCTTGTGTTCACACCTCCACACAAAACGGGGTTGTCAAACGAAAAAAATCAGCACCTGCTTGATGTTGCTTGATGCCTCCTTGCCACTATGCATCTCCCTAAGTCCTATTGGGGTGATGATGTGCTCACCGCTGCTCACCTGATCAACCCTCTACCCTCTTGTATCCTTAGCTATGTAACTCCTATTGTCCGTCTCTCCACCATGATCGTTGTCCATACCACCCATTTGGTCTCCCTGCGTCTTCGGATGTGTTTGTTTTGTTCACGTTCATCAACCACGGGAGGACAAACTCGATCCTCGGGCCCACCGTTGTGTCTTCCTTGGCTACTCCACCACGAAAGGGTATCGGTGTTATCATCCGCCTCCAGGCGAATGTTTTGTATTACGGATGTTGCCTTCAAGGAGGGTGAATCTTATTTCATCTTTCGACTCCCTCTCTTCGTCAGGGGGAGATTACTGGTGATATTGAGTCCAATGTTATCCCTCTTCCCATTATTCTTTTTGCCCCACCATGTGATATTGATTCCACTCCACCATGTGATATTGATTCCACTCCACCGCCCTTGATTCTCTTACCTAATCCTTTGCTCTCTCTTTTGATCTTCTCTCTTCCTCATGTATACAACCGTCATTCCTCAGGTACACAGGCTACTAGAGTTTCACCTCTACCAGTGCATACTTCAGTCTCAGATTCGGATGATGTTGATCTTCATGTCCCGCTTGCGCTGCCGAAAGGTAAAGCTTCTTGTACTAACACCCCATCTATAATCATATGGCCTACTGTCATCTCTCTCCAGGCTATCAGGCTTTTGTTTCTTCTCTCACTTGGTTGTTATTCCTAAAACGTGGCAGGAAGCTTTGAGCATAACGGTATGGACTCAGGCGATGAAAGAGGAAATGTCTGCGTTGGACAAGAATCACACATGGGATATTTCTTCACTTCCTCCTGGTAAGAAATTTATTGGTCCACGGTGGGTTTTCTCTGTTAAGCAGAACCAGGAAGGTAAGGTCGAACGACACAAAGCCAGGCTGGTTGCTCAGGGTTACACTCAAACGCAGGGATTTGACTACCAGGAGACCTTTGCTGGTGTGAAAAAGATGGACTTCATTCAAATGTTGTTTTCGTGCACAGCTTGCATGGACTGGGACCTCCACCAACTCAATGTGAAGAATGTGTTTCTCTATGGTGAACTTGATGAAAAGGTGTACATGAAATTCCCTCCTGGATTTATAAAAAGAAGGGGGATGAAGTCCATGTTTGTCGCCTAAGGAGATCTTTATACGGCCTAAAATAATCTTCTAGGGCGTGATTTGGAAGGTTACTCGCGGCTATGCTCAAGTTTGGTTACAAGCAGGCTCAGTCTGATCACAACATTTCTGTCCGCCGTTGTGATCAGAGGGTTATGGTCTTCATTGCCTACATAGATGATATTGTGATCACTGGAAACGACACAGATGATATTGTAAACCTCCAAGTCCCTCTTATCTACAGAATTTGAGGCGAAAGATTTGGGAAGGTTATGTTACTTCCTTGGTATTGACCTCGCCAGATCAACTCAACGAATTTTCATATCTCAACGTAGTATATTCTAGATCTCTTGAATGAGACAGGGATGCTTGGATGTGTTCCTGCGAACACCCCTATGGAAGAAAATCATAGGATTGGAGAAGATGATGATGGTGACCAAACCGATGTTTCGCGCTATCAGAGATTGTTTGGGAAACTCATATACTTATCCAACAAATGTCTAGATATCACTTATGCAGTTGGTATTTTGAGTTGATATATGCACGCTCCCAGGATCAGACATCAAGAGGCAACAAATTGTGTGTTACATTATTTGAAAAAAGCCTCGGGTTGTGGCCTCTTGTTCTCTAAAAATAATAACTTGAAAATCGAAGCATTCATGGATGTTGACTGGGTTGGATGTCGGGATGACCGCAAATCCACTACCGGATACAGTTCCTTTATAGGAGGAAACCTGGTGACCTGGCTTAGTAAGAAGCAGAATGTGATGGCAAAATCCAGTGCAGAGGCAGAGTATTGTATTATGTCACAAGGCCTTTGGGAGGGCCTATGGTTACGTACTGTATTACAGGATCTGGGTTTCTCCGGGAGTAGTTCGTTTTCCTTATTCTGTGATAATAAAGCAGCTATTAGCAGTGTTGTAGATGTCGGACGACATGTCCGACATGTCGGCCGACATAAAGTTTTTGGGTGCAAACCGCAACGAAATCGATTTGTTTGACAAAAATATCGTTTTGTAAAAAAATTGCGATATATCCCGATATATCGATATATCTCTAACCCGATATTTCGGTTATTATATTTAATATATAAAAAACAAAGTTCACGGGACCCGTATTATCCTACTTCACGATTCCATTTCACGCATTCAGCATTTCTCGCTCTACCCTAAATTTTACGGGAGAGTCGCTCTGGCGGAGTGATCGACACTCGACAGCTCCGTCTTCGGCAACGAGGCAACGAATTGGCATCGCGGGCGAGGACTAGACGACGCCGGGCTTTCTACGAATCGGCATCGCAGGAGAGGACGCGATAAGTTGACGTCGGGCTTTAGGGTTTCTACTACTTCACTCCACTGTAAGCCTCCTTCATCTTTCTTCTTCTTTCTTATTGTTTTTGCGACAATTGAAAGTTTTATTTGGAGTTATATTGATCAAGTCATAAGTTCTAAAAGTTTTATTAAACTTGTGTTACTGTAAGCTTCTTGCTTATGATATAGTTAGATTTCTTTCTTGCAATTGCTAAGTTTATATCTTATGTAAATCTGCATTGATTTTTGTTTCTTCTATGCACTTTTAATTTATGTTAACATTATTTTGTTAACTTCTGCTATAGTGATTTTTGCAATAGCTGAGAAAAACTCCCCTCCAACTTTGCATTATTATATGGGCTTCTCATTTATCTTTCAAAACTATTTCAAAGAAAATGTTATAAATATTTCTTTGTCTGTACATTGGTATAGTTATTTGTCTGTACATTTTTACTTATTTGCAAAAAAAATATGTTTATAAATATCATTATCTTTATCTAAATATTAAAATCCGATATTGTAAAATATCCCCGATATATCCCCCGCAATCCGACATACGATATTTCAAACCCAAACCGACATGAACTCGGCATCTGACATCTACAACCTTGGCTATTAGTATAGCTCATAATCCAGTCCAGCAAGACAAGACAAAGCATGTGGAGGTTGATCGACACTTTATCAAAAACCACCTGGATAAGAATACCGTGATGACACCGTTTGTCCAGTCCAAAGACCAACTGGCGGATGTGTTCACTAAAAGCTTGGGAAGTGACGTGTTTTTTGATGATATTCAAAAACTCGAGATGACTGACATCTATCGTTCGACTTGAGGGGGAGAGTTGAATTTAGTCTTTGTATTTTTGTATTTCTGGATCAAGTCGTCTCGTGTTTACAGTCTTAGTCGTAGTTCTGTCTTATGTTATTTTTTGGTTTCTATATAAGGCTTGTAAGGTCTTGTTTTGTACTTGAATAATATTATTGTGATATTCAACTAACTTCTTTCCCAGTCTATGTTTATTGTGCCCTTACACTAACCTTATCTTCCCAGACTTATGCACTCTCAATATTGAACGAGCACAAACCATCTAAGCCTCTATTTGTTTGGGCGTTTCGCTGCTCCGTTTTTGGCAAACGCCGCCGAAAGGAGGATAAACAAATGAACCCCCGACGGCGTTTGCTCTGTTTCCACCCGCCCGCCTTGAGAAACGCCCCAAAAAGCTCCGTTTAGAGCAGCCACCTCCCCCCTCCGTTTCGAACACTCCATTTCCAACCCGCCGGATCGACCCGCCACCGCAGAGCCAAATGAAGCCTAAACCAATTCTCTAATACTCAATACTACAGATGTTACTCAAGCAAATAAGCAATCTATTAAATTACCTATGTACCCATCGCTCATTTTACTTTATCAAGAAATTCTAATGTAAATCTTTTATGAGATACAAGCATCTTGCATGTACAAGTAACGAACGTCAAATAACTCTTCAAGTCTCTTACATGATCAAGTAATTGCATTCGGCTAAACAGTAACAAAAATATGTAGGGTAATGGTCACAGACTACTGTTGGAGGAGAATAAGGCAGCCCGGTGCACAAAGTATCCCTGTGCAGCGAGGGTCCAGGGAAGGTCCCACCACAAGGGAGAAATGTTGGAAACACCTTACCTGGTGCGCCAAGACTCCCCTTCTACTGTTGGAGGATACAACAACAACACTCAAGCCTTTATCCCACTATAGTGGGGTCTCCTATATGGATCCTTGTCACCATTGTGCCCTATCTTTTGTCATAATCTCACTAATGTCTAAGTACATCATGTCTTTCCTTACAGTTTCATTTCAAGTCTTTATTGGTCTACCCCTCTCTCATTTAACATGCCTAGTGACTAGACTCTCACAACGCCTAACAGATGCCTCTAATGGTCTCCTTTGTAAGTGTCCAAACCATCATAGACGAGTTTCTCGCATCTTCTCTGCAATTGGTGTTATTCCTGTCTTATCCATTGAAAGTGTTCAGTTGTCTACCTAAATCACCTAAATGGGGGTGAATAGGTGAGATGTGCGTCTTTTTGCTGAATAAAAATTTAAGATCTAAGCACAGAACTATCTACTAATCAATCACAGACGACAAAAGATTTATAGTGGTTCCCCAACCTTGGGTACATCCACTTTCCCTCACCGATCTAGCAATACACTAGACTAGGCTACTCCACTATCTCGGATTGAAAACCAATTTTACGCCTCGGAACAAAGTTCCTACAATCTCGATCCACAAAACGGATCTACACTCGGAAGATAAAACTTCCTACAATCTCGGAGACAAAGGCTCCTACACTCGGAGAGAATTCTCCTACAATAATGAAATAGAAAGTATGTAGAAATACAAACAGTAACACTATCTCAGATCTGCAAACAATCGGCATGGATCTTCCTCTTTTGAACTTTGCGGCTTTATTAGAGAGGTTGAAGAAGATTCTCGACAAAGGCACGATCTGAACTTTCTTAGCTTCACACGATCGGACAGATGATGGAGAACTGAGCGACGATCTCGATCTGTGAATCTTCTTGATCTGAATCCTCTGAAATCGAAAACCCTAGCCGGATGTGAGCGATGAAGATCGGCGGCGGCGGCTTTCGTTGTTAGAGAGAGAAAGAGATTCAGAGAGAACTTAGAATAATCTTGACTGCAAAAAATTTCTTAGGGTTTGTCGGTTTGACAAAACCTTATATAGGATCTTCAATAACAATCATAATTATTCTTAATGAGATACACGTGGACCAATCACGTCAAGGGTGATTAAGAAATCTGTCAATGCTGGACTTAACGAATTTCTGAAAAAAAAAGTGAAACTGATATACTCGAGTGAAGATAAAGCTACTCGAGTACTATATAGGACTACTCGAGTGAATCAGATGAAAATCTGAAATGAAGAGCAGCTACTCGAGTACAAAGAGACTTACTCGAGTGCTTAAAACAGTTACACGAGAAGTGGAGTTGGACTACTCGAGTACAATAAGTACTACTCGAGAGAAGGAATTGACCACTCGAGAGGTAGAGGAACTACTCGAGTCAGGGACTTAGAATATTTTCCGGAATAAAATTCTGGGCTACTCGAGTAGTGAAACTGAACTACTCGAGATAATAAGAACTACTCGAGTATATAGAATTAGCTACTCGAGTAATGGACTTAGAAAAATTCTGAGGGAAGAGAATCTTGTTACTCGAGTATTAACTCTGGACTACTCGAGTGATGGATGAACTACTCGAGTACATAAATTGACTACTCGAGTGAGGAAAAATCACACGATATCCAGACTTTTGTAACTTGAGACAGAAGACTAAACTACTCCAGTACTTTTATGACTACTCGAGTATTTTTATGACTACTCGAGTAATTTACTTAGAAAATTTCTGGAGAAGAAATTCTGTTAACTCGAGAATGAGAAGGAATCCACTCGAGTAGTTGACTTAGCTACTCGAGAGCTATAACTTGACTACTCGAGATCTAACTTCCTTACTCGAGTACGAAGATTCTCACTCGAGTATAGACTAAGTATTTCACTCGAGAATGTAGGGATCTACTAGAGTAAAGTACTTAGTAAAATTCTTTAAACATAATTCTCTTCTTCTTTGGTGAATTCAGCAACAAGTCTTTTCTCCAATTAGTCCTAGTGCTTGAATATGAAGTGTATCCCAATAGAGAGTCTACAAATGAGTCAACACCATAGATCACACAATGAGGGATTACATTGTATGGTCCTGTGTTTGGTGACCCATTGTAGACTGACATTGGTCTACACTTGCATTAGAGTCCTGCACATACATAACTTAAACAAAGCATCAAATACAACTTAATTCATCTTAGTTCAAGGGTGATTTCATCAAATCTGGCTTAATGTGGATACAATACCCAACAATCTTCCCCTATTTGTAGAAGTCAGAACCATTTACACTAATGTGAATTATAGAGACATAAAAAGAACTATATATGCAAATAGATAAAGCAGTGTAATCAAGCATAAGAATATAATCAAGATTATATGATCAAAGTTTAGAATTATATAAATGTGATTTTTCAAAATATCATTTCTACAAAAATCATTCTCATACTCTCATAATCCTTGTAGCTTAGAATTAGTGGTGTTGTCTGTCTTGCTTCTCTTGTTGTCTCCTTTGGTAGCTGGATGACTTGGGATAGTAGTTTGGAGGTCTTGGAGGAGCAGCAGAGTTGTTCCTTCCAAATTCTGTCATACAGTCTCCTCTTAGTCATAGACTTTTCATATAATTCTCATTCCTGGGATCTGTAATGAATATTCCTGCTTTCATGGAAGTCCATAATAAGTTTGAGAGTATCCAAAATGAGAGACTTAGAAGTAGGAGACCAGATCTCTACAAACTCTGGAGCTTTTTTTATGAATCAAGAACTGGGATTGACCTGCTGGCAGAGGCACCATCACCATATTTTCTCTTCTTCTTTGAATTCTGGATTTCTGGAGGGGCCTGGAGAAAGATATCTGCAGGGTCATCCTCCCAAAGTTGAGCATATGAATCAGGAGGAGGACCTTTTTGGCCTTCAGGTCTAGGAGAGAAGGTAGGCTGTTGAGCTTGAACAGGAGCAGCAGCAGCTAAGGGGTTTAGGTGGTGAGGAATGATATTTGGATCAACAGCAAACTCAGGAAGGATTTGATTATGCATCCAGACAGCAATGTCATATGTATGGAATTTGACACTCTGAATTTGTCCTAAAACATCATCATGGATCTCTTTCATTTTTGCTTCCCAGAGCTCTGGCTTGAGTGCATCTGATTTCTCAAGGTATTCTTTCACTAAACTCTCTCCCTTTCTGACTTCTACAGTCAGTTTATTGATGACATCATCTTTGAAGATTCCAACTTTTTCACAAATCTTCATCTTTGTAGCTTCAACTCTCTTATCCAATTCTATCTGATTATTAGCAAGAGTCATCACCTTGCTCTATGACTTGACCAACACTAGTAATAGTGTGATCTAGAGCCTTTCCACCAATTTGAAAAAGGTGTCTGAGCTGATCTGTATTATGCTGGATCCCTGCAAATCCTCGGCTCATTTCAGTCTCTAAGCAGTGACTTTGTCAGTAACAGCCTTGAGTGAAGCATCAAAGTAGGTTCTTTGTTCTTGAAGCAGAAGGACAACTTGATTCATCAGATCACTGGAAGGAGCAGCAGCAGGAGGGGCAACAGAAGAGGGAACTGGAGGAGGAGCAACCCATGGAGCTATCTCTTTAATTACTACAGAGCTCTCAGCTCTGGTAGTATGAATCAGGGCATCCCCTTCATCAGTGAGCATGGGGATGGTGAAGTCCAAATTTCTTAATGGAGCTTCAGCTGGTTCAGGAGTCTGAGGTGGAGGTGAAGTAACATCTGGAGGTGTAGGTATCCTTGCTGGAACTGAAGGAGCAGGATGCCCCTCAATAGATGCACCAGAGGAGCTGGAAATCTGATGTGGAGAGGGAGATGAGGTCCTGTCCTCTGTGGCTGGAATCTCTTGAACCTTGGCAGCCTGAGTTGGATTCTGCAGTTGCAACTCCCATCTTTGAATGGAAGATATAGAAACTTTCATGTGGTGAAAAACAGTCCCTTTTAAAAAGTTGAAGAATTCAGGGTTGATTTCATGGATGAGAGAAATTATCCTGACATAATTTGGAGTTTTAATACTGTCTTTAATCTTGTCCAAGATCATCATCCCAAATTGAAATTTCTTCCTGCAGACTATTGTTTGCATTATATCAAAGAAAGAGAGAGAGATGTCTCTTATGGAGCTAGTTTTGCAAAGAAGAATTTTTCCAATTATATCTACTAACAACTTCCCTTCAAGATTCATGTCAGACCTTTTGATGTATTGTGCATCTGGTGAAACTCCAAAGAATATACATGTCATGTCAGATTCATCAGGCCCTAGGTCATCCTCTTCATCAACAATAGGCAGTCGAAGAAGTCGAGAAACAGAGGTTTTGGTAAGTTTAATTTTGATTCCTTTAACCTTGGATTTCAGTACGGTTCCATGTCTCATGACCTTGGCATTTTTGAAGAACTCTGCAACATCTGGAAACAGAATTTTACATGGCTCTTGAAGAATGAAGGTAAGGTCGGCGGTGTCGAGAATTATCAGAAGATTCCTGAAGTCATCTGAAATTTCGGCTATATCGGCGACAATCAGTTCAGAACCGATGTCAATCTTTGAGGAAGAGGCCATGATCCAGAAAGTCTTGAAAAAAAACTGCGGTGGGGAGGAAGATGACGAGGCTCTGCAACTTCTTGGCGGAAGGCGAAACGACTGTCGGCTTACTCGAGAGAGAAAATGATTTCGTGTAAAGAATGATTTTGGAATTTCCGATTTATATAACCCTAGGTTTATGTCTAATTAAGAGATAAATGATGGAATCATACCTTAGAAGTGGCAGCATAAGCCTCGGGTTGAGAATAAGGAAATTTTAATCAAGGAGAAAAAGTTGGCTAGCAGATACTCGAGAGACTTGATATTACTCGAGTAAAGATATTGAGATACTCGAGTAGATATGACTGGAAGTACTCGAGTAGATGTCTGGAAGTAGGGCTGAGCATATTATTCGAAACTCGAAAGTCGCTCGAAAATCGTTTGAAAATTGAGCCGAATCGGAATCGGTTAAAATTGATTCGGCTAAATTTGAGTCGATTCAAGTTGACTCGAATCTGATTTCGAGTCGATTTCGAGTCAATCCTGAATCGCTCGAAATATGATTTGAATCAACTCGAATTAATTAAAAAAATTATTTATTTATTAATATATTCTTATTTAAGATTAATATAACAAAATTAAAAGCTAAATAAAAATAATGAAGGATTTAAGTGTTTCATTTGCTAAATTTATAGGTTGTTCAATTTAATTTTGAGCAAAGTAGAATAAAGCAAAAAATTGCTCAATTTCGAACCGACTTGATTCGATTTCAAGCCAACCCGGTTCGATTTCGAGCCGACCCGATTCGATTTCGAGCCGACCCGATTCGATTTCGAGCCGACTCGGAATCGAGTCATTTCGAGTCGAGCTGACTCGACTCGAAATCAATTTCGATTTCGAGTCGATTTCGAGTCGAAAATTTCGATTTCGAGCCGAGCCAAAATCGCTCAAACTCGACTCGATATCACCCATATCTGGAAGTACTCGAGTAGATATGCTGAAGTACTCGAGAGACTTTTTATTACTCGAGTAAGAGATTCTGCTACTATAGTAAGTCACTCTGCTACTCGAGTAGATTACTCGAGTGGCTTATAGGTTACTCGAGTAGGTCAAGTGAATTACTCGAGTAGGTCATTTTCTTACTCGAGTCAAAAGGTTGGAAATTTGTAGAATTCCAACTTTTGACTAATTCTTGATCTCTGAGCATTCTTGTGAGTCCATCTTCTCTAATCTTCTTTATTGAGCATTCCAAGTTCTGTTTTGAAAAACGAGAACTTGGTCTCGTCCAGCGGCTTCGTGAAAATGTCTGCAACTTGTCTATCTGTAGAGACATATTGTAGATCTATGTCCTCATGCTCCACATGCTCCCGGATGAAGTGATACCTCAGCTCTATGTGTTTTGTCCGGCTGTGCGAGACTGGGTTGTTGGCTATTGCAATTACGCTGGAAGAGTCGCAAAACAATGAAATGTTCTGGAACTTCATATTATAATCTTCAAATTGATTCTTTATCCATAGCAGCTATGCACAACAACTGTCTGCAGAGATATATTCTGACTCAGCTGTTGAGATTGCAACACAGTTCTGCTTCTTACTACTCCAGGAGATAAGCCTTCTTCCAAGAAACTGGCAAGTCCCGGAAGTGTTTTTTCTGTCATCTTTGCTTCCTGCAAAATCTGCATCTGAAAACCCTATTAATTCGCTATCATTACTTCTTGGGTACCATAAGCCAAGATTTGGCGTACGTTTAAGGTATGTCAAAATCCGTTTTCCAGCAGCGTAGTAAGATTCCTTAGAGTTCACCTGAAATCTAGCACATACACATGTTGAAAACATTATGTCAGGTCTACTGGCAGTAAGGTAGAGCAATGATCCAATTATGCTTCTGTACTTGGTTTCATCAAAAGGTTTCTTTTTTTCATTCTTGTCCAGAGACATAGTTGAACTCATTGGAGTCCTCATTGAGGTTGCGTTCTCCATTCCGAATTTCTTAATTATCTCTTTGGTGAACTTGGTCTGCGAGATGAAAATTCCATCTTCAGATTGTTTCGCCTGAAGCTTTAAGAAATACTTCACCTCGTCCATACTGCTCATTTCAAACTTCCCTTGCATAAGTTTTGAAAACTTCTTGCAGATGTTGTCATCAGTAGAGCCAAAAATAATGTCGTCGACATAGATTTGCACTAGCAAAATCTTGTCTTTTATTTCCCTAAGAAATAATGTATTATCTATCTTTTCCCTTGTGAACTTGTTCTCAAGTAGAAAGCTAGACAGCGTCTCATACCAAGCTCGAGGAGTTTGTTTCAGACCATATAAGGCTTTATGCAATAAGTAAACGTAATCAGGAAAGTTAGAATCAACGAAACCTGGAGGTTGTTCCACATACACCTCTTCCTTTATGTCACCATTAAGGAAGACAGACTTCACGTCCATCTGATAGACGGTGAAGCCTTTGAGTGCAACATATGCTAGGAATAACCTGATGGCCTCCAGCCTTGCCACTGGAGCGTACGTCTGGTCGAAGTCGATTCCTTCTTCTTGTAATGACGTTCTTACCTTTGGGTCTTGGAACAAGTTTCCATACTTGACAGCGTTTGAACTGATTTAGTTCTTCTTCCATCGTCATAATCCAAGATGCGTCTGAGTTCGCTTCCTCAAACTCCTTTGGTTCAACCTGTGAGAGAAAACTTAAATATAAATTCTCGTTAGTTGTACCTCTACGAGTTCTGACACCTTCCCGGGGATCTCCTATGATCTGGTCCATGGGGTGATCCTTCAGATGTCTCAGCTCTAGGTTCCTTACATCTGGATTATCTTCAATCACCGGAGTGACTTCATCAACTTGGACGATTTCTTCATCTTGATCATCATCCTCTCCAATAGGGGTTGTAGTGGTGATCTTGATGAACTTTTCACATTTATCTTCACACGGTTCATCCAAGCTAATTTCTTTCAACTTTGTACATGCATCTTCAATGAGCACACTAGAGAAGTTGTCTTGCAGCAAGCTCGTCTCATCAAATACAACATGTATTGATTCTTCTACGACCAGAGTTTTTTTATTGAATATTCTGTATGTCTTACTATAGCTACTATATCTTACAAAAATACCTTCAAAACTTTTTTTGCTAAACTTGCTAGTATGATACTTGTCATTGTTAAGCACGAAACACTTACAAACAAAAATTCTAAAATATGAGACAGTTGGTTTTCTGCCCTTTATAAGTTCGTAAGGTGTCTTATCGTGGTTTTTGTTGATGATTGCTCGATTTTGCACGTGGCATGCAGTGTTGACGGCGTCAGTCTAGAAGTATTCCAGAAGCGAAGCATCACTCAACATAGTCTTGCAGGCCTCTATGAGTGTTCTATTCCTTCTCTCAGCCACTCTGTTCTGTTGTGGAGTATGAGGAGAGGAAAATTCATGAAAGATACTCAAGCTTTCACAGAATTCTGTCATGGCCCCAGACTTGAACTCTGTTCCATATTCACTTCTGATTTTGACTACAAAACAGTTGTATTCATTCTGGACATGTCTGACAAAATTAGTAAAGATGTCAAAGGTATCTCACTTGTGTTTCAGAAAGAACATCCACGCAAAGCGCGAGTAATCATCAACAATTACTAACGTAAAATTCTTACCTCTCAAGCTTCTAACTTGTAGTGGACCAAACAAGTCCATATGGAGTAGATGGAGACATTTATTAGAATCTTTCTCAATAACGCTTTTAAAGGTAGTCCTTGTTTGTTTGCCTTTTACGCATGCATGACAAGTTCTATCTTTGACGTACTTGACATTTGAGGCATCACGTACTAAATTCAGTGAAAATAATTTATTAATAGTTTTGGAATTAATATGTGTTAATCTCTTGTGTCATTAGTCACCAAGAGACGCACTATCTTTTGCTAAAAACCACACTGGTGTAGAAGAGTCTATACAAATGAAATTTAAACAAAATATGTTTCTGCTTCGAGTGTCGGATAGAATCGTTTTCATATTGTCAACGAATTTTATCAAGCACTTATCAGCGTGAAACTCAAACTATGTATCCTTTATCGCAGAGTTGGCTTATGCTTATAAGATTGTGTTCCAATATTTCAACATAAGTTACATCTGAGAAGGATACACTACCGTTAGTAATCATACCATAGCCTTTAGTGATTCCTCGATCTGAACCTCCAAAAATGACCTTTGGTCCGTTCAAGACTGGAGAGTAGTTCTGAAGTATGCTTCTTGTCCCGGTCATATGCCGAGAGCATCCACTGTCCAAATACCAGATTGGCGCTTTAGTGGCCTTTGGACATACCTACACTCATAATCAGTTTGTCTTAGGAACCCAAACACGTTTGGGTCCTTGGTCTCGTGTTAGAATACTCCCCCTACGAGTTTAGCATTATGAGCGGTCTTTCTCATATTGTCAACATGAGGAGTTGTAGCATTTCTGGGATTAAACCAGTGATCGATGACAAAGTGACCAATTCTGCCACAGCACCAACAGTGAAACATGTTGTATCTTTGTCTTATGTTCTCCTGCTTGACCTTTTGCAATTGTGGTCTACCAGGGGCAGCATTCTTGGAGGAAGAAGCTTCATGATGATGGCAATCACATGATTTCTTCTCCTTCTATGGCCTTTCCACAACGGGTTTTACCTTGGGTGCTTTCTTGAAGTTATGATCATGATTGAAAGGATCATAGCTCTGAAGAATGACTTCTTCATAAGGTGCTTTAAAGACACTCTCACCAAAGTTTCTGGGGCGAGTCCATCTTTGATAACGGGACTTTGGCTCTACATAGGTAGGCCTGGTCAAGTGACCGTAGGATGAGTCAAGATCAAACTCATTAGTTGGAAATATGACTTTCTTGAACGAAGTCTGATCTTGAGGGACTTTCCCCTTCTCTTTGGCCAAGGCCTTCTTGGCGGCCTTATTCTTTCTTTGAGTATTGTTCCTCCTAGAAGATTTACTAGGAGCTTCTTCATGGCCTAATCCAGCACTCTTGGCCTTAGCTGAGAATTCAGCAACGAATAGAAGAACAATCTTAGGCTTCGAGAAACTTTCAAAAAGTTTCTTTTCAGCAGCGAGTTGTTCTTCCAACTCTTTGATGATTTTCTCTTTTAAGTCAAGGTGCTCAAGAGTCTTGTTGTATTCTTCAATAGCATTATTGAAGTTCTCTTTGAGTGAGTCAGTCTTAGCGACTTCCTCTCTCAAGATGCTTTCTTCAGCTTTTAGAGACTTTATCTCTTTAGCCTGAGTTTTCACGACTCGGCGACATTTGTCGTAAGCCATAATCAACTCCTTGTACTGGATCATGAGTTCAGACTCATCGTCAGAAGAGCTGTCCTCACGATCATGCTCAGAAGCTTCAGATTCTGAAAGAGGAGTGTGAGAGTTTACCTTCCCAGTGAACTGAAGCTCTTGTTCGTCATTTGTCTGAGCCATAAGCCC
Source organism: Platanthera guangdongensis (assembly GCA_039583875.1). Lineage (NCBI taxonomy): Eukaryota > Viridiplantae > Streptophyta > Magnoliopsida > Asparagales > Orchidaceae > Platanthera > Platanthera guangdongensis. The sequence goes on from CM077154.1 coordinate 15,240,967, forward strand.
GAAGCAGGCTTCTTCTTCTTCACTCGACTCAGATGAGTCAGAGTCACTAAGAGTTTTGTCATTCTTGGCTATCAGGCTCTTCTCTGTCATCTTCTTATTGTATGAGAACTTCTTTTCCTCTCTTCTTCCACCCTCCTTCTTATGGGGGCAGTCAGCAATGACGTGACCTGCCTTATTACAACAGTAACAAACGATGTCAGTAGAAATATGTTTGTTATGTTTACGAGTATACCTGTCGTGGCTGTTTGAGCCTTTTCTTTGACGATCACCATCATGTCGTGATCTTCTATAAGAGGCATTCTTGCCTTTTCACTGCTTCTTTTTGTTCAAGAATTTCTTGAACTGACGAGAGAGCAAAGAGAACTCTCCTTCAGATAGCTCAGAGCCTGAGATACTTGGCTCCGAAGTTTCTTCTTCACTCACTTCTTGTGTTAGGGCAGGAGAGGCAGTCTTTGACTTCCTCGAGGTGTCTGCCTTAAGAGCAACAGACTTCTCTTTGGATGCAGACCTGCTCTTCTCTTCTTCAGTCTTTCTGGTGTTGAGTTAAAGCTCATATGACATAAGCTTCCCGAAGAGATTTTGCGGATCTGTCTCGGCTAGCTTTACAAATTCCCGAATGACACAGACCTTGTTATCTCATTCCTTGGTTAGGGATCTCAAGAACTTATCATTTAATTTTCCGTTTGTGAAGACACGGTCATACACCCTTAGGCCATTGACTATCTTGAAGAAATTCTCAAAGGTGTCAGCAACAGTGTCCTTGTTTCCTTGTCGGAAGGCTTCATACTTTTGATTCAGAAGGGATCTTCTATCATCTCTAACTTCTTTTGTACCTTTAATCAAAGTGACTAGAAACTGTCACATATCTTTTGCAGACTGGCAGTGGATCAAGTTTTGCAGCATGGAGTCATCGACTGCACTTGCTATTATGTTCTTGGCCTTCTTGTCTAAAGACACAAGTGCAATCTCGTCTTTTTCTAGATCCATTAGTTTCTTTGGAATTTTCTTGGTTGGATCTATTGTGAAGATGGTCATGGGAATGTAAGGACCTTCTTCAACGATCATGAAGATCCTTGGATCCACAGCTTCTATGAAAAATTTGATTCTTTTTTTCCACATGAGAAAGTTATTCTTGGTGCACAAAGGAAGCTTGACAAAATCTTTAGCGTTGTCCATGTTTGGTAGATCTCAAAAGACAACTATAGAAGGATCTGATCAAGGTGTTAACCTTTTAATGATCAACCTGGCTTTGATACCAATTGAAAGTGTTTAGTTGTCTACCTAAATCACCTAGAGGGGGTGAATATGTGAGATGTGCGTCTTTTTGCGGAATAAAAATTTAAGATCTAAGCACAGAACTATCTACCAATCAATCACAGACGACAAAATATTTATAGTGGTTCCCCAACCTTGGGTACATCCACTTTCCCTCACCGATCTAACAATACACTAGACTCGGCTACTCCACTATCTCGGATTAAAAACCAATCCTATGCCTCGGAACAAAGTTCCTACAATCTCGATCCACAAAACAGATCTACACTCGGAAGATAAAACTTCCTACAATCTCGCAGACAAAGGCTCCTACATTCGGAGAGAATTCTCCTACAAGAATGAAATAGAAAGTATGTAGAAATACAAACAGTAACAATATCTCAGATCTGCAAACAATCGGCCTGGATCTTCCTCTTTTGAACTTTGCGGCTTTATCAGAGAGGTTGAAGAAGATTCTCGGCAAAGGCACGATCTGAACTTTCTTGGCTTCACACGATCGGACAGATGATGGAGAACTGAGCGGCGATCTCGATCTGTGAATCTTCTTGATCAGGAATTAAAGAGTGATTAATATCTAGATTGCATGAAATTGGAGCATTATAATCTAATTTGATGTCTTCCATTAAAATAAATCAACCACCTAAAAATGCCATGAGTAACATGTGGATTTCTCAAACACAGTGCAAAAAATAATATTGCAAAAGATTGCATTTATCTTCTGTCAACAGCTGCCACGTTTGAATGAAGAACTAGTAACAATTTTCTACTTTTCTAGATTTTCTATTACTGCTTATGTAGGATCGTCAGCGCAATTAACGAAGACGTCCGAGACAATGTTCATGGCTTCTACAGAAACTTCGACAGCATGATCTGGTGGTGTTGGGAAGTATATGATGAAGACCAATCATCAGATCACTAGTTAGGGTCGAGTTCAACAACCTTATGACAGTTGATGGACCGCACACAACAGTGAGACAGAATTTTAAATAAGTCGGGATAAAACTTATTGTTGATAATCACCAAGATGGGCTCCTGATGCAAGGATCCTATGGCATGCACTGACCCCATGCAGAATCGTGGTATGAGAATCGGGTAAAAGTGTAGCCCATCATGAAAGAGCGAGCAGGAGTAGTATGCGAGCAAAAGAGGTATGATACGTGCCCTAGAAGTGCGTCTGTACATGAGACGATGTATGTTGGTGGAAGTAAAGGTTGACAGCTACATATTGCTTTTCGCGAGAACATCAGTTGGTTTGGGAATGGTGGAATCGGTCAAAGGCAACGTCCAATATAGCTTTTACAATTATTTTGGCCAAGACAGGTTGCAGCATTTATATGGTCTCATCAATGAGCTCTCCTCCTTCGCATCTGGTCCTGGAAGTCACGTCTGCATGGTGGTAGGCAAAGTCAAGCAGATCTTTGACACTTGGCTTTACTGTCATCCACTAAGTATTGATCTGAATGCACAAAGGGCTTAACGGGATTGTTAATGCTACATAGATGGCTTGTCTACCTTCCCATCTTCATATTGTTCGCTCAAATGTTATCTCTGCTACTACCATGCCTTAATCGTTGGATGACTATCTTGTGCTTCTTAAAGTTACTCCTACTATGGCACCTGACCTAACTCCTCGGGCTCTCCTTAAGCAGGCATTTCAGGCACTTCACCCTCCAATTAACTCATTCAATGACCATCCCCAAGGAGGGTCGTATCACTACAATGGATGTCATAAGGACCATGGCACTTCAGGCACCCTTTGGATTATCTGGTATTTTTGTGGGAAACCTAATCTTACTGAAAGAATATGTTTCCAGAGGCATGACTATCCTAACCAACGAGTATCACCCCCCACCCCCCAGCACATGTTTTCACCCATTCAACTAATGCACCTTTGCCACATGGATCCAACAATCGCGATCTAGAGGAAATTCTGCGGAGTCTTTGTGGCCTTCTTACATCGCCATCTTCTTGTGGTGTGATATACTCTACCTCCGTCCAAGGAATATGTGGCAACGACACACATGACATCCCAACAAACCTTCCAATACACTCAAACTATGGTACCACGAATTATAATGGTAAATGGTTCAACCTCTGCTGCCTTTGGATCTGGAACTGTATCTCTTACTCATTTTAACCTTCACTCTTTTTTCATGTTCCTAATTTTCACATCAACTTACTCTATGGTAGTAGTTTACTCATGCTAACCACAACTCTATAACCATATTCACTTCCTTTGTTATACAGGATCTTATAAGGCATTGAATTATTCGCAGTGCCCCACAAAGGAATGGGCTCTACAACCTCGATCTTCTGACTCTTGCTCTTACATTTGTTACTATTGTGGACTAGCAGCGCCATTTAGGACGCCCTCATTTACCAATTCTCCGACGGGATCTTCGAATATTTTCTTTTACAAAATTTTGTTGTGAATCTTGTGTTAGTATTCTTCAGCTTACTTTGTTATACAGGATCTTCTAAGGAATTGAATTATTCTCAGTGCCCCACTGGGGAATGAGCTCTACAACCTTGATCTCTGACTCTTGCTCTTACATATGTTAATATTGTTAACTAGCAACGTCGTTTAGGACACCCTCATTTACTTATCCTCCAACGGGATCTTCGAAAAAAAATTCAGAGTTTTGTTGCGAACCTTGTGTTAATGGGAAACATCATCATTTCCCCTTTCCTCCAAAACACTCATGAAGTGTTGTACCTCTTTATTTATTTCATTATGATACATGAGATCCTTATAAAACTCCAACTACTTTTGGTTCTCGATACTTCGTAACATTTATTGATGACCACTCGAGATTAACTTGATTATATTTTAAGCATGATCGTTCTGAGATTCTTCACATTTTTGCTCATTTATTCCTAAAATTTGAACTCATTTTTATACCATTGTAAAAATTTTATGCACTGATAATGCTAGATAATATGTTGGTCATGAACTTCAAGAGACTTGCACTAGCTTTGGTATGATTCATCAAATCACTTGCACATATACACAACAAAAAATGGTGTTGTGGAATGCAACAATCAGAATCTTCAGGTAGCTCACCCCCATGTTCCAAATGAATGTCCCTCTTCCATATTGGCACTTTGTGATTATGATTGCAAGTTATCTCGTCAATCACCATCCCTCCAATATTCTTAATTAATCAACTTACACCTAGTGTATGGTTGTATTTATCATGTCCATCACTTGGGACCTCCTACAAACAAACGTGCACCCGAAACAACCAAATGCATACATGTTAGCTACTCTCGCACTCAGAGAAGATATGTCTGCTACTCTCCCATGTCTCGTTGACTCATGGTCTCTGCGGAAATTCCATTCATAATGCTTCTTTCCTATTTTGCATCCTAATGTTCCTTCATTATGGCCGACACCCCCCCCCCCCACACACACACACACAGAAAATATATGAATTTGTTGTCATTTTCTGCAAGTACATTTACAAGTTCGTATCAAAGGCCTTACAACATTTGGCATGGCGCTATGAATGAAGAAATAGAAGCTTTGTGAGAAAATCACATCAGGGACTTCATTCCCCTACTCCCACACCACACTTGTATCACTTGCAGATGGATCTTCACCAATCAAACACAATCCAAATGGCTCAATTGACCGATTGAAAGCACGCTTGTAGCCAGAGGTTTTGCTTAGTAGCATGGTATTGACTACGCCGACACCTCCCTATTGTGGAGTTTAACATCATTTGTGTGCTAATCTCTTTTGTGATTCACCGTAATTGGAAGCTTCATCAACTTGATATCAAGAACGAATTCCTTAACAACGATTTGCGCGAGACCGCGTACATGCAAAAACTCTCAGAATATGAAATTGCGTGGGAGCCGCATATTTGCCAAATTTGCATAAGTTTCTATGATCTAAAACAGTTTCTTTGTGCCTAGTTCAAGAAGTCCAGTCAAGTGGTCTAGGATAATGTCTTCTGAAAAAGTGCGACAATTTTTTATCTTTTTACCCATCATCGCCAAGGGACATTGTCATCCTTCTTGTTTATGTCGACCGTATCATTATCATTGGCTGCAACATTGCGGAAATTTCTAACCACAAAAGTCACCTTGCCGAAAATTTTCACACTAAGGATTAGGGACTCCTTTGCTATTTCTTGGGGATTGAAGTGGCATATCAAGGCAAGTCATTTATTGTCTCAAAGGAAATACTAGATAGATCTCCTTCAGGATGTTGGATACCTGGGATGAAAACCTGTTGTGACACCAATGTGAAGCTTTCGTCCATTGACTCCAACTTGGACACACCATTACAAAACCCTGAATATTACCGTAGATTAATTAGAAAACAAACTTACTTGACTGTCACTCGTTTCAAGGTTTCATTTGTTGTTACAGTTGTAAGTCAATTTATGCAGGATCCAAAGACTTCACACTTACATGTCATTGAAAAGGCACCTGATTAAATTATTATCTATCAGCCCTCATCCACACTCTATATATGGAAGATTACAAAGATGCAGATTACAGCGGCTCCAACGATGATCGTAAATCCACCAGTGGCTACTATGCAAACTTTGGTGGTAACATCATTACATGGAAGATCGTGAAACAATCAATTGTTATCCTTTCTACAGTTGAGGCTGAATATAGATCCATGGCTCTAGTTGCATCTGAACTTACCTTACTTACAAATCTTCTTCATGATCTTGGGATAATTTTGTTTTCAGTTACTATTATCTTTTGTGACAACCAAGCCATCATCCACATACCGGAAAATCTGACATTTTCATGAACAAACAAAGCATATTGAAGTTGACTGCTAGTTCATCAGGAACAATCTCAAAGAGATACAATTTCACCATGTTCCAGTTATATCAGAAATCGAAGACATTCTCACGAAACCTCTTTCCCGTCCTTTATATCACCAATTCTAACAAAACTTGGCTCATAGACATATATGCTCAAGCTTGCAGGGAAGTGTAGAAATTGTTTGCAAGTCCTATTATGTATTTTGTAATTAATTTATGTGATGTTGCATGTGTCCTATAAATCCCCTATATAACTCATTTTTTCAAGTAAATGACTACGTGACTTAATTCAAACACGTTAGTATGCGCCTCAGTTCACCAATAAAGTAATTGAGCATAAGAGAGAGTGATGAAGCGTAGTGGGGAATGGATATAGTCAAGTTTTGTGGCTAAGGCTTGTGAATGGTGGGGGTCTATAGCAAGTTGTCAAGCTCGCTCCCATATAGGCACTTCTTCTAGTACAATGAGTTGATGTAACTTCTTGGGGCTCTGTGTGCAACCGTTGCGAGTACAGAAGCCCTCAAAGTCCTTGGCTTGGCATGCCCCAGGCACAAAAGGTGCGCGCGATGGGTATACTTCTGAGCATCGTTCGACATGTGACTGAAGCCTTAAGAAAGATGCTTGTGGTGCCTCACCGGCCTGGGATGTCAAGTGGGGTTGTGGATATCCAAGGACAAAGCGCTCCCCCGAAAAGACATTCAGGGGAGAATATGGTGACCATCATCGCAGTGACAGGGCCCATTGCCAGAGGTTAAGATTGTCAGTCGGGCATAAGGCATCTGCAGGGTTCTCGACCGTGAGTAACGCTGAGGAATGCTCTTGGGGTATAAAGCACCAGTTGTTTGGAGCTTGTCCATGGGACGGAACCAGTAACGGTAGCAACGCCTCAGTCAATGCGCGGTTGGCTATCATATTCGGACATGCCACGTATGTCATTCAGGGGTGTCTCCACGAGGGCAATTGTAGTGGTATTAAGGTGGATGAAGTAACCTACACGATCTATTCCCACATGTTCACAGAAACCTATCAGCTCCTCACTCGCGAACTAGGGACCATTGTCTGTGACGATAGCCGTTGGGATCCCGTGTCGACAGATGATTTCTCCCTAGATGAAATTTTTGATCACTTGGGTTGTCGTCTTGGTCAAAGTCATGGCCTCTATCCACTTGTTGAAATAGTTAATCATTACTATGATGAAATGTCGTTGTCCGCTTGTCGTTGTGAAAGGGCCGACCAAGTTCATCCCCTAGATGACAAATGGCCAAGTAACAGAGATGGACCCGAGCTGCTGTGTTGGCTGGGTCTAGAGAGGAGCAAACTTCTAACACTGTACGCATTTTTAGCGAATTCTCTGCAATCTTTCCTAAGTGTTGGCCAAAAATATCCCTAACGGAGGATCCTCTTCTCAAGGGTTTTGGCCCCTGAATGACCATCACATTCCCTCGAATGTACTTCCTGCAGGATTTGAGGGATCTCTTCCTCTGTCACGCATCTCACCAAGGGTGAGAGAAAAGTCTTCTGATAAAGAACCCTGGAGATTAAGGCGTAGTGAGCTACTTTCAACTTGAACCTCCTCTTGTCGCTCACCGAGGGGTGGACTTCCCCAGTTGCGAAGTAATGAACGAAAGGATCCATCAAGGACAGGTGTTGATCGATCTTTGTAACATCTGCTTCTTCTATTACAGGACGAAACAACTCGGCGATAGTTTCATCCACTGGGAGCCCGACTTGGCCAGTTCATCGGCCTCCGCATTTTCTTCTCTTGGAATATGTTGGATGTTGAAGGTGCGAAAACGTCCAACGCACTGCTTGACGAGGGTCAAGTGCCTCTGGAGAAAGCGTTCCCTGGTCTCAAAAGTGTCATTGATTTGTGATGTCATAACTAGTGAATCCGTCTTCACGTCCACATCATTGATGCCAATCTCCTGAGCTAGACTTAGCCCAACTATCAACACTTCATATTTTGCCTAATTATTTGTGGTGGGAAAATGAAATCTGACTGCTTGCTTGATCCTGATGTCGTTGGGCTGATTACAACGATTCCGGCTCTGATGGAGCTCCGTCCGGATGCTCCATCCAAGAACATCTTCCAACATTGTTGGACCGAAAAACTTTAGCTCGGTGGTGCAATCAACTGTGAAGTCGGTGAGGAAGTCAGTCAGAACTTGGGCCTTAATAGCGGTCCTCGGGACATATGATATGTCAAACTCGCTGAGTTTTATGACCCACTTTGTCATTCGCCCTGAATGGTCCAGCTTCTCTAGAACAGTTGTGAGGGGGTGATCAATGATCATTGATCACATTGACGGAATGAGCTTGAAAGCAGAGGCGGAGCCTCCGTGCAGAGATTATCAGAGAAAGGGCTAACTTTTCCAGGATCGCGAAGTGCGTCTCAGCGCTCATTAGTACGTGGCTGATGTAGTGGATGGGAAACTGCCCCCTGTCGTCTTCCCGAACCAGGGCAGAGTTGATGGCGTCCTTGCCAACCCCGAGGAAATGAACAGGTCTTCCGATTAGCGTGGACTCTGAAGAAGAGGGGTCATTGTCAACTGGCGCTTTAATTCCTCGAATGTACGACTACACTACTCGGTTCATTCAAACTTCTTTCCACCCCGAAGGGTTCTGAAAAAAGGGGCACATTTATCTCTGGAACGCGAGATGAAGCGGCTGAGCCCAATCACACTTCCCGCTAGCTGTTGGACCTCTTTGGACTTCTTGGGGGTTGCATCTCCAACACAGTTTTTACCTTGTCTGTATTGGGCTTCAGACCCTAGGGGATGAGTAAGGGAGCATTTGGTTCAGCGATTTCGTCCGTGCGTTTTGGCAAAACGCAACTGCACCATCCGGAACCCGTTTGTTTTTCCGCTTACTTATCGAACAGTCAGCGTTTTCATTATCCCTAAAATCGAGCGGGTCGAAACATAGGGCAAGAGCTCCAGTTCGCCGCGTTTCTTCAGGCAGTGCCGTCCTCCCGTGCCAGTGCTCTGCCGCCCTCCCGTGCCAACAGCTCCGTCGCCGGCGGGCTCCGAGGAGACCGGCGGCGGCGGAGGCACGCAGAGGTGGGGGGAAGGCAAGGCGGAGGCGGAGGCAGGGGAGGCGGAGGAATAATTTGTTACAAAAACAATTAAAAATTACAAAAAAATTAAATCTATAGTTTGAACAATAAAAAAAAATTACAAAAAAACTTTTATATATAAATTTTGGAATAGAATATATATAATTAAAAATGTTTATAATTAAAACAGTAGTATTGTTAATATTAAAATATAAAATATTTTAATAATTAAAAACAAAAAATATATAAAATATTTTATAATATTTTTTTATAAAACGTCACCGATGTATTGCCAAACGGTTATCTGTTCCGAACAGCTCTGCAAACACAAAGTACCAAAACAAATCTTCATTTCCACCAACCAGTTTCCAATAGCTCCATTTACAAACCTCCATTTACAACAACTCATTTTACAACCGCAACCGCTAAACCAAATGAAGTCTAAGTGTCCAAGGAACTTTCTCTTGCTTGCTCCGAAAATGCACTTAGTTGGGTTGAGCCTCATGATGTATTTGCGGAGGGTTGCAAATGTCTCTGTCAGATCTTTGATATGTCGTGCATCTCATGACTCTTGATGAGAAGATCGTCGACATAGACCTCTAAGTTACGGCCTTTCTGATGTTAGAACACATAATCCATCATTCTCTGGTACGTGGCATTCGCGTTCTTCAGACCAAACGGCATGACGCGATAGCAATAGCAACCCTCGTTCGTGATGAACGAGGTATACGGTACGTTGGGCTCATGCATTCATATCTGGTGGTACCCCGAGAATGCATCTAGAAAACTCATTACTGTGAAGCCTGCCGCGGAGTGGACCAAGGAATCTATCTGACGCAAAGGATAACAGTCCTTGGGGCACGCTTTATTAAGTCTGGTGAAATCAACGCACATTCTTTACTTCCCATTGGACTTGCGCACCATGACTTTTCCCTAAATCAGTTCTGGATATTGAACTTCTCGGATGAACTTTGCCTCGAGCAACTTGGAAACTTCTTCTTGGATGGGGCCAGCGAGAGTGGTGGCCACTGCTCGCATTTTCTGCTTCACGGACTTGAAATCGGGCCTAATGTTGAGGCGGTGACAAGCGAAGTCTGGGCTGATATCGGGTATGTCCAAGGCCATCCATGCGAAGACATTTATATTATCCAATAGGCACTAGATGAGTAGCACTTTACATTCCCTCTCCAATTCTGCATTGACAAAAACGGTCCTTCACCCGTCCCCCCTCGGGATTGACATCTCTTGCACTTCTTGGGTGGGTTCTATATGGGTCCCATTTGTCCGAGTCTTGAATCGCTCCTAAACACTCGTGCTTGGCACGCGGTCACTAGCAAGTGTCCACTCGCCCTGGACAGTATTTGGTTGCATCTTCCTTGGGGACTCTCGGCGGGCTCTACTTTCCTTGATCGCGTGCTGGGTAGCTTCTTCGGTCGCTGGGATCTGAAGGTTGCGTGTTCGAGCTGTTGCCGCAAAAATTGTCACCCAACTTTCCACACTCAGCAACCACCTGGGGAGTTGGGCGGAGAGATCGGAGACAGCAATCGACCAGTTACTAACCTTGCGAAGGCCTGGCGAGCAGAGAATACGACAAAGAAAAGAGAGGGTCGTTGGCAGCGGCGAACACCAGATTTACATGTTGACGAGAATACCACTTGCGGCGGGCAATGTTATTGCTCTAGGGAAAAGAATACATGTGGGTGTACGCGAGTACAAGAGAGAGAGAGAGAGCGAGGAGGAAGAAAGGCAACCGAGAGAGAGAGCGAGGAGGAAGAAAGGCAACCGAGAGAGGAGCTTAGTAACCACACCTACAATAGGATAGATTATGGGCTAAGTTCTCTGTCCCCTTTCGAGCACCTCTGGTCTCTTATTTATACTTGAGGGTAGGTTGCTCGAACGATTGAGGGCATTTAATGCATCATTAAATGCGCAGCCACCCGAGGTACATGAAGATTTGGATGGTGGAGGGTGAGAGAAGAGACCGCACAGTAACTGCGCGTACTGCTACCGAGGCGAAGAGTCCACGCGAGCCCTTGAAGAGTGTCCTTCGTTGTTCCATGGCGAACGGTTGAAGGGGCACCCAGGGAGGACCCACGACCTCCGTGGGGCGCTGTTTTATGTGTACGTCTTCTTGGAGGGTGTCTGCGAATGCCTTAGAGTATCTGCCCAGATGCTTTGTCGCTGACACTGTCTGATGCTTTTCCCCACTACAAGATTTGGGGTAACAAACATATTTAAATCTCTTATTGTATTTTCTCTTCTATTTTGAATTGACCATTGAATATTGTAACCGGTGTGAATTCTCCTTGCATGTGGCGACTAGATCGGGGTTGGGTGTAGGGAGAGAAATTTGTCTCAAGTGTAGCGACTAGGTAGGGGGAGATCTATGGAGGAAATGCGCATTAGTTATGCGACAAGACTTAGTATTAGGATTCATATCTTTTGCAGTGTTGTGGATATCATCAGACATGACCAACGACATAAAGGTTTCATGGGCAAAACGACACGTTTACGATATTGTTTTGAAAAATATCCTTTTTTGAATATATCCGTAGATATAACAGTTATGGACCGATATATCCACCAATATATTACCGATATATCCACCAATATATTACTGATATATCACACGATATATCCACCAATGTATTAACGATATATCTCAATAGTATATCGGATAAATTTTTTAAATTATTTTATTTATATGGTTTAATAGACAGCAAAACAAAATAGTTTCATTGTTTGGATTGTTTTGTGCTCTAACATAAAATGTTTATACTAGTTTAGTAGATTTAGAAATTCAATAAATGTGAAATTATTAATATATTAATAGAAAAATTAAAAATTATATTTATATATAATTATGTATATAAATAATTAAATATTATAATCTGATATATGAAATACCCTCCATATATCCCTCGACATATTAAAACCGACATGAAAAATTTAAACCGACGTGTACTCGACATCCAACATCTACAAACTTGATCTTATGTAAGATCATTCATCTTGATAAATATAATGAAAGTTTTCTTACTCATGCTTTTGATTTTTTACTTAATATTTATTTTTGTTGTGCAACGTTCAATCATTTGTAAAATATAATTTTATAATTTATCATAAAATCTTATTCACCCTCCCCCGAAGGTTGCCTAGTAGATCCAACAAAAACATGGGACCTCGCCTATATATGGAAGATAAATAGATACAAACAAAATAATTGGAAAAAATAGCAATGACGCTAAATGCTAACGCGTACCTTGCGTAAATTCTCCTCAACTCGCTCCTTTTTAATTCGATCAAGCTCTGCCATTAAAGCTTCATCATCATCATCACTAAAATCAACAATTGAACTTTAGTCCAAGGATATAGCAAAAAATTGTGAAAAAAGAACTCAATAATAAAGCACACAGAATTCATGAACGAATTAGAATTTATATCCTGCTCTCATTGTTATTTCAAAGTGAGCAAACTTTTACGATTGATGCAAATCTTGATACTCATTTGGAGAAGGCTCATTTTTATTCATTTACTAAAATAATTGAACAATATTGAACACCATTATGAAAGATCAATAAATAAATGAAAAAACTTGAACAACAACTTGCACATATAATTATGTTTGTAGAACACAGTTTATAAGCTGAACATGGTTTAAAATCAAATAAGCTTGAACATGCTTTATAAGGCTGAATATAGGTACTAAGTAGCCTGGGCATTGCCTGATTGTGTGTCTTCATGACCTTAGTTGTATTTAATTAAGTAGCTTTACTAAATGTCCTCCTAGAAGCCTAATGAATGGCGCTTTCTATGTTTATCAACCAAAGTGCATTTAAATTTAAGTTAACAATAGATGTATAATATGATAGAAGTAAATGCTGAGCAAATAATTAGATAATCTTATTTAATTATATCTTTTTTAATTAATGTATGAATATCAAGAAAATCAAATTACAAACTAGGAGAGTTGCACTAATTTCTATGTTCAACTACAGAAGGATTTTCTACCAATAGCAAAGATCAGTAGCATCTAATATTTAATCAGACATAATAAAATACCCGGGTTTGGCTTTGAGCTTGATTAAAAAATGAACAAAAATAAGATTAACAAGATTTAAAATTGCGTGTCAGATTCAAGCTTGATGGGGATGACCATCCACATGTGCCTCATTGCAAGGAGGGAGCCCATATTCGTATCCCCGCAGGAGGAATTAAGCGGATCGACGATCCGACACCACAGATGTGTCCAGATTTTCATTTTCATACATTATATTGTATTTTCAGTTAGTATTTTGTGAGATTGGGTTTGTTACATTATCGGTCAATCATAGTCATTGATATACGGGTGTCCTAAAGAGTTTTATTATAAATAGAATCTAAGGGGCCTTTCATGGAGAATTGTTGTTTTTGGAGAAGAAGATTTTTCAGAATCCAGTGATTCTCTCACAGTGACAACTCTGTGAGGCTTAAGGTGACGACTCCTAGGTTTGTTCATGTATCCCCTTGTATTCCCTCCGACCGACGCTCACTCTCTCCCAAAACCTCCATTGTAAACTACTAAAGCACCCACCATCAAAATCCCCAGGAAACATAATCCCCGAGGAAACATAATCCCCAAGTATTGAAGCTTTTTAGTTTTTTCTCCGAGGAAACATAATCCCCAGCCTCCACTGAAAACCAAAACCCATCCCGGAATCCCATCCCCCACCCCACTTCAAACCACTTTCAACTTATCCCAGGACTCCATGGCCCTGCCTCCAAGTAACATCAATACTGCTCCATGCACCCACATTGCAGCCCAAACTCCTTCCCTACATCATGCACTTACAGCCTCCTGAATTCCTGCATCAGGAATTAACCTTCCCTCACCCAATTCCATGATCCTTGCACGCAGTCCCACCCTCAGCCAACAAATCACAATATCTCTTCTATCCAAACCCCAAATGGCCAAAAAGTGAGTCATGTATACCCCTAAATAAAGCCAAAAAGTATATAAAATAAAATATGAGTAACACAATGCAACTGCTACTAAAAACTACACATATATACAAGTAAATATAATTTATATTATACAAAATAACATTAAATTTTATAGCAAATAAGTAGATTTTAAAGTTATTTATTGATTGCAATTTTTCATATTTATAAATTAATATTAAAAGCATAAAAACAATCAACAAATAAATGTAGTGAAAGTTCTAACATTTTTTGTAATATAAAATACGAAAGATATAATACGAAATGATTATACATAATTAATTGTAAGAATAACACGTACTATAGAGAACGAAACATAAAATATAATCGATTTAAGTATACATAATACAATACATAAAATTGATTTAAACATATATACTGTTAACATAAAATAAAATAGCAAGCAATATATATAAAAGTTGCATCAGAAAATATATTGTATATATCCACTTATCTTTTACTACATAACATAATCTATTGTATCGGGAAAAAATAGTTTTGCCATTTAAAAAGACATGTCATATATGTCGAAGGACATCTAAAACTTGAAGGTGATTGAACTGGGTAGTAGACACGGCACTCATGCCAGAATGGATGGTAAGAGGAATTTAATAGTGATTGTGGTGAGAAGTGGTGATTAGAATTAAATATAAAAAATAAACGATACATCAATAAAATGGGAGGCTGAAGAGATATGGGTTAAATTATAATTCTTGATGTAACATTGTGCGGATATAGATTCCTTATTTTGGATTTTTTTCATATTTCTCAGGTTCTTATGGCAATTAAGGCTCCGTTTGGGGGGACTTATTTTCACCGGTCAAGCGGTCATGACCGCATGAACCGGACCTTAATTAAGTCTTGATTCATGCGGTCATGACCGCTTGACCGGTGAAAATAAGTCCCCCAAACGGAGCCTAAGTTTTGATATGCAGATTTTTCCCTTGATTTAGTGGGAAAACTATAGAAAATGTTCAGTATGGTATAGCAGCCATAAATGACGTATGGATACAAGACAAAAAAATTGACTACCGAAGTAATAAAAGAACATTAACTTCATATGATGATAACAATACGGACAGACATGTGTACTACATATAGTGTTTTAAATGTCTGTTGGCGACATGTCTACCGACGTGTCATTTTTTAGAGCAAAACAATTATTTTAAAAAAAAATTGATGGTGTCCACCAGTAAAATATTGGTCGACATATCTGAAATTTTCATTTATATCGATTGACATGAATATTGAGCATATTATTCTAGGTTATATTAGTAGTATATATGTTTAAATAACCTCTATATATTGCATATTTGTACTAATTATGTTTAAATCAATTAAACTTATTGTTTTGTTCTATTTAATATATATTATTTTTACAATCAATTTTGTAAAATCATTTATTAGAAAATAAATGTTAAAGTTCTCAACACATTTATTAACCAGTGATTTTTATGTTTAGACAAATTTATTAAGCATGGAAAACTTAAAATCAATTAAGGATATTTAGTTTTTAAAGCTTTTTTACTTGTTATAAAAATTTCCTTGCTACCTAAATAAAAGTATCATATAATAACAGTATGTTTTATAATGTATTTATTTGTATTTATTAGTAAAAATTTGTTACGCGTTCGGACAGCGCCCGCTTATTTGGGCGTCAATACACACGGGGACGCACGGGGTCTGAAGCAACAACGGGGCCGAACCAACCGGTTCAGCCCCCACTATCTAAATAGCGGATCGGGGGGGCTGAACCCACCCGGTTTAGCCCCCATTGGGGCCGGCCTGCCAGCCTTGGTCTGGGTATAAATATACCCGGACCCCCTCTTGAAGAACTATGCAAGATTATTATCAGGTATTCTCTCCTTTCATGCTCTCAACCCTAATTTCTTCTCTTAGTTCTCTAGATCTATCTCTCTCTCCCATCTTCTTCATAACATTTGGTATCAGAGGATTCCTTCCTCCACCATGGTTGCTACTCGCGGACAAGAAGAGGTGAATCGTTTGGAAACATAGAGGTAAACTACGCCGGATTGACCGATTCGATGGCCGCCATCGAAGATGAGATGAAGGTGTCCAACCAACGGTTGGAAGAACGGATCGATCTAAGAATGGAAGAACTCAAGGCGCTGATTACATAAAATCTGAAGGGGAAATCGCCGTTGCACGACGAGAACGGTGGAGGACAAGGATCGGCCGCCGAAATCCCCGGAGCGCAGTATTCGGTTCCGCACATCACCAAATCGGCGGGATCTGTCGATCTGACGCGCGCGGGAGGCGGATCGACCGGGTTCGGGGGTAGCAGCGCAGCATCTGGGGACCGGAGGCCGGAATCGGTCGCCCGCCCTGGGCGCGGGTCGGCGTCGACCAGAACGGCGCGGGTAGGGTAGCTCCTCCCGGCGGCGGAAACGCGGGAATCCTTCCCCAGCCGCGGGCTGGTGGCTTGGGCGGAGGGGCAGCGGGCGCTCGATTTGGGGGGCAACCCTATCCAGGCTTTCTCGAACAGCAACATCAAGGCTACCCGGGCGCATACGTTGGGGGAATCGACCCCAGACGGCCGGCGTGGAACGGACAAGGAGCGGGGTGGCAAGGGCAAGACACACCGAGGGCGTTCATGCCTCCAAAGCTGACACGCATGAATTTACCTCGGTATAACAGAGGGGACGCATTGGAGTGGGTACAGAAGGCGGAGTTATTTTTCAGCTATCAAGAGGTGTCAGAGGTACAGTGGGTGCAACTGGAGTCCTTCCACTTAGAGGATGACGCTTTTCAGTGAACACAGTGGTTCCTGCGTGGACGGGATTGTGTCGTGGGCGGAGTTTGTCGATGGGTTCAGCGCTCGGTTCGGGCCCCTAGAGTTTGAGGACTTTGATGCTCTCTTGCAAAAGTTACGTCAGCAGGGCACTGCGATGGAATACAGGATGGAGTTCGAAAAGTTAGTCAATAGGGTGCCTTGGGAGGAGAAGACACTCCTCAGTTGTTTTGTATCTGTGTTGAAGGAACACTTAAAAGATGAGGTTCAGGCGTACATGCCCCGCAGCTTGAATCACGCCATTAGTCTGGCCCGCATTCAGGAAGAGCGGTTCAACAGGCAGCAGTCCCGCACTACAGCGAAGCCCACTACTACACCAGCGACTGCTAGGAGTGAACCACCGGTGGCCGGACGGCCTACGATGACGCGACTGTCATGGGGGAGTTACAGGCAACGAAAGAGAAAGGACTTTATTTCAACTGTGACGAGAAGTTCACGGCGGGCCACAAATGTCAGAAGGTACAAGTCTTTATGTTACATGAAGATTTGGAGGACGAGTCGAGCCCAGAGGAGCAGGTCCCCGCTGAAGACCTGGATCTGACCGAGTTCGGGGTCTCCCGACATGCTATGGAAGGGTGTAACCCTCCTCCACTCACTATGCGACTTGCGGGGAGGATCAGGCAAGAGAAAGTGACTATTCTGGTGGACAGTGAGAGTACGCACAATTTCATCCATCCTGACGTGCCCCAGCGGGTTGGGCATGTGATTGATACGGGGGCTACCTTCCAGGTTATGGTGGCGGACGGCAGCAAGTTGCAGTGCGAAGGTGTGCTAAAAGGGGTGGTGCTTCGGATGCAGGGGTACGTGGGCTGCACGGATGTTTATCTTTTACCCATTCAGGGCATAGACATGGTACTGGGAGTTCAGTGGTTGCAGCAGTTGTGACGGGTCACTTTTGATTGGGATCAGATGACGATGGAATTCATGCAGCAGGGGAAACAGTTCTGCTTGAAGGGTCTCACATCTTCGCCAATAAAGGAAGTATCTCTTCGTAGCATGCAACAACTCGGGGAGACAGCAAGTTTGATGGCGGTACTTTTGGGGGTGAGGTCGAATGAGGTCGGGCCATCTGAGGTGCCCATACAGATGCAATCCCTTGTGGAGGAGTATGCTGACGTCTTCTAGGAGCCACGCACACTTCCGCCATCACGGTTTCGGGATCATCAGATTGTACTCAAGGCAGGGGCGGAGCCTACCAATATCCGGCCATATCGATACCCGCACATGCAAAAGGCTGAGATTGAGCGCAGCATTCGGGAGATGCTCGATGTGGGAATCATCCGGCCCAGCACAAGCTCATTCTCGGCCCCGATCATTCTGGTCAAGAAGAAGGATGGGTCGTGGCGGTTTTGTGTGGACTACCGTGCACTGAACAACGTCACCATGAAGGATAAGTTCTTGATTCCATTAATTGAAGAACTGTTGGACGAGCTACACGGTGCGACGCGGTTCACCAAGCTTGACCTTCGGTCAGGCTACTACCAGATCCTCATGCGGGAAGAAGACGTCCACAAGACGGCCTTCAAGACTCACGATGGGCACTATGAGTTTTTGGTGATGGCCAACGGGTTGACTGGCGGACCGCCCACCTTCCAGGCTAATATGAACGAGATTTTTCGTCCGCTCCTTCGCCACTTTGTGCTGATTTTTTTCGATGACATCCTCATATACAGTGCTAGTTGGGAAGAGCACTTGCGACATGTCGCACAGGTCTTCTCCATGCTGCGCAGGCATCAGCACTATGCCAAGCGGTCGAAGTGTTCTTTCGGTCAGGAGGAGGTGGAGTATTTGGGCCATTAGGCTCGGCTGAAGAATTTAAAGCCGACCCTCGGAAGATTGAAGCATGGTTTCTTGGCCGCGGCCCCAGACTATACGGGCCTTGCGGGGCTTCTTGGGTCTCACGGGCTACTACCGGCATTTTGTGAGGGACTACGACAAGATTTTCAGGCCGCTGACCCAGTTACTGCAGAAGGACGCTTTTTCGTGGCAGGATGAGGCTGACGCGGCTTTCCAGGCACTCAAACGGGCCGTGACGACTACGCCAGTCTTGGCACTTCCGGATTTCACCAAGGAATTCATCGTCGAGACGGACGCGTCGGGAGTGGGCTTGGGTGCTGTGTTGATGCAGGAATGGCGGCTGATAGCCTTCGACAGCAAGGTATTGATTCCTCGGACATTGGGGTTGTCCGCTTATGAGAAGGAGATGTTGGTCGTTATTCACATCGTGGCTCTGTGGCGACCTTATCTGCTGGGGCGACACTTCAAGATTCGGACGAACCATCAGAGTTTGAAGCACTTACTGGAACAATGGATCTCCTCTCCTCTCCAACAGAAGTGGGTCACTAAACTTCTGGGGTACGACTATGAGATTCTCTACCGCCAGGGCCGGGACAATCGAGTTGTTGATGCCTTATCCCGCTTTCCAGAGAGCACACTCGCTCAGATTTCTACACTCCTGCTGGACTCTATGGATGAGATACAGGACGAGGTGGAGCGCGACTCAGAGCTCCGACCTATTGTGGACACTCCGACGGGCACTGGAGACGGTTCCGGGTTATCATCTTCGGAATGACCGGTTGTACTTTCGGGACCGTGTGGTCATTCCTACTCAGTCAACATCGCGGACAGTTATGATGCATGAGTTCCATTCCTCGCCGACAGGTGGTCATGCCGGTCTCGCCCGCACCCTTCAGCGCGCATGGGCAAACGTCTTCTGGAAGGGTATGCAGTGTGATATTCAGCTGTTTGTTCGACAGTGTGACATATGTCCGCGCCAGAAGTATGAGACGACCTCCCCCGTCGGATTGCTTACACCGTTGGAGATCCCTCATCAGGTCTGGGATACCGTTTCCATGGATTTCATTGATGGGTTGCCCAAGTCTCAGGGCAAATCCGTTATTTTGGTGGTGGTCGATAAATTATCCAAGTACGGGCACTTCATCGCCCTGAGCCATCCGTACACCGGCCCATCAGTTGCAGCTACATTTGCCCGGGAGGTTGTCAGGTTGCATGGGATCCCACGGGCAATCATTTCGGATCGCGATCCGACCTTTGTGGGAAGGTTCTGGAGGCGTTCACAGGGCACGTCATTACGGTTCAGCACAGCTCACCATCCGCAAACGGGTGGCCAGACGGAGGTTCTTAATCGGGGGCTGGAGACTTACTTGCGTTGCTTTGTCATGGATGAACCACGTACTTGGGCAGGGTGGTTACATTGGGTCGAATACTGTTACAACACGTCCTACCACTCCGCCAGTAAAATGACCCCATTCGAGGTCGTATACGGCCGGCTACCGCCCTCCTTGAGCAGCTATGAGCCGGGTAGCACGGCGCTTCCCACCGTTGATCAGGCACTCTGATATCGTGATCGCACTCTTGCTACTTTACGGGAGAATCTACGGGCAGCACAGGATCGCATGAAGGCCCAGGCGAACAAACATCACACAGACTGCGAGTTCCAGGTGGATGACGAGGTCTTTCTCAAGCTCCGTCCCTACAGGCAATTGTCTGTCGCCCAGCAAACGAATCAAAAGTTGGCCACCCGTTACTATGGGCCCTTTCGGATTGTTCGCTGGGTTGGCCCGGTTGCTTACACGTTGGCACAGCCCGAGGGGTCGCGGATACATCCAACCTTTCATGTTTCCCTGCTGAAGAAGAAGATTGGCGCCTCCGTCCAGGCAAGCCCTCTTCTGCCTGAGGCTACCGCTGCGGGCGAACTACGACCGTTACCTGAGGAGGTCTTGTTGTTCAAGTGGAAGCATCGCGGGACCGAGTACCGTCCTGAAGTATTGGTTAAGTGGCAACATATGACTGCAGCGCACAACACTTGGGTGGATATGATGGAGTTTTGCGAGTTGTACCCTGACTACCCCCTTGGGGACAAGCAGGTTCTTGATGGGGCAGGGAATGTTACGCCTTCGGACGGCGCCCGCTTATTTGGGCGTCAATACACACGACGACGCAAGGGGTCTAAAGGCAACAACGGGGCAGAACCAACCGGTTCAGCCCCCACTATCTAAATAGCGGATCGGGGGGGGGGGGGGGGGGGGGGGGGGGGGGGGGGGGCTGAACCCACCCGATTCAGCCCCCATTGAGGTCGGCCAACCCCCTTGGCCGGCCAGCCTTGGTCCGTATATAAATATATCCGGACCCCCTCTTGAAGAACTATGCAAGATTATTATCAGGTATTCTCTCCTTTCATGCGCTCAACCCTAACTTCTCTTAGTTCTCTAGATCTATTTCTCTCTCCCACCTTTTTCATAACAAAATCGTACCCTGTTATTAATATTTTATTTTGAATACTCTTCGACTTTATTTTGGGATATATATGACCTATTGTTCGTCCATGTGTTATATTAATTTTTTACATTTAGAATATATAATTATAGTTAGTATATATACAAATAATATTTAGTTTTTTATAAAATTTGCAAATAAAATATTTCTGGCATATCTTTGATATCCAATATTTCAAAATTCAATCAGACATGTCGAAATCTGATATTTACAACCTTACCTCTGGGTAAAAAGAATGAAGATATTAGATGTAGAGAAACTAGAAACAATTTGCGGGAGAATGCTCTGGAGGTTTAGCAAGCATTGTGGCATAACTTATCATATCGCACAATGTTAAAGAAGTATTTTGAAGAGCTTACAAGAATTCTAAAAATTTACGATGACCTCACATGTTAAGTCATTCATACACATTCAATGGATTATAAAGCCAAGTGAAATGAAGTTCATTGAAGATAAAATATGATGAACATTATGTCTTACATTAAGGATTGTATTGGGTGATCAAAGGAACAGACGTTGATTCACATATTATTATAATAGAAAAACAAGTAGCATATATTGGTTATCAAGACACTTGAATAGAATGTTATGATAATCTATGACTTCAACATTTTTCTATACATAGTTGCAGCCATCACTTCTTTGTACACTTATTAATTCAATTATTTTTTATGTAGGTTAGTATTATTTGATAAACATTGGTTATTAACCATATAAAAGGGGGTTATCACAGAAGAGTCAAGTTACTCCGAAATTTCAGAGAGCATACACTCCAACAACTTAGGAGTTATGTCCTTGCACTTTGAGCATGAACTTTACATAATACAAACCTACAGAGTGTAACACATATTGTGTCACCCGCACACTATGGAACAAGGCAAATGCCTAACCCAAATGCCGCAATTAAACCATTTATATTTTGAGAAATGTACGTATAATAGACATTTCCTATAGTTTGGTGTCACAAAATCATCAAAATAATGTTAATGTGATTAACAAAGATATTCAAGTCCAAATGACACCAAACTTGGGCCGCAGAGACTTCATCTCAAGCTGGGCTCACTAATAAATGGGGCCAAAATAAATAGTATAGTTTTTCACCTTTTGCTGGAACAATTCTCCTCATATAGAGCTTACGATGTTACTCATAAATTATAAACTCATTGTGTCTATGTTTTTGTAAAGAAAATCTGCTCTTGAATTTTACAGTGCTTTCTTCTTTCTCGCATAGATATTGTTTTGGCTCGGACTTTTATTGTGTCACTAGCAAGTCTTTTGATTACCCTCACTAGCTCAACATAGACTTGCACATTTTAACTAGCAACTTGCGGTATTAACACGAATAATATCTCTTTATTTGCATAACCTAACTCCAATAACTAGGTTCTCTTGGCAATAATCATTGTTATAGTGTTTGCTAAAACAATCTTTGGAATATGGAAGACTATGCTTTCATTGCTAGATTGTAGAGTATGCTTGTTTCCCCGGTTGAAGTCAGCCGAACAAAGAAGTTTGACCCTTCAGCAGCGAAAAAACCTAACTTTGGCTAGCCCCATGCCCCCTGTTACAAACCAAATAATAATCATAAAAACTACTTACATCTGAAATAAAACAAACATTAATAGACATAAAACATGACCGAACCGGAACCTTATAGAACCGGACAGAACTGCTAGTAAATAATTTGGTTTTAGTTCTTTGTGAAACGGAACCGTAGGCCCTACTGTTCCAAAATTTATGTTGGAACCGGAACCAAAATCGAAACTAGTCAAACAAAATAAAGTTTTTGTTTTAATTCAAGAATCATTACCTTAACTGTTCAGTTCACGATTTTAGTAGAACCAAAACAGAACCGGAACCGTGACAACTTTAAATACAACAAAGACACTTTGAAGAACATCTAGTGGTTTGTTATATACAATGATTACTTGAGTCATATGCAATGATCTGTCAATACATTTGGGTAAACCCACTACCACGACATTGAACGTCATTGTTGCTCTCGTCTCCATTGTCACTCATCTTTTAAATCGGTCTTCATTCATCATTTCCCCTCAAGAGAATTTTGCTCATGTTGTAGCTAGAAGTGGTGATTGTAGCTGATTTAAACATACTGGTGGTGAGGCGGCGTCCCATTTGCTCTCATTGTGGAGAAATTGGTCATCTTATTGGCCAATGTTTCATCAAAAACAACCCCACATTCGCCCACAGGCTCATGTTGACGGTGCTAACTTAGATAGCTTTACATCAATCCCCTCCACCTTCGCATCTAACACTGGATGTTGGTTCTCTAAAGTTGATATTGATGCTCTTATTGTTGAGTCAAGGAACTCAATCACGGTTGCATCAATGCCCTCGATCTCAAGTAACAAGCATTTAGCCTCTCATGTTAAGTGGTTCATTAACTCAGGTACTTATAGTCATATGACCAGTGACCCGACAGCTTTCCCTTGGTTGCCCAGGCATAATCAAATTCCTCCAATTGCTTTTGTTGATGGATCTTTTACGCCAGTCTATGGGTCAAGGGTTGTCACCACATCTCTCACTTCATATTGGAGAATGCTCCTTTGTTTCAAATTTTACTTGTACTCTTCTCTCTATTAGCGCTATTACAAGGAGTTTAAATTATTGTGACGTATTTTTTTGTTTCATTGTTATTTTTAGGATCTTCGCAAGAAGAAGATTTCTACTAGGATTGAGATGAGTGGACTATTTTACTGCGAAGGTCTTTTTTTAATGGTACCGATGTCTTGGCCATTCACCCGCTCCTATTCTTTGTCAATTATTCCCTTGTCAAATTAGTCTGTTATAGAATGTAAGGCTTGTCAAATTGGCAAGCATTGTCGTAAGTCTTTTCCTCCTAAAACTATTATTACAAGTGTTGTCGGTGTTAATGTCATACACTCTTATGTATGGGGTCTCAACTCCAATAGGTTTGTTAGTCAAGGTAGTTTGTTCTTGAGCGCTTTTATTGATGATTTCCATTGATGTACTCGTATCGGTCTTCTAAAAGGTAAATTTGAACTGTTTAATGTCTCTCAATCTACTCAGTATGAAAATAAAACTCAATTTACTTCCCCTTTAAAGAATTTCATGCAGATGATGCAAAATAATATATATGTATTTTATTTTCCTCCTCTTGTACTTCTCATGGGATTATTCATCAGACAAGTTATGTCAACCCATCACAACAGAATGTGTGACAAAATGGAAGAATCAACATCTCCACAATGTAGCATACGCCTTACTACATCAAAAATAATTATCTCAAATCATATTGGAGTCATATCATTCTTCTAGCCTATCATTTGATCAATTGCATGCAATCATTAATCCTCAATAGGAAACACCACATCCCCTTCTCTATTCTTTATTAGGATGCATCTTCATTTCCTCTTACCCCTCATGTGTTTGGGTATGTATCATTTATCAATGTCCCCTCTCAAGGTTGTGATAATTAAATTACTCTCTGGTACATTGTTGTGGATATCGGCCGACATGTCCGACATGTCGGCCGACATGAAGGATTGAGAGCAAAATGACACAAAACCGGCACAGATTCTGGGTGTGGCGGTTTGAAAAAAGCGGGCCGACATGTCGGTTTTAACCGACATGTCGGCCCCAAAAAAACGCCCGATTTCGGGCGTTTTTTAAGTTTTTTTTAAAAAAAAATTTATTAATTATATATGTTATTATTATATTTATAATGAAATGAGCGGGTCGGGCTACTGTTTTAACACCCCGACCCCGCTCATTTCATTCACGCTCTGCCCTAGCTCTCCCCGTCGCTCCTGCCCTAGCTCTCCCGCGCGCGCCGGCGACATTATCTCTCTGGTTCTTTCTTCTCTCTGCTCGTTGGTGCCCTCTGGTTCTCTGGTTCTCTGGTGCTCTCTAGCCCGTTGGTGCTCTCCCTCTCTCGCGCGCTGTCGACACTCTATCTCGCTGGTTCTTTCTTCTCCCTACTCGCTGGTGCTCTTTGGTGCGTTGGTGCCATCTGGTTCTCTGGTTCTCTGGTGCTCTCTAGCTCGTTGGTGCTCTCCCTCTCTCGCGCGCTGTCGGCACTCTATCTCGCTGGTTCTTTCTTCTCCCTACTCGCTGGTGCTCTTTGGTGCTCTGGTTCTCTGGTTCTCTGGTTCTCTGGTTCTCTGGTGCTCTCTAGCTCGTTGGTGCTCTCCCTCTCTCGCGCGCTGTCGGCACTCTATCTCGCTGGTTCTTTCTTCTCCCTACTCGCTGGTGCTCTTTGGTGCTCTGGTTCTCTGGTTCTCTGGTGCTCTCTAGCTCGTTCGTGCTTTCCCTCTCTCGCGCGCTGTCGGCACTCTATCTCGTTGATTCTTTCTTCTCCCTACTCGCTGGTGCTCTTTGGTATGGGCACCATTGGTAAAGACATCTCGGGATCCATTGGCAGCTAAAAATGTTGATTCTGGAATGGTACAAGAGTGGATGATAAATGTTGATGCTGAGGAGGATGAAGATGAAGATGACGATGATGAAGTCTTTCCTGGTGAGGGGCTGACATGGGCGCAAATTGGCAATATAGTCGACGCTGATCATGATGAAAGGAGACCTCAAAGATTAGCTACAAGCAAAGAAGTGGCAATTAGTTATCAAAGAAGGGGAAAGAGAAAAATATCTGAAGTGGACGAGGGAGATCTAGAGGGTTCATCGGATGAAAATCATATTCTATCTACTCTGCCAACTATAGATGAGTTTTCAGGTGATGAAGAATGAGGTATGTTCGAGTTTTCATATTTAAAGTGTTGTATGTTAAATGCTACATATAGATTTTAATATTTAAAAGTTCAATAGGTTGTAAAATAGGTAGTACTGTGATATGTATAAAAATTAAAAAATAACATGTAATTACATATATAATTAATTAAATATTAAAATCCGATATATGAAATATCCCCGATATATCCCCCGATATATAAAAAACCGACATGAAAACTCAAACCGACGTGTCCCCGACATCCGACATCTGCAACATTGCTCTGGTAGAAAAGGTTATCGGTGCGTTGACATGTTCTCCGGACATTAATCTATTTTTGTTGACGTCACTTCAAATCCATCCTCGTACTTCATTGATGAAAGCAGAACCCTCTTCGTAGCACCTGTTATGCCTCGAGATTTTCCACCATCTAACTCCTCAATCTATGTCTCAATCAGACATCCCCACCTCCTGATCCCATTATTTATACTACTTCCTCTCAGACTTCTATCATTCATACCTTCCACATATGAAACCCTCATTTTGACCTTATTCCTCCTTCTACCCCAATAGTATAGTCCTTAACTCCCATGCCAGCATCTCCTTCTAATGATTCCATGTCATTGGACAGCTCCCATGCCAAAATCTCCTCTTTCTGAAGACTCCACGTCATTGGGCAGTATAGCCACAACATGTCATTTACCCTTCGTAAGGGTGTCCAGTCATTCATAGTTATTTAAATAAATGTTGATTAAAATGGTTAATATCTTATGCTATCATATCTTTATTTACTCATAGTTATTTGAATTATCTTTTATTGTAATATTAGATGGATAAAGCCCAAAGGGTCTAACATTTCTAGCATTTGGATTTTCCAAAGAAGAAACAAATTAGTTTCCTTAGAAAAAAACAGTCCAACTGATACTCTTCTCTCTCCATCAGATTCCTCTCACTATCTCTCTCCTACTACAGCTCTTGTTTCCATCTCCCTCCCACTCTACTAAGAATTACGAAAAATAAATCAAGCAAAAGAAGCCTGCAAACGAAAAGAAAAGTCAATCCAAGGTGATATCTAAACATTTTTTTGTCTCTTCCAAATTAATAATTCCTTTAGTTGAATGCATATTGATATTAAACTCCAAAGAAACCTGCAGCTATTCTTGCTATCAAAATATATAAGAACAATGTCTTGAATGACAAGGCTCTTTAAACATCCTTATGTGAATAAATGTTAATTAAAAGAGACTTAGCATACACCTCTTATGATTCTAGAATAGAAACCAGCCTACAACCACTTTTATTAATGGGAATACTAATAACTATATACTAAAAGCTTTAATTCTTCTCCTATCCTCACATTCCAAAATAATGACTGAACAGATGTTTGCAGGAAGATAAACTAAGAGTACAGGATCCATTTGACACTGTTCAAAAGAAAGAAATTCAGTCCAATCATTCAGGAACAGGACTAAAGCAAAGAGATGTAAATCATACAGGTTCAAATCCCATCATAAGAGAACCACAACTGTAGAGGATAATTTTTACCATGAAGGTTTAAACTGGCATGATTACATATGCAAAAATGGAGAACAATCTCTTCATATATATATATATATATATATATATATATATATATATATATATATATATATATATATATATATATATATATATATATATATATATATATATATATATTTCTATGTGAACATTACAAGATTCAAATAATAAGACAGATTTAAATTTGACATTTTGGTGACAATTAGGAAGGAAACATACCTCTCATCCTCACTTTTAACATCAACGTCAGAGTCATCAGCATCTATACTACGGGGAACAATCCGGTCCTCCACGTCTCTTTTTCCTCCTATATCCAAGTGTGTGTGTGTGATGCCCTCAAATAAGTAAAATGGATCATATTGCTCCGAAAAATAAGAGCAGACAAATCAATAAGATTATACAACAGGTTAAACAGATTCCACCTTCAAGAAAATGCCCTGTCCCTGTACCCGTCCTCCTATCCCTGTCCTCTGGATCAACGAAGAAAAGTTAAACATTTAGTATGTGAAGTGAAAACAAAGCGTGCTAGAATTTGAAAATACAAGATCTGATGAAAGTAAGAGTGCACAGAAAACTGAAAATACTCAAAGAAACATTCCCAAAAGTATTTTAATACCATTATAAGATTTGTCTTTGGAGGAGAAATGCCTCCTCTCCCGTTCCTCTAACTCCTCTCGGAGGTTTCTCCTCTGCAATTCTTCCTGGGTATCCTGTCCTTCCTTTCTGCAACAAAAAAACCTCCAATTATCATCAGAAATATATAACCAATATATTTTCTATGGGTGTAAGAAGCGATAAAGATCAACCCTAAACTTAGTGAAATCTAGGATTGCGGCTTGCTCAGACATAGAGAAGACAAACCTAGGTTTCAGCGTTGTATGGGCAGCGAGATCCCTTGAGGAGTACTTCTGTGAAGGGCCGAAAATTCGCGTTCCACCCTGCTCGTTTCCACCCTTCGCCGGCGCCCACGTAGGCCGAGCCGCTGTCGTCATCTACCTCCACTCGATATACAACACCGGCGAGAGCGAGCGAGCGAGAGCGAGCGAGCGTTGCAAGACGGTCCGGTAAACGAGACATTTTTATGAGCAATTTTTCGGGGAATCTATACAGTGCGAGATTAATCCACTAACTTATATTCATAAATAATTATTATTGAAAAGTGACCATTTTGCAAAAGCAATGGGAAATAAATAGTAAACGTTTGTGTTAGAAAAGACCGTCTAAAGGCTCATTTATGAGGCTCATTTGTTTCTTGTTTTAGTCCCACATCTTGGATTGGGATCTTCTCTTCTTACTCTTTTCCTATATAAATGTATTCATACTTGTAATTATTCATTCAAAAAGTATATGCAAGGTTGGAGGTTTCTCTATTTCTACATGGTATCAGAGTCACCGGTCTCCCTCTAGCCGGCTTCTCTGTTTGCTAACCGCCTGGTCACCCGGCTGACCGCGCGGCCTGTTCCTCCCTTGCCTAAGCAGCCGTATTCGGCGACCTGTTCTTTCTACCCGTTGTTCCTCCACCTTCCTTATGTTCTGCTCCTCTCCTTCTCTTCATATCTCTCCCTCTTTTATAACCTTCTCTCACGTGGGGTCCACTTGCATCTCCTTTTCTCTCTCCTGCCCGGTCTTACTCTCTGACCGTGCGGTCTCTACCTTCCCGCTTCTCGCGGCTTCTTTCTAGCCGCTGCGGCTCTCTCCCCTTGACCACTGCGGTTTCTCTCTTCACCGCGCGGTCTTCCCGTCTCTCCCTGCTTCTCGTGGTTTCTCTTCTTGCCGATGCGGTCTCTCTCTCCATCGAGCGGTCTTCCCATTTTTTCCCGCTTCTCGCGGTTTCTTTCTAGCCACTGCGGGTTTCTCTTCTTGTCGCTGCGGTTTCTCTCAACCGAGCGGTCTTCCCGCCTTTGCCTCTCCCTTCTAACCATAGCGCACTGTCAAGTCGCTCGCGGTCTTCCTTGCCAAGTCGCCCAGCTTCTCCTAGTCGCTGCGCCTTCTTTCCCGCGGCCTCCTTCTCCCGTAGCCGCATTGTGGTTACGACCTTCTTTGTCGCTGGCCGTTCCCCTTTGGTGTGCGGCCTTCTTCTCTTCTCATCAAGCCGCGCAACTTCTCCAAGCCGCCCGGCCTCCCTTGTCAAGCCTCCCGGCTTCCTTCCTCTGCTGACCTGATGGCCTCCGACGCCTCTGCTGCTACTTCTGCTCCGCCAGCCCATGAGGCTCCTCTGGCTTCTGACCTTCGTGATGAATTGCGCATTACTACCATCTCTTTGACAGGCAAACGCAATTTTGTTGAATGGGTCCACTCTGTTCGTCGTGTCCTGTAGACGAAGGGTCTTCTCCACCACCTGACTCGGGCTACCCTTATTGTCCCCTCTGATGATTGGCTACGTGATGACGGTCGGGTCCAGTCTTGGCTCCTCAACTCTATGGACATCAAACCCTATCGGATGGCCATGTATCATGATACGGCCAAGGCAATGTGGGAGGAGCTCCACTCCTTTTACTCTGGGCAAAACAGTGTTCAGCACCTCTATGATATTATCTCCAACCTCCAGAATCTTGCTCCAGGTCCTCCTGGCGACATGATTTCCTTTGTTGCTCAGGCCAAGACCCTAGCCGAGGCATGGATTCAACATCAGCCTCCTACCACGGATCTTGCTACTCAACGGGCCCAGAAAGAGGCGGTTACCATCACGATGATGATGTACCGGGTTCCGCCTCACCTGCATAGTGTTCGGGCTCAGATCCTCTCTTCCACGACGACTTCGTCACTGTCTGACGTCTGCTCCATGCTACTTCGAGTTACGCCTCCTATGGAGGCCCCTTCCGGCTTTGCCCCTGCTCTTCTCCAACAACCTCTCTTTCCCACTCCACCTCCTGCTCGTGGCTCTTCCACTCGGGGAGGCCGGCCTCCCTCCCGGGGACGCGGCCGTGGTGGCTGCTCGTCTCTCAAATGCACATATTGTGGTTGGGGTGGTCATCTTGAGGCCACCTGTTACAGCAAGCATGGGTTCCCTCCCCACCTCGCTGCCACTTCCTTTGTTGCTCCTGCTCCTGCCATGGATCCGGCCTCCACTACCCGACATGATATTGATGAGCTCCGCACCCAACTACATCAGCTACAGGCTATTCTTAGCCGCTCCTCTGGCTCGGTTGCGACCTTTTCTGCGGAAGGTATAACATGTCTCTCTCCCAGCCCTCACTGGATCGTTGATTCCGGTGCTACTCACCATATTACTTCCCAGAAGCCCTCCAAATATCTCCAGATGGCTCACCCCCCGAGTATCACTGTGGCCAATGGTGACACCCTACCGATCTCTGGTGCTGCTGCCCTCCAACTTACCCCGACCCTTTCTCTTTCCTCGGTTCTTCATGTTCTGGGCTCGCCTTTCAATTTACTTTCTGTTAGTCGCCTGACAAACGACCTTGATTGTTCAATAATTTTTTCTCCTTCTTCCTTTCTTATGCAGGATCGTCGCAGCCGGAGTATCATTGGTAGGGGGCAGCTGGTGAATGGGCTTTACCTCCTAGATACTCAACCCACTCTTCTATCTGTCATCTCTTTTGTTGACTGACATCGTCGTCTTGGCCATGCTCCTCTTCCGATTCTCAAGTGGGCTCTTCCTGATGTTCCATTACAGGAGTTCTCTTGTAAATCATGTATCTACGGCAAACACCACTGTTCTGTTTTTCCCCCTACATGTACCCGAAGTAGTACTCTGTTATCGTTAGTTCATTCTGATGTATGTGGTCCCTATAAGGTTCCTAGTATCTATGGTTTTTCGATATTTTGTCACTTTTATAGATGACTATGAAAGTGCAGCTAGATCTGATATACTCTAGAGGGGGGTGAATAGAGTATATGGTGATTTAAAAGTTTTTACAACAATTGTTGTAATATGAGTGAGCAGGGAAGCAATAATAAATCTAATCACTGAACTAAACTAATCAAAAGCTAATCACAGAATAATCAAGGCTAGAAACAAAAATAAAGACAAGGAAAACCAGAAGACACAAGGAAATATAGTGGTTCCCCTAAACTTGGGTACATCCACTCTTCTACCACCCTAGGTAGGAATCCACTGCAGGATGAGTTGATCAGGTGTCCTGGGCACCAATGAGCTTTTGATAAGGTGCTCAAAAACCAAATCAGATTTTTTGATCAGGTGTCTTGCCACCAATGAGCTTTTGACAAGGTGCTCAAAAACCAAGCTCAAACTTTTGAAGCGAGTTTGAGAAACCCTTTACAGAGAGGGGGTGATAGAGTGATGGAAGTCTTCTCTTTCTCAAACAACTGAGAAGACTATGTGGATTGTTGATGTCAAAGCTCCCCCTGAGTCCTTGAGATCTTCAGGAAAAGAAGCTTTGCTGTAGGGTGATAGGCCTTCACAAGTTGAGCTCCAGCAAAAGATGATTTCAGCAACAGCTGAAATGTTGGATGTCTGGAGTCTTGAATATGTAGGCCTTGAACACTTGAAAACTAGAGAGATCTGAAGATTTCAGAAAAATTTGATCTCCTTGGATGAGTGTTCTTGAGAATTCTTTGAGACAGTATATTTTGTTCTTGTTCTGAAGAATACTGATGTCTGTCTGTGTGTGTCTGTGTATCTGTCTCTCTCAGAGATTCAAAAATTCTTCTCTTTTTTTCTCTGGTACTGAATGGAAAGACATAATCTGAGAAGAATAGTCGTTGGTCTGCATTAATGGCATCCTTAATTGCAAAATCTCTTCTGGAGGAAAGTCCATAGAAATATTCCTTGAAACTTGGTCCAGAAATAAATGAAAAACGGATAGGAAATCTTCAGAATTAATTGCAGAATAACTTCTTAACTGATTTGAATTTGAATCTAGAAACATCCTTGAAGTTATCTGAAAACGTCGAACTGAGCTCTGCTATCGTCGGACTGAGCTCAGCGATATGGATAAATACAGCAGCAAAATATCGTCGATCTGAGCTCAAAGATCGTCGACCTGAGCTCAGAGATAGAAATCCAAAGATGAGTCAAGATCGTCGAACTGAGCTCACCGATCGTCGAATGAAGTTCGACGATATGATGAAGTTGAGCTCAGCGATCGTCGAATGGAGTTCGACGATCTGTCGAAGTTGAGCTAGACGATTGTCGATCGGAGTTCGACGAATCATCGTGCTGAGCTCGACGATATGACTTAGTCTCCAAACAGAAAGTCCTGGTCTTGAGGGCAGCTTCCAAACCTAGACTTTTAACCCTTAGACTCAATTCTAATTGACGTTTTGAGCTATACAGGAGGTCAAACATTTGTTTCCTATAGACATAGTGATCCTGACCCAAATTAGTAATAGGGTGTTCCAACAATCTCCCCCTATTTGGGTTAGGATTACTATTTACAGACTTTGGAAAAATTAAATAACAACATTCAAGCAGCAATACAGAAAAGCAACAAGCTAGACATTTGCAGAACCACAGAGATATATAACATCCAGATAATAATCAGAAATCACAGAGAATGTCACCTTACATTGTCATTTCTTTTCCTTGCCCTTAACAAGTTTGATCTCTCTGTTGGGATTGAGGGCTTCTTTCTTTGATCTGGTATCATCTGCTGCACCTAAAGATGTTTGCTGTTTAGGCCTGAGAACTACAACTTCAGGAT
Source organism: Platanthera guangdongensis (assembly GCA_039583875.1). Classification (NCBI taxonomy): domain Eukaryota; kingdom Viridiplantae; phylum Streptophyta; class Magnoliopsida; order Asparagales; family Orchidaceae; genus Platanthera; species Platanthera guangdongensis. Next base: position 15,274,070 of record CM077154.1, read on the forward strand.
GCAGTTCCATATACCTGTCAGAATCAAAAAATTTCCTTGATGCATATCTTTCTAGCTATTTCTGTCTCTGTTCAGACATTGTTGAGATATTAGAGGAATCTCTTCCTTGCTCTTTAGCCTTTTTGATCTGATCCAGTGCAGCAAGTTCTTTCATCCTTGCAGCCCAAGCAGCTGGATTGTTCTCAGGATCCTCAAAAGGTACTGGTGGCTCATATATGTTAGAAGGATTGTCCTGAGGAGGCCTGGAAGACACAGTTTCCATTAATTTATAGGGAAAAGGACCAGATGTGGTATCAGTAGAAACTTGTCCTCCCCTGGAGTATGGGTGTTGCCTTGAGTATCCTTTGGAGTAGACCTGGAGATCTCTTTGATTTCCTCTATATCCTCCTCTCCTAGATTGAGAATCCCTGGATTGGCTTCCCCTATGGTAAGATCTGACATGAGGCTGATAGGGGGCTTGACTTCTGGCAGGGGGTTGAGCAGTAGAACTTCCACCTACACCTGCATCAGGAGGAGGTGGTGGAGGAGGATGAGAGTGTTGGAATTGTGAAGAACCCTTTTCATATTTCCTCTTCTTTTTCATTGCTTTCAGTTGGTTCTTAGAGTACTGCATCCAGTGCTCAGTGATAGGGCAATCATGAAGAATGTAGTGTGGAATATCATTGTTATCTTTGACCTTGTCAGGAGGTATTCTCTTCATGGCTTTGCTCCTTGCCTTTCTTTTCCTAGCAATGGTAGCAGAAGAGTCATCAGAGTCTGTTCTGTACTCATCACTTTCAGAACTCTGCTCATCATACAGGGCATCAATTTTCTTCATCAAATCCTTCTTGAGCTGTACAGAAGCAGATGAGGCAACAGATGGTGTAGCAGCAGATGTTGAAGCAGTAGCAGAAATGACAACATCAGATATTGCAGGTTCAGTAACAACAGCAACAGCAACAGATTCTGGAGAAGTGACAATAGCAGAAACAACAGTTTCTGGAGAAGTAACAGCAGCAGTAATAGTTTCACTTACAGCAACATCAGCAGTAGAAATATCATCAAAAAATGCAGAAGGCTCAAACTCAGGTGCCTCTGTCATAAGGATTTCCTTGGAAATTGGTTCATCATCAGTAACAGAAATATCAGCTGCAGTAGAGACAACAACATCAACAGCAATGCTTTCATCAGAAGAAGCAGCAGCATATACTGAGTTGACAAAAGAGGTGATGATGCTGGGGTCACAGCAGGAGAATGACACAAGTGCCTTGGACAGATCCTCTGGGGGCTGGACAACAACTGGCTCTGGCAGACATCTGAAATATAACTGATCAAAGTTTGAAAGCAAAGACCTGAGGTCTATTGCAAAGACTACAACAGGAGGAATTTGTTCTTGAGACACAGCAGCAGCAGCAAGAACAGGAGCTGAAGAGGCAGCAGTAGCAGCAACAGCAGACAGGCTCACAAAAACAGCAGCAACAGCAGCAACAGGAAGACTCACTTCATAGGGCATCTCCCCCTGCCTAGATTCAGACAAGTCTGCATCAAGGCACACTGCTGTAGGGGCTGCCTGAGGGAATAGAGATGAGAGCCTGGCAGAGAGAGCTGCCACTGACAGGTGTAATGGAGCCAAGGAGGTCTCCAAAAGAAGAGAGAGCCTGGGGGATAGCAATTCATACAACCTGTCAGCAAGGGCTGGAAGGTCTACTTGCTCAAGGGTGACTGGAGCAGAGGTAGAAGATAGAGGAGCAGCTGAGGGTGAGGGTAGTGGAGAGCTGGTGAATGGGGGAAGAGATGGCTGAGGTGTGGATAAGGTGGATATGGAGGATAGTGGGATGAAGATGGATGGGGTGAATGTGGGTTGGTCAATAATCTCTTGTAGAAGATCTTGATAGGAAGTGGAGGATGAGGGTAGCTCAGGAGGAGAGGATGGTGAATCATCCATAAAGGAATCATCAATGAGGGTGAAGGAAGGATGGGAGGGTGATGAAGTGGCATCTGGTTGAGGGTAGGAGAATAATGGATGAAACTGGTCTTCTGTTGTTGGTAGAATAGGTACTGGAGATGGTGTGGATGTTGGAGAGGGGCTGGAGATGATGATGGTGGATGGAGTTGGAATGGTAGATGGTGTGGGAAGAGAGGGAATTGGAGGAGGAGGAGGAGAGGCAACAACAGCAGGCAGGTCATCTGCAGGGGCAGAGACCTGTGGGGAAGTGACTCTGAGAGTCCTTGTGCCTGAAGGAGTGCTGGAGGAGGGCCTGCTGGGCTTGCTGATTTGTCTGTCCCATTTTCCAAAGAGTGCACAAGACAGTCTCTTGGATGCATTGATATGGATTCCAGAAGAGACCAGCAAAGCAGGACACCTGTGCTGCAGAAACACCCCAATGATTCTTCCAAAGTTTACAAAACTTTTGTTTATCTTCTTCTTGATAAGATCAAAGAATACTTCTCCCCAATTCAAATTCTTCCTGTCTACAAGGGCTCTCATTAGACAGAGCTGATACCTTGAGATTGTATCATGAGCAGAGTGCTTAGCCAGTAGCACTTTCCCAACAACATCTGCCATGAATCTGTATTCCACAGACAGGTTCTTTTTCAAGAGCTTGCTAGGGTTAGCCTCTGAATGACCCATTCTGGCAAGCAGGTCAGTATACTCTTCTCCAGACAAGTCAGCAGTATCTTCACCATATCTCAACTCAAAAACTTCTGATAGAATTGCTGGGGTTAGAGGTACCTGTGTGTCAGATATTGACCCAACAATGGTGGAGTTGTCTTGATTGTGGGCAGTGTAGACCCATTCCTTAATCTCATCAGATGCAAGCTTGATCCTTGTAGTCATGATTGTTGTAAGGTTCTGCTCTTTGAATAACCCCAAAATATCCTGAAAGACCTGGTCGGTTGTGCTGAAAGATTCCATGTCGATGTCGAAGCCAGCATCAAAATTCATGGCGGCGAGAACAGCAATAGACACAGTCATGGGTACCTGCAAAAATTCAACAAACAAAACGACCAAGTGCAGAACTGTTTGGAGGGAAAGAAAGTTCTTGCAGAGAAATAGAAAGCACAAAGGAGAACGACGGCTAAAAATGAATTTTATATTAAGGTTCGACGCAGAATTGGAAAGATCGTTGAACTCAGTTCGACGATCGAGACTTCTAAAGGAATCTGAAGAGACTTCAACATCGTCGATCTCCGTTCGACGATATTGGAGAGCGTCGAGCTCTGTTCGACGATCGTTCAAAGAACAAAATCGTCGAGCGCCGTTCGACGATCGTTGAAGGGAAGAGATAGTTCATACTATCTGAGAAACGCTGAACTCCGTTCGACGATTTCGGAAATCGTCGATCTCCGTTCGACGATCTGGGGGAAAATCGTCGAGCGCAGTTCAGAGATCAAAAAAACTCTAGACACTAAGAAAAATCAGGATGTTTGCCTAGTATTGGTCAATTTTTAAGCTTTCAAGATCTTGGATATTATTTAAGACTTCCTCCATCTAACATTCCTAACTGATTTAGGAAGAAGGTGTGTTTCTTTTCATCCAAGGGCTTGGTGAAAATATCTCCCCTTTGTAAATCAGTTGGGATATATTGTAGTTCAATTTTATTCTTTTCAACATTATGCCTTAAGAAATGATGCCTAATCTCTATGTGTTTTGTCCTACTATGGAGGACTGGATTTTGAGCTATGGAAATAGCACTGGTGTTATCACAAAAGATTTTAGACTTCTCTAAGTTATAGCCATAGTCTAGGAGTTGGTTTTGAATCCATAAGATTTGTGAACAACAACTGCCTGCAGCCATATATTCAGCTTCAGCAGTTGAAGTTGACACAGAAGTTTGTTTCTTACAAAACCAAGAGACAAGTCTGTCACCAAGGAACTGACAAGTTCCACTGGTGTTTTTCCTGTCAATTCTGCATCCAGCATAATCAGCATCAGAGAATCCAGTTAAATCAAATGCTGAATCTTTTGGATACCAGAGACCTAGATTTGGACAACTTTTAACATACCTGAGAATCCTCTTTACTAGTGTTAGGTGTGACTCTATAGGGCTTACTTGGAACCTAGCACATATACATGTAGCAAACATTATATCTGGTCTACTAGCTGTAAGATACAGTAAAGAGTCAATCATTGCTCTATATGTTGTCTGATCAACAAGTTTCCCATGTTCATCAGCATCCAATACAGCATTAGTAGGCATGGGTGTTTTCATATAAGATGCTTCAGACATGCCAAATTTCTTAACCAATTCATTTGCATATTTGGTTTGAGAAATAAAGATGCCTTCAGCATGTTGCTGGACTTGCAATCCTAGGAAAAAGGATAGCTCACCCATGCTACTCATCTCAAATTTAGAATGCATTAGGTTGGAAAACCTTCTGCACAATTTGGAGTCAGTAGAACCAAAAATAATATCGTCTACATAAATCTGTACTAGTATGGTATGAGACTTATGGGTTCTAATGAAAAGAGTTTGGTCTACTCTACCCCTAATAAAACCATTTTCCAAAAGAAAGCATGCTAGAGTCTCATACCATGCTCTAAGAGTTTGCTTGAGACCATATAATGCTTTATTCAATCTAAAAACATAATCAGGATAAGTTGGAGAGATAAAACCTGGAGGTTGTCTGACATATACTTCCTCTTTGATATCTCCATTTAGAAATGCACTTTTGACATCCATCTGATATACCTTGAAGCCTTTATGTGCTGCATAAGCTAAAAATATTCTGATAGCTTCCAATCTTGCAACTGGTGCAAAAGTCTGGTCGTAGTCTATTCCTTCTTCTTGAGAGTATCCCTGAGCAACTAGCCTTGCCTTGTTTCTTACAATTACTCCTTGATCATCCAATTTGTTTCTGAATACCCACTTTGTTCCAATAATGGAGTGATTCTTAGGCTTTGCCACTAGTTCCCATACTTTGTTCCTTTCAAATTGATGCAACTCCTTTTGCATTGCAATAATCCAGTGTGGATCTTGCTCTGCATCTTGAATGGGCTGAGGTTCAATTTGAGATAGGAAGCAGGTGTGCAACAGGTTTTGGTTGACCTGATTTCTGGTTTGCACACCAGCTGAGATGTCTCCAATTATTTGGGAAATTGGATGGTCTCTTGATGTTACTAAATCAACAGGGGGTGTTGATTGTTCACCAACCTGTGTTGTTGTTTCCTCTTGTGATACAACAACTGGCTCTTCAAGTTGTTCTTCAATATGTTGAGCATTTTCTTCATCTTCACTGCTTTCATCCCCTTTAGTAACCTGTAACTTGTTCAAGTCTTCAACTAGAGAATGTTCCTGCAAAGGTTCTATGGTAGAAGAGATCTTCTCCTTGAAAGACATGTTAGATTCATCAAATGATATATGAACAGATTTCTCAATTTTTAGAGATGATTTATTATAGACCCTATAAGCCTTGCTGATCATGGAGTATCCCAGAAACACTCCTTCATCAGCTTTAGCTTGAAATTTTGCTAAATATTTCTTGTCATTGTTATGAATGTAGCAAATGCAATCAAAAACTCTAAAATAATCAACTTTATGTTTCTTCCCTTTGAGTAATTCATAGGGAGTCTTTCCCTTTAGTTTATGTATCAAACTTCTATTCAGCGCATAGTTGGAGGTATTCACTGCCTCTGCCCAAAAGGATAGAGGAAGGTAAGCATCTGACAACAATGTAGTGGCAGATTCAATAAGTGTTCTATTTTTCCTTTCAGCTACCCCATTTTGTTGAGGAGTTCTAGGAGCTGAGAAAGTATGCCTGATCCCTTCACTCTGACAGAACTCTTGCATAAGAAGAGAATCAAACTCTGTCCCATGATCACTTCTGATCAGGGCAATGTGAGTATTGAACTCAATCTGTATACATTTGAGAAACTCTGTCAGACACTTAAAGTTATCAGACTTCTTCCTTAGAAAGAACACCCAAGTGAATCTAGAGAAGTCATCTATAACTACTAAAGTGTAGGATTTCCCTCCTAGGCTTTGTACTGTGATGGGTCCAAAAAGATCCATGTGTAACAGATACAATATCCTAGGTGAATCACTCTTATTAAGTGACTTAAAGCTGTTTTTAGTTTGCTTGCCTAATTGACAAGCCCTGCAGAGTTCTTCCTTCTTGTAGGGGCCAGAAGGTAGTCCTCTAACAAGGTTGTCCTTGGATAGCCTAGCAATAGTTCTAAGGTTTAGGTGTCCTAGTCTCTTATGACATAAGATGTTTGGTCTACATACAGAATTAAACAGGCAAATATCTACATCAGTTGAAAGAAAGTCTACTAGATAGATGTTACCTTTCCTTTTACCTGTCAACACAATTGTGTTGTCCTCTGACTTGATTTTGCATAAGGCTTTGCTGAAGGTCACCTGGTAGCCTTCATCACACAGCTGACTGATGCTTATTAAGTTGTGCTTCAGTCCTTCCACATAAGCTACCTTCTTGAAAGTTACTGATCCAATCTGGACTGCACCATATCCTTTAGTCTGTCCAAAATTTGAATCACCAAAGATAACTTTGGGTCCAAGCTTGGCTCTAAAGGAAGTGAGGTTGTCCTTGTTCCCTGTCATGTGCTTAGAGCACCCACTATCCAAGTACCATTGCTGGTTAGATGTTGGATAGGTCTTCACCTGCACATAAGACAATTCATTTGTTTTTGACCCAGTTTACCTTGGGCCTAGGTTGATAACCTTTAAATTCTGAAATGAAAGACATCCCAGGTTGACTCTTATATCCTTCAGGATGATATCTCCTTAGAGGTATAATCCATTCAGTATAATGGTTAAAGATTTGAGATGAAGGACCCTTAGGATTGAATTTTGATTTGCCCTTGAAAAATTTTCCAGAGCTTTGACCTCTGTTCGACGATCTTGGAGCTGCGTTCGACGATCTTGGGTCAGATCGTCGAGCTCCGTTCGACGGTCGACTATGGCTGAGATCAGGTACTTGAGATCGTCGACCTGCTTTCGACGATTTTGCCTGAGATCGTCGATCTGCGTTCGGCGATCGTCGATCTCCGTTTGGCGATCGTCGATCTCCGTTCGATGATTTCTGCTGGGACTTAGTTTTCTGGGGCAGATCAGAATTTTTCCTAGCTACCTCTACAACTCCCTTTCCTTTGTCAGAAATAAATTTGATTGGAGTTGTTAGAACTATGAGTTGGCTGGATGAAGCACCCAAGCCCAGTGTACTATTGAATCTGGAGTTCACTATGCTTGTGATGTCCATCAGCTTGATGCTTCTCCCATTAAGGGATTTTTCAAGCTTCTTAGCCTCAGACAGCTCACTTTTCAGTGAAGCTATCTGCTCCCTACAGCACTACAACTCCTGAGAGAGTTTGAGGTTTTCTGACTTTAAAGTATTATGTTCAGATAGATGATTTCTGAGAGAGATAATTTCTTTCTCAGATTTTAGCAGGTCTAAACACAATGCTTTAAATTCAGATTTAAAGTCCTCTGAATTAAAATCAAAAGAACTGATTATCTGATCTTCTTCAGGTTGAGTCTCTGAATCTGACTCTGACTCTTCTTCTTCTGAATTATGTTGTGAGGCATTGATTGCCCTCATGCAGAACTCTTTTTCTTCTGCATCATCCTCATCATCACTGGAGCTGGATGATGCTTCTGACTCTTCTTCAGTCTCACTCCAGGATTCAGCAACAAACCCCTTTCTTGTATGTTTGTTTTTTGCTTGATGAGGGTTTGCCATTTTCATTCCTCTTGGAGTCTTTCTCCTTTCTTCTTTCTTTCCTGTCCCTTCTGTACTTGTTTTTGTTTTCTGGACAGTCAGGAACTATATGCCCTGGTTTCCTGCAACCAAAGCAAATAATGTCTTTATTATTATTATTAATGGACTTGTCATACCTTGGCTTATCATGTTCCTTGTATGATCTCCTTCTGAAGTCCTTTCTGGCCATCTTATAAAATCTTTTGGCCAATAGACTGAGCAGTTCATCATTGCCTGTGACTTTATCTTCACGTTGATCTTCAGTTGCCTTGAAGGCTATGGTCTTCTCTTTTCTTATGGCTGGTGAGGCAGCCTTCTGTTCTTCTTCTCTATTTTTGATGAGTAGCTCATAAGATTTGAGCTTACCCAATAGAGCTTCAGTGGTGATCTCATTCAGACTTCTGGTATCCTTAATTGACCAGATTCTTGAATCCCAAGTGCTAGGGAAGCACATTAGAATCTTGTCATTGAGTTCAGTTAGTGAGATCTCTTTATCCAATGTTCTGAGTTCACTGACAATTAGACTGAGCCTGTTGTACATATCTCCCACTGACTCAGTTTCTCCCTTCTTGAAATTCTCATATTGAGATATGAGGTGGGATCTCCTATCCTTTCTCTCATCAGCTGATCCTGAGACTATTTCTGAGAGTTTGTCCCAAATTTCCTTTGCTGAATTGCATTCAACCATCTTTTGAAATATGTCATCAGACATTGTCTGGGCTAAGATGTTCATAGCCTTGGCATCAGCTACCTTCCATCTCTTGATGTCAGCATCTGTTCCTAATGAAGGTGGAACAACATTTGTACTGGAGTTCTCTGGAGGTCTTGGACATACTGTCAAAACAGAGTTAAAAATATCTTCGTCAATAGAATTCATGTATAGTCTGATCCTTGCTTTCCAAAGTGCAAACTTGGATAGATTGCACACTGGAGGTCTGGTGCTAGCATAATCTTTATTTTGGGCCATGATTTGTGAAACCAGAATCTAATAATAAATACAAAAGAACACAGATCTAACTAGGGATCTTTGGGTTCAGGTGTTAGCCCGTGCAACCACCAAGGAGTGGTATGTTTAACCAACCTCCCTCTGATACCAATTGAAAGTGCAGCTAGATCTGATATACTATAGAGGGGGGTGAATAGAGTATATGATGTTTTAAAAGTTTTTACAACAATTGTTGTAATATGAGTGAGCAGGGAAGCAATAATAAATCTAATCACAGAACTAAACTAATCAAAATCTAATCACAGAATAATCAAGGCCAGAAACAAAAATAAAGACAAGCAAAACCAGAAGACACAAGGAAATATAGTGGTTCCCCTAAACTTGGGTACATCCACTCTTCTACCACCCTAGGTAGGAATCCACTGCAGGATGAGTTGATCAGGTGTTCTGGGCACCAATGAGCTTTTGATAAGGTGCTCAAAAACCAAATCAGATTTTTTGATCAGGTGTCTTGCCACCAATGAGCTTTTGACAAGGTGCTCAAAAACCAAGCTCAAACTTTTGAAGGGAGTTTGAGAAACCCTTTACAGAGAGGGGGTGAGAGAGTGATGGAAGTCTTCTCTTTCTCAAACAACTGAGAAGACTATGTGGATTGTTGATGTCAAAGCTCCCCCTGAGTGCTTGAGATCTTCAGGAAAAGAAGCTTTGTTGTAGGGTGATAGGCCTTCACAAGTTGAGCTCCAGCAAAAGATTATTTCAGCAACAACTGAAATGTTGGATGTCTGGAGTCTTGAAATATGTAGGTCTTGAACACTTGAAAACTAAAGAGATCTGAAGATTTCAGAAAAAGTTGATCTCCTTGGATGAGTGTTCTTGAGAATTCTTTGAGACAGTATATTTTGTTCTTGTTCTGAAGAATACTGATGTCTGTCTGTGTGTGTCTGTATATCTGTCTCTCTCAGAGATTCAAAAATTCTTCTCTTTTTTTCTCTAGTACTGAATGGAAAGACATAATCTGAGAAGAATAGCCGTTGGTCTGCATTAATGGCATCCTTAATTGCAAAATCTCTTCTGGAGGAAAGTCCATAAAAATATTCCTTGAAACTTGGTCCAGAAATAAATGAAAAACGGCTAGGAAATCTTTAGAATTAATTGCAGAATAACTCCTTAACTGATTTAAATTTGAATCTAGAAACATCCTTGAAGTTATCTGAAAACGTCGAACTGAGCTCTGCTATCGTCGGACTGAGCTCAGCGATATGGATAAATACAACAGCAAAATATCATCGATCTGAGCTCAAAGATCGTCGACCTGAGCTCAGAGATAGAAATCCAAAACTGAGTCAAGATCGTCGAACTGAGCTCACCGATCGTCGAATGGAGTTCGACGATATGATGAAGTTGAGCTCAGCGATCGTCGAATGGAGTTCGACGATCTGTCGAAGTTGAGCTAGACGATCGTCGATCGGAGTTCGACGAATCGTCGTGCTGAGCTCGACGATATGACTTAGTCTCCAAACAGAAAATCCTGCTCTTGAGGGCACCTTCCAAACCTAGACTTCTAACCCTTAGACTCAATTCTAATTGACCTTTTGAGCTATACAGGAGGTCAAACATTTGTTTCCTAGAGACATAGTGATCCTGACCCAAATTAGTAATAGGGTGTTCCAACAGACTACTCGCGTACTACGTGGCTATATTTAATGCATGATCGTACTGAGCTTACATCTGTCTTTCGTGTCTTTATTACTGAAGTACGTACGCAGTTTGCCACCCTACTCAAAATCCTTCGCACTGATAATGCTCGCGAATATACAGGGCGCGCCTTCTCCTCCATCTGCACCGAGTTTGGCATTATCCATCAAACTTCGTGTGCTTATACCCCTCAACAAAATGGGGTGGGCGAATGAAAGAATCGTCATTTACTCGATGTTGCTCGCTCCCTCATGTTTTAAATGCAAGTTCCAATCGAATATTGGAATTTCGCCGTCTCCACAGCCTGTCATCTCATTAACCGACTCCCTTCTTCTGTTCTTGATTTTGTCATTCCTATCGACCTCCTCTATCCTACTAACAAACCCACCTCTCTACCACCACGGGTCTTTGGGTGTGTCTGTTATGTTCATCTTCTTGGCCCTCCCTTAGACGAACTCGCTCCTCGTACGGCCAAATATATGTTTGTGGGCTACTCCCGTACTCAAAAGGGGTATGTTTGCCCTCATTTCATCCTCCATGGCCGCCCTTTCACTTACCTTCCTCCTCCTCGATTTCCTCTCCTGCTCTGCCTCGCCCTGCGGTTCCCACATTACCTTCCTTTCTACCCTCCTCCGCCTCTCTTCCTGCTCCAAAAGTTCCTCCGCCCGTTATTCGTGTCTATACTCGTCGCGGCTCCTAGGATGGTTCCCTGCCCCAGCTCCCTGCTCCCAGTGACACTCCGGCACCGGTGGATTCTGCTCCTGCTTCTACGGCCCATCCCCTTTCCAACTACGTTTCTCTCCACCGGCTCGCTCCACCTTTCTACGCCCTTGCCACTTCTCTTTCCTCGATTTCTATTCCTAACACTGTGCAGGAGGCGCTTCAACAACCAGGCTGGCGGGCGGCCATGGAGGATGAAATGAGGGCTCTTTGGGCTAATCAGACTTGGGATCTCGTGTCCCTTCCTGCCAGCCAACACTGTGTCAGCTGCAAGTGGGTCTTTGTTGTCAAACATACCGCGGATGGGTCTGTTGAGAGTCTGAAGGCCCGCCCCGTGGCCCGGGGTTTTACTCAGCAACACGACCTTGATTATGAGGAAACTTTCTCTCCAGTGGCAAAATTGAACATGGTCCGAGTTCTTCTTTCCTTGGCTGTGCACCGTCATTGGCCTATCTATCAGTTGGATGTTAAGAACATCTTTCTCAATGGTGATCTCTAGGAGACTGTTTATATGCATCAACCTCCCGGGTTTGAGACCACGGGGGAGTCTCGGGTTTGTCATCTTCGAAAATCAATTTATAGTCTCAAACAGTCCCCGCGCGTCTGGTTTGACAAATTCAGCAAGATAGTCCGCGATATTGGCTTTACTAGGAGCTTGGATGACTTCTCTCTCTTCACTCGACACCAGCCAACCGGAACTGTGATTCTACTTGTCTATGTTGACGATATCCTCATCACTGGAGACGACACTACAAGAATACAACATACCAAGCAACAGTTGAACTCCGCCTTTCAGACCAAAGATCTTGGTAACTTACGGTTTTTTCTTGGGCTTGAGGTTGTACGACGGCCTGATGGCCTTGTATTCTCCCAAAGGAAGTATTGTATAGATCTTCTTCATGATGTTGGTTATTCAGGATGCAAACCTACGGATACTCCAATGGATGCTAATCACAGGCTCTCGGCCCATAGTTCTGACTCCGATGAGCTACTTACAAATCCGGAATACTACAGACGTCTGGTTGGGTAACTAATCTACCTCACAGTTACTCGACCAGACATCTCATTTACCGTAGGAGTCGTGAGCCGATTTATGCATGCTCCTAGGACATCTCATCTTCAAACTGTCGAGCGCATTCTTCGGTATCTCAAGAACTCTCCAGGACATGGGCTTCTGTACAAGCTATCCACATCACTATCCCTCGTTGCCTACTCGGACGCTGACTATGCATGATCTGTTGATGATAGACACTCTACATCTGGTTTTTGTACCTACTTTGGTGGTCATCTCATAACCTGGCATAGCAAGAAACAGAATGTGGTTGCTAGATCTTCTGCTGAAGCTGAGTACCGGGCCATGGCTTCGGTAGTGTCCGAGTTAACATGGCTTGAGAGTCTTCTGGGAGATTTGGGTGTTCGTCTCTCATCACCGGTGACCCTATTTTGTGATAGTCAAGCAACAATACATATTGCCAAGAACCCGGTATTTCACGAACGCACAAAGCATATTGAAGTTGACTACCACTTTATTCGGGAAAAAGATTAGTCAAAGAAGGTAGATCTGGAGCATGTTTCTGCTACAAATCAAGTTGCTGATATTCTGACCAAAGCTCTCTCTAGACTGTTATACTACCAGTTTTTATCCAAGCTTGGTGCCTACGACTTGTACGCTCCATCTTGCGGGGGAGTGTTAGAAAAGACCGTGTAAAGGCCCATTTATGAGGCCCATTTGTTTCTTGTTTTAGTCCCACGTCTTGGATTGGGATCTTCTTTTCTTACTCTCTTCCTGTATAAATGTATTCATGCTTGTAATTATTCATTCAAGAAGTATATACGAGGTTGGAGATTTCTTTATTTCTACAGTTTGGATAGTTATTAATAAGTGTATCTAACTTTTCATTCCTTCACAAGAATTCGTTCGTTTCGATGCGTTTTTTCATACAGATGTGATTTTTTCGTCCGAACATGATGTTTTCGCGCAATCACGATTTTTTCGCCCCGATGTGATTTTTCTGCTCGGACGCAGTTTTTCGTCTCAGACACGATTTTTCCCCGGGACGCTATTTTTTCCGTCCGGGCGCAATCGCGATTCTTCATCTCGGGCGCAATTTTTCCTTTCGACCGCGATTTTTTCACCGAGACGCGTATTTTTTTGCTCATTGATTTTTTTGCCTGAACGCGTTATTTTTAACAGGACTTGATATTTTCGCATAAACGCGATATTTTTGCCCAAATGCATTTTTTACCCAAACGCGACATTTTCCCCTTGATGCGATATTTTTGCACGGACGTGATATTTTCACTCGGAATCGAAAAAATGCGTCCGGGCAAAATAAATCGCATTCTTTCGGAAAAAACATGTCCGGGTAAAGAAAACACCTCGGGGCAAAAAAATCGTCTGAGTAAAAATATCGCGTCCGGGAAAAAAAAATGTGTTTCGGGTGTAAAAATCGCGCCCGGGCGAAAAAATCGAGTCCAAGCGAAAAAATCGTGTCCACGCAAAAAAAACGTGACCGAGCAAAAATATCGCATCCAGGCAAATAAGTACGCGTCCGAGTGAAACAATCGTGTCCGGGCGAAAAAATTTGTCGGAGCAAAAATATCGCATCCGGGTAAAATTATCGCGCTAAGGTGAAAAAATCGCGTCCGAGCGAAAAAACCACGTCCAAGCAAAAAAATGAGCCCGGACAAAAATATCGCGTCCGCAAAAAAAACACGTTTGAGTAAAAAAATCGCGCACGAGCGAAATAATTGCGTCCGAGCGAAAAAATGACGACCGCACAAACAAATGCGTTGGAGCAAAAATATGACGTCCGGTTGAAAAAATTTCCCCCGAGAGAAAAAATTGCATTCATGAAAAAATTACGCACATGAGCAAAAATATCGCGTCGTGGCGAAAAAAATGCTGTCGGGTGAAAAAAAAACACAGCTAGGTGAAAAAATCACGTCATGAGGAAAAATCACGTTCAAGCGAAAAAATCACGTCTGATGGAAAAAATCGCGTCCGAGCAAAAATATCACGTTCGTGCAAAAATATCGCGTCTGGGCGAGAAAAAATGCATCAGAGCGAAAAAGTCATGTTTGGGAGAAAAATGTGCGTCCCGGCAAAACATCATGTTCGGGCAAAAAAATGTATCTGGGCGAGAAAAAACACAGTCAGACGAAATAATCGCGTCCGGGAGAAAAAATCTTGCCCGAGAAAAAAATAGTGTTAGGATTAAAAAATCACGTGTGGACAAAAAAAATCTATCACGACAAAAAAATTGCTTTGGGCTTTTTAAGAGATAAACGCTTATGAGAAGTGATAAGCTGAAGGCGAATAGCTTATGAAAAAAATTCATCATTGATTTTAAAATAAGTGATTTTCTAACAGCTGCACAGACAAAGAGCTGTAAAACTGCTTTGTGTTTTGAATAAAATTATCGATCAACATAAGTGATGAGTCCGATTTATATAGTGTTTTTCAGACTCATCTGTGTTATTTTTCACGCACTCGTACTTCACTTTCAGTGCATAAATGCTTATATTTTACTTATTCACAAATCTCATGCGAATTGCTTTTTTTGTCCATTGTGGAGCGCAATTGCGCTCCATTTTGCTGGAGGTAAGCACTTGGTGCTTCTCAATGTGTTTTGGTACTTCTATTGGTGTTTTGGATAGGTTGGGGGTATGTCCATTCCACTTCTGGGATTTGGGGGAATCGCACGGTCGTGGGTTTTTCCTTCGCACACGAGCGTTTTGCCTGTGCAATTTTGTGTGCTGAAATCCATTGTGCTACCTTCACCCGTACGATTTGGTCATGTACGGTTGATTCCAACCTTGCGAGAAAAAAATCACACGAGTGACCTGATTTGTCTAAAAATTTTATGTTTTTAGTGGTCGTGTGTTTCCTTCACGCACGGTTGATTTCAACAGTGTAAGAGGAAAATCGCATGAGCTTGTGTTGGCCTAAAATTCTCAACTCTGTCTCTACCCGTGTGTTTTTGTTCGCGCATGTTTGATGCAACCGTGCGTGAAGGAAAATCGCACAGGCAGACCCTTGGCCTGCTACTTTGATTCCTCGTAAATATCACACGGTTCGATCGCACGAACGAGCGTTCGACCGTGCGCGGCTAATTTTTCACAGATTCTCTATAAATAGACGTTGGTTGCCCTAAGTCGTGAGCACGCCATTTTCTCCCGATCAAGTCCGCTGTTTTGTCGCAGGAGGAGCTCTGCTCTCTTCTCCCCTCATCCATGTGTTAGGGATTTTGTCTTATGCCGCCTCCATCATCCGAAGCTTTAAGGAGAAGGATTCATTCACTTTCATCAAGCAAGGAGATCTTAGCCTTGGACGTGGCCAAATTTTAGTTTACCAGAAAAGACGAGTACATTGGGAGGAAGACACAACCCTCCTCTACCCCAGACAATAGTTGGGACCGAGTTAGGATGCAGATTGACAACCTGGCGTTTCCTACCGCAAATCTACAACAAGCCTCCGGATTCTGTCGTATTCATCGCCTTTTTCTTCTTTTGTAATGATGTATTAGTAGATTCTGCATTGTATTGATGTTATACACTTGAACTTTTGCTTTTAAGGTTAAATTCATGTCTTTTCTTTTGTGTATCAGGTTGCGCCGTCATTCCACGACCGTCGCTCACTCCATCTGTTCCACAAGCCTTCTATAACACTTTCATCTGTCACATGAAATATAATAGAGGGTTCGGCCAGGGCCCCACACCATTCCACCGACAGTCGACAGAGTTACATGTTAATATCAAAAGACCAATCGAAACCTAACTCAGATCATTATAGCGGAAACTTCATGGTTACCCGAACTCAATTCATGTGAATGTCCACTATTATACAAATCAGGAATGTTTTACAAAAATATGCAAAAGGTACGGCCTTAAGGCCTTACAAATATTTTCCCAAAAGAGTGGTTCACAAACATCGGCGCGCAGGCTAGCCGCATATGAAAAAACACTAAAAGCTCTTCTCTTGGCCTTTGAGGGCCGGCATAGCATCACAGGGCTGTAACCCGCTATTTCTCGCTCGGCTCTCTAGTACCTGCACAGGGACAATCCACCACAAGGATGGCAAATAATGCAACAGTTAGCTTTAGCTGAACAATTTATAATGACCCTACCACATACCTGGGTAGCGGTATTCCTTCCCTGCATGCATAACAACCATCCATAGATATATTACAAGAAGGTACAACTTAAGCATCATTCAATATCACAAACATCTGCATCAACTGCCAAATTTCCGTGCACTCAGGGCACATCATCGGTGTACCGGACTTCCCGGGTCCCACCACCATCCACAATCGCAGACTTGATGGTATACTTGAGCATTCTAGTTTTTCCGACACTGGGCCTATGAATCTCATTATGCCAACGACGGAAGCCAGTTACTTTAGGCGATCTTGGTCCGAACGACATAACACGAGTACAGTTCAGCCAGAGCCCGTTGCTCAAAACATCAAGTCATCGCCGAAAGTCAAAACCTTCATGGCTAATCTACATGACGTGGGTCCGCTTCACATTGCCCGTAATTCAAACCATAACTAACGTCATGTTAATGGCTCTCACGACCATCAAAGATGGGTACCCAGGCTCACATCTCACTTGCTAGCCACACGATATCCTCGAGACAAGCTTCGCAAGCATAATATAATCTGGGAGATATCTCCAGCGATAGTCGCTGTCGTCCGGTGTTAACAACAAAACACTTCTTCTGTCTACAGACTCAGTCATAACTAGAACATCCTTCCAGAACACAATTGCAGCATCCTGTAGTGCCAGAAAACTGGACTTCCATAAAGTATAACTCACATAAAGCTATCGCTAGTGATACTCACTGTCGCTCGGCGATATCCACAATTATCCAAAAACAGTGGTATTTGTTGGGTACATTGGAAAATGTGTACCAGATTTGAAGAAGCCTCACCTTACTCAATGATATGAATCAAGGTGTATTTGATGTTGTTTTGAGTTTATATGTGCAGGTTAAGAAAATGCAGGAATGCAGGAAAAGTTTCTAAGTCCATGAGTCGACACCAGAAGAAGCTGTGTCGACATTTATGAAGGCTTGTGTCGACGCTGGAGAAAAGATGTGTTGACACCTGGAGTCAATTGTGTCGACACTTGGAAAGGCTGTGTCGACACCAGAAGAAACTATGTCGACACACAGAGGCAGTGTCGACATACAAAAAAGCTTAGTCGACATCAACCGTGTCGACACACAGAGGCAGTGTCAACACACAGAAGATTTTGTCGACATCAACTATGTCGACACACAGGACTTGTGTTGACACATAGCAGAGTTTCCATAAAGTTGATTTTTTTTGTGAAGAGAAGAAGTGATTGTGTCGACACACAGAACTAGTGTCGACACATTCTATAGAAGCTGTGTCGAGAAACAGTGTCAACACCAAGGGAGCTGTGTCGACACCACCAAGGCTTGTGTCAACACTTAGTCTACTTGTGTCGACACATGATGAAGTTCAGTCTCGACACTTTGCTGACAGAGACAGAGTTTCAAGAAGTGACTGAAGACTTGACAGCTGTGATATTCAACAAGTCTACTGAATCTGTCAGAGCTGTCAGAGGTTCGTTAGAAACCGGATCAGCCGGTTGCTATGGAGTAAGTCTATATAAAGACATTCTCTATCAACAGAAATAGATATATACACATATATAGATGAGATAAAGAGAAAACACGAAAAAACAGAAGAAGATTTTCAACAGAAGATCTAAGAAGACATTCTTGAGTAGTGATCTACTCAGAGTTTGTCAAGAGAATTCAAAGAAGAATTCAGAAGAATCTTCAGAAGAATTTGGAGAGAGAGAGAGAGCTCCATCTATTCAAGTGAAGAAAGGGACTTACATCAACAAGTCTCATAAGTGCAGATTCTGAACCAGTCTGCCAAGAAGAATTCAGATTGATTTCTGAATTTCAAGAAAAAAGCTGATTGAAGATCAACTTCAAAGGAGATCAACCCTACTGTGTTCAGATTCAAGAAGCTTTGAAGAAAGCTAAGTCAGATTGATCTCTAACATCATATTCTTTCAAGAACTGATCAAGAAACCTTCCATCCTTTCTCTCTCAACCAGGGTGGTGGTAAACTTCAAATTTACATAACAGTCAGACTATTTATGGAGGCATAAAGAACTTGGTTCAATGAAGTTGCCTATCTGCAGGAAGGAAATCTTTGGAATATGGAAGAAAATGATCAGACTATTTATGGAGGCATCTGATCCTAGAATTTATATAATAGTTAAAGAAGGACCATATATTCCAATGAAGATTTCTGTTCTTGATGCTAATTAAAGGATTCCTAAGGATTTTTTAGAAATGACTAAGGATGATATCATCTTGGCTACAATGGATAAAAGAGAGCAGAATATTATAGTGAGTGTCATAGATGACTCAACATTCCAGAATATGATTCATTGCAAAACCTCCAAGGAGATGTGTGACACATTAGTTGTCTACATGGAGGGTTCTGAAGAGGTTAGACAAGATAGAATGTCTATGCTTAATCAAGAATATGAGAGTTTCAGACAAGCCAAGTCTGATAGCATAATTGAATGTTATAAGAAGTTCTACAGAATTGTAAATGAATTAATGTCCTATGGAAGAATCTTCAGTACATATGAGCTGAATGACAAATTCCTTAGGTCTTTGACTAAGGATTGTGATACAAAGATCTGTGCCATAAGGGAAGTGGTCAGACTGACAGAAATTTCACCTCCAACACTGTTTGGCAAATTGCTGTCTTATGAGATGCAATTGTTGGCCAGAAAGGAGGAAGAGAAAAATACAAAGGTTGACTATAGAGAAAAGTCAGTGGCCTTCAAGGCAGAAGCCACAAGGAAGAATAGGAGGATGACTCCATCTTCTCCTAAGAAATCTGCAGAAGAGATCTCAGAAAATTCTGATAATCACAGTTCAGACATCAGTAATTCTGATAAAGACTTTACTGCTTTCACAAGGCAGTTTCAGAGATTCTTAAAGAAGAAGCAGTGGAAATCTAAGCCATCCTCATCTTAGTCCAAGGATGACTATTATCAGAAGAGGAAATCATCCAGGAAGGACAGGAGTGGGACAAAGCCTAGCAAGTCAACTACATCAAAGATTATTTGCTATTGCTGTAACAGACCTGGACATGTTATGGCTGACTGTCCAGACAAAAGGAAGGAGTTTGCTGATAAAAAGAAGTCTCAGCACAAGAGCAAGAAGGAGAAATCCTTGATAACTAAGAAAGAGAAAAGTTGGATAGATCAATCAACTTCAGAGTCTGAATCAGAGGCTGAGGCCTATATTGGTTTGTTTGCAACAGAAGAAGAGGATGAGTTCTTGAAATTACTGGACTCAATCAATGAGCAAGAAGACCATCAGTGCAAAGGACTGATGGTTGTATCTGAAGAAGACCAGTGCCAGGATTAACCTGGTCCCAGTAAGGTGAGTCCAAGTTGCCATGCCCCTATATGGTACTTGGACAGTGGATGTTCCAGGCACATGACTGGAACAAGAGGATTGCTGAAGGACTACTCACCAATATTGAATGGGCCTAAAGTGATCTTTGGTGGTTATGAAAAAGGAGTCATCAAAGGGTTTGGTAACATTTCTAACAACTTAATCACTATCACTCAAGTGGCTTATGTGAAGGGTTTGAAACACAACCTAATAAGCATAAGCCAGCTGAGTGATCTTGGATATGACATTTCATTTATCAAGAATGAGTGTCATATCAAGAGGTCAAGTGATCAAGAAGTCATATTGACTGGCTATAGAAAAAGAAATGTGTATTGCCTAAACTTTGAGAGTGAGAATAAAAATTCTCCTATCTATCTTGTAGCTTATGAGAAAGCCTCTCGTTGTGTCAAATGGCACAAGAGGCTAGCTCATCTTAACTACAAGACTATTGGCCAACTCTTTAGTAAAGAGTTATTGAGGAATGGTTCTCAAGTTAAGTGCTTTAAGGATGGAATGTGCTCAGCTTGTCAAAAAGGCAAGCAGACCAGATCCTCCTTTCATAGCCTAGAAACCAAAGACTCAGTGAGGTGATTATACCTCTTGCATATGGATTTATTTGGTCCTATGCCGATTCATAGTCTAGGTAGGAAGGTCTACACTTTTGTGGTTGTAGATGACTATTCTAGATTTTCATGGGTATTCTTTCTGAGGCAAAAATCTGAAACCCCAAATGTCTTCTGCAATTTTGTCAAACAAATTCAGAATGAATTAGATAGTTCAGTGGTCAAAATTAGAAGTGACCATGGAACTAAATTCCAATCTGAAAGTATGATAAGGTTGTGTGAAGAATTTGGGATTCATTAGGAATTCTCCTCACCTAGAACACCACAACAAAATGACATTGCTGAAAGAAAGAATAGGACATTGATTGAGGCTAGAAGAACACTATTGAGTGACACTACTCTCCTAGAATATTTCTGGGCTAAGGCAGGAAACACTGCATGCCATGTGCTCAATAGGACTTCCATCACCAAAAGCCATAAAAAGACACCCTATGAGGTTATGAAAGGCAGAAAACCAAACTTATCCTATTTTAGGATCTTTGGTTGCAAGTGCTATGTGCTTAACAATGACAAGTCTCACCTAACTTAGTTTGCTACCAAATCCCAAGATGGGATATTTGTTAGGTACAACATTAATAGTAAGGCTTATAGGGTCTATAATTTGTCTACTCAAGTTGTAGAAGAGTCTGTTCATGTCATATTTGATGAATCTAGACTAATTAACAGTGAGTTGCCTAGTAGTTCTTGTAGCTTTACAGGTATACAACAGAAGATGGACCAGCTTACTATCAGAGAAGATCCAACTACAAAGCAGGATGAGGAAAATGGTAGTTGCTGTCCAAGGGGAGTACAAGACACTCAAGAGGCTAATGAAGACCATGAGGTGCAGCATAATGAAGAGATTGAAGAAGGTCAAAACTGTTGATAAATTACCTCTAGCAGTTAGACATTTAAAAGATCATCCTGCACACCAGATCATTCGTGATCCAAGATATGGAGTACAAACAAGAAGCAGGAACTTAAACACAGTTCTTTGCTCAAGCTTCTTATCTCAACTGGAACCCAAGAGATTTGAAGAAGCTATTCAAGACCCACACTGGATTGATGCTAGGAATAGGATTTTCTACTAATAGACTATTCAGATGCAGACTTTGCAGGATGCAAAGTAGATAGGAAAAGCACAACAGACATCTGTCAATTTCTAGGAGGAAGATTGGTGTCATGGAGCTGTAAGAAGCAGACTAGTATGACAATTTCCATAGCTGAGTCTGAGTATGTTGCTGCAGGAAGTTGATGTGCACAGCTGTTATGGATACACCATCAGTTAGAAGATTATGGTATTCAGGTAAGTAGAATTTCATTATTATGTGATTCTACTAGTGCTATTTCTATTGCTCATAATCATGTTTCTCATAGTAGAACAAATCATATAGAAATAAGATACCATTTTCTTAGAGATCATGTAGAAAAAGAAGATATTTCTTTAGAATTTGTTAATACAGATTTACAAATTGCTGACATGTTCACTAAGCCATTAGATGAAACTAAATTCAATAATTTCAAAATTGAATTTGGAATGTTGAACATAAATTAGTTTAACAAATTTGGCTAAGTAAAATTGTGTCGACATAAAGAGTTGTCTATGTCGACATATAGTAGTTGGTGTCGACACTCCAGGAAAGTGGTGTCGACACATCTAGAAAATTAGTGTTGACACTTCAGAGCAGTTGTGTCGACACATCCACAAGTTGTGTTGACACTTAGAATTAGAGTCGACACAGAATTTCTGTCGAACTGATAAGAATGTCTGTGTCGACATATCATCAATTGGCGTCGACATATAAAAGTCAACACTTCTGTCGAGACATTAGAAGTCTGTGTCGATACATTTCAACTGTGTCGCCACATTAAGAGAATTTTGACATGCCTTTTGAACTTCATTATTTAGAAGGGTATAAATAGGTCAACAACAAACTCTGTCGACCCACTCTCCATATTTTCGAGAACAAAACCTTGTGTCGACAAATTCTCTCTTCTCAATCCAAGATTTCTCTCAACCCCAATGATGCCAAAGCTTGAAGATAACGTCAACGAAGGCTATGAGCTGGTTCGCAATGCTTTTGATATTGCGGAACCCGAGATTAAAACAATAATTACCCTAATTACTGTGAATGGTTTGGAATTTCTGGTATCCGAACCCACTAAGATATGGAAGAAGGAAATCCTTGAGTTCTATGGAGCTGCAACTCAGGATTCTACTGGATTAAAGATTAGGTCTTCAATCCAGGGTAATAAAATCAAACTCACCATGAAGAGCATATGAAAAACTCTTCATCTGCCCAAAACTCAAGAAGATGAAGAAGTTACCTCTACCAAGATAAGGGAAGCACTCCAGTGGTGTGGATTGGATCCCACCATGAAGATTGGATCTGCAATGAACAGGAAAGGGATGAATCTGCAAGGAAAATTCCTTTCTGAAGTGGTTGGAAAGGTCATTCTCTGCAAGCCAGGGGGACATGATAGGGTTTCAGACTATATGTTCAGCCTGATGACCAGGATTATCTTCAAACTGAACACAGATTGGTCTGCAGTAATCTTTGAAAAGATTAAGGAAGGTATCAAGAAGCCAAATCTGTGAATAATCATGAGTCTATACTTGGCTGGCACAATTCCAGAAGTAATGGAACAGACTACTGGTTCTAAGATCAACCACATGAGAAGAATGGATATAAGGATAATCTCCAGATGGGATAGAGTCCTCACAAAGGACATGCCTGATGAAGAGAGACCAGAGATTGCTGAAAAATCTCCTGCACAAGACATTACAGATGGTGCTCAGGTGTAGGGGGAGACTCATCTAGAGGAAGATCCAACACACTTAGAAAGTGAAATGGCTACTCAAACTATTCTTGAGGTAATCCAAGAAGTTAATCAATCAATTTTCAATAATGAGGATGAAACACTAACTGTGCCCTTGGTTGATGTTGACCAGACAACTCACCTCAACACTCAAGCACAGGATGTTATCATGGAGGATACATCTACAGCTGCTGAAGCTCCTGAGTTGGTGGTGCCTCCAGTCCAACCACAATAAGAGTTTACCCTTGAAGAGTTGTTCCCTGATATAGTGCAAGCAAGAACTGAGGGGGAGCAAGCTGAAATTGAGGGGGAGAAAGTCAGGACTGAGGGGGAGGAGCAAGGGACTCAGGGGGAGTTACCTAGATCTGACAAAGAGCTGCCCACAAGTCCAAAGGACACTGTGAATCTAGAAAGTTCTTCAGCTTCTGAAGATGAAGCAGAAATTCAAGCAAAGAAGAGAAAGCTGATGGTTTTCAAAAGAAGAAGCCAAAGCTATAAAAGGGCATTACAAACTACTCCACAACCTGCCCCAGCCATTGATTATAGCTCCTTACTGGTATCTTTGCAAGTCAAATTAGATGAACAAAGAATAGCCATGGAAAAATATATGGATGAGAGACATAATGAATTGCAGTTATCATTATTTGAAGATATTAAATCCATAAGATTTGAAGTAAATCAGAACAAGAAGGAAATGACAGATTGCTTCCACAAAGCTGGTAATGCTGTAGTCTATCTTGCAAAGCAACAATAAGCAATAAAGACTCAAGTTGATGATATTGCTGTTAAACAAGGTTATGTCCTTGAGAATCAGATCAGGATGAATGACAATCTGACAGAATCTCACAATATAATTGTCACAAAAGTTCACAAACAAGCTCCCATTGGGACTGAACATTTTGTTAAATTGAAGTCAGATTTTGATAAACAATTACAGGAAGAACTAGCTGCTGTACAAACAACTATTAAGAATTCTCAAAAGATCATTTCTGATCAGCTACTGAAACTAAGGTCATTTTATAAAGATGGTGTTAATTATCTAGATGGCCAAGTAAGATTTCAGAAAGATGACCTCAGATCTCATATTGAGAGAGAAGTCATAAAGGGGGAGAGAGTGTTAGTCAAAGCAGGCTCAGATCATGTTAAATGGATATCTAATAGCATCAGAGCCACCCTTGGATATCCACCCCTATGTGATGATGATAATGTAGCCGAGTCAGGTGTGTAACCTGCTTATTTTGAAGGTGATCAACCAGAAGTTGCTCAGGTCATTTACCCTCCATCAGATTTTGATATGATTCAGCAAGAAGTACAGTTAATGTACAGTCCTCCACAGGAGGTTGACAATATTATTATTGAGAAAGTGGAAATGTCAGTGGCTGCCAAGTAAGCTTAGAAGGAAGCTCTATTGTATAAGAAAAGGTTCAGAGAACAAGCTGAGTTGAAGCCTGATTTTGAGCAATGAAGCCCAATTTCCAGGAATATTATATTGACTGCCTGAAAGGCTGTGAAGGACAAGACCCATGAAAGGGGTAAATGGTACGCTGAGCAAGAATGGAACAAGCATGAAGCTAGGCAGGAAGCCATTCTACAATATAGAAGAAAGGCAAAAGCTAGGAAGCTACCTCCTAATGCTCAGGAGCCTATCAAGTACTTCCCAAAGCCTTTTCACTATTTTGAAAGGCAAATGATAAAGGCTGAAGAACAGAAGCAGAAAGTTTTGAAAGGAAAGAAACCTGTTGATGATGCTGAACCCACTATGCAGGCTCAGATCAAAGCAGGAAAAGACATAGTCCTCAAGGAGCCTGAGCAGCCTTAGAATAGATTAACTAGATTTTACAACATTGTAATCTTTAGTTTTAAAAAATCTATGTAAACTATTGTTAAGAAATTTTTGAAAGTTTAAACAAAACAATGATTAATGCTCATTATGTTTGCATCATTATTCTGTGATGACATTTTTTACATGTTTTGTTTATAATTTACCCGGTCATTTAATGTTTTTTATATATCATAATGTGTGTTTATTATGAATTGTGTATATCATTGACTAAGGGTTATTGTTGAAACCGAAAAATCGGTCTCATGTGGAGTTCGACCCTTGGGGAAGGGGTGACCGCGCACCTACTACCCTCAAGCGAACGATATAGGCACAAGACTAGGAACACGAGGGACAGACCCAAGGTCTCAGCGTGGAGGACCCGCCGCATACCCGGAAGACTAACTAACTCTTCCCCTCCCAAGCCAGGGGCTGAGCTAAGGCACCTTCGGAGGGCTCTCTCGGCCGACCGGAACATCCAAGGAGGATCTCGAGATCCACTCCCAAACAAGAGGTGCCACCTCGGGTCTATGTAAAATGCTCCCCGCCTGCCTTACTATTGGCGCCAAACCGCCCAGCACCCCTACTCTACGCAGCCCCAATCGGGCCGCCAATAGCGGAACTCCGCTACTCTGAAAGGATGGCAACGGGCCATCAGGGGCTTCCCGGCATCTATACCTCGGGGCCCACACGGGGGGAGCGGTTCACGAACACACCGCTCGCCCAAAACAGGAGGAGTAAACTATATCCACAGAGCATCACAAATATAAAAGAATATTACAGGAATATAAATTCCATACTCGGCACGCAGGCCGGAAATATAAACAAAATGGCCTTCGAGGGCCAGCACAAGTTTGGGCTTAAGCCCGCTACTCCCCGCCTGGTACTGCAACACCTGTACGCCAACGTCTCGACGAGCGGCGGCCAACTAGTCATCGATCGGCTAATATAAGCGGACCAAACATATTGCGCACACCCCCTTTTTGGGGCTCGTGGCGCTCATTCCCTGCAAGCGGCTAAATAAACAACTTCCTCGGAGTCTTCTCCGGGAACCCCAGAACATCACCAATCCGGCTCACACGTCCGGATGGGCTTCACACATCATGCCTAAACCCGTACTCACGCTTCCGGGCACTAATGCAATTAACTGCGGGGACGTACACGTCAACCCGTCGGGGAGCTCCCTTCCCCCCACCCGTTGGTGGAGAGGGGCTTCCGTGCAAATATGGAAACTGAAGGCTTCACATGCCCAAGTTGAAACATCGTTACCCTTGTCGCGTGTTTGGCGGCGGGGACGGGAGAGGAGCTCCGGGTCGATTCTGCTACGTGCGGCCGCGTCTGTGTTCGATCCCCACTCTAGGCCGAGCCTTGCTCCAGGCCGAGCCTCGCTCCAGGCCGAGCCTCGCTCCAGGCCGAGCTTGTTGCCGGTGGAGGGGAAGGTCGAGGTGTGCTGCTCCCGGCCGGGAAAAAGAGAGGGATGCGGGGCACGGGTACCTCCTCCGAGCGGCGACCCGGACAAAGAAAATATGAGGGGCCGGGCTGATCTCCAGGCGGCTGGAGAAAGATGGGGCGGCGCGGGGGTGCTGCTGCTTCAGGTGGCCGGAGAGGGAGAGGAGGTGGGGCTCGGGCTGCAGCTACCGTAGGCCGACGGCGAGAGAGAGGAGGTGGGAGCCCGGGTTGCCACTACAGGCGGCGGCGGCGGCGAGAGAGAGAGAGGTAAAACCCGCCGTGCCCTAGCTCGGGCGGTGGCCGGAGAGAGATGGAGGGGGCGGCGGCCCCTTGCTGCTCCAAGCCGAGGGTGAGAGAGGGAGGGGGCGGCGGCGGCGCTGCTTTGCCGGCGACGGGAGAGGGCGGGGAAGGGGCGGCGGCGGCGGCTGGGCTCCAAAGCCGGCCGGGCTAGGGTTCCCGATCTCTCCCCTGCATCCATTTCTCTCCTGCTTCCCCCGATCTCCTGTTCCCAACCCGTGCCTGCTGCCTTCTTATCTTTCCCCCTTTTTTCTTTTTTTATTTCTTTTTTTTAATTCCCCCCCCCTTCCTGCTGCACCCGATCCCACCCCCCTTATCTCATCCCCTCCCCCACTTTTATCCAATTTCATATATATATATAATATAATAATATATATATATTATATAATATAATAATATATATATTATATAATATTATATATATATATATATATTATATAATATTATATATATATATATATATATATATTCTAACAACGCGCACATAAAACCCCCGCACGCACGCATGAGGACCCGCACGTCCTCAAACGGGGTCGCACCGACTCGTCGCCCACAACACGCCCTAGGCTGCTTTTTGGGGAGGGTCCCACTCGCCCGGCTACGGGGTTGTACACAATCCCCGCTCCTTTCGAGCTTGGCACAAGCTCGGAAAGAATCATCCAACCCAACGTATCCGGCGAGTGGGAGCCGACCCAAAAAAAAGTTTGAGAGAAACTGAAATCTGCACTTGGAGCATCGATCTCTCCACGACCTTTCTGATCTTTTGAATCGCTCGATACCCTTTGGCTCACTGCTATCGAATTGCCCTTATACCATTACTTACAACAAGTACATAATTTCTCGTGATATCGTGAAACAACAAAGCCGTATCCTCTGGTACACGCCGAGCTAATCCTTTCCCCCCAGGTGTGCCTACACCCCTGCCAGCTAATGAGGGCCTGACAGCGAGTCCACCCGGGGCCGAGCAGCACTCGGGGTCCCTTACCCCCCAGGTGTGCCTACAGCCCTGCCAGCTAGTGGGAGCCTGACAGCGAGTCTACCCGGGGCCGAGCATCACTCGGGGACCTGCGAAAAACTCTCCAAGAACCAACCCTTTCCCCCCAGGTGTGCTTACAGCCCTGCCAGCTAGGTGAGAGCCTGACAGCGGGATCTGCTCGGGGTCCAAAACTACCGCCATCGAGTGACTTCCGGCCCTGTCAGCTAGGTGAGAGCCTGACAGCGGGATCTGCTCGAGGCCCACGGATGACACCGAGTGACTTCCGGCCCTGCCAGCTAGGTGAGAGCCTGACAGCGGGATCTGCTCGGGGTCCAAAACAACCGCCATCGAGTGACTTCCGGCCCTGCCAGCTAGGTGAGAGCCTGACAGCGGGATCTTCTCGAGGCCCACGGATGACACCGAGTGACTTCCGGCCCTGCCAGCTAGGTGAGAGCCTGACAGCGGGATCTGCTCGGGGTCCAAAACAACCGCCATCGAGTGACTTCCGGCCCTGCCAGCTAGGTGAGAGCCTGACAACGGGATATTCTCGAGGCCCACGGATGACACCGAGTGACGTCCGGCCCTGCCAGCTAGGTGAGAGCCTGGCAGCGGGATCTGCTCGGGGTCCAAAACTACCACGACTTGATTTTGCTCGAGATGGAGACATCCTATTTACTTAAGAGGTGCTGCAGAGTTAATTGCACCGATGTTTTTACAAACGGAGGACGCATTCTATTCCTAAGAGAGATGATCTGGAAGTCGTCAAATCGGGAAGCTGGCATCCGAGTCTGTTCCTAATAATTCCTCCAATCGGAAGAGAGATGCAATCGGGGAGACATAGGCCGACGTGCAAGGGGGGAGCTGATCTCGGCCGTCAGTGCAGAGGCTCGGTCTTACAATAGCGCTTAGAGTCCCGAGGCATCGTCCCATCATCCGAACTGGGCTATTTAGAAGGAACAGGTTGGACGTTTCGTATCCTGATCTAATGACAAAGATCACTTTCCGCCATGTCACTTGTGATTGCTTGGAGAGATCGGCCCTTTATCAAATCTGGGAGGTTAGCGTCTAGGCTCGTTCCTGATAATTCCTCTAGTCGGAGGAGAGGTGCGATCGGGGGGACATAGGCCGACGTGCAAGGGGGGAGCTGATCTCGGCCGTCAGTGCAGAGGCTCGGTCTTACAATAGCGCTTAAAGTCCCGCGGCACCGTCCCATCGTCCGAACTAGGCTATTTAAAAGGAACGGGTTGGACGCTTGGCTTCCGGAGTCGATCGTGAGGCTAACCCTTGAAGCCCTCAGAAGCTCGAGGCGAATCGGTAATAAAAAGAAAACTTGACCGCTACTGAATTACACAGAAGAGATAGCATATTACCGCTAGGGAGGGAACCCTTTTCGGTCACCCCGGCTCCTTACACCTCTCACCTGCTCTCTTACTCGATCTTGAAGACAATAACCTTCAGACTTCTCGTTGATGTAATAAGTGGGGATACACGGGTTTTCATAGGCAGAAGCGTTTCAAATAGGTGCAAATCCTACTCCAAATGCTATGGGATCCAAACAACAGCTATGGGAGGGGACAACTCCGAGTACGAGGACCTCACGCACAAAGTATCAACGCATGACCCTGGTCGTCACCTGGTTCCACTTCTATAGCCATGATGTTCGCCTGAGTTCTTCTGTGCTGGTCACTCTCCACGCTCACCGCACCAAAATGTTGAAACCGAAAAATCGGTCTCATGTGGAGTTCGACCCTTGGGGAAGGGGTGACCGCGCACCTACTACCCTCAAGCGAACGATATAGGCACAAGACTAGGAACACGAGGGACAGACCCAAGGTCTCAGCGTGGAGGACCCGCCGCATACCCGGAAGACTAACTAACTCTTCCCCTCCCAAGCCAGGGGCTGAGCTAAGGCACCTTCGGAGGGCTCTCTCGGCCGACCGGAACATCCAAGGAGGATCTCGAGATCCACTCCCAAACAAGAGGTGCCACCTCGGGTCTATGTAAAATGCTCCCCGCCTGCCTTACTATTGGCGCCAAACCGCCCAGCACCCCTACTCTACGCAGCCCCAATCGGGCCGCCAATAGCGGAACTCCGCTACTCTGAAAGGATGGCAACGGGCCATCAGGGGCTTCCCGACATCTATACCTCGGGGCCCACACGGGGGAGCGGTTCACGAACACACCGCTCGCCCAAAACAGGAGGAGTAAACTATATCCATAGAGCATCACAGATATAAAAGAATATTACAGGAATATAAATTCCATACTCGGCACGCAGGCCGGAAATATAAACAAAATGGCCTTCGAGGGCCAGCACAAGTTTGGGCTTAAGCCCGCTACTCCCCGCCTGGTACTGCAACACCTGTACGCCAACGTCTCGACGAGCGGCGGCCAACTAGTCATCGATCGGCTAATATAAGCGGACCAAACATATTGCGCACACCCCCTTTTTGGGGCTCGTGGCGCTCATTCCCTGCAAGCGGCTAAATAAACAACTTCCTCGTAGTCTTCTCCGGGAACCCCAGAACATCACCAATCCGGCTCACACGTCCGGATGGGCTTCACACAGCATGCCTAAACCCGTACTCACGCTTCCGGGCACTAATGCAATTAACTGCGGGGACGTACACGTCAACCCGTCGGGGAGCTCCCTTCCCCCCACCCGTTGGTGGAGAGGGGCTTCCGTGCAAATATGGAAACTGAAGGCTTCACATGCCCAAGTTGAAACATCGTTACCCTTGTCGCGTGTTTGGCGGCGGGGACGGGAGAGGAGCTCCGGGTCGATTCTGCTACGTGCGGCCGCGTCTGTGTTCGATCCCCACTCTAGGCCGAGCCTTGCTCCAGGCCGAGCCTCGCTCCAGGCCGAGTCTCGCTCCAGGCCGAGCTTGTTGCCGGTGGAGGGGAAGGTCGAGGTGTGCTGCTCCCGGCCGGGAAAAAGAGAGGGATGCGGGGCACGGGTACCTCCTCCGAGCGGCGACCCGGACAAAGAAAATATGAGGGGCCGGGCTGATCTCCAGGCGGCTGGAGAAAGATGGGGCGGCGCGGGGGTGCTGCTGCTTCAGGTGGCCGGAGAGGGAGAGGAGGTGGGGCTCGGGCTGCAACTACCGTAGGCCGACGGCGAGAGAGAGGAGGTGGGAGCCCGGGTTGCCACTACAGGCGGCGGCGGCGGCGAGAGAGAGAGAGGTAAAACCCGCCGTGCCCTAGCTCGGGCGGTGGCCGGAGAGAGATGGAGGGGGCGGCGGCCCCTTGCTGCTCCAAGCCGAGGGTGAGAGAGGGAGGGGGCGGCGGCGGCGCTGCTTTGCCGGCGACGGGAGAGGGCGGGGAAGGGGCGGCGGCGGCGGCTGGGCTCCAAAGCCGACCGGGCTAGGGTTCCCGATCTCTCCCCTGCATCCATTTCTCTCCTGCTTCCCCCGATCTCCTGTTCCCAACCCGTGCCTGCTGCCTTCTTATCTTTCCCCCTTTTTTCTTTTTTTATTTCTTTTTTTTTAATTCCCCCCCCCTTCCTGCTGCACCCGATCCCACCCCCCTTATCTCATCCCCTCCCCCACTTTTATCCAATTTCATATATATATATAATATAATAATATATATATATTATATAATATAATAATATATATATTATATAATATTACATATATATATATATATATATATTCTAACAACGCGCACATAAAACCCCCGCACGCACGCATGAGGACCCGCACGTCCTCAAACGGGGTCGCACCGACTCGTCGCCCACAACACGCCCCTAGGCTGCTTTTTGGGGAGGGTCCCACTCGCCCGGCTACGGGGTTGTACAGTTATGACTTCTCCAAATAGGGGGAGATTGTTGGGTACATTGGAAAATGTGTACCAGATTTGAAGAAGCCTCACCTTACTCAATAATATGCATCAAGGTGCATTTGATGTTGTTTTGAGTTTATATGTGCAGGTTAAGAAAATGCAGGAATGCAGGAAAAGTTTCTAAGTCCATGAGTCGATACCAGAAGAAGCTGTGTCGACACTTATGAAGGCTTGTGTTGATACTAGAGAAAAGCTGTGTCGACACCTGGAGTCAATTGTGTCGACACTTGGAAAGACTGTGTCGACACCAGAAGAACTGTGTTGATACACAGAGGCATTATCGACACACAAAAAAGCTTAGTCGACATCAACTGTGTCGACACACAGAGGCAGTGTCGACACACAGAAGACTTTGTCGACATCAACTGTGTCGACACACAGGACTTGTGTCGACACATAGCAGAGTTTCAACAAAGTTGATTTTTTGTGAAGAGAAGAAGTGACTGTGTCGACACATTCTACAGAAGCTGTGTCGAGAAGTAGTGTCAACACCAAGGGAGATGTGTCGAAAACAACAAGGCTTGTGTCAACACTTAGTCTACTTGTGTCGACACATGATGAAGTTCAGTCTCGACACTTTGCTGACAGAGACAGAGTTTCAAGAAGTGACTGAAGACTTGACAGCTGTGATATTCAACAAGTCTACTGAAGGTGTCAGAGCTGTCAGAAGTTCGTTAGAAATCAGATCAGCCGGTTACCATGGAGGAAGTCTATATAAAGACATTCTCTATCAACAGAAATAGATATATACACATATATAGATAAGATAAAGAGAAAGCACGAAAAAACAGAAGAAAATTTTCAACAGAAGATCTAAGAAGACATTCTTGAGTGGTGATCTACTCAGAGTTTGTCAAGAGAATTCAAAGAAGAATTCAGAAGAATCTTCAGAAGAATTTGGAGAGAGAGAGAGCTCCATCTATTCAAGTGAAGAAAGAGACTTACATCAACAAGTCTCTTAAGTGCAGATTTTGAACCAGTCTGCCAAGAAGAATTCAGATTGATTTCTGAATTTCAAGAAAGAAGCTGATTGAAGATCAACTTCAAAGGAGATCAACTCTACTGTGTTCAGATTCAAGAAGCTTTGAAGAAAGCTAAGTTAGATTGATCTCTAGCATCAGATTCTTTCAAGAACTGATCAAGAAACCTTCCATCCTTTCTCTCTCAGCCAGGGTGGTGGTAAACTTCAAATTTACATCTATTTTTAGTAGGATCTTTTTAAGATCTGAGTTGTATACCTAATTTATAAAGGATGAGTTGTAGGAGATTAAGTTCTCTGAGTGGTAGGCCTTGTTGAAGGCTGAGGTAGGGCAGATTTCCCGAGCTGTAGGAGTGTGGACTCACTCTGAGTTGTAGGATCCTTGTTTGGGTTATGAGATGTAAGATCTGCGGATCTGAGGAGAAGGAAAGAAGTTAGGCTGAATCTAGCACACTGCTAGATAGGCGAAGGGGGAAAGTGGATGTACCCAAACCTTGGGGAACCACTATAAATCAGTGTGCCATCTGTGTTTGTGTGTGGTATTGTTATTTCTGTGTTGTGATAGCTGTAGAACTATATGTTTCTATTAATTAACTGAATTAATATTCTGCCTTAGAAGGAAAAAGAATTGAACCTATTCACCCCCCTTTAGGTGTTTAGGAACCAATTCTTTTAGTATTTTGTGGGTATTTTCCTGGAGTGCATCCCCAATACTTCCTGTTACTGATTTCACAGGCATAACCCTTCAGACTTCATAAACTACCCGTTTATACTCGAAGTCTTCTCCGACACGCAAATTAAAAATTCACCAATCCAGACCAACCTGTCCGGATGGGCTTCACACAACATGTCTATTCCATACTGCGATTTTCGGATTCTATATGCAAAACTACCCGGGGATATCACGTATAAACCCACTGGAATTCACTTCACTTTTCCACCATTTGGTGGGGATTCCATGCATATGCAAAAAGGAGGACTTCACTTGTGCAAGAAGGAAATCGTTACTCTCGTAGTTCGTTTCAGAGCTATGAGCAAGCTTTCTATCTGGTTAGAAAGGAGCGCCTTGCTTTCCTCTTCATGGATCTTGCTTCAGTTCTTAATTCCGACCATGAGATTTCCTTCACTAAGCTTGCAAAGCTTCAGCCTTGAGCCATCTTCTTCCTTAACTCTTTCTTCTAAGAACTTGATGAAAAGGAGGAGAGAGAGAGAGAGTAAAAGAAGAGAAATGACTTCTCTTTTCTCTACTCTTCTACTTAAGTGACTTCGGGATTTATCCCATCCATAGGATGCTCTCTTCAATAAGAATGAATGGCTATGATTTCAGCTGACCAGCCAAATTTATCGCTATCGCCGGGCGATATCCGCTATCGCATGGGCGATGTCATCGGTAGCCGCTTTGACCTCAGTCAACCACCGCTCATTGACCGCTTACCGGCCATCCGACATGTGTATAGACGCCACGTGGGGATATCACCTTTAAGTTCTGTTTTACTCTTCTGCACAAGGGGGATTTTACTCTTCTATCCCAGGTAATTCTACACT
The DNA here is from genome assembly GCA_039583875.1 of Platanthera guangdongensis. NCBI lineage: Eukaryota > Viridiplantae > Streptophyta > Magnoliopsida > Asparagales > Orchidaceae > Platanthera > Platanthera guangdongensis. The sequence continues at coordinate 15,307,926 of CM077154.1, forward strand.
TCTACCCCAGGTGGTCTGCATATAGCTCTTCAGGACAGCGGAGTTTGGCTGTTGGCAGACCCGACCCGGGGTATTTTGGTAATTTCAGGTTGGTTTAGTATGGATATTTGCAGATCAAACTCGGAGGCCTATAAATAGACCGACAAGGTACCTGGAATAGGTTGCTGAACCTTTCCATATTCTTCCTCACAGGTACCTAGCTCAGCAATTGGCTAGGGAGGGGAAGAACTTCAGTTTCTTCCGGGTAAGAGGTGGGACCTTCGAGCTGAGACCCTTCGGTCTGTTTCTAGATCTGCGACTCACGTCGGGAGGGTGGTTCAAGAGGAGCAGGTGTGGGCTGCAACCTCTGGTCTGAACTCTAGGCGGGATCGGGTAGCTGGTTCAAACATTTTTGGTGCGGTGAGCGTGGACCGCAGCCCTCAGAGAAGAATCTTGAGTAACCACATAGCGGGAGGTCACGGAGAAGGATACGGAGATGGGTCGGATAACCCGGGAGGATTCGTTGGAAGGGAAGAGTTCATGACGTCAATCAAAGGCATCATGGACTTGCTGCAAGGGATCTCATCTCGCGATAGGGGGATTGTTCAACCTCGCTACCTCAGGTGCCCGCTCTCGTGCCGCAAGAAGAGCTCGTCTCGGCGCGAGTGGGAGAAGATGACCCGGGGAGGCGTCCGGGGAAGGAAGTGATGGTGGAAGGAGGCGGGCGAGACATGGCGGGAAGGGAGTTGTTCCCCAGCCCTGCAAGCCCCGTCTCGCTAGCGGAGGTCGTCGCACGAGTAGGGGCGACGAGATCAGTGGCGAGAGGGTGGCCTTTTTGCGAGTTGATCGCGTCGGCTCCCGTCCCGGAAGGGTTCTAGGAACCTGAGATGAACTATTATGTGGGGAAGGATGATCCCCTCCATCACTTGTAGTGGTTCGAGGATGCGGTCTCGATCAGGCCCATGACAGACGCGTTCAAGTGTCGTCTTTTTGCCATCACTCTGAAGGACAAGGCTAGGGACTAGTTTCACCAGCTCCCAATAGGCTCGATATACTACTTCAAGAACCTGAGCAATAGTTTTCAGCTACGATTCTCGACTTCAAAGAAGAGGAAGAAGAACCCAGAGTTGATCTTTTTGATCAAGCAGAGGGCGGACGAGTCCCTAGCTCAGTATGTAGACAGATTTCAGGAGGAGATCTTGGATATTCAGGAGGCGCCTGGATTCGCCCTCCAGATGGCCTTTACCGTGGGTCTACAGGAAGGCTTCTTCAAGATGAGCCTCACTCGAAAGGCACCACTGTCGTTCAAAGGGTTGATGGAAAAGGCTGCAAAGGAAATAACTATGGAGGCGGCGAATCCAGCTTTCACAAAAAAGCTAGCGAGGCTGACGGAGGTGGAATCGAGAGAATCGGGTGGGAGACAGCAGGAGGTGAGGAGAATGGAAGAGCCGAGGGCACCGACGTATCATGAATTAGGGTGGAGGTAGCAGGGAGGCCCTGTCCAAGGGCAAGGGAGAGGATTTCCCCATGGGGAAGGAACCAACCGGGAGGACCTGGAAGATTTCACTAGCAAGGGTGGGGGTACGGTCATAGACCACCCCTACCCCCGCCTCAATAAGCTATGGAAATCGGCCGAGAGAGAGGTAGAGGCCGGGAGAGAGGATGAGTAGGAGCTGGAGCTGGGAGGAGCAGAAACCCTCAGGAAGGGAGACAGGGGGGGAGGTAGCCTTGCCATACTGTGACTTCCACGAGGAGGAGGGTCACGCAACGACTACCTGCCCAGAATTCTTGGAAATGAGAAGAGATAGAGGAGCAGGAGAGTAGCAGAGGCCGGTGAAAATAGAGGAAGTGACTAGAACCGGAGAGGAAGATCGATGTGTGGATCGAGCGGATGTAGGAGACCGAGGGGATTGGAGTAATACATGGGGGGGGGGGGATCGAGGCTGCCCGAAACACGAGCCTTCATACCATGTATCGTCGAAGCGTAGCCTCGACATCACAATCTACTCCCCTAGATGTGAAGATCACCTTTTCGAGAAAGGACATGCCAGACCATGAAGACCCCTTCTGTGACGCACTGGTGATTCAGACCGCCATTGAGAACTTCACGGTATCGCGGATCCTGGTGGACAATGGGAGATCAATGAATGTTATTTTTAAAAAGGCGTTCAACGAGATGAGGGTGGAGGCCCGGAGGGTGTTGGCAGCAGACAGACCATTGTTTGGATTCTCAGGAGAAAGGAAAGAGGTCGAGGGGGGAGTGAGATTCCAGGTAACCCTGGAGGGGGGGGGGGGGGGCTATCCAGAAACTGCCGCTTTGTCATAGTGGACGCCCCCAGCAGTTACAACGCCATTTTTGGACGCCCCTTGATCAGTGCATTTAGATGTGTTCCGTCATCTTTTCACCAGCGTTTGAAGCTCAACTCCGGAGGTACCCAAATCAGAGTGCGAGGAGATCCGAAGGCGGCCAAAGAATGCTACATGACGACGGTGAACACCATCTCATGGCAGGAAGAGGCTGAGGAGATGGAGAAGAGGATGAAGCAATGACAGCAGGAGCTTGGTGGCGAAGCAGAGGAGAAAGAATAAAGAGAGGTTGGAGGAGAGGGTGATATGATGATGGTAGGAGGCATTGCGGGGGAGTCGGAAATGGCAGGAGAGAAGGATGGAAAAATGGGGGTGGAAGAGGAGGAAGAAGATGGCGAGGTTGGAGGAGAGGGTGATGTGGTGATGGTAGGAGGCATTGCGGGGGAGCCAAAAATGGCAGGAGAGAAGGATGGAAAGACGGGGGTGGAAGAGGAGGAAGAAGAAGGAGAGGTTGAAGGAGAGGGTGAAGTGGTGATGGTAGGAGCATTGTCGGGGAGCCAGAAACGGCGGGCGAGAAGGATGGTGAGATGGAGGTGGAAGAGGAGACGTGGTCGAATGAAGAAGAAGGGAGGAGGAAAGAAAAAAGAAAAATGGGGGAAGCAGGAGGGTCGCCCGGAAGGGAGGCCCGACTGGGAAAAAGAAGAATCGTACTATTGGAAGGAGAGAACACTAGTGAGCAGGAGATGGAGAAGCTTGGGGAGGAAATGGTGGAGACTATCATGGAGGACGAGGCCAGAGAACATGATGTGTTGGGAGAGTAGGAGGGAGAGGAGGAACCGTCAAGGATAAAGGTAGCCGTAGAAGTACTAGAGGTGGAGATCCTCACCAAAGAAGGAAGGAAAGAGAAGATAATGGTTAGTGGTGAGTTCAGCCCGGAAGACCAGGAGGAGATCAAGACATGCGTGCAAAGGAACATTGACGTCTTCGCTTGGAGCGCGGTCGACATGCCGGGGGTCGATGCGGACGTGGCCTGCCTCCATCTCAACCTCGACCCCAACACTCGCCAGTGCAACAGAAGAAGAGGGTCATCGCCTCTAATATGGCCGGACCCATTAGAGAGGAGGTAGAAAAGCTACTTAAGGTTGGGTTTGTGTCTGCTTGTAAGTATCCGGGGTGGGTGAGCAATGTTGTAATGGTTAAAAAGGGGGAGGGTAAGTGGAGAATGTGTGTAGTCTTCTCTCTTTTAAATAAAGCGTGCCCTAAGGATTGTTACCCCCTGCCTCGAATCGACGCGCTGGTTGACTCAACCGTCGGTTTCTCACTTATGAGTTTTTTAAATGCATTTTCAGGATATCATCAAATAAACATGCATCCTACGGACGTCAAGGACGCCACCTTCGTCACGGAGGATGGGTGCTTCTATTTTAATATGATGCCCTTTGGGTTGAAAAATGCGGGGGCGACCTACCAAAGAATGATGGATCGGATTTTCTGAGAGCAGAAGGGAAGGAACCTCGAAGTTTATGTGGATGACCTGATGATCCAGAGTCGGGACCTCAAATCTCATGTCTCGGATCTTGAGGAAACCTTTGGGACTTTAAGAAAATATAAAATGAGGCTCAATCCCCTGAAATGTGTTTTTGGAGCCAATAGGGGAAAGTTCCTAGGGCATCTTCTCATCTCATCCGGAGTAGAACCCAATCCCGATAAGGTGAAGGCAATTCTAGAACTTGAGTCTCCCAGAAATGCCAAGGAAGTTCAACGTCTTACCGGCAAGCTGGCCAGGCTGAGCAGGTTTCTCTCTCGAGCCGGGTAGAAATGCTCGTCTTTCTTCCGGACGTTAAGAGGGAGCAAGAAGTTCGAATCGACCCCCGAATGCGAGAAGGATTTTCAGGCCCTAAAGCAGCAGCTCACCTAGACGCCTCTACTCCAGGGGCCAATGGAAGGGGAGGTCTTATTCTTATACTTGTGAGTAGGGACGGGGGCCGTGAGTTCGGTTCTCATACGAGAGGAAGGAAAGAAGCAATTCCCGATCTATTACGTAAGTAGGGTCCTAACGAAGGCAGAGCTCGGGTACCCCATCCTTGAAAAACTGGCATTTGCCCTCATCATATCGGCCATGAAGCTTAGGACATATTTTCAGGCTCACTCTATTTAGGTGGTGACGGATCACCCCCTTCGTCGTATCTTGGAGGGGGTGGAGTACTCTGGGAGGCTAGCCAAATGGTCGATAGAGCTCAGTGAATTCGACCTCACTTTTATTCATCGGCTTGCCATTAAGGCACAGGCAGTGGCCGACTTCCTAGTGGACTACATAGTTGAGGTCCAAGAGGCTGAAGCATCCCCTCGAGCGGCTTGGAAGATGATGGTAGATGGGGCGTCAGGAAAAAATTTCTTTGGAGGGAGAATGATCTTGGTAAGTCCAGAGAGGACCAGGATTGAGCAGGCCTTGAATATCCACTTCATGATCACCAGCAACCAAGCGGAATATGAGGCGATCATCGCAGGGCTCAGGTTAGCGCAGGAGCTGAGAATACAAGATATTGAGGTCACGACGGACTCCATGGTGATTGCGGGCTAGATCAAAGGGGAGTTCGAAGCAAGGGAGCCCACCCTCCAGCTATACCTAGGGAAGGTCAAAGACATCATCAGGAAGTTCCGAAGCTTTTCAATTCGGCACGTCCCGAGGGAGGAGAGTACTCAGGCTGATCAACTTGCTAAGTATGACCCTCGAGCCCGAGGAATGATGACGGAGCTTTTCAGGCCATCCATAGAAGAGGGAGAGCTCATGGAGATAAGCCAGCAAGGGTCTTGGATGGACCCCTTCATCACCTTTTTGACCTCGGGGCAACTTCCCGCAGACGATCTCGATAAGAAGCGTGCCAGGTACAAATTGGCGTACTACCTGCTAAAAGATGGGGCTTTATACTATAAGATACTATCGGGTCTGCTGGAGCGATGTGTGTCAGAGGAGGAGGTTCCGAGGGTTCTGGAATAAATTCACTCAGGAGAATGTGGCAGTCATTCAGGAAGCCGGACTTTGGAGAGGAGAGTGCTGAGGCAGGGGTACTTCTGGCCTACCCTAAGGAAAGATGCAGAGGAGTTCGCAAAAAGATGTCAAAAGTGTCAGGAGTTTGCCCCCCTCCAACTCCTTCCAGCCCAGAGGTTACGAACCATCACGGCTCCCTAGCCCTTCGCCATATGAGGACTAGATCTAGTGGGTCCTTTTCCCCAGGAAAGTGGCCAAAGGAAATTTCTGTTGGTCATGGTGGACTACTTTTCAAAATGGTTGGAGGTGAAGGCGTTGGCCAAGGTGACTTCACAGGTGGTCAAAAATTTCGTATGGGGGGAGATCATCTGCCGGCATGGGCTATCACCAGCCATCGTGACTGATAATAAGCCACAATTTTATAGTAGGGAATTCGTCGACTTCTGCATCCGGCTTGGCATAGACCTCCGTTTTGCCTCGGTTCATCACCCACAGAGCAATGAGCAGGTGGAAGCAGCAAATAAGATAATTGTTAACCGTCTGAAGAAGAAGGTGGAGAACCTGAGGGGGAGCTGGGTGGAACAGCTCCCTTCAGTCCTCTGGGCCTTGAGAACCACACCAAACACCGCCACAGGAGAGACCCCCTTTAAGCTTTCTCATGGTTCGGAGGCTGTCATACCAATAGAGTTCAAGGTCACATAACCAAGAGTAGCCGTTGCAAGAGAGGAAGACGAAGGATGGATGACAGAGAACAGGGAAGAGCAAAAACTCTATCTTGATCTCGTGGAAGAGCTCAGAGATTTGGCGGTGATCCGGCAGGAGGAGGTCAAGAGCCGGATGACGAGATACTTTGATAAGCATATAAGGATCAAACAGTTCCAGAAGGGTGATCTGGTTGTCAAAAATGTGGATGCAGCAGGTAGAGGAGCCTCCGTAGGAAAGCTTAATCCAAATTGGCAGGGTCCTTTTGTAGTAAAGGAGGCCTTGAAGTCGGGAGGGTACCACCTCCAGGATGTGGACGAGGTACCCCTTGATTGTGCCCGAAGTGGCGATGACTTAAAGAGATTTTATCCATAATACTATTTGTTCATTGCATTTTTTGGTTCAATACTTGCAATTTTGATGTGACCTTCTGATATGATGAAATCACAGGTATCTCTTTTCATGACATTAAAGGTGAAATGTGAAATGGCTGCATGGAGACCCCGAGCAGACCCGCTGAACAAGTTCTCATCTAGCTGGCAGGGATGCAGGCTCACTCGGTGGTTGGAGATGGTTTGGAGAGGAGACCCTGAGCAGACCCGCTCACCAGGCTCTCATCTAGCTGGCAGAGCTGTAGGCTTACTAGGTGGTTGGGAGAGGAGACCACAAGCAGACCCGCTGACCAGGCTCTTATCTAGCTAGCAGGGCTGTAGGCTCACTCGATGGTTGGAGATGGTTTGGAGAGGAGACCCCAAGCAGACCCGCTGACCAGGCTCTCATCTAGCTGACAGGGCTGTAGGCTCACTCGGTGGTTGGAGATGGTTTTGAGAGGATACCCTGAGCAGACCCGCTGACCAGGCTCTCATCTAGCTGGCAGGGCTATAGGCTCACTCGATGGTTGGAGATGGTTTGAAGAGGAGACCGCGAGCAGACCTGCTGACCATGCTCTCATCTAGCTGGCAGGGCTTTAGGCCCACTCGGTGAAAGAAATTGTACCTAATCACCTAGAGGGGGGGGGGGGGGGGTGAATAGGTGACTAAATCTTTTGACACTTTTTAGGCAGAATTTTGATTTTATCACAGAGTTTATAATTACTTTAACATAGCAATCAAGCAGCAATCACAGCAATCAATCAAGCACACAGTGAACACACAAATTTATAGTAGTTCTCCAAGGTTTGGGTACATCCACTTTCCTCCTTCGCCTATCTAGTAGTGTACTAGATTCGGCCAAACTCCTCCACTATCTCAGATCCTCAGATCTTACACTCAGAACCACAAAACAGGTTCCTACATCTCAGACCCAAGGCCCTACAACTCAGTCTTCTTCAAAGACCTACACTCAGCTTCTTCACAAAGCCTACACTCAGCCACAATAGGCCTACACTCAGCCACAACAGGCCTACACTCAAAGATACAGATCTCCTACACTCAGCCTTTATAATTACAGGCTTACAACTCAGATCCCTAAGGATCCTACAAGAAATTAGAATACAAAGTTTATACCTACAACTAAGAGAATAGAGAGAAGAGTTGATAGGTTCTTGATGAGTTCTTGGAAGAACTCTGCTGAGATCAATCTCACTTGGCTTTTCTTTAAAGCTTCTTGAATGTAGAACACAATAGGATTGATCTCCTCTACAGCTGATCTTTGATCTCTGCAACTTAAGATTCAGAACAAAGTCTGAACCCTTCTTCTCAGCCTGGTTCCAACGGCTGTCTTCTTGGATGGAGCTCTCTCTCTCCAACTACTTAGAACTTTACTTGAAAGTATTCAATGAATTGCTTTTCAACAACTTGATCATCTGTTGAATCATCTGTTTCTGTAGACAGTATAAGCCTATATATAGGCCTTCTTCATGGTAACCGGCTGGTCCGGTTCTTAACTGATTTCTGACAACTCTGACAGGTGCAGTAGACCGGCTGGAATGGCAGCTGTCAAGTCAACCAGTCAGTTCTTGAAAAATCTGCAACTGTCTGAAAGTGTCGAGACAATCTGTCTTTAAGTGTCGACACTTATATACTAAGTGTCGACACAAGTTGACTAAGTGTCGACACTAGCCTTCAAGGTGTCGACACAACTCCTTGTGTTGTAGAATTCACTTCTCGACACAGCTTCTTCATCATGTGTCGACACTGATATTCTGTGTCGACACAATTCCTTGTACTTCAGTACTTTGTTGAATTCTTGTAAGTGTCGACACAACACCTTTGTGTCGACACATATTCATGTGTTGAACTTGTTCAGTGTCGACACATCTTCTTGGTGTCGACACATGCCTTCTGTGTTGATACTTGCTGAGTGTAGACACAGCTACTTGTGTCGACACATTCTTCTTCTGTTGAGACTTTGGCTGAGTGTCGACACATCACCTTAGTGTCGACACTTGTACTTAGAATATTTTGTTGAACTTTGCTGAGTGTCGACACAACATCCTAGTGTCGACACTTTCTTTATATGTTGAGTCTTCTGCTGAGTGTCGACACATTCTTTCTTGTGTCGACACTTTCTTCAAGTGTTGAGTCTTCTGGTGAGTGTCGACACATTCTTTATTATGTTGACACTTATACTTAAACTCTGCTGACTTTTGGTGAGTGTCGACACAGCCTCGAAGTGTCGACACTTTCTGATGTAGACACAGTTCCTCTAGGTGTCGACACTGTTGTTAAGTGTCGACACAACTTCACTGGACTTTTTTTCAATGAGTGTCGACACTGCCTTCATGTGTCGACACTTTCTGTCTGGTGTCGACTCTGCATCCCTGGTGTCGACACAAGTACTCCAAGTGTCGACACTGCTTGCCTGGATGTCGACACAAGTCTTCTTAAGTGTCGACACTTTGCTCCTGAGTGTTGACACATGGACTTAGAATCTTTTCAGCTTTTCCCTGTGAATACTTGACCTGCACAACTAAACTCAAAATACATCAAATACATTTTGATGTATATCATTGAGTAGGGTGAGGCTTCTTCAAATCAGGTACATTTAAACCAATGTACCCAACAATCTCCCCATATTTGGAGAAGTCATAACCCTTAGTCAATGATATACACCATACAGAATAAAATCATAGCATGATGTAAAGCAGGATTATATATTAAGGGAAAACATAAACATGTATTAAACAAACATGTATACATAGATATCATCACAGAACAATTATGAAATAGATTTATCACAAAACACATTGTTCTATCAACTTTGTCATATTCATTTTACAAAAAGTTTACAAAGTGTTTAAAATCAAAAGATTACATAGTAAACTTAAGAAAATTCTATTCTATTTTTGCTCAGCATCTTTGATCACTATTCCTTTTTCAGACTGTATTTTGGCTTGCACAGGAGCTTCAGCATCTTCAGCAGCAGCTGGCTTCTTACCTTTAAGATCCTTTTTCTTTTGCTCTTCAGCTTTAATCTTTTGCCTTTCAAAGTAATGATAAGGCTTGGGAAAGTACTTGCTAGGCTCCTGAGCAGTAGGAGGTAGCTTTCCCATCTTTGCCTTTCTTCTATATTGCACTATGGCTTCTTGCCTTGTTTCATGCTTTCTCCATTCTAGTTCAGAAAACCATTTGTTTCTGTCTTGTATATTATCCTTGGCAGCCTTCCATACAGTTAAGATAATATTTCTTGAAGTGGGGCTCCACTGCTCAAAGTCAGGCCTTTGTTCAGCTTGCTCTCTGAACCTCTTTTTAGACAGTCTGGCTTCTTGTTCAGCTTGTTCTTTCAGTATAACTTCCTGTAAAGCCTCAGATACTGGCTGAACCACCTTGTCTATGATGACATTTTGCTGACCCTCAGGTGGGCTATACATTGATTATATATCAGCTTGAACCATATCAAAATCTGGAGGAGGGTAGATTACTTGAGCCACTTCAGGTTGCTCCCCTCCTAGATATGTAGGATGCATCCCAGATTCTGTGACATTGTCATCATCACATAAAGGAGGATAACCAAGAGTTGCTCTGATAGAATTAGAAATCCACTTGGCATGATCAGAGCTGGCTTTGACTAACACCCTTTCCCCCTTTATGACTTCTCTTTCCATGTGATCTCTTAGATCATCCTTTTGAAATCTGATTTGGGCATTTAGATAATTGACTCCATCCTTGTAGAAAGGTTTTAACCTTTGGAGTTTTTTAGTGATGAGCTTCTGAGAGTCTTGTATAGTAGTTGTAACAGCCGTTAAGCTCTCTTGCAAGTGCTTATCAAAAGTTTCTTTGGCTGTGGCACTTTCTGCAGACTGTGCAGTAGCTATATTCTTTATCTCAGTTACAATTGCATTGTGAGAAGCAGTTAAATTGTCATTCATTCTGATTTGATTCTCCAGTACATAGCCTTGCTTAACTTCAAGTTCATCCACTTGAGCTTTTATCTTCTCTTGATGTGTAGCCAAGTACACCACTGCATTCCCTCCCTTGTGGAAGCAGTCAGTCATCTCCTTCTTATTGAGATTCATCTCAAATCTGATAGACTTAATGTCCTGTGCCAGATCAAACTATAGAGATTTTTGTCCTTCATCTACATACTTTTCCAATGCTTGTCTCTGCTCATCAAGCTTGATTTGCATAGCAACCATCAGAGCACTGTAATCTACAGTTGGTGCTGGCTGTAGTGTAGGTTGAGGCGCTATAGTTTGCAGAGCTTTCTTATAAGTCTGGCTCCTTCTCTTAAATACTTGGAACTTCCTTTTCTTAGCTCTTGCAGCCTCCTCATCTTCAGATACTGAGGTGCTTGCTATTTCTACCCTCTCCTTAGGTAGCTCCTCAACTTCCTTTGGCTTCTCAGCTTCTTGCCTTGCAGTTTCTTCTAGAACTTCCACTTTCTCCCCCTCAACTTGGGCATTCTCCCCCTCAGCAGCAGCACTTTCCTTCTCAAAGTTTGTCTGATCCAGATTAAGGAAAAGATCTTCCATAGTAAACTCTTGTTGAAGTTGAGATGGAGATTCTCTTATCTCATCAGTTACTTGATGTGGTTCCACTTGAACTTCAACAGATGTGTCCTCCATGACAACATCTGTGGGTTGACTATTAATCTGAGGTGGCTGATTAACATCAAATAAGTTGTCAATTATAACTTCACTCTCAATAAGGAAATCTAATTGATTGATTTCTGAAATTACCTCAAGGATAGTGTGCGTTGCTTGCTCATTCTCTAGTTGAGTTGGCTCTTCCACTACTAGTGGCTCCCCCTGGATAGTATCCTGGTGAATGGGGCTAGCTTGAGGTAGCTCCCCCTGGCTCTCTACAACATCTTGTTGAGCTGGAGACTTCCCAGCAGTTCCAGGTTCTTGTTCATCATCTGGTGTAAAGACAACTTGCTCCTCAGAGCTACTTGATGATTCTTGAGCTACTGGAGCTATCTTCTGCTTCTTCTTTTGTGGAGTTATTTTCTCAGGAGTAGGCAATTCCTTGGTCAAGACCCTATCCCATCTGGAGAAGAGTCTCATGTCCATTTTCCTCATATGATTGATTTTAGAGCCAGCAGCTTGACTCATTACTTCTGGTATACTACCGGCCAAGTAAATACTTAGAATTCTACCCAGATTGGGTTTCTTCAGGCTTTCTTTAATCTTATCAAAGACAACAACAGACCAATCAGTTTGCAGGGTGAAGATAATCCTTGTCATAAGATTGAACATGTGGGCTGATACCCTGTCATGCCCTCCAGGCTTACTCAATATCACTTTGCCAACAATTTCTGAGAGAAATTTGCCTTGGCTGTTCATCCCCTTTCTATTGAACACTGATCCAATTTTCAATTTGGAATCCAGTCCACACCAAGTTAAAGCTTCTCTGGTGTTTGAAGCAGTAACTTCATCCTCTTCTTTTGTCCTAGGTAGGTTTAGGACCTTTCTTAAACTTTTAGGTGAGACCTTCACCTTTTCTCCATGTACCCTTGACTTGATCTTGAATCCAGATTCGTCTAGGGTTGCGCCATTCAGAAATTCCAATACTTCTTTCTTCCAGATCTTAGTCGGCTCTGAGATAAGAAAATCTAACCCTGAATTTGCAATTAGGGTTACTACATCCTTGATTTCCAATTCTGCATCGTCAAACGCATGTCGCACCAGTTCATAGCCTTCGTTCACGTTCTCCTCGAGCTTTGGCGCCATTAGGGTGTGAAGAATTTGAATAGAGAGAAGAGAGGTGTCGACACACAAGTTTGGTCTCGAAATTTTAGTGAGCGTGTCGACAGACAATGGCAAAATCCTATTTATACCTTTCTAGGATTGAAGATGAAAGGGCGGGCTAACTAACTCAAATTGTGTGGACACTGTTGAAAAGTGTCGACACTAACTTATAATGTCTCGACACCTATGTGTCGACACAAGTTTAGTCAACAAAATATATGTGTCGACACTTGTTGATGTGTCGACACCACTTAGCTCGACACATAGTCGAGATATTACTTCACTAATTCTGCATAAAGTCTAAGTGTCGACACCACCTTGGATGTGTCGACACCTACTTATCATGTGTCGACACTAATTTTCTGAAGTGTCGACACCAACTTGCTAGATGTGTCGACACCTTTTCACTGAAGTGTCGACACCAATTTTCTGTCTCGACACAGACAACTCTGTGTGTCGACACTATTTTACTTAGTCATTTCTATAAACTTATTCTAAGTTTATCATACCTAGTTCAATTTTAAACTTATTGAACTTAGTTTCTTCTAAAGGCTTAGTATACATATCAGCTAGTTGATTATCTGTTTTAACATATTCCAGTAAAATATCTTCTTTTTCTACATGTTCCCTAAGAAAATGATATTTTATTTCAATATGTTTAGTTCTACTATGGGAAACAGGATTGTTTGTAATTGATATAGCACTAGTAGAATCACAAAATAGTGGTGTTCTACTTACCTGAATTCCATAGTCCTCAAGCTGATGTTGTATCCATAGAAGTTGAGCACAGCAACTTCCTGCAACCACATATTCTGATTCTGCTGTGGAGATAGCCACACTTGTTTGCTTCTTGCTACTCCATGAAATCAGTCTTCCACCTAGAAATTGACAGGTTCCAGTTGTACTTTTTCTGTCTTCTTTGCAGCCTGCAAAATCTGCATCTGAATAACCTGTTAGATCAAAATCCCCATTCCTAGGGTACCAAAGGCCTAGATAAGGAGTGCCCTTTAGATATCTCAGTATCCTTTTGACTGCTGTCAAATGAGACTCTTTAGGGTATGCTTGATACCTAGCACAGACACATGTAACATACATGATATCTGGTCTACTTGCAGTCAAATATAGAAGGGAGCCAACTATCCCTCTATACAAAGTCTCATCTACAGGTTTCCCTGCATCATCTTTGCTAAGAGACATACTTGACCCCATAGGAGTCTTCATGGTACTGGATGAATCCATACCATACTTCCTTATGAGTTCTAGGGTGAACTTAGACTGGCATATGGATAATCCATTCTCAGTCTGTCTAACTTGGAGACCCAAGAAGAACTTAAGTTCCCCCATACTACTCATCTCAAATTGTCCTTGCATTAGTTTTGCAAACTTTTTGTAAAGACTACTTTCAGTAGACCCAAATATGATGTCATCTACATATATTTGGACTAGTATTATCTTACCTCTGGATTCCCTAAGGAATAGAGTCTTGTCTATTTTCCCCCTTGTGAATCTATTCTCAATGAGGAAACTAGACAAGGTTTCATACCAAGCCCTAGGGGCTTGTTTTAACCCATACAAAGCTTTCCTAAGTCTATAGACATAATTAGGTTGAGTTGAATCAACAAAACCTGATGGCTGTTCCACATACACCTCTTCCTTTAGATTACCATTCAAAAAGGCTGACTTAACATCCATTTGGTAAACTTTAAATCCTTGATAGGTTGCATAGGCCAGGAACATCCTTATAGCTTCCAGCCTGGCTACTGGAGCAAAGGTTTGATCAAAGTCAATACCTTCTTCCTGCCTATATCCTTTAGCAACCAATCTAGCTTTGTTCTTGACAATTACTCCATGTTCATCCATCTTGTTCCTAAAGATCCACTTGGTTCCAATTATGTTGTGGTCTTTTGGTTTAGGAACAAGCTCCCAGACTTTGCATCTCTTGAATTGATTCAGCTCTTCGTGCATTGCCTCAATCCAATGAGGGTCCATGATGGCTTCTTCAAACTTCTTTGGCTCTACTTGAGATAGAAAACTGGAGTAGAGTGCTGCACTCAGATTTCTGCTCCTTGTTTGTACCCCTTGTCTTAGATCACCAATGATTTGATCTGCTGGATGATCTCTAAGATGCCTATTAGCTGGAGGCATCCTGGCTTCAGGTTGAACTTCTTCAGTTTCTTCATCTTGCTGCACTCCATGGTCTTCTTCTGCATTAGGTACATGTAGTACTCCCCCTGGACAGCAGCCACTATCTTCTACTTGCTGTCTTGCAGTAGGTTCTTCTTTAATAGTGAGCTTGTCCATCTTCTTAGTTATACCTGTGGAGCTGCATATACTACTAGACAACTCATTGTTAATAAGTCTAGTTTCATCAAATACTATATGTACAGACTCTTCTACAACTTGAGAAGACAAGTTGTAGACTTTATAAGCCTTACTATTGTTGCTGTACCCAACAAAGATCCCCTCTTGGGACTTGGCAGCAAACTTAGTCAAGTAAGACTTTCTATTGTTAAGTATAAAGCACTTACAACCAAAGATCCTGAAATAGGATAGGTTTGGTTTTCTGCCTTTCACAATCTCATAGGGGGTCTTGTTGTGGCTTTTAGTAATGGTAGCCCTATTAATTACATGACATGCAGTATTAACTGGCTCAGCTCAGAAATATTCAGGGAGATATGTGTCACTTAATAGGGTTCTACCAGCCTCAATCAAGGTTCTATTTTTCCTCTCAGCAATGCCATTTTGCTGAGGTGTTCTTGGTGAAGAAAACTCCTGAAATATCCCAAATTCTTCACATAGTTTTGCCATACTATCAGACTGAAATTCAGTACCATGGTCACTTCTTATCTTGACCACTGTACTGTCTAGTTCATTCTGAATCTATTTGACAAAGCTATAGAAGATGCTAGGTGTTTCAGATTTCTATCTAAGGAAGAACACCCAGGAAAACCTTGAGTAATCATCTACAACCACAAAGGTATAAACCTTCCTACCTAGGCTGTGAACTGGCATAGGACCAAAGAGATCCATATGCAAGAGGTATAAGCACCTCACAACATCTTTGTTTTCAATGCTACAAAAGGTGGATCTAGTCTGCTTGCCCTTTTGACAAGCTGAGCATATTCCATCTTCAATACACTTAACTTGAGGACTATACATCACTAACTCTTTGCTAAAGAGTTAGCCAATTATCTTGTAGTTGAGATGAGCTAGCCTCTTGTGCCATTTGACACAATAAGAGACTTTCTCATCAGCTACAAGACACACTGGAGAACCATTGTTCTCAACCATAATGTCTAGGAAATAGACATTCCTTTTTCTATAACCTGTCAAAATGATCTCTTGATCATTTGACCTCCTGATATGACAACCATCTTTGACAAATGAGATGTCATATCCTACATCACTCAGTTGACTTATACTAATAAAGTTATGTTTCAAACCTTTAACACGAGCCACTTGAGTAATAGTAATATGGGTGCTAGAAATGTTACCAAAACCCTTGATGATTCCTTTTTCAGAACCACCAAAGGTGACTTTAGGACCATCCTTGATGGGTGTGTAGTCCTTTAGCAATCTCTTAGTTCCAGTCATGTGTCTGGAACATCTACTGTCCAAGTACCATATTGGGGCATGACCACTTGGACTTACCTGCAAAACAGATTAGTTGACCTTAGAACCCAAAGAATTCTTGGGTCCTTGGTACTGGTTAGTTTGCTTCCTAACAAAGCTACCTACAGGTCTTCCAACAGGCAGTTTGCTACTCAACTTGACATTAGAATTATGCCAACAGTCTATGGCAAAGTGGCCTACCTTGCCACAACACCAGCACTCAAACCTATTGTACCTTTGTTTAGGTACATCCTTAGCTGTATTGTTTACATCTGGCTTGTTGAGGGCTGGGGCTTTGCCCTTAGACTTGGACTGAACAGTCCTAGCAGGTTTAGTAAACCCCAGTCCAGCTTTACCTTTTTGATGAACAAATTCATCAATTAAGGGTAGAACAGACTTTGGTTTAGAAAACCTAGCAAGTAAATCTTTCTCCTTCTGAAGACTAATCTCCAGACTTCTGATTTGATCATTCTTATATGTTATAGTCCCCATCTGAATCACAGTTATGTGCTTCAGTCTGGCTATCTCATTAAGTTTTTGATCAAACAACTTCTCAAAATCAGTTGCAGCAACTTTGAGACTAGCAATTTCCTTTGCCTGACTCTTGGCTAGGGACTTGCTCTTCTTAAAAGCTTGCAACAGAATTTTATATTCATCTATCAATTGATGAATATCCCCTTCAGACTCAGATGCACTCTCATCACTTGATGATGATGAATCTGATTCTGAACTAGCACAAGAAATTGAACTTAAAGAATAATTTTGTACCTTACTAGGTCCAGGCTGCTCCTGGATTTTGTCATGTTCTGTTAATGCCATCAGTCCTTGGCACTGACTGTCCTCTTGTTCATATATAGAGTTCATTATCTAGATGAACTCCTCTTCTTCTTCCTCAGCAAACAGTCCTATGTATGCTTCAGCATCTGACTCAGTTTCTGATGAAGATATGTCTGACAGGCTCTTATCCTTTTTGGCAACAAAAAACTTTTCCTTCTTGCCCTTGAATTGAGTATTTTTCTTATCATTAGACTCTTTCCTTTTCTCAGGACAGTCTGTAATAACATGTCCTTGTCTGTTACAGCAATAGCAAATAATTTTTGATAGAGTTGCTTTGCTTGACTTGGTCTTTTTCCTGTCTTTCTTTGATGACTTTTTGTTCTGATAATAGTCTTCTTTACCCTGTGAAGTAGATGACTTTGTCCTCCACTGTTTCTTCTTTAAGAACTTCTGAAAGTGTCTTGTGAAGGCAGCAAAGTCCTCATCACTTTCACTAGTTTCAGACTTTCTGCTTTCTGAATCATCTGACTCAGTCTCAGCTATTTTAGGAGGTGGAGTTGGTGACTTACTTCTGTATTTTCTGGTGGCTTCTGTCTTGAATGCCACTGTACTTTCTTTATGTTCACTTCTTGTAAATTTCTCCTCTTCTTTCCTCACCATCAACTGCATCTCATAGGATAACAATTTTCCAAACAAAGTTGGAGGAGGAATTTCTGCTAACTTTGCCATTTCCCTTATGGCACAGATCTTGGTGTCCCAATCTTTTGTAAGTGACCTTAAGAACTTATCATTAAGCTCATAATTACTGAACTCTCTTCCATAGGACATTAGCTCATTGACAATCCTATAGAACTTTTTATAGCATTCTGTTATGCTATCAGATCTACCTTGCCTGAAGCTTTCATATTCTTGGTTTAATAAGGATTTTCTATCCCGTCTCACTTCTTCAGAACCCTCCATGTACACTATAAGAGTATCCCACATCTCCTTAGCTGTCTTACAGTGTATCAAGTTCTGAAAGGTAGCTTCATCTATGGCACTCACAATGATATTCTGAGCCCTCTTATCCATTGTGGCTAGAATTATCTCATCCTTTGTCATTTCAGAGAAGTCTTTAGGTGTTCTCTGATTTGCATCCAAGACTGAAACCTTCATGGGCACATATGGCCCTTCCTTAACTGTGATGTATATCCTAGGGTCTGAGGCTTCCATAAATAGTCTCACCCTTTCCTTCCAGATGCCAAAAATTTCTTTTCTGCAAATGGACAACTTCATGGATCCAAGTTCCTTATGATTCTCAGTTGAACCCATGATTCTTGATTTTCTTGATTCTGCAAGTTACTTAGACTGAATCTGCCAACAGGATCTACTCAGACAGTTAAGTCCCTTTTTGAGTAACCTGGCTCTGATACCACTTGAAAGAAATTGTACCTAATCACCTAGAGGGGGGGGGGGGGGGGGGGGGGGGGGGGGGGTGAATAGGTGACTAAATCTTTTGACACTTTTTAGGCAGAATTCAGATTTTATCACAGAGTTTATAATTACTTTAACACAGCAATCAAGCAGCAATCACAGCAATCAATCAAGCACACAGTGAACACACAAATTTATAGTGGTTCCCCAAGGTTTGGGTACATCCACTTTCCCCCTTCGCTTATCTTGTAGTGTACTAGATTAGGCCAAACTCCTCCACTATCTCAGATCCTCAGATCTTACATTCAGAACCCCAAAACAGGTTCCTACAGCTCAGGCCCAAGGCCCTACAACTCAGTCTTCTTCAAAGACCTACACTCAGCTTCTTCACAAAGCCTACACTCAGCCACAATAGGCCTACACTCAGCCACAACAGGCCTACACTCAGAGATACAAATCTCCTACACTCAGGCACACAGTCCCTACACTCAGCCTTTATAATTATAGGCTTACAACTCAGATCCCTAAGGATCCTACAAGAAATTAGAATACAAAGTTTATACCTACAACTTAGAGAATAAAGAGAAGAGTTGATAGGTTCTTGATGAGTTCTTGGAAGAACTCTGCTGAGATCAATCTCACTTGGCTTTTCTTCAAAGCTTCTTGAATGTAGAACACAATAGGATTGATCTCCTCTGCAGCTGATCTTTGATCTCTGCAACTTACGATTCAGAACAAAGTCTGAACCCTTCTTCTCAGCCTGGTTCCAACGGCTGTCTTCTTGGATGGAGCTCTCTCTCTCTCCAACTACTTAGAACTTTACTTGAAAGTCTTCAATGAATTGCTTTTCAACAACTTGATCATCTGTTGAATCATCTGTTTCTGTAGACAGTATAAGCCTATATATAGGCCTTCTTCATGGTAACCGGCTGGTCCGGTTCCTAACTGATTTCTGACAACTCTGACAGGTGCAGTAGACCGGCTGGAATGGCAGCTGTCAAGTCAACCAGTCAGTTCTTGAAAAATCTGCAACTGTCTGAAAGTGTCGAGACAATCTGTCTTTAAGTGTCGACACTTATAGACTAAGTGTCGACACAAGTTGACTAAGTGTCGACACTAGCCTTCAAGGTGTCGACACAACTCCTTGTGTTGTAGAATTCACTTCTCGACACAGCTTCTTCATCATGTGTCGACACTGATATTCTGTGTCAAAACAATTCCTTGTACTTCAGTACTTTGTTGAATTCTTGTAAGTGTCGACACAACGCCTTTGTGTCGACACATCTTCATGTGTTGAACCTGTTCAGTGTCGACACATCTTCTTGGTGTCGACACATGCCTTCTGTGTTGATACTTGCTGAGTGTCGACACAGCTCCTTGTGTCGATATATTCTTCTTCTGTTGAGACTTTGGCTGAGTGTCGACACATTACCTTAGTGTCGACACTTGTACTTAGAATATTTTGTTGAACTTTGCTGAGTGTCGACACAGCATCCTAGTGTCGACACTTTCTTTATATGTTGAGTCTTCTGCTGAGTGTCGACACATTCTTTCTTGTGTCGACACTTTCTTCAAGTGTTGAGTCTTCTGCTGAGTGTCGACACATTCTTTATTATGTCGACACTTATACATAGACTCTGCTGACTTTTGCTGAGTGTCGACACAGCCCCCAAGTATCGACACTTTCTGATGTAGACACAGTTCCTCTAGGTGTCGACACTGCTGTTAAGTGTCGACACAGCTTCACTGGAATTTTCTTCAATGAGTGTCGACACTGCCTTCATGTGTCGACACTTTCTGTCTGGTGTCGACTCTGCATCCCTGGTGTCGACACAAGTACTCCAAGTGTCGACACTGCTTGCCTGGGTGTCGACACAAGTCTTCTTAAGTGTCGACACTTTGCTCCTGAGTGTCGACACATGGACTTAGAATCTTTTCATCTTTTCCCTGTGAATACTTGACCTGCACAACTAAACTCAAAATACATCAAATACATTTTGATGTATATCATTGAGTAGGGTGAGGCTTCTTCAAATCAGGTACATTTAAACCAATGTACCCAACACTCGGTGGTTGGAGATGGTTTGGAGAGGAGACCCCGAGCAGACCCGCTGACCAGGCTCTCATTTAGCCGGCAGGGCTGTAGGCTCACTCGGTTGTTGAAGATGGTTTGGAGAGGAGACCCCGAGAAGACCCGCTGACCAGGCTCTCATCTAGCTAGAAGGGTTGTAGGCTCACTCGGTGGTCGGAGGTGGTTTGTAGAGGAGACCCCGACTAGACCTGCTGACCATGCTCTCATCTAGCTGGCATGGTTGTAGGCTTACTCAGTGGTTGGAGATGATTCAGAGAGGAGACCTCGAGCAGACCCGCTGACCAGGCTCTCATCTAGCTGGCAGGGCCGTAGGCTCACTCGATGGTTGGAGATGGTTGGGAGAGGAGACCCCGAGCAGACCCGTTGACCAGGCTCTTATCTAGCTGGCAGGGTTGTAGGCTCACTCAGAGGTTGGAGATGGTTTGGAGAGGAAACCCCGAGCAGACCCTCTAACCAGGCTCTCATCTAGATGGCAGGGCTATAGGCTCACTCAGTGGTTAGAGATGGTTTGGAGAGGAGACCCCGAGTAGACCCGCTGACCAGACTCTCATCTAGCTGGCAGGGCTGTATGCTCACTCGGTGGTTGGAGATGGTTTGGAGAGGAGACCCCGAGCAGACCTGCTGACCAGGCTCTCATCTAGCTGGCAGGGATGTAGGCTCACTCGGTGGTTGGAGATGGTTTGGAGAGGAGACCCCGAGCAGATCTGCTGACCAGGCTCTCATCTAGCTCGCAAGGCTGTAGGCTCACTCGGTGGTTGGAGATGGTTTGGAGAGGAGACCCCGAGCAGACCCGCTGACCAGGCTCTCACCTAGCTGGCAAGGCTGTAGGATCACTCGGAGGCAAGTCAAGTGGTATGAGCTCACAGAGAGAGGTGTCCATATTTATCAGGAAATTGGTAGAGAATTCCTAGAAAAAGGATGGATTGGAGGTAAGGCCAAGGAGGAGGAGCATCTCTGACTGACACTCGACATAGGTGGTCTCGCCCGCAGCGAGCGAGTGTTCACTGTCAAAGGCACATGCCTCGCATAAAAATGAGGGACCTATCATGAGGAGTGGTTTGATCTCCAAGGTTTACATCGTCGGGTTAATCTCGCGGCGAGACGAGAGCAAATGGTTAGACGGTCTCGCGCGCGGCAGGGGCGAGGAGAGGCCTAAGGAATAGCATTTTGAACTAACCATCAAGCGAAACGAAAAGAAACACTTCACTATCACAGAAAAGAAACACTTCACTATTAGGAATATTTACAAGTACAGGAGATAAACTAAAAAAGGAGAGGGGAGATGTCCCCAGACTCTGACATCCCTTCACTCCTCATAACCAGAGGTGGAGTTGTCATCCGTCTCGCCATACAGCTGGGGGACCAAGTCGCAGACGGTGACCGTCTCGGCATCGTCCCGGACCACCCACAGCTCCTTCATCATCTTGAGAATGTGCTCAGCCGTCTTGATGTTGGAGTCTCAGCAGAGGGCATCGACCTCGTCCAGGGAGTAATGAGGTGGCAGGGGAGCTTGGAACAGATCTTAAGGGGGCGCTGTACTGTCCAGGAGACGGGCGTTTTCAGCCTTCAATTTCTTGTTTTCTCCATCCAAAGCCGCAATGCGCGAGCGCATGCGGTCAGCAGTCTCGAAATCCCGCGAGATGGTCATCAGTAAACAAAAGTTTATGAAGGGCTGTCAAATGAAACTGGCGAGTGGCAATGAAAAAGCTTACTACACCGCCCTGGCTTCATGTGTGAAGGTTGTCGGCGACGGCCAACCGATTCTCGAGGTCATTCAACTTCTCGCACTCCGCAGCAAGGCTGACCTCGGCCTCCTTCCACTTCTTGTTATTGAAGACCAGGCAGCGCGAGATCCGGTGCGAGAGCTCCATGGAGCGAAACTGGGTGTGGGCGGTCTTCAGGATGAGGTCTCGCGATGCTTCATTATCCACGGGTTCAGTCCCAAGGCCATCGTATAGCTCGTACCCAAGGGATAAGGCATGA
Source organism: Platanthera guangdongensis (assembly GCA_039583875.1). NCBI lineage: Eukaryota > Viridiplantae > Streptophyta > Magnoliopsida > Asparagales > Orchidaceae > Platanthera > Platanthera guangdongensis. The sequence continues at coordinate 15,329,910 of CM077154.1, forward strand.
CTCGTGGGCGGGTCTTGCTCCTTCTAGGAGGGAAGAAGAGTAGACACCGACACGCGGTTGGCATCCTTCTCCCATAAGAGTACCGGCTCGCTGGTGATATTGTCCATCACGGGCCCCATATTGTAATTTGGATGCGATGAGGGGACCGGGTGGATGGAGGATCCCTCCTCGTGAGGGGGAAGATCGGCGGGCTGGAGAGGGGGGGGGGGCAGGGTGGTGACAGTTTGATCAGGTAGGGCAATCTCACGGGTAGGCGAGACGGCTTGATGGCGAGGTGAGGGAGACCTTTCCACAGAAATGAGGGTCAGGGACCCTGACATTTCCTTCCTTTCCTTAGGAGCGGTTCTTTTCTTCTCCTTTGGGAAGGACACCGCCTTCTTCATCTTTTTCTTTGGGCTCTGCCGAGAAGTAGCGACAAGCCTCTTCTTTGGGGCGGTGGTCAGCGTTTCCTTTGTCGCCTCCGCCGCCATGCTCGCAAGGGCGAGACCCTTCTTGCTCTGATAAGGGGGGGGGGGGGGGGGGGTGGACAGGGAGAGTTCTCTTTCCTGAGCAAGATAGTGGTTAGAATAAAGCAAGAAGATAAGCATAATATCAAGGGGACGCGAATATACCTTCACCGGGAAGGACGGGACGAAGCGAGTCGTGGTCTCGCTGAAGGAAGTTGACCTCGAAATTTTTCCCTTCGAAGAAGTCGCAGAGAACCTTCTCGGCACCCCCAACCTTTGGGGTCTTGTAGTACACCTCGGCAGGCGACACCGGAGTGAGAGGGACGACTCCCAAGTTCCCGCGAATGAAAACAAAGCGAGTGAGCCAATGGTGATTCTTGTTGGGCGTCTCACATACTTTTAGGCCTTGGCATGTGAAGTAGGAAACACCGTCATATTTCGCATGGTAAATAAACAGCTTGCGGAAGATGGTCAAGCTGAACTCGATGCGCTCTCGCCGTAGGTAGCTGGTGAAGGCTACCAACATCAAAATCGCATTTGGGTTGAACTGTGCGGGAACAACGCCAAAGTATTTGAAGACCTGTTTAACCTCTGGCCAGAGGGGGAGTATTAGCCCCACCTCGAAGTGCGAGATGAGGAAGGCTAGCTCGTCGGGATAGAAAGTGTTGACACACTCGCCGGCCTTGGGTGGGCGAGATAGATACCCATCAGCCAGGAACTCGCAGGCGAAGCAATTGTAGTCTTCTTCGGATATCCTACCAAGAGGAAAATCGTGGTCGACAAACCGTCTCCCGCAACGGCTGCGGCCCTCGCCTTCTTCTACCTTCTTCTTCCCCATAGCCAGCGAGACGACATAAATAGGAAAGGGGAAAAGAGCGAAGGGGAAGCGGGGCCCGAGAAGTGTTAAGCAAGGAGGATTAGGCGAGAGCTCCGGATCTCAGGAATAACAGAGAGAGACAATACAAGCATAGGAGCATCTAGATCCTGGAGAGGGGTATTTATAGCGGATAGAGAGAGAAGAGGAGAATGAATGGGAAAATGAAAAGGAGGAAGCCGAAGGGGCAACCCGGCGGTTCATCTTCTCTCTCTCTCTCTCTCTCTCTTCAGAACTCGAGGAGCGGAAACGCCGCGCGATTTTTTCGATAAACCAAAAATTAAACAAAAGAATTGACTGAAGAAACACAACAATGATGAAAAACCCAGCATGACATGACATGTTGACAAAAATAACATGATTATCATGATAAATTATTTCATCCCGCGCGAGGCGGGCATCTCGTCCAGGGGGACCTATATAACAAATTAATAGTTAAAAGGGAGGGAGGCCGATCGATTCATAACAGTTACAACTTACAAGGAAGAATTAAGTAGGCGAGACGAATCCAGGACCCCTCAGTCCTTGAGCCATTTCCAGCGGCCACCCCGACCTCCCGCGCATGGAGGGCGACCGAGTAGATGGAAGGCGCGGGCGGTGACTAGACCGCGGCGCGCGAGATGGAGATGTTCATCCGTCTTGTTTAGGATGGCCTGGGGGTCTGTCCCATCCATTACAGTGTCGGTCTCCATCTCGACAGATAGGCGAGTGCACTCAGTTTCCAGCCAGTCAATGCGTCGATCAGAAGCCTGCTTCTCCAGCTCCATCTCGCGGATAATATGTGTATACTTTCGAAACATCCAGGCTGTCTGGCGCTTCAACTCTAGGGTGTCCATGGGATCAACTAGGTAATCATCGATCTCATCGGGGCGAGGAAGAGCCGAGAGGGGTAGCGACATGGGAGACCCCTCGGTACTAGATTCGAACTGGATACCTGCGTAGAAAAAGGAAAGGCGAAAGGTCATAATGAAGGATGGTCTCGTGGCCATGTGCCGTGGGTACAAGGATTAGCCCTGTAGACTCGCATGTGCCCGATGAAGGAACAGGAATCTGTGTGAAACAAAAAATAGGGGATGAGTTTTCTTACTCGGGATACGGGGATTCCCCACAATTCGCGAGAGGTCTTCTCTCCTTGTGGTGGGGGGGGGGGGGGGGGGGGGAGATTCCTCAGGTGAGTCGGGGGCGCTGATAAGGTTGGTTGGTGACATCAGGAGGATTCGCGGGCATAAAGGAATCAGCGAGGTTTCCCTGAAAGAGAAGGGTCAATAGACGAGACAATAAGAGAAAAGAGAGGCGAGAGGGGGAATCAAGAATCACCTGTCTCTCCCTGGAAGATGCGGGAGGAAGTGTATCGACCGTGGAGGGTGCCGAGGAGGTCGCGCCGGCCGAGAAAGGGAGGGCGGCGGCTCTTTCGTCTTCTTCAGGCGAGAGGATGAAGGGGATGAAGCGGGAGTACGCCCCAAAGATGGGATCAGGGCAGCCACGTTGGCTTTGTTTTGCTTGCGCACCATCGTGAGACGCTCATGAAAGCTCTTGCTATGAGACATGTTGAGGGTGGAAGAGAAGTGGAAATGAGAAAGGGGGGCACTCCATGTTGAGGTGGGGTCTCATATTTATAGACTCCAGGGGGAGGGCCCCGCCAAAGATTCTTTCAAATGAATCCTGACAACCGCGAACCTTGGTTGGACTTTCTTTCCGAGGTTGGGACAACCTCAAAAAGAGCGGGGATTGTGTACAACCTTGGGCTCACGGGAGGCCTTTCCAGCAGCGAGATGGAGGAGCTGGAGAGATGAAGTGAAGAAGCGAGTGTGACTTTTGTCCACTCGCAGAGGGCGAGACAGGGTCTTAGTGCTGTAGGCGAGACGTCCTCTAGGGCGCGGTCAGGCCCTAGCGACGAGATGGCCCATGGAGCGAGAGGCCGGCGAGATGAGAAGGTACGATCGTCTCGCCCGCCAGTCATTTTTCCCCACTCGCTGCATAGGAGGAAAGATGTTTTTACCATCTTACCCCCAAGGGGGATTTTACTCTTCTGCCCTAGGTAATTTTACACTTCTACCCCTGGTGGTCTGTATATAGCTCTTCAGGACAGCGAAGTTTGGCTGTTGGCAGACCCGACCCAGGGTATTTTGGTAATTTCAGGTTGGTTCAGTATGGATATTTGCAAATCAAACTCAGAGGCCTATAAATAGACCGACAAGGTGCCTGAAATAGGTTGTTGAACATTTCCATATTCTTCCTCACAGGCACTTAGCTCAGCAATTGGCTAGGGAGGGGAAGGACTTCAGTTTCTTCTGGGTAAGAGGTGGGACCTCCGAGCTGAGACCCCTCAGTCTATTTCTAGGTCTGCGACTCACGTCGGGAGGGTGGTTCAAGAGGAGTAGGTATGGGCTGCAACCTCTGGTCCGAACTCTAGGCGGGATCGGGTAGCTGGTTCCAACACTAAGGATTTGAAGAGGCATCACCAATCATGCTAAGGGGCAAAATGTATTTGATATGTGCTTTAGTTCATGCATGCAGATAGTCCATGATTGGATAGACGAAGAAAAAGAGTATGCTGGAGGACTCATAATTTGTCGAGCTCAGCTCACAATTCGTCGAGCTCAGCTCGGCTTTCATCGAGACAAGTACAGAAAAAGAGTATGAAGGAAGAGTCAGAATTCATCGAGCTCAGCTCACCATTCGTCTAGCTGAGCTCACCATTCGTCGAGCTGAGCTCACCATTCGTTGAGCTAATCTCAGAATTTAGGTATCAAAATTTGTCGAGCTCAGCCCACAGATTGTCGATCTCAGGTCATCATTCGTCGAACTAAAGCCAGAAACATTGACTAAGGCAAAAGCGCTGAGACAGCTGAGAAGAATATCTCAGCATAACCGCTGAGATGAAGCAAGCTGGATTTCTCTAAGTGCAGAAGCATTGAGTGAAGCAGGTTCACTCAACGCTTCTAATGAAGAAGGAAGTGCTGTGACAGTTGAGAGGAAAACCGCTGAGATAGAAGATAGTATCAGCTGTGAAGCAAAAACTGCTGAGACCGCTGAGAAGGAACCGCTGAGACAGGAGATAGTCTTAGTTGTGAAGCAGAAACCGCTGAGACCGCTGAGAAGGAACTGCTGAGTCAAAGTCAGCAGAATTTCTCTAAGTCCAGAAGTGCTGAGAAAGGCAGATTCACTCAACGCTTCTAATGAAGAGCCGAGATAGATAGCGTTAAGTGACTTAACATCACTCAACGCTTATTGAAGATCTGAAATTTGACTAAGTCCATAAGGTGATTACCACTGCTGACGTCACCAAAAGTCAACTAGTCAAAGTTTCTCATGCCATTGCGGAAAGCTACAACAATACATGATGACCACTACTGACGTCACCAGAAGTCAACAAAGTCAAAATTGTTCATGCCGCTGCAGGAAGGCTGTTGTAGCGTCGAAGGCTTATTTGTCCTTTTCTGAGGAAGGTGGCGCTCACCATCCTTAGCTAGAGCCCACACTCTAATTGTATCGTTGATTCAAATCAACACATATAAAAGGAAGAAAGAAAAGGGGATTATGGTTACGAAGAACAAACGCAGAACACAAAAAGGAAATACAAAAAATAGAGGTGACTAGACTTCATCTTCTCCAACAAGCTTGAAAGCAAAAGTCCAGTAGAGAAAGCCAGCATGTAGAAAAAGTTAGCTGAAGCTCTTTCAAGTTCAGCAAGTTTGTTCTCTCCAGAACAAGACAACTAATTCATCAGATCAGCAAGGAGATAACTGTGTGAAGGGGCATCAACCTTCAACATTAGTTGGTTGTTCATCTGTGTAGCAAAGAAGAAGTGGCTATAAAAGAGGACTCATTCCTTCTATAGCAAGAGGGCTGGACTGATATCTGCTCAGTCCAGTAAGGTGGACTCAGAGTTTAATCTCTAAGTTAGTTGTTTTATATTTACTTCATCTTGTATAAACTCTTGTAGGATTCAGTTTATCTGAATCTGAGCTGTAGGGCCATTTGGCCTGAGTTGTAGGTGACTAATTAGTCACTAAGTTAGGTGCCCTGTTGGGGTATTGAGGTAGGATCCAAGTGTGGATCTGAGGGTAGGGCTGTCCTCCTAGGCTGAGTAGTAGGCCTTAGAAATAAGGCTGAGGTAGGTAGCTGGTGTGTCACTAAGCTGTAGGTGATAAGTGTGTCACTGAGTTGTAGGCCTTGGAGGAGGCTGAGGTGTAGGTGCCTGGAATGTCACTAAGGTAGTTACCTATATAGGTACTGAGTTGTAGGAGTGTTGCAGTACTCTGAGAGTAGAGATTTGTGCCTGAAGTTGTAGGGCTGAAAAGCCTGAGCTGTAGGCCTTAAAAATAAGGCTGAGGTAGGTGGTCGGTGGACCACTGAGCTGTAGGAGCGCTGCAGGGATCTGAGGTAGGAACCTGTGTGGTTCTGAGGTAGGTTTTTGAAGAGAACCAAAGTGTAAGGCTTAGGTCCTGAGATGTAAGCTTTGAGGAGCATATTGGTGGAGTTTGTGCCTAGTCCAACAAAATAGTTGGATAGGTGGGTGGGATAGTGGATGTACCCAATTGGAGAACCACTATAAATAACTGTGTGCTTGACTGTGTTGTTGTTTTTCTTTTATATTGCATGTACTAAAGACAAGCTCTACATCACTTAGCTAGAAAACAACAAAAAGACTTAATAAATTTCAAACACCTATTCACCCCCTCTAGGTGATTAGCTAACCTTAAGTTAAATAACTTTCAAGTGGTATCAGAGGGAGGTTTCTCAAAAAGAATCTAACAATCTGAGTATACCTCCAAGGTTAGCTATAAGATATAATCATGGGATCAGTAATGAACTATAAGGAGCTAGGGGCCATGAAACTGCCAATCTGTAGGAAGGAAGGATTTGGCTGTCACAACCCACATTTTCACCGCATAAAAAGCTTATCAGAGTAAGGAAAAATGCGCGTCATGATGCCACGTCAGTAGGGGATAACTGCGGACGCTCAGGCAGACACCAAACTAACCATGAAAAAAGGTTCTTTTTAAGTTATTTTAAGGAAAAATCAGTTAAGTGCAGTAGTTAGCCGTATCCCTCGGCTTAGTGGCTCATATAGTCCACGAATCAAAATATATTTTACGCCGCGGAAAAAATACTTGATTAGATTAACTCAAACATCCTACATGAGTAAAAACGTTCCTAAAGGACAACTCATGCTATGCAAGACTCTAAATTTATTATAGTAGTAAAGATAGCTTTTACGGTCGCTAAATATAACAAGTTAGGGTTTCAAATTATGCAATGCATGAAGTAATAGTAGTAGATTTTATAGTGAAAATACCTAACATGCATTCCTAACATAAATCTCCCAGAGAACAAGTAATCCACACCCACATTTAAAGAAATGAGCAGCTAGCAAGTATCAAACAACTAACAATTTAGTGGACGCCAACAAACTGACACGAACCCACGACAAAATTATGTCTGAACTAGTAAAACTAAACAAACAACAAACTACCTCGCTATGACGAGGCAACAACCACGACCAACACTGCCGCCCAAAAAATTCCAAAACTAGCATTGCTAACTGCTACTGCTCTGAACCTGAGGCATTCTAAAGACTAAACACCTCAGCAAGAAGGTACAAATGGTGGCAGGAAAAGTAATAAGCCAAAAAATAAACAAAGGCCAATAGGGGTACCAACCTAAGACCAAAAGCACTGAAGTAAAGTACAAAAGAAATCATGGCATCAACAGGAAAAGAACTCCTACGTAACTTGTCACGTTCCACAAGGGTTGTAACACCCCAGTTTTTGCAAGAGGTTCAGTCTGCAGTTCTGAAATTTTGGGGTTTCTGGCAGGAGGCACACGGCCTGCGACACGGGCGTGTCGATAGGGCGTGTCGAAGGCCGTGTCGACACTCGGCCAAGTGTCGACACTTTCGCTCGACAAAGTGTCGAGAGTGGGGCACATGGCCTGCGACACGGGCGTGTCGCAGGGCGTGTTCAGGCCGTGTCGACACTCGGGCCCAAGTGTCGAACACTTTTGCTCGACAACAGTGTCGAGAGTAGGGAACACGGCCTGTGACACGGGAGTGTCGTAGGGCGTGTCGAGGCCGTGTCGACACTCGACCCAAGTGTCGACACTGTCGCTCGACAAAGTGGCGAGTCTGGGGGCACACGGCCTGTGACACGGGCGTGTTACAGGGCGTGTCCCGCTTGGTCGACGATCTTCGCTCGACGTTTGCCGCTGGTGTCGACACAAAAAGCCTGTCGATGGGTGTCGAGATTTGGCACACGGCTTGGGACACGGGCATGTCCCAGGCCGTGTCATCTCTCGGGTGGTTTCGGGCCGTGTTGTTGGAGGCACACGGCCGGCCACACGCCGTATCACTGGGACACGGGCGTGTCGAGTTGAACACGGGCGTGTCGGATGCCTGTGTGCGGTTCCGGCGCGTCGATTTGAGACGGCGAATGAGGCACACGACCCTGGACACGGGCGTGTGCCAGGCCGTGTTCGGCCCAGGTCTTTTATTTGGGGGTTCAGGCTGAGCGTGGCCATTCTTTCCCAATTTTGGGATCTGCGGCTCAGGACTGTTCTTGGCATCTAAGTCCC